>OX451738.1:1527026405-1528226405 GCA_948472305.1 Vicia faba
CGATCATGAGAGTTATCCTAATGACCAACACGTCCTAGGATCAATCTAGTCGATCCTGCGAGTTACCAGAGAAATTGAATAACAGTCAGTAAGTTTATTCGATAGTTTAGAAGACTAGCGGTTGTTTACCAGAAATCACTAGAAACAAATTGGCACACCTGATGGGACACAATCGTTGGACATTAGAAATAAAGATTGTTGAGACATAACCATTATAAAAACGTTGGAACCTAAGAAGTTCGCTGTTTTATGAACCTAAGAAGTGGTAAAATAACCAACAGCAACCAACCCTTATCCAGAAGAAAACGTTTGAACAAGATGTCTAATTCTGACAATCAACAAGGGGAACAAAATGCCCCACATACAACAGGCACTAATGTGTCCGCTTCGATGGGAATGTCTAATGTGACCCCTTCGAATGCACAGCCTGTTGCATCTTCTACCAGTAATATAGCCACTAATGGAGTAAGTGGCATATCAACTAATAGTTCGATCTTAGGAAATACTGGAACCATTGGTTATCCTGGGGGATTTGTTCCACCATCAGGGACACAAACCCATTTCGCCACTCCACTAACTAGACCACCCGGTTTCGATGGTAATAGAGCCAGAAACTCCTCTTATGGAATGCCAACATCCTTTATGGCAGGTTTACACAATTCCACATCGAACTCATCACCACAATTAGGGTCTGGGTCTGGGGAGAATCAGTTTATGACAAATAACCAAGGGTCAGTGGGTTATAGCATAATGCCTATTTTAACCACAGAAAACCAGTTGGCTTTTTAGGCAATTGATGGATGACAGTAACCATAATATGATAGGGGTATTAGCACAAACTATGCAGGAAATATTTGCCCCAATAGTACAAAATGTGACTGTGACAAACAGAGAAAACGCTGATAACATGAGTCGAATAGCAGATTTCTTTGCTCCCCCAGAAAGGCGTAGGCAGAATCAGGCGGGAGTTCGAGCAAACTTACCTATTATGGAACAAGTTGCTAATGACCCTAACTATAGACCACCTAGAGAAGAAGTTAACTTGGGGGCAAGGGCACAAAGGTTAGAAGCCCCAATGATCCCAGGCCCACAAAGAGAAATTATGGAACCAGGGGCAAGGGTCGAAAGGCTAGAAGTCCCAGAGTTTCGAGAAGAACAACCTAGGGGGGGTTGTCATGGTGGGTCGAAATCAAGATGCTGATGCAGTCGTTCATAGAATTCGAAACGATAACATCTGGGTAGAAAACAATTTAACCACCATGATAGAAAGAGTCATGGCCCAGAATGGCCTCAACACAGGAATTAGAAGGCCAAATTATGCTTCTCCTATATTAGATTGTATAATGCATACTGATTTACCAAGGGGACATAAAGTCCCTAAGTTTACAAAGTTCGTTGGGGATACCAATGAGTCAACGGTCGAACATATAGCCAGATATCTAACCGAAGCGGGAGATATAGCCAATAATGAAGACCTCAGGATCAAATACTTCCCAAGTTCCCTGACAAAAAACGCCTTCACATGTTCACCACTTTGCCTCCTGGGTCCATTGATACTTGGGCTCTTTTGGAGAGATTATTCCATGAACAGTTTTACATGGGACAGTCAAAGATAAGTTTGAAGGAATTAGCCAGTGTCAAGAGAAAGTTCACAGAACCCATAGATGATTATCTGAATAGATTTAGGCTTTTGAAATCCAGATGTTACACAGTGGTGCTTGAACATGAGTTAGTCGAAATGGCCGCTGGTGGCTTGGATTACTCTATTCGAAAGAAACTAGACACTCAATATTTGAGGGACATGGCTCAGTTAGCCGACAGGGTTCGACAGGTCGAAAGGCTAAAAGCCGAAAAGGCCATCGTCTTCAAAAATAACAAGAAGGAAAGGATCTCCTATGTTGGAACTGAGGAAGCAGAAGATTATCCTGAATTCGAATTCGAAGAGGTCGAAATCGACCTCGCTGAATTAAAATAGGCACCACCCTACTCCTGCAAGTTATTAGTCCCCACAAAAGGGAAAGAGATTGTGGAAAATGAGAAAAGTGACAAATTCCCAAAGAAGATTTACACCTTCGATGTCACTAAATGTGACGAGATTTTTGATTTACTTGTCAAAGATGGCCAACTCATTGTGCCATCAAATGTCAAAATTCCTCCTTTAGATCAAAGAAAGAAGAGAGGATTTTGCAAATATCATAGTTTCCTAGGCCACAAAACCTCACAGTGTTTTCTTTTCAGGGACCTAATTCAGAATGCAATCAAAGATGGCAGACTGAAGTTTGCTGATAAAGCAAAGATGAAAGTGGACGAAGATCCCTTGGACGTCGCAGACACCAACTACTTCGAGCCTGCATGCATTGGAGAGATTAACATGGTGGAAGCTGACCAAAGTGATGTCCCAACAGGAGAGAAAGGTACTGAAAACAAAAGCTGGGTGATGGTCGAAGTCGATAAGGAGGTCACTGAAGACATCCAGAAGATACCAGAGACTTCGATTGAAGCAGCACCTGTAGCTGTTGCAAAAGAAACCCAGGCTACTGAAGGCCAGGAAAATCAAAACCAAGAGTTAACACAGGTCACTGAAGGCCTGAGTCTAGAATTGGAGAGAGTCCAAATCACGAAGCCAACTTCCCCTCGGAGGGAAATATGGGACACTCTAGGGGAACCCAGTGGAAAATTTGACTATTTGGTCAAATATTCTGCCCCAGAGAGTTCGAAGGTCCACATTGAAGACATAAAGCCCACAGGATGGGGAGATGATGAAGCTAAAGGGGAGGATGTTGAGGTAAACATGGTAGACATGGAAAGACATCACTCTGAGATGGAGGAGGTAGAAAGATACTTAGAAAAAGAGAAGTATAAAATGGAGGATAATCACGCTGGAGATGCTAGTCTCAAGGATTACCTTATGACATGCCACAAGGGAGATACAAGCATGATATTATGCCCTAGGTGCAGCATCCTCTGCAATCAGAGAATCGTTGCGAATTTCGAGAGGGTACAGAGGGCTCGAACTGGCAGCAACTGGCGCCAGGATAACCAGCTTTTCAAGTGTTATCCCAAGGCCAGAGAAAGTTTGCTGGAATTTGTGTTTCGCTGCTACAAAGGGGCCACCAAGTGCTTGATATGCCCAAGGTGTTCAACTGTGTATGATCAAAGCATGGCCAGAGCCTTCGAAATAATTCCCTTCGCCCCTTGCTGGAACCATCAAGAAACTGTCCAGATGGGCCTACGTTTCGACAGCAGACACAAACAACAAAGGCCTGATAGCCCTCACCCCAAGGCTGCTCGAAGAGTGACTTTCAAACTCCCTGCTGAAGTGCCAACCGACAGATGGCTGCAAGTCAGAAATGACAAAGGCAAAGACAGATGGAGAAACACCGAACGAAATGCACGCCATGCTATGACATATAGAAGGCAATTCAACATAGCAAAAAGGGAAGAGGTAAGATTAGAAAACTACAAAGGAAGGAACCCCATGTCGAGATCCCAGTGGCGCAGGCAACAAAGGACTCGAAAGGCTGAGAGGGAAGCTGTGGCAAACAAAGGGGTCACTTCAACAAAGAACCAAGGTGAATCTAGCACCAACAAACCCTCACCAAAAAATCAAACTGAAGACAAACCTCCAGTTAATAGGAGGCTTTTCTCTGAAGTACAACTAGATGAACCAAAGGAATACACTCCAGGCCCAGAAGAAGACGAAGATATGATAACAGATAACTTCGAATCGGAGGGGGAGTCTTCGTTCAACCTAAACTGCAACGTGGTATCTGTGCTTCCCTGTGAATTTGGACAGGAAACAGAAATTGATGAATGTGAGGGAGAAGATACCATAGATTTGATGAAACATAGGCCTGTGTGCTATTATGTGATGGACAATGGGGCTGTCGAGGAACAAAATGCGTTCTTCGAACGTCCAGAACCAGCTATGAAGAACCATCTTAAGCCACTATTTATTCGGGCAAAAGTTGGTGTCCATGGCGTGAATAAGGTTCTAGTGGATGGGGGTGCTGCAGTCAATTTGATACCCCACTTCATGCTCAAAAGATTAGAGATCCGCGAAGGAGACATCAAGCCCCACAATATGGTTCTATCCAATTATGAGGGGAAAGTGGGCAAAACACTGGGAGTGGTTCAGTTGGACTTAACAATAGGCTCAAGCTGTAGGCCCACCATGTTTATGGTGATCGAAGCCAAGGCCAACTACAACTTATTGCTGGGAAGGGAGTGGATCCATGGCGTAGGGGCAGTTCCTTCGTCAATGCATCAGCGACTAGTTCTATGGAGAGATGATGGGATCGTGGAAAACATCGAAGCAGACCAGAGTTACTTCATGTCAACAGTCAATTTAGTTGACAAGAGGGATTATGATAAAAATCTGGCAAAGATTGCTCCGTGTGTCCCAAATGATGAGATCAACGAAACCAGAAACGCCCATTACTTCATGACCCTTCGCCATGATGGCCTATACTGGGATAGAACAATAATCAGTGAAGAAGGGGGAGTCGAAAGTACTATACAAAGACGGCCAGCAGGCTGGGACTTCGACAACCTTATCCATGACTGAGTCCACCTTTTTCGAAAGGATTTCGGCCTATATGGCTGAGAACGAATCAAAAGCGGCCCTAGAGGCTGAAATAAACAAATTAGCTGTAAAGATGAACGAAATAAGTGGGGATGGCTCGAAATGCTCACCCTTCAAAGAACTTGAGATGGATCAAAGGTTGGACGCCATCTACGATAAAGAACCCTTAGGCTTCGAAAGGGACCCCATAGACTCATGTGCCAAAATGTTGGCGCAGGATCCACTCGAAGAAGTCAACTTAGGGGATGAAAACACGAAAAGAATAACCTACATAAGTGCAAAACTTAGCCCAGGCCTCAAGCAGGAAGTAATCGAAGTCCTCAAGAAAAACAAAGATTGCTTCGCATGGGATTATGACGAAATGCCTGGTATAAAGAGGGAGTTGGTCGAACACAGACTGCCAATCAAAGATGGCAAGAAGCCCATCAAACAAACTCCCAGAAGGTTCACACCGGCGGTTCTCACAAAGATTAAAGCTGAGATCGAAAGGTTGTTGCGTTGCAAATTCATCAGAACCACAAGGTACATCGAATGGTTAGCAAATATAGTACCTGTTATTAAGAAAAATGGTTCTTTAAGAATTTGCATAGACTTTAGGGATTTAAACACTGCAACCCCTAAGGATGAATATTCCATGCCTGTGGCAGAAATGCTAGTAGACTCTGCTGTAGGGTTCGAATACTTGAGTATGTTAGATGGATACTCTGGGTATAATCAGATTTTTATTGATGAAGAAGATGTTGCAAAGACAACATTTCGTTGCCCAGGAGCCTTAGGCACCTACGAATGGGTGGTGATGCCTTTTGGTTTAAAGAACGCTGGGGAAACTTATCAAAGGGCAATGAATTCGATTTTTCATGATTTCATTGAAACCTTCATGCAGGTGTATATTGATGATATAGTCATCAAATCTATATCTGCAGAAACACATTTGCATCATTTGAGCCAATCATTCGAACGAATGAGAAAACATGGCTTAAAGATGAACCCCCTTAAATTTGCATTTTTTGTGCAGGCTGGAGATTTCCTTGGTTTTGTGGTCCACAAGAAAGGGATTGAGATTAACTAGAACAAAACCAAAGCCATAATGGAGACGAAAGCACCTACGTCAAAAAGGGAGTTGCAATCTCTGCTAGGGAAAATTAACTTCCTCAAAAGATTCATTTCGAACCTGAGTGGAAGAACCCAAGCTTTCTCTCCGTTGCTTCGTCTAAAGCAAGGCCAAGCCTTCGAATGGAACGAAGCCCATCAGGAGGCATTTGACAAGATAAAAAGATACCTCTCTCAGCCTCCTATCTTGTCTCCACCTTCATGGGGGAAGTCCATGAGATTGTACATATCTGCCTCTGAAGTTAGTATAGGTAGTATGTTAGCACAAGAAGATAGCAATGGTATCGAAAGAGCCATATACTATTTAAGTAGAGTACTAAATGATGCAGAGACCAGATATAGCAATTTAGAAAAGCTATGTCTCTGTTTGTATTTCTCTTGTATGAAACTCAAGTATTATATAAAGCTTGTTGATGTTTATGTTTCATCTCATTTCGATGTCATTAAACACATGCTTTCAAAACCAATAATGCATAGCAGAGTTGGTAAATGGGCTTTAGCCTTAACAGAATATTCTTTGACTTTCATGCCTTTAAAAGCTGTGAAAGGTCAAGTGATTTCTGACTTCATTGTGGACCATTCATTGGTTGAGCAGACTGTCATGAGTTACGTCGAAATACAACCATGGAAATTGTACTTTGATGGTTCAACCCACAGGAATGGAAGTGGTGTTGGAGTTCTTCTAATTTCTCCTGAAGGAATTCCAACAAAATTCAAGTATAAATTAGATGGTCCTCGTTGCTCGAACAACGAAGCTGAGTATGAAGCGCTCATTGTTGGACTTGAAGCTTTGTTGGAATTGGGGGCAACTAGAGTCGAAATTAAAGGAGACTCGGAATTAGTGGTCAAACAAATTACAAAAGAGTATAAATGCATAAAGGAAAACTTGATGATATACTTCGTCATAGTCAACAGGCTACTTAGGAAATTTGAATACATGGATATTCAACACATACCAAGAATAGAGAACCAAGAAGCAAATGACTTAGCACAGTTGGCTTCGGGTTATAAAGTTTCTGTTAGGAACTTTGAGGATTTAGTTGAATTAAGGGGTAGAGTTATGGCTACTAGATTTACACCATCAGATCTAGAAAGTATGAAATTGGGATATGCTGAGAAACAGGGATTTGAAATATTAGCCATAAATACTTTATCAGATGCAGATTGGTGAAGTCCACTGGTGAGTTATTTAGCAAACCCAACTCTGAATGTGGATAGAAAGACAAAATACAGAGCATTATCATATCTCCTCATGGGGAACGAATTGTTCAAAAAGACCCAAGAGGGCGTGTTATTGAAGTGCCTAGGAGAAAGTGAGGCATACTTAGCATTGTCAGAAGTCCACAATGGGGCATGTGGGGCACATCAAGCAGGTCATAAAATGAAATGGCTGTTATTTCGATACGGCTTGTATTGGCCTAGCATGCTCAAAGATTACATAGACTTTGCTAAGGGATGTGAGGAATGTCAGAAACATGCAGGGATTCAACATGCCCCTGCAAGTGAGTTGCATTCGATCATCAAACCATGGCCATTTAGAGGATGGGCATTGGATTTGATAGGAGAAATAAATCCTGCTTCGTCTAAAGGACAGAAATATATCTTGGTAGGAATAGATTATTTTACCAAGTGGATCGAAGTTGTACCATTAATAGTTGCTGATCAAGAGGCTATTATTGAGTTTATACATAAGCACATTATCTATAGGTTTGGATTGCCAGAGAGCATAACCACAGATCAAGGCTCTGTGTTTACTGGTAGAAAGATGCAAGAGTTTGCCCAAAAAATGGGGTTTAGATTGCTAACATCAACGCCATATTATGCTCAAGCAAATGGTCAAGTCGAAGTAGCCAATAAAGTAATAATAGGGTTAATCAAGAAACATATTGGTAAAAAGCCAAGAAACTGGCACAAAACTTTGGACCAAATACTATGGGCCTGTAGAACATCTCCTAAGGAAGCTACTAACACTACGCCTTTCCAACTCACATTTGGTCATGATGCAGTGCTGCCAGTAGAAATTCATCTACAATCAGTTCGAATTCAAAGACAAAACGAAATCCCAGCTACATTATATTGGGAGATGATGATGAATGAATTAGTTGAGTTGGACGAAGTTAGATTGCATGCATTGGAAATCTTGATGAGACAAAAAGAAAGAGTGGCCAGGACATATAACAAAAGGGTGAAGAAAAAAGTATTCATTATTAATGACTTAGTCTGGAAAGTCATATTGCCCATGGACAAGAAAAATAAAACACTAGGTAAATGGTCACCTCATTGGGAAGGGCCTTTTTGAATAGTAAAGGTATTCTCAAACAATGCATATGAAATCGAAGAACTGGTGGATGATAAGCGTATCCTAAAGGTTAATGGGAAATATTTAAAGAAATATAAGCCACGCCTGCAGGAGATTCGAATAGTAACAACGTAACCAAAATATTATAAAAATGCCAAAATGGCAAGTTGAGATGCCAAAATGGCGTTGTTCGAATATTACATATAAAAAAACCAAATTGTCATCAAATAAACACTGAAATTTAGAAATAAGAATTATTCTTCAGTATGTTGAAAGTGCTTCGAAAAGATTCAAGTCTCTATTGAGCGAAACGCCTGGCTCCTTCCAAGGTTGCCACTTCTCCCTTGAGTTGTTATGCAGTTTCCATTTCTGCAAGCCCCTGGTTGAGAAGCTCTTCGAATTGGTTACCAGCAGTGTTGGTTTCGAAGGCTATTTGTTGTTATTTAGCCTCTTTAACCTTCTGTTGAAGTTCCTGAATCTGCCTTTCCCAGAGAAGGATGGACTCAGCTCGAGCCTCATAATCAGTTTTTGCTTGCTTTAGATGCATAGCTTGATCCTCAGATTCTTGAGAGAGTTTCGAAGCTTGTTCATAAGCAGCATCCATTGCAATGCGTTTTTCTTGAACCTTCCTGGCAGCAGATTCATCTTGGAGAAGGTAACCAGTTACGTTGTCCAGCAAAGACTGAAGATCGAACAAGATAGTACTAACTGGCAAGGAGCACGTAGCAAGGTTGACTTTTGTAAGCAACTCCTTCATTGTGTAGCAAGCAGTGCTATCCTGTTTAAGCACTTCGAATATATCCACATTGAGAATTATTTTCCTGATCTTGTTAAGAAGTACAATTATTTCATCTGTGGGAAGAGGATAGCTAGTCGAACTGGTGCCAACCCTAGCAAGTGGAATGTCCCTTTGAGCCAGCTTCGCCTTCATGTACCCAATAGGGTCATTTCGTCTCAGGAATGCAAGCTCCTCGTCAGTCATTCGAGACAAAGACGGTTAAGGGAGTTCCACACGTAGGGGATTCACGTCCATTTCAACCTCCATGGGTTTGTTGGTTGTGTCACCATCCCCTTCATGCGTTTTGTGCTCATGATCTTCTTCATCGTCATCCAAGTCCACCACTTCGATGTCTTCTTTTTCGCTGCTATTTGCATTGGAATTTGTCCCAGCAGTCGAACCATCGTTCGCATCCTCCTCCTCAGACTCTTCTTCTGCAGATTCTTCGTCTCTTTGGCCAGAATCAGCTTTCTCTCCTTCAGCTTGAGTATCCTTTGGGTCCTCTTGAAGGGTTTCAAGAGGGGACTTTTGAAGAGAAGCTCTTTGCAAATCCTTTGCAGATGCTTGAAGTGGTGTTTCAGTTGTCTCTTTTACAGGATGAGAAGTACTCTGATCATCCTGCTGCTCAGAAGTTCCAGCCAGAACCGCCATATTGGAGGAACCTTTGTTTTGTACAAGGTTGCCGGAATCTCCTTGAGGAGAGGAGTTGAGTGGAGCAGCAGCTTTTGATGGTGAGTTCGAAGTAGTGGAAGATGGATTTAAGATATTCTGCAAGGAGCGAAAGAACATCAAAAGCATGCACCAAGGTAATGAATAATAATTTTGTCAAAAGTTTAAAGTTCAATTTACCTGTGGACTCTCGGAAGAGAGGTTGCTAGCTATGCGTTCCAACATTACGTTGGAGGTCGAAGATGGAATTTCGGATTTGGGTGAGGGAGCAGCATCCCTGGAATCAAGTCCAGAGATACTAGTTGGTACGGTATTTTTCGAAATATCCTTCTTCTGCTTCTTCTTCGAAGCAGTTGGTAAGTCTTCTCCAGCCTTGGGGTCTTCCCCAGTGGTGTTTGATTTTCGCTTCTTTGGAGTAGTAGGAGGAAGTTTGTTGGTCTGAAAAGATTTAAACAAAGAGTTAGATGTGAATCATGAAACATTAGTGACTTCGAAACATCAAGGCTAAATGATTACCTGTGGAGTTGGAACTCTGGTTGTTGTTGGTATTGTTGTTGTTGTTGTTGCAGCAATGGTTGTTGTTTCGGATGGAGTCACATTGTTAGTGGTTTCGATAGAGGCTTGAGAGGCGCTCCCTTCTTTCGACTTCGAAGAGGCTGTCTTTATCCTGATGGCTGAAAATCGAAACAATTAAAGCAGAGGTTAAAGATATGGAAAATGAAAAACGTTTGGGATTTTCCCAAGCATTCGCACCTGTGCCTTGATCAGATTTAATCGACATGGAAGAAAGGTCGTAACGAAGGTGTCCTGGGAAATCGTGAAGCCAGTGTCGAGCCCATGTCACAGTCTCAAATGGCTTTGGTTTCTTTTGAAGATGTTTGAACATCTCTTTGCAAGTGAACCACCAAGGGTATGGGGGAAACCAAGCCAGAGCCAGTTCTAAGGTAGGTAATCTAGGAAATTTAGGTGGATGCATTTCGAATGCCAACCTATACATATCCTCAGGTGACAACCCTGAAGGAAGTTTTAACTTGGAAACTTTTTGTTTGAATTTTTCCTTCAAGGTCTCAGCCGCTTGATGCACAGTGGATTCCAAGTGTGTGGGATCATAAGTAGTTTCGAAATAATTTTGAAAATCTTTAATCTCTTTGGCATGAGTAAACATACCTTTCTTGGCTGGTACCTGGACATCGAAGGCATCAATTAGTTTCTGCTGAATTGTAAGAGTATCGAACATATAAGTTTGATAAAACTTGGTCCACCATTCCAGAAACCCCTTAGCTGTAAGATGGGTAGGTTCGAAGGTTATTAGCTCAAACTGGGCAAAGCCTTGGTATTGTTCTTGCTGTAATTTGGCTTCCCGTGCCTTAAAGGTTCGCCCAGAGGTAATGGCACTCTCAGTTTGAAATAAGGGTTCAGGAATTAGTTGGCACAAGCCAAACTGTCTCGAAACAAAATTTGGCTGGTAAGCGAAAAGGAAAATCTGATTCTTGGCAGGAGTTATTCTTGAAGAAATGAGTCTAGGTAGCAAAAAGGCTCTCCATACATCTTGAATCTCCTTGCTCTTGACAGCTTCTGAGAGAGCCATGGTGAACCATGAAGTTCCATGAGCCCTCGAAGCAAAAGGCGCCATGGTCTCTTCGAACTTATGCCTCTTAGAGAATATCATGATGTACTTCGAGAATAGGACTTTGAAGTCATCTTTGTCGTCATTTGGAGTTAATCTTCGCAGCCTAGTGCCTTCGACTACTCTATCAGTTATTTCAGGGTCTTGTTCATCAATGGTGTTGGCAGTTGACGAGGAAGGTTCGAACATGGCATTTAGCCATAGCTGAAGTAACCAAAAAGGGCCAGCTAACAGGATATTCTTGGAGGTATGAGATTTTAGGCTTGAAACAGCTTACCTTAGGCTTCCATAAAGATCAACTAGTAGCAATTCGCTCAAGCACACTCTTCGATTCTCGTGCAAATCCCTAGCTAGAGGAATAAACCTACTGGCTACCTGTAGGGATCTACTGCAGAAGACATATCTTGACAGCCATAGGGTAAGGAAAGCAATGTGTTCTACATCAGACACACTGTCTCCTTCAGCATGGTAGTGGCTGATAAACTTGGAAAAACTTACTAGTTTGACTTCGAAGTCGATTATACTCGAATGTTCTTTGTTGTCAGGGATATATGTTTCTCCTACTGGCGATAGCCCAGTGATGGCCGTTATGTCAAAGAAGGTAGGGGTAATCATTCCACCAGGGAGATGGAAAGTATTATAGGTACTGTCCCAGAAATATAGGGACGCGAATAACAATGGGTGGTTGTAAGTGAAACCAGGCTTCGACAGCTTAATCAAGTTGTAGATACCTAATTCTTCCCATTGCTGGGATTTCTTAGCTTCTACCTTATTGAACCAGTTTTGATAAGCAGTGTCGGAGGTGGGGCAAGATTGAAACGGTTTAAAATTACTCTTTACATAGTCTAATACAAAAGGGTCCTTAGGAGGAACAGTTGGATTTTCCACGGTGTTTGAGCCTGAAGATTCTATTGCCTTAGGGGCGTCCATTTTATTAAACAGGGGTTTGAAGTTATAGCAAACTGGGAAAATCTTCCTGGTGTCTTTTAAAATTTCAAAAACCGTAAGAGGGCCCATTAGAGCTAACCTCTTACCAGCAGCGATGGTAGGAATAAGTACCTGGGATGCATAAAGCATTTCTTTCTCCTTTGAGATCATCTGGGGAGCAAGAACAGATTGACCTTGGTGAGTGATAACCTTACTTTCCATTGTAGTTCCTGCGGTCTTTCCTTTCTTCTTGGAAACCTTTTTTAGTTGGGATGAGGTAGAAGAAGACATTTTTTGAAGAATGTTGAAAGCTTAGGGTTTTCGGTGAGAGAAGAAGGATAAAAGATTCATAATGTGGGAAGAAAAGAAAAAGACTAAGTTGATGATGTTTTATAATGTGGAAGTTTAAGCATCCACTGAATAAGGTTGTGATACGTGGAAATCATGGGTTGGTGTGATGAAGAGGTGGCGTAAAGTTAACATTGGTAGTAAGCGTGATTAAAGATAATCATTGTTTTGTAACTGCACCATACTATGAAGTGGTTCCAGGCGGTTAAGGAATCTAAAAAGTGTTATGATTGACGTGACTGGAGTCAAATGCATTAAATGTTACGATGATTCGAAGGTCGCATCAAAATCTTGTGTATATGTTTAAAATAAGTATTTCTCAAAGAGATCGAAATACATATTTTAAAGGGGCATTTTGTTGGCTGAAGATTTTGATAATATTATTAGAAGCAAATGAATTGGACGTTTTGATTGAAATGAAATGAAACGTCATGTTTCGAAATAGCAGAAGCAGTGTTTCGAATGAGCATATCAAAGCTTGGAGCTTCGAGTGGCAATTATGGGAACATATCTAAAGAAGTCTCGAAATGACAACAAGGTTGTATCTAAGGAATGCGTTCGAAGCGAGGAAGTGCCAAAACATTTGAAATTCAAATGCAAGCGGGATGTTCGAAATTTGAAATATATGCGCTGGAGCATTCGAAGACACGTGGAAGTAAGAGAGAGGCATTGCTCTGCATGTTCTGAACGTGGCAGAATCTTATAGCAAGACCGTTATGGTCGAAGTAGTATAAATAGAAGTCTTAGCATTAGGATTTCGTGTGTCATATCTGTTTGTACAAAATACTCAGTAAACATTCAAATTACCACATGGCTAGGGAAACGAATGCAAGAGCAATGTACGTATGATAGCACCACATGTTTATGATTTAATGAAAACCCTTTATCATTTCCAGTACTTTCCTTTATCTTTCTGTCAAATACCATTTACAAGTTTTCTCATTTAAAGTCTTTTTATTCGAAATCTTTTCATTGATGCCTTACATTTAAATGCTTTCTTTACATTTCAAACGCTTTACATTTCAGAAAACTGTCATACTTTTCATGCCTTTATCTTCAAGTTTTTATCCTTCGAACACCTCTTTTACTTAAAGTCATTTTACAGATTTCTTGTATTAAACGCTTTCTTCATATTTTGAATCTTTTACATTCCAGAGCATCTTTTACATTAACTGTTTTTATAATTCGAAGCTATTTACTTGTCTTTTATGCAGTTTTACATGTCTTTACAATTAACATTTATTCATGCAATTTAGTTTCGCGCACATATATTTTGATTACACCTTTAGATCTTTAAGAGAGAAATCGAAATAAGTCAAACACCTACGCAACACTCTAAATACCAACCATGAATACCTGTTCGATCATGAGAGTTATCCTAATGACCAACACGTCCTAGGATCAATCTAGTCGATCCTGCGAGTTACCAGAGAAATTGAATAACAGTCAGTAAGTTTATTTGATAGTTTGAAAGACTAGCGGTTGTTTACCAGAAATCACTGGAAACAGAACCAATATACATAGCTCTTCCACAAGCTTAACTCAAGAATTTTTAAAGAGAGCTTTTACACAGGCTTAACTAAAGAGTCTTCATCGAAGCTTTTTTCAGATTTAGTTTGCGGCCTTCAAATTCTTTAAAAAATAAATTACAAAAGAGAATCACAATCAAGAAAAAGACATATTTAGTAAAAAATAATAAAATGTTTTTATGTTGAGAAAAACAAGTGTGAGTCAGGACTGTTGAGAAACAAGTGTGAGGTAGAAGTTACACGTTGATTAAAAAGGTTGAGATTGGACATTTTATAAGTGAACTAGTAAGATACTCGTGCTCCCGCACAAATAAATTTATTTGATATTATATAAAATGTATTTAGACACATGTAAACTTGAAATGAGTGACTTAATTATAAATGAACAATGATCATATAAATTCAATTCCATTAAATAACCATATAAAAAAGAATCTGTGATATGGAGAGAAAAAAAGAAATTTTAACAACTGAAATTAAAAATTGTCGCTCAAATAAAAATTGACAATTACCCGTGAAATAAAAAATTATTTGATAATAGATAAAAAAAATTATTTTATTAAAATAAAAAACTAGATTATTAGCAGTTTTTGTGATAATAAAAAAATAGATAAAAAAATATTAAAATGAAAGTGAAAAAGTGCAGGAAAAAGAAATGTGAAAAATATTTGAAATTTTAATTAAGAGAAAATGAAAGTATGTAATAGTGTGATTTCACTTACTAGAAAATTTGTTTTAAGTGATTGAATTTGGCGACCATCGCTTTTCGGTGAAAAAGTGCTAGTCGCTAAGCTTTAGCGACCGAAATTTAGAGACCGAATTTATGACTAAATTTAGTGACCTATTTGTTTAAAAAATAAATTTAAAAGTGGTCACACTCAAGAATTGAATTCTTGACCCCCTTGAAATTTATAAGGCCTTACCACTACACCATTTAATAACCTTTGATATATTCTATATTTAAACATGTATACATATAAAAAAAAGTAATAAAAGTTTCTAAATAATATTTAAAAAATCACTATATAAAATATGATTTTTTTTGGAAAAAAAACATATCTCATTAACCAAAAAACAGATAAACACAAGCCGATCGCAAGGATTCACGCAAACACCAACAACTAAGCTATACTACGAGTACTCACACTAATATGAGTACTTAACAACTTGTTCGAATTATATCTCCACAAGATATTATCAATAATTCTATCAATTAAATTCTGCTATATCCTCTTTTGGGAAAAAATAACTTCATTTCTACCTTTCCAAATCTCATAGATGGTTTCGGCACACACAATTTTCAAAATTTTCCTATGCCACCCTTTTTTCCTCGATTCTTGATCAACCAATCCCTCTCCTTATTCCACTCCAAAGGATTCCTATTATAACCCACCCAATGTAGCACTCCTTTCCAAATCTCATTGAAAACAAGGCACTCAAAGAAGATATGATTCAAATTTTCGACATGATCACACATACTACACTTAGGATTCAGCTGCATACTAAAATGAATGAGCCTATCCAGTAGGGAGCTTACCATTCAAGACCATCCAAAGTGTGAAGATTACTCTCGTTCTTGCACAGTTGCTAAACAACATTTTGTGCCAAGTAACCTTTTCAAGATCACCTCTCATGGCTTTATGCATGTTTCCCGTATTCTAAATTTTTCCAAGCTCAACCTCTTTCGAATATTAGAGATCCTTGAAAATATCCATGCATTTAATGATTCTCTTCATGATTCAAGAACAGTTTTTATTCATTGTCCAACTCATAATATCTTTATTTTTTAGATAATAGGTATTGACCCATCTTACCCATAATTTATTCGCTTTTGCCTGTAGGTTCCAAAGAAGTTTCCCAATGGCAGCATTGTTCCAATCCTTAAGCGCAATAATGTTGAGACCACATGCTCCTTTCGGCTGATAGATAGTATCCAAGGATATAGGAGTTTTCCTTGTAATTTTGTTAGTGTTACTCCAGAGATAAATTCTACATGAGGCTTCAATGTTGTTGATAATCTTTTGAGGCATAGGGAAAATATGCATCCAATACGTTGTTACCGCGAACAAAATACTTTTAATCAGCTGGTAACGCCCCATATAACTCAATAGGTTGGAAGTCCAATGCTTAATTTAAGCATTAATCTTCTCAATCAATGGCTTACATTGTTGTACAGTGAGCTTTCGACACGACAATGGCACCCCTAAGTATTTAAAAGGTAGCTTGCCAATAGAAAAACCAGTCCTATCAACAATCAGCTTTTGGACCACCTCTTTCACTCCCCCAAAATACAACTTACATTTAGTTGGGTGAGCAATAAGCCCGGTAGCTTCAGAGAAGTAATTAAACTCCTGCATTAACAGCTGCACATAAATTTCATCTCCCCTCGAGAACAAAATTAAATCATCAGTGAAACTTATGCTAATAATCTGAAGCTTTTCACATCTTGGATGAAAGTTAAAATTTGGATTATTCTTAAGTTTTTGAAGGCATCTATGGAGATATTCCATAATCAACATAAACAACATAGGGAAATAGGATCCCCTGCCTAAGGTCCCGATGCGCTATCAAAGCCTCGATAACGCTCCCATTAATGCAGTAACGATAAGAGACAATTCCCACACAAATCATGGTCCATCGAATGAATTAGTCAGGAAAATTCATCTTGCGCATAATGATCTCCAAGGCCGACCATTCCACCGTATCATAGGCTTTTTGAGTATCCATTTGGATGGTACACCGATGGGAGATATGCTTCCTACTATAGCCTCTCAAAAGCTCCTAAGCAATCATTATGTTATCATGGATCACTCTACCCGGAATGAATGCAGATTGACTATCGTGAATCATAGTATTAATGATCTTGCTCAATCTCAGTGTCAAGATTTTTGAAATCACCTTGTAGATGGTGCTGCAACATGTTATGGACTGCATATCCTTAATTCTTCTGGCCTCCGAAGATTTATGGATTAGCGTCACAAGATCACAATTAGTTGCAACAAATAACCTGTTATGCTTAAAAAAAGTCCTGAACCGCATAAGTCACATCTTTCCCAGTAATCTCCCAAGTGCTTTTGAAAAATTTGGAAGTATAACCACCTATACTGGGCGCTTTTGTTTCACCAATATTGTGCAAGGCTTTCTTCATTTCTTGGACAGTAACATGGGAAATTAGAGATTTTCCGTGCACATCCTGTAATTGAGGGCCTTTTCTAATAGCCTCAATGTCAACATGTTGCAACTCCTTTCTCCTATTACATATCATTTTCCTGTAGTAATTCAGAACCTCATTTTCAATATCCTGGATGTTGGTTAACCTTCTTCCATTCGCATCCTCCACACCATTGAGACACTTTTGGTATTTTTGCCCCTAACAATAGCATGAAAGAAGGCATTGTTGCCATCTCCAAGTTATAACCAATTTGTTTTAGCTTTTTCCGCCACATCTTCTCTTCCTCTGCAGTAGGTTCCATCAGTTTTTCAGACCACATTTGCACATCTGCAACATACTCTTTGTTAAACAAATCACCAACCAGATTATTTTGGGCTTTATCCAGCTTATCTCTATACTCAGTCATTCTTGCATTTATCCTCCTATTCAAACTTCTCAAATATGGTTGAAGTCTTTTCAACTTCCTCCAAAGCACATACATGGGTTTTCCATCTACTTTTTGCTTCCAACTATCTTCAACCACTTGTTTGAAGTCCTTATGACCAACCACATTGTTCAAAAATTCGATCCTAGATTATTGTCTAGTTGCAGTAGGAACATAACCAGGCAGGGTAAGTCTAAGGGGGGAATGGTCCGATATATGACAATTCAACACCTCAAGTGTATAATTAGGATAAGTAAGGAACCACACCATATTACCAATAACTATATCAATACGGGAATATATCGGATCATCCTTATGCTTGTTGGACCAAGTATAAAAATTACCTTTAGAATCCAGTTCAAACAGGTTTGCATTGCTCATCAGATTTTCCAAATCTTTAATTTCAGCCTGCTGAATCGGATTTCCTCCAATATGATCCATGATATGAAGCACGTCATTGTAATCACCAACCATCGTCCATGGATCCTGAATAGTATAAGCAATTATTTCAATATCATTCCAAAGGCATCTTTTAATAAGTAGTTGGTTGTGAGCATAGACAATAGTCAACCAATACACTATTTGCCCTATTATACTAGTAACCTCACAGTGAATGAACTGGTCAAATTGCTTCTGCATCCTAAGCACCACTTTTGCATGATTCTACATAATCCAAATCCTCCCATTGTGGTGATTCACATGGTTGTCTAACCACATCCAATGAGGACCAAACACACTTCTAATTTTTGCAGCATTTTGTTGTTTAAATTTAGTCTCTAGAAAAGCAACACAAGGAACATGGAGATTTTGAAAAAGTGTTTACGACAGTACAAGAATACATAGATAAAAGAGTTTTTTTGGTCTTAAAAACAAACTTCAATATAGATGCAGTTCATAATAACTTTAAAAAAATTGACGATCCTATATTTTATTCGTATATTTGATGTTAAATGAAAAGGAAAAAAACCTCATTTATATAGAAAAAAAATTTATTCAAAAAAAATAATTCGTGAATCAAATAAATGATTCAATCAATTAAATTTTCTTTAAATGATTAAACAATTAAAAAAAAACATCAACTCTAATTTAAAAAATAAAACTCTAAAACAACTATATGATTTAATTGATTAATAACTTTTATTAGAAGGTATTTTTCATTGATTTAATCGATTGGATGCATTCGCATTGCTAAATAAATAGTTAAGTAAGATATCAATTATCACACATTTTTGGAAGTTGCACAATTCGACTATTAAATTAAGATTGAACAAATCATGTTTCATCTTTGTAAATTGGAGTTGGTCTTGAGAATGTATGGTTATTTACATGGGAGTTGAGTAAATACTTTATGAATATGATAAAGATTTTTTTATCGATTGATTCATACAAGGTATCTGTATATCTTGGAACATAGCAATTTTATGGAATAAAGAACCTCAACATGCTATGGACCATATAAAAACCTCTGTATAATACAATTTCATCTGACAGTGTCCCCAAACCCAGTCATCAAGAATCTAAATGAGAATCTTTGCATTTGGTAGTTGTATATTTTGTAAGAGAAACTAGTAACAAACCCGTGCTATCGCACGAGTCTCGTCTGGATTCACATTACATTTATAGATTATTAAATTATTAAATATGTTACCATGTTTTCAGTTGAGTATATGTCTCATGTAAACCATGTTGGCATTTAACTCCATATTTGTAGCAAGCGTCGGTCCTATCAACAAATCACGTCTGCATGAACAAATAGGAAAAATTATATACTTCTTGAAATACATGGAAAATGTACATACTATATATTTTAATTCAAAATAGATTTTTAATTTGAATCGTAAAGTATAAGATATAAAGTTTACCAACTATCAAAGTGCTTGAAAGTCTTCCTTGTACACAACATTAGTAGTAGTAGAACACGGTACATTCTCCTTGTCATGAATTATGATTTTTAGCCCACTTTTGCTCTTAACTCTTGAAATTGCAACATATAATTGACCATGACTAAACACAGGAGTAGGCAAATACAATCCAACACTATCAAGAGATTGACCTTGTGACTTATTAATTGTCATTGCATAGGAGACAATAATCGGAAATTGTCTCCTAATCAACTTGAATGGCCAAGGTGAATCAGAAGGTGACATAGACATTCGTGGAATGTAAAAAATGTTACCTATGTTCTTTCCAGATATGATTTTTGCCTCAATGACATGATTTGCAAATCTTGTAACAATTAATCTTGTTCCGTTGCACAACCCATCGGCTTGGTCCAAATTTCTCATTAGCATAATAGGTGTACCAACCTTCAATTTGATCCTATGATTGGGAAGCCCTGACGTTCTTAATTTACTGAGAAATTCAGGAGTTAGAACTTCATATGCTTCAGTATAACTTGAATCTGTTCTATCAATGGAATCAAAACTCAAATACTCTTTCTCTTCTCCTAAAAAAAAGTTTAAAAGCAAAACATAAATAAATTAGTAAAACTATGTTCTTAAATATATATATATATATATATATATATATATATATATATATATATATATATATATATATATATATATATATATATATATATATATATATATATATATATATATATATATATATATATATATATATATATATATATATATATATATATATATATATATATATATATATATATTATGAATGTAATAATACAATAAATATAAAACACATGTACCTGGTATCAAGTCTAATACATAATGATTGATTTTGTCCACAACTTCAATGGTTGAAGCAAGAATAGTCTTTCCTTGTAAGAATTCAACATCTTGATATTTTTCCAACAAATTGGGATATGTGTTTTCAACAATTGCTCTTATAGGATCATCAAAATTTGATATTAATAGCTCTTGAGGAATTTCAATATCAACCAAACCATCATTGGGTTCACAAATCTTACCATCACCCACATTTAAAATCCATTTTGAAAATTCTGCTAGTTCATTAGAACTTGTGTTGTCTCTTCCCTCTTGAAGTCTCATATTTTTTGATAGTGTTAAAACCTGGCAATAATCCCATACATAAGATGAACTAATTGATGCATGAACAATATCAGAACGCCCAGCTCTTGGAACAACAGGAAGAATCTGTCTAAAATCTCCTCCAAATACAACAACTTTTCCACCAAAAATAGTATTCTCAACACCCTTTTTGCTCATTACATCTTTAAGGGTTTTATCCAATGCTTCGAAGCAGTTCTTGTGAGACATAGGTGCCTCATCCCATATTATCACATCCGTTGCTTCAAATAATTGAGAATGTTCGGTGTCTTTGTCGATGTTGCAAGTTGAGTTGTCAAGCGTTGGCACAGGTATTTTGAACTTTGAGTGTGTTGTTCTTCCACCCGGCAATAATAACGAAGCTATCCCACTTGAAGCAACAGTAAGAACAATTTTTTTTTAGAACGAAGTGCACTTGATAGTGTTCTCCACATGAAAGTTTTACCAGTCCCTCCGTAACCATGCAAGAAAAATACCCCTCCACTCTGTTTGTTAACAACATCCATGATTTTCTCAAATATCAAACGTTGTTCATCTATAAAATACAAACCAAGAATTATAAGTGCAAGGACAATAAAAATCATTTTTGTAATTCATAGTATAAAGAAAATAAATCACCTGTAAGGGCATGAAAAAGTTCTTGGAATTTCTGTTTCTCGGTATCGGCATCGTAATTAAGTTCGTCATAAATAAGCCTATTGCCAACATGTTTTGTGATGTATGAATCTGGATACGACATACATTTAAATTCATGCAAACTTCTTCGATTCGATTGCATCATGTTCTCAATCTCAATTAGTGTGAGATTCTTTAACTCATTGTCCGATAGCTGCAATTCTGTTAAAACATTTTCATTAGTTTTCTATATAATTACATATGTATGATGCAACTGCTGTCGTGATGTTGAAATACATTGAACATAAATCAAACAGTTGATGTTGCGGCTGCGTGAAATTAAATGGAACCAAAGACACTGTTGCAGCTGCAAGTTAAGAAAATAACTTACATACATGACAAATGACAAATATGAAAATGTTTCTTACGTAAATGGACATACCTTATGAAACATATTAAATAAGGGACATATGGATGAAGAATAATTATATTTTAAAGTAAGTTCATATCATTATATTTTGTAATAAAAAAAGATACAGCTTGCATTCGGAAAATAATATTTGTTGACTTAAAAAAGTTTAATAAAGTGTTCATACCTCTTCTATTTGTTTTTTGCCTTTGTTGGTAGAGGATACCATCAGATAACATGTCCTTCAATCTACTAACTGTTTCTGGAATAATATTGGGGTTGTTCTTGCATATAAAAGGAAATACTATGATGCAGCAATGAAAAATATTTAATATGTTGTAAAGAAAACAAAGTTTGGTAAAATTACCCAATTCCTTTAATTCTATGTTGAATCTCATTGTCGGTGTCGTAAACATACAGTTGAGCAAATTTTGGAGATTGTCCAGTTAAAGGTAACATGCTCCCAATTTGATGGCAAGTCTGTCCATGAATTCTTATGTTAGGTGGTCCACTTCCAGCTAAAAATCTGTTGTCGAATTTCATTCCCGGAGACGTAAAAGCAAACATCATGTTGTACATTCTACAAAATTGTTGATAATTTCGACTGTCTATCTCACTATTATCAAACAAAAGACGTTGAAGTAATAGTGGTGGTGTTTTCAGAAGTGGCAACACAACTTTCCCCTTTCCACAACATAGTTGAAACTTAGGAACTGCACTATGTTTTCGCTTGTCAGTTTTTTCTTAATACCACATAAGTGCCCCACATTGTGTGCATTCAACTATAGGATCACCAATATCAGAATAACCTATTTAAATGAAACGTAGTTGAGCAATTGGTTTATATTAAATAATAAAATTATAACTAAAATCGTTCATATTAAATAATAAAATTATAACTAAAATCCACATTAAATCATAGCAGGTATCAAAGTGCAACATGTAATGGACAACGTCAAATTGATATGTATAATGAATTTAAAGAAGAAATAAAGTTGGTTTTAATGATAAATACAAATATTTAAAGAATCAAATGATGTAGAATTGGAGTCATAGACATCTTCGTCATCATAGCTAGAACTTGAGTCATAATTTGCATCTGCGGCATTGAATTCACATGAGCTATCACTGAGAGAATCATCTGTTACCGTCTCATCACCAGAGTAATCACTCTCAATGTTAACATCTGGAGTTGAAGTGAATGTTGTGGGTTCTTGTATAGGAATATTGCTTGTGGATGAAAAAGCCAGATTATGATTCTCATTTCCAAAATAATTGAAGAGTTTGACCGTCATGGATTGAATAACACCTACATTCAACTGTTTTTTTGATTTATGAACATAACTACTTGGATGTTCATGAGGTTCCATATTTCTTTGATTAGAAAATGAGGAAGTTATATCAGAAAGAGGTGTAACAGTCAACTGTTTTTTTTGATTTTTGAATAGAACAACTTGGCGGTGCATGAGGTTTTATGTTTCTTTGGTTAGAACATGAGGAAGCTATATCAGAAAATGGTGTTTTGAAATGCGAAAAGGATGGAGAATTTATCCTGAAAGGACCCCCACTGTTATTGCTAAGGTTGTTATGAAGTTTGTAAGATTGGGGCATCTTACCTTCCATAATACTTTTCCTCCGCTGTCGTGCTGAAGCAGCCAGTTGATTTGTAGAAACAACATTGAAACTCTTCATTGTACTTAGTTGCTTGATGCAGATGCTGGTGAAGGTGAACTCATATTTCTTTCATTAAAGATTGATGAAGTTAAATCAGATAGTGGTGTTCTGATATTAACCATGGTTGGAACATAATACCTTTGAGAGTTTTCAATGGGATTGATTGTGTTTTCATCAGTTCTTCCTTTTTTCAATCTTTTATCTTTAAGAATCTGCTTCCTTTTACGTCTTGCCATTGCTGCAACTTGTGGTTCCATAGTGTTGGTTAGGTGATGCAAAAATGAATGGGTAGAAAATCACTTTGATTGTATGGTTGCCACTTTTTTTTTTGTTAACCACATAAAATGATTGTAGACATAAAATGAATAAAGTTTTTGGTTATATGATAATAAATATAATTGTTAATACAACATTCACGGTTCCAAGATTTTGAAGTAAAATACTGAAGTCAACAGAATACCAAGTGATTATTTTTGTGAACCATTTTAATTATTAATAATAATAATTAATAATAATAATAATAGCATTAAATAGTGTTAAGTGTTATTTCAAAATTTAATTAAAAATGTTATAATTATGGACAATCAAGTACCAATAAGAAAAGGTAACTTTCCAGATTCTAACCATTCTGCCAATTAATCTTGAATTGAAAAGAAAAGCAATGGTCAGAAAAAATCATTATAGTTTCACTTTGGAAACCGAAAATAAAGTGCATCATGAATAGTAACTACTCAAGTATGCATTTGATAGGCTTGAAACGTTTTTTGATATAGCCATACCATATTGATTGTATCTCACTCCAAAATCAAATTAAACGTATCATTTTAACTGATATTGGAAATGTGCGGTTACAATTTTGTCAGTTGGCGGGTTGTTGAATCTTCGAGATAAAATGGGCGGAGCCATTGGCGGGTTGTTGAATCTTCGAGATGAAGCGGAAATGTGCAGTTACAAAGATGTGGAGGTTATGTGGAACATGCTAAGCTTAAGCCTCACACATGATTCAACTAAAAGCCTCACACAGACTCGAATTAAAGGTTGGTTTTAAAATCATGGATTTAAAATCTCCTTGCTTGATCTTTAATTTTGATGCGAAGTGGATAATTGGAAAGGGTGGTTTTGGAGTTGTTTATAAAGGGTTTCTCAGGAATGGAATGAATGTGGCAGTGAAAAGAAGTGAGCCAGGATCAGGTTAAGGACTTCCTGAATTTCAAGCTGAGATAATGGTTTTGTCCAACATTCAAATTTTCTACTTTTAATATTGTATGCCACTGAGTGTTAATTTTGGTTGGTGTGGTGAATATTTAAAAAACGACAGTGCAAGACATTTGGACCAGTTTGTTGAACTGGTAGCCAGAGTCTACTCGCATCGAATAGAAGTGGTATGGTTTGCCTGTATATGGAGAATTTCTAAGGCAAGAAATGGAAAACTTTTTAATAGGCGTAGGCTTCGAGCAGTGCTGGCTCGGGAAGTGCAGCATTGGTGGAAATGTTGCAAAATTTCAGAAACATTTAATGTGGATGAAACTAAATGGTAGTAGGAATGATATATTAAAAGAAAGACACAAAGCTCAAACAATTATGCGAAAGCATGTTTACATGAACATGTTTCTATTGTACCCAAACAACGAAAGTAATAGGAAACAATGCAATTGTTTTAAAACATAAAATAAACCAAAACTAATACTTAGCATAATAAAATTAAGTTGTTTCCATGATAAACTAAAGCTTAATAAACAGCAGTTTGTGTTCCATCTTTATATCAATTTTCCCTCCTTGATTGGTTTTGTCATCTTTGTTGAGGAAAGTTGAACACTTTCAACATCTTCTGCTACATCGGTTATTCTTCTCTTCGACGGTGTCAGCCCCGAATTCGCAACATAAGGATCATAATCTGCAGATGCGGATAATGGTTCCTGCAATATTTTAAGAAACATTGATTAATGATAATATGCAGCAAGCAATGTTGTACTTAATGTAATCAAAGACAAAAGTATATACATACAGAAAAACTCCTCAAATCCTCTTGCGAGGAAGGCTCTGATACGCCAAGCTTCGATGCTACATGTCAAGACATAATTGAATCAGAAAAACGATTTATTATACCAAAGTTGTTTCAGCGGCATAATTAATTTAGTCTTCAAACAAAACATACCTCTTCAGATTTGAAATTGTCCCGTATTTTCTTACGTGTTTCTTCATCGTCTTTGAACCCAATAACTGAGAGTCTTCCAAACTTTGGCTGAAAAACAGCTCTAATAGCTAATTCCTTTTTCAATAAAGCATCAAGTTCATATGGGAATTCCCAAGGATTGTCTTCACCTTCCTAAATTAATTCATCCAAAGGAAATATAAAATTAATAGCTAAAATTGATTAACAGTTGGAGAAATGATAAAATTATAACTAAAATAATAAAAGTGCAACATGTAATGGACAACGTCAAATTGTAACTAAAATCCACGGTTGGAGAAATGATTCAAATGAATAATACCTTTATCAATTCAGTCTTAATTTGCAAAGCAGACTTTCCGATTAATTTCACACAGTCGCTGTCCCAAAAGATGAATCGGGCCTTGAATTTCCCATCAATTCCCATAATCTCAAGCTTGTATCTATAAGAATTAAAGTAGGTAATTAAACAATATTACATAGTGAACAACAATGGACTACATTATTCAAACAGGTACAGAACATAATGTTTTAACTCACACCTCGGTACGGTTTCAGTCGTTATATGATTCGCATAACACTTCAAATTTCCTTCCTTCAGAGACACACTTTTAGTACAGACACCACAACCATCGTAATACCACCCCGCCTGACCAGCCTCAAATTTGTCCAATGTCGCAACGGTCACACAGGTTGTCTCCTATGGAATAAAGAATGCGAAATAAATATATCATATACAAAGTTATGAGATAAATAAAATATTTACTTAATTTAAGCTTACATATTGAAGACTTGAGATTTCAGCTAGACTAGGAATTTCTGCCTTCCATATAAACTTATCAAATTCAGTATACTGTAAGTTTTGGGTGGTTTCAACTTGCAAGGTAGACTGCGATAACTTTGGCAAATCATTTTGAAGACTGTGATGTATAACACAGTGAAAAAAACAATACATAAAATGTTATTAGCGGTTATAATGGATATCAAAATTGTATACAGGAACAGGATTTGACCAACAAAAAATTAACTACCTTTCTTTCAGCTTACTAATTTCAACGACGCTAACATCATTGATAGTTAACTTAGTGCCATTCCATGCGTTGGATACATTCAAAGGGAAACCACCTTTGATATATAAAAAAACAATACCGTAAGCACGTGATCAATCCACATATTACTTCAATGGAGATGATTTAATTTGTAATCAATTTAATACATCAGTAAATAAATATTATGCAGCCCAATTAACACTACCTTGGGCGCCCTTTATCCTTGCATTCTGCAATAGAACAACAACATTTCCTTCTTCATTATGAGTCTTGTAATATTCATAAAACTGCAAAGCCAGTTGTCCCCATAAAGTACACTGAACGAAAGATTTGCTGCCAGGAAAACAGATCCAATAAAAATGATGTCAAAGAATAAAATTGCACAGTATGTAAAAAAAACTATAACCATACCTCATATCGGTTATTATAAACACAACCTTGCTTTTGTTATTATCAGCATTGATTTGAGTTTGCACAATCTCAGTAACTCCTCCAACAACATCTAAGCAAGATCAAATTTCAAAAGTTATCAAACATCCAAGGAATCAACGAAATAAGGTAATATAAAGATATGAATAAACGTACCAACCAACAAATTAGACTGAAACTTTTCTTCAACAATGGTGTCCAACCCAATAATGTTTAAAAAATTTACAGGAATGTCTGGTAATTCTGTTTTCCTAATAAAAGTTGAACCACAAAAGACCAACTTGAAACCATGAGTACTTGATTTGAATGAGAAATCATTATTCGAGACTTTGAAATTCTGCATTATGTATGACCCTCCAATAGCAAGTTCAGCCAAGTATCTTGACACCAAAGGCGGTGGGACAATGGCTTGAATCATATCCAGCTGCAAAATGTAAAATTAACCGTGGGAAATTAGAACGATTAATTTAAACCTCCAACATCATATATTAACAAAAAAACCCTAATATTTATACATTTGAATCAACCAAAATGAGTTCCAAGTGTTGTTTGTTGGATGAACTTGTCACAGTCTACATATGTTTACAACGAACATCAATCTTCCACAAATCCTTTGAGTCGTTGATGTCTTTCACAGCTTCAATCGGTCGCGCCATTGATGTTACTATTTAGACCTGTTACAAAATCTGTATTAAAATGGACACAGAGAATCAAAATATGGGAATGAAGAAGAATTGGAAAATAATACGTAACCTTTTCAAAATAATGGAGAATGAAGAAGATTGAGGAGTGAAAGAGTAAGGGTTTAGAATGGCTATATATAGGGTTTAGAATGCATGGGAAGTTGTGATATCTTGGAATATCAAAATAATTCATTCTAATTCCAATAATATACATTTAATCTTGTAGTGTAATGATAAATAGTGGGTATTTTTAAATCATGCAATGAATAATATTCCATTTAATTTAATTATAATAGATCTAATTTGGCCATTCCAATTCCTTTCTCATTAACCGTGAGTCAAACATTAAAATTCAAATTCTGTCAAAAAAAACATTGGAATTCAAATATAAATAAATTAACCGTGAATGAAACATTGGAATTGGAATTCAAATATAAATAAAATAAATTAATAAATCAAATAAATAAAAAATAGTGTAAAATTATGATAGATTGACATGTCAGCAAAATTAAATGTTTGAGTCGTTGATGTCTTTCACAGCTTCAATCGGTCGCGCCATTGATGTTACTATTTAGACCTGTTACAATATATAGGGTTTAGAATGCATGGGAAGTTGTGATATCTTGGAATATCAAAATAATCCATTCTAATTCCAATAATATACATTTAATCTTGTAGTGTAATGATAAATAGTGGGTATTTTTAAATCATGCAATGAATAATATTCCATTTAATTATAATAGATCTAATTTGGCCATTCCAATTCCTTCCTGTCAAGCATTAGAATTCAAATTCTGTCAAAAAAAACATTGGAATTCAAATATAAATAAATTAACCGTGAATGAAACATTGGAATTGGAATTCAAATATAAATAAAATTCAAATATAAATAAAATAAATTAATAAATCAAATAAATAAAAAATAGTGTAAAATTATGATAGATTGACATGTCAGCAAAATTAAATGCCAAATGAATATGGTAACAGCATAGTGTTGATTAGTCTATTATACCCTTGAAATAAGAAAAGTTATAACATCTAATCAAAATGTTAGACTTGGAATTTCCAGGTACTTTACTTTTAATAGATTGATAATAGATATATTTTAACATTTAAATTTAGATATAAAAAAAGTGTTAAGTGTAATTTGTAAGTGTAATAGTTTATTATTGAAATTCATATAAATATATAAATAAAATAAAAATAAGAGAGATAAAGACATTAATACTATGAGTCAAAATTAAGTGTTCAAATAAGACTTCTCATTATTATATAAGAGGGTGTTTGAAATCACGGTCTAAATAAAAAAGTGCACATATATTAAAAGCTTTAATCAGTAGTTTCTCTATTTTTACGGTCAAAATCAATTGTAAACGTAATTTTATTGAGACAAATGTGATTCCAAATATATATAAGGGTGTGTTTGTTTTAAGGTTATAAAAATTATTTTTAGAAATATTTGAGAATGTGACAATGGAAATGTAATATTTTCGTATTTGATTCAAATTTTAAAAAAGTATTTTAAAGAATTTTTTATTTCCAAGAATATTATTTATTCATGAATTCTCTATTCTTATTTTAAGGCAAATAATATTTTCCCCCCTTACTTACTATATTTATTATATTCATGCCATATTCACCCCTTCTTTCTGTCGAGGCTCTGATACCACACTGTCCGGGAGCCTCACATACTATGAAACCAGCCTTAACTGTATCGTCATTAAATAGCCAACCATAGGCATAACATAGACTAACAATTAAAACTGACATTCCATAATAGTGAGGACCGTAGTATGGATCGATGGTCAGATGTTTTCTGATACACAAGATCCTCGTGTTGAGGCAGGTGTAGAGCATACTTGCATCTGTATGGGGAATTATGACATGAATACAATAACTAAAGCTTTTAGGGAGAAAGAAAAGAGAGTTAGAACATTTTGTTCTTAAGCACACAAGATGGTTTTTATTCTTATTGCTTATGACTTGAAATGTTACAAGAGGTCTCCTTTTATAGCCAAGGAGATTCATAAAAGACAAAATCCACACTATTCACACACATGGCATCATTAGTGCCTTATTTCAAAAGTACGACACCCTTATCCCTTATGGATACATTATTTGTAGTACTATTACACAAAAGGACGAAACTTAACTATTTATAAACATGCTTGTGATTAATAAGAGACATTTGTCCAATTAGTCTTCAAAGATAGGTTCATGACTTGGATTTATTTTCTAATCGGATAAGTATTCTTCTGAAAAGCAGTCTCCGTACCGAGATGTCTCTTTTTCCCACACGTCGTCCATCATGTAAGCATGGTCTGATATTTTTCTATGAACTTCTTCCACGTGTCCTTCTGAGAATTCAACTTCCATTGGGGAATCTGATTTTTGTTGTGTGGCTTGAACTGAGCTTTCTCCAACCTCTCGATCTTTATACTGAGCTTGATGACTTATACAAGTGGAGTTAGCATTCATCTTGTCTGGTTCATGGAGGTTGATGAAGTTAACATATTCCATCAATTCTCTTGTGACTTTTAGATTTGGAGGATAATCATCAATGGTTTCCCATATATGAACATAATTCTTACAACCAAGTAACTTAGTGGCAGGATCTGTTTGATAGGGCCTGTGCATGAAGAAAACAGTCTTGAATTTGCTAATAGCCTCTGAGGTTAACCCCCTTTCCTTGACCTCGTCTAGGATTGGTTTTAATTGATCTCTCCACCATGTTAGCGGAGAGTACCATTCAAGAGTAGTCCAAATAAGGGATTTGTGGTTCTTCGGATCCATTATGTGTTCATACATGGCTTCAGTGGGTATGAGGACAGGCATAAAATATAAAGCAGTGGCACACCAAATATACCATAAATGGTTTTTTGTGAATTTAGCATTAGGGTTTATTAAAATTGGTAGCAGAAATGGTGTGTCTGGGAAATAAGGAGTATGGTCAGGGAGTTTATTCCTTATGATTTTTGTCATGTAATAAAAAAGATTATTCCTGGCATACTGCTTAAGCTGTGAGGGTGAAGAGGATATGGTTACTCCTGGAGGAAAGTCTTTGGTCTTGGAGGCACGGGTTGGCAATGGTTTGACCATGAGAATCAAAGGAAAAGTGTGCTTGGTAGTAATGATCTGGATGGGTTTCATAGGCCTGGAAAGTAAATCAGGAATCACATTTTGAGTTCCTTTGATATGTTTCACAATAAAATCATATCTAGAAAACCAATCTTTGAGCCTAAGAGTTTGAGGATCCGGAGGCATCTTATTTTTGAATTCGAGGATCTTAGGGAAAGAGGAATTATCCATCTGGACTTCAAACTGATGACCTCTCAGGTGAAAGTCAAACTTTTGGATACCCATCTTAACTGCAAGAGCTTCCTTATAAGTGGTATGGTAATGTTTTTCGGCTTCTTTGAACTGACCACTAGCATGACCACAATAATACTTTATTCCATCAATCTCTTCTATCAAGACGGCTCCCCAGTAATGATCACTAGCATCCGTCTGTAAGATTCTTTTACCGTCTCCCGGGATCTTTAAGGCAGGTGGGGTTTGTGCGATCTTTTTCAAGGCTCTTACTGCTTCAGTTTGCTTTGCTCCCCATGGTGCGGGGTGTTTCTTCAGCATTTGAGATAGAGGACTCGTGTATTTTGCCAGTTTTGGCAAGAAATCTCTGATATAATTAATTATACCAAGAAATTGCTGAATCTGCTTAACAGTGAGCTTTTCATCGGGAAAGTTTAGCAATTCTTGAGCAATATGAGGCTGAGGTTGATACTTCCCTTGGGAAAAATGCATTCCTAGAAAGTCAATTTCTGTTTGGCCCAATTGGCTTTTCTTCTCAGAGAGCATCATCCCATGTCGCTGGGCTATTTGAAGGAATTGTCCCAATAGTTGTTTATGGGATTTTTCATCTTTTGAGAATAATAGCACATCATCAATATAGATGAGGATACTATTGAGAATGGGCTCAAAAATTCTAGTCATTGCCTTTTGAAAAAGTGATGGAGCTACCTTAAGCCCAAATGGTAACACAGTCCATTGGTATTGGGCGTTAGGAATGCAGAACGCCGTTTTGTAACGGTCCTCGGGGTCGATACCCAATTGCCAAAATCCTGACTTAAGATCGAACTTGGAATAGATATGGGCATCCTTGATGAAAACATTTAAGGACGAGGCCTTTGGGATAGGAAATTTATCATCCTTGAGGAAATGGTTTAGAGGTTTATAATCAATTACTAGCCTCTTTTTTCCTCTTAACTTTTCAGATCTTTTCTCTACATAAAATGCTTGGCAAGCCCATTCTGATTTGGTGGGTTCTATCAGACCTTGTTTGAGCAACTGGTTGCATTCTTCCCTGGCCAATGTATAATCTGATGGACTCATTCCTGGATGAGTGGCCTTGGTTGGATTAACATCTTCATTGAGCTTAAAAGGAAGTTGAACAAAAAAGTCTTTATTCTTCCATAGAGGTTTTGGATGGCAGAATGTTTCATGGCTGTTTGCACAGAGTTTGAGTAGATTGGACTTGATTTCTTCATATCCAGCAGGGATTTTAGATAGTGAATATAACTTCAATATACCAGAATAAGGTTTGAATTCTCTTTTGAATTTTAATCCCGTGGGAAGAATCTGGAGTCTATTGGCTGCTGAGTATACATCCATCCCTACTACAATATCTTTATTTGGAAGATTACTTCCAATGACCTTGGTCCAAACTATGCAGTCGGGGAAGAATTTGATTCCTATCTTTTCCTTGGTCATTAAATCTGTCCTGAAGACTTTCCCATCTGCTGCTACAAAGTATGCAACATGTGTTACCCATGATTCTGCTGGGAGAATGCTAGGATTCATCATTGTAATCTGGGCCCCAGTGTCCATATAAGCTATAACTTTCTTCGGACGGGAAAACTTTGTCGCTAGTACATGAGCTTCAATACATGGGAGTGGTGGAGTAGGAAGAGAGCTTCCTATCTCTTTGAAGGAGTAAACAGGGAAATATTTGTCATCTTCTGATTCAGAAAATGATGCTTCATCAGACGCAGAGTCTTGAAGGGCAAAAATTGTTTCTTCATCAGCAGAACTTTGTTCAGAATACAAAGATTCTAGGTCTCCATCTAGGGGTTGAAGAGAGTTGATCAGTTTTGCGGCTTTGTGGGTATTATTAGGACATTCCTTGGAAAAGTGCCCCTTTTCCCCACAAATAAAGCATCTCCGGTTTTTCCCCTTTCCTCTGAAAGATTTTCTTTTAAAGAACTTCATGGTCTTCTTTTTCTTTCCTTTAAAGTTCCTATGAGATTTGGAGTATTTTTGACGATGATGTTTCTTTTTTGTTTCACAACTGCACTTTTTGTCTTTACACTTAATCTCCAGATAAGGTTTTTTGCAGGCCTTGGTGAACTTTGACTTTTGCTGTATAACTTCTTGAAATTGATGATGAAAGCTACAAAGCTTTTCAAGTGCTTCCAACGTCGCCTGATGAATCTGGCCAAGACTCATTGTTGCAATATCCTTTTTAGCTGTTGCTACCATCCTATGGATTTCTTGCTGGAGTTCATGTGGTAGAGATGATACATAAGTATTCTTGAGACTAGGATCGTTGTACCCATTGAGGAGATAAAACCTTTGTGCCATCCTGTGATAGTGTTTGTCGAGGTCTTTTGTTTTTAGGGAACAACACTTCATCTCAAAGAATTCCTGCCTATTTTTTCTATCGAACATATCCATATCTCCGATAAATTCCTGGTGGAGTACACCAAGGATATTGGCTGTGCTTTCTAAACGGTGTAACTCATCTTGTTTGAAAGCCCCAAGATTGTGATACCATTCCTTCATCGTGCCTGTCATTCTACAGCAGAATTCTTCAATGACCTTATAGCTATCTGCATTTGTTTTCATCATTTGGGTATCAAGCCATGCTCCGAATTCAAGTAGTCTCTTTCTCCAACGACTAGGCGGTATATCATCAAATGTGAACCAAGGACCACCATTTGGTTTAGTCCTTTCAGGGACTAGAGTTTCTTCAGGAGATTCTTCAAAAAATGAACCTTCCTCTTTTATATTTGCCATGAAGAGTCTTGGGATGTAGTTTACTTCAGATTGTGATTCTGATGAAAAGGATCTTGGTGTTTCATCACTAGACGTTTCTTGACAGGAGTCTTTTTCATCATCCGAGGAGGACTCGTCTTCTTTTTGTGCCGATGATTCAGCAAGAGAGTAACTTTTCTGGGGAAATTCACAACTTCCAGTGATTGCCATGGCTTGGAAACCTTTATCAGGAATTTCTTCTTCTTTTTGGAATTTTGGAGGAGGTGTTTCAGGAAAATCCTGAGATTCTGAGGATGAAGCGCTTAAACAGGCAGCCTTTCCTTTTTTCTTGGAGGTTGAGGTAACGGTAGTTCTGGTAGATTTTGGTCTGTAAGCTGTAGGTATGTATTTGACCTGATCAGGTGGTGAAGTAACATAGGTAGGGAAGAAGGGAGAAGGTCTTTCTGGTCGTTTGAAATATGTAGGGAAAGTAGGAGGGTCAAGGAAAAGGTTTTCAACAGGCTTAGGCTTTCTTTCGTGTGAAGCTCTTAAGAAATCATCTATTTCTTTTACTTGGCCTTGTAGGTTTCTGATCTCTCTTTCCTTTTGGTCAAAATTTTTGCCAAAAGTTCTCTCTTCTAACATTTGTCGCAAATCACGATCTAGCTGAGACACCTGGGCCTTTAAGCTTCTGTAATGCTTCTGCATTTTTTGTGATAGAACCTTGAGATAATCATCTGTCTCGTCTATTCTCTCAGCAATCTTGTCCACCTTTTTGTCGAGATTTTGGAGGATATCATTTTGAGAAATCATGTTTTCTGATTGCCAGTTTAGAACTTCTTCAGCCTGAGTTAAAGGTTTGAGTTTTCCATCGGGTTGTACTTCATTAGGATGAATGAAGGGTTTGGATGTTCTACCAGTGACTGGGTCCATCTTCCTTTCTAGAGCGGGAAATTGTTGGCTATATTCTGGTGCGGTAGATGAGTACATAAAGCAAGGGATTAACTCCACATTTTTTGGAGGGTCCAAAACTTTGCAGTAGTCTGACGGTGACCACGTAACCAGAGTAGGATCATTTGGTGGCAACAGTTTTTCTTTCCTGAGGATCTTGAGAGCTTCCTCATAAATAGGAAGAGGTTTCTTTTTATCATGGATACCTACCCATGGACCGTTATCGGGATCATATCTTCTTTGTGGAGGGGGAGATGGTTTGCACGCCCCGTTGTTTTTCCTTTTTGGAAGGATAATATCTCTGTCATAATCATTATCATGCATCCAACATTCACATCCTGGATCACATTTATTGGGATCTACGTCCCAAATAAAATGACCATTTATCTTGTCAGTGTAGATAGGTTCTCCTTTACTAGTTACAGCATGAATTGGGCACCAATCTTCTTTGAGAATCGGTCGGATCATCATGGTCTGGAAAATAGGAGGAATTGAACTCGGTCCTTCATCTGGTTTTTTGAAAATTGTTTTGACCGTCTTGTCAACAGATCTTCTAAAGGTGGCCTCTTGAGATTGTATTTGTCTTCTATCTTGATGGATTTTTTCATAGTTTGTTATCCACTCAAGAGGAATTAACTGAGTTAGTTCTTCCCTCGTGATCTTTCTTGGAATCTGAACGATAGAGGGTACATCTTCTTCTCTATTAGTAACTACTAACAGAGAATCAGAAGAACATCCCGTGAGAGGCAAATCTATCGAATGATTTTGTAGGCGATAGATTATTTGGTGATGGAGAGTAGCAGACATGGCCTCTGGAACTTGGTCAGATCCAGTGATTTGGACTTGGACCTTTAGTCTTGTAGATAGGGTGCTATCGTTGAGGCTTACATTATAATTTGGAAAAACAGTAAGAACAACGCTTCCCGCATGAAGTGAGGTCAGAACAGTCCCTATGACAGCATTTTCATAATGGAGATAGCTTGAATCCAGGAGAGCTATTTTGCAGAAGACAGGCTGATTTTTCCTTCCATGGAGAGAGAGGATGAGTCTAACTGCTCCAAAATGTAAAGCTGTGTATCCTTCAGATTTCCAGTGATTTATGAGACTCTGAGGAATCTCTAAATCCACATACTGCTCTTGGTTTGTTGCTCTCAAACTACATTGATCTAGTCGAGATGACTGGACGTATTCTTTCATATGAGGGCGATTGGTAGAGATTAGGTTTCTGATGGATCTGGTAATTGTTCTTTGTTTTTTGAAGATATTATAAGGGCTTAAAAGGGGAGGTACTGTTTCGGAAATTTGAGCATCTTCTGGAACATAAGAATACTCAACAAGGTTTTCTATTTTATGGGTATCAGTCTTTTTACAGAGTTTAGGAAGTGATAGGGAAGAGGTGGTGGTAATAGGATGAGTGTTTTGTTGTGATAGTGCCATGGTTAAATATTTTTCCCCCTTACTTACTATATTTATTATATTCATGCCATATTCACCCCTTCTTTCTGTCGAGGCTCTGATACCACACTGTCCGGGAGCCTCACATACTATGAAACCAGCCTTAACTGTATCGTCATTAAATAGCCAACCATAGGCATAACATAGACTAACAATTAAAACTGACATTCCATAATAGTGAGGACCGTAGTATGGATCGATGGTCAGATGTTTTCTGATACACAAGATCCTCGTGTTGAGGCAGGTGTAGAGCATACTTGCATCTGTATGGGGAATTATGACATGAATACAATAACTAAAGCTTTTAGGGAGAAAGAAAAGAGAGTTAGAACATTTTGTTCTTAAGCACACAGGATGGTTTTTATTCTTATTGCTTATGACTTGAAATGTTACAAGAGGTCTCCTTTTATAGCCAAGGAGATTCATAAAAGACAAAATCCACACTATTCACACACATGGCATCATTAGTGCCTTATTTCAAAAGTACGACACCCTTATCCCTTATGGATACATTATTTGTAGTACTATTACACAAAAGGACGAAACTTAACTATTTATAAACATGCTTGTGATTAATAAGAGACACTTGTCCAATTAGTCTTCAAAGATAGGTTCATGACTTGGATTTATATTCTAATCGGATAAGTATTCTTCTGAAAAGCAGTCTCCGTACCGAGATGTCTCTTTTTCCCACACGTCGTCCATCATGTAAGCATGGTCTGATATTTTTCTATGAACTTCTTCCACGTGTCCTTCTGAGAATTCAACTTCCATTGGGGAATCTGATTTTTGTTGTGTGGCTTGAACTGAGCTTTCTCCAACCTCTCGATCTTTATACTGAGCTTGATGACTTATACAAGTGGAGTTAGCATTCATCTTGTCTGGTTCATGGAGGTTGATGAAGTTAACATATTCCATCAATTCTCTTGTGACTTTTAGATTTGGAGGATAATCATCAATGGTTTCCCATATATGAACATAATTCTTACAACCAAGTAACTTAGTGGCAGGATCTGTTTGATAGGGCCTGTGCATGAAGAAAACAGTCTTGAATTTGCTAATAGCCTCTGAGGTTAACCCCCTTTCCTTGACCTCGTCTAGGATTGGTTTTAATTGATCTCTCCACCATGTTAGCGGAGAGTACCATTCAAGAGTAGTCCAAATAAGGGATTTGTGGTTCTTCGGATCCATTATGTGTTCATACATGGCTTCAGTGGGTATGAGGACAGGCATAAAATATAAAGCAGTGGCACACCAAATATACCATAAATGGTTTTTTGTGAATTTAGCATTAGGGTTTATTAAAATTGGTAGCAGAAATGGTGTGTCTGGGAAATAAGGAGTATGGTCAGGGAGTTTATTCCTTATGATTTTTGTCATGTAATAAAAAAGATTATTCCTGGCATACTGCTTAAGCTGTGAGGGTGAAGAGGATATGGTTACTCCTGGAGGAAAGTCTTTGGTCTTGGAGGCACGGGTTGGCAATGGTTTGACCATGAGAATCAAAGGAAAAGTGTGCTTGGTAGTAATGATCTGGATGGGTTTCATAGGCCTGGAAAGTAAATCAGGAATCACATTTTGAGTTCCTTTGATATGTTTCACAATAAAATCATATCTAGAAAACCAATCTTTGAGCCTAAGAGTTTGAGGATCCGGAGGCATCTTATTTTTGAATTCGAGGATCTTAGGGAAAGAGGAATTATCCATCTGGACTTCAAACTGATGACCTCTCAGGTGAAAGTCAAACTTTTGGATACCCATCTTAACTGCAAGAGCTTCCTTATAAGTGGTATGGTAATGTTTTTCGGCTTCTTTGAACTGACCACTAGCATGACCACAATAATACTTTATTCCATCAATCTCTTCTATCAAGACGGCTCCCCAGTAATGATCACTAGCATCCGTCTGTGAGATTCTTTTACCGTCTCCCGGGATCTTTAAGGCAGGTGGGGTTTGTGCGATCTTTTTCAAGGCTCTTACTGCTTCAGTTTGCTTTGCTCCCCATGGTGGGGGGTTTTTCTTCAGCATTTGAGATAGAGGACTCGTGTATTTTGCCAGTTTTGGCAAGAAATCTCTGATATAATTAATTATACCAAGAAATTGCTGAATCTGCTTAACAGTGAGCTTTTCATCGGGAAAGTTTAGCAATTCTTGAGCAATATGAGGCTGAGGTTGATACTTCCCTTGGGAAAAATGCATTCCTAGAAAGTCAATTTCTGTTTGGCCCAATTGGCTTTTCTTCTCAGAGAGCATCATCCCATGTCGCTGGGCTATTTGAAGGAATTGTCCCAATAGTTGTTTATGGGATTTTTCATCTTTTGAGAATAATAGCACATCATCAATATAGATGAGGATACTATTGAGAATGGGCTCAAAAATTCTAGTCATTGCCTTTTGAAAAAGTGATGGAGCTACCTTAAGCCCAAATGGTAACACAGTCCATTGGTATTGGGCGTTAGGAATGCAGAACGCCGTTTTGTAACGGTCCTCGGGGTCGATACCCAATTGCCAAAATCCTGACTTAAGATCGAACTTGGAATAGATATGGGCATCCTTGATGAAAACATTTAAGGACGAGGCCTTTGGGATAGGAAATTTATCATCCTTGAGGAAATGGTTTAGAGGTTTATAATCAATTACTAGCCTCTTTTTTCCTCTTAACTTTTCAGATCTTTTCTCTACATAAAATGCTTGGCAAGCCCATTCTGATTTGGTGGGTTCTATCAGACCTTGTTTGAGCAACTGGTTGCATTCTTCCCTGGCCAATGTATAATCTGATGGACTCATTCCTGGATGAGTGGCCTTGGTTGGATTAACATCTTCATTGAGCTTAAAAGGAAGTTGAACAAAAAAGTCTTTATTCTTCCATAGAGGTTTTGGATGGCAGAATGTTTCATGGCTGTTTGCACAGAGTTTGAGTAGATTGGACTTGATTTCTTCATATCCAGCAGGGATTTTAGATAGTGAATATAACTTCAATATACCAGAATAAGGTTTGAATTCTCTTTTGAATTTTAATCCCGTGGGAAGAATCTGGAGTCTATTGGCTGCTGAGTATACATCCATCCCTACTACAATATCTTTATTTGGAAGATTACTTCCAATGACCTTGGTCCAAACTATGCAGTCGGGGAAGAATTTGATTCCTATCTTTTCCTTGGTCATTAAATCTGTCCTGAAGACTTTCCCATCTGCTGCTACAAAGTATGCAGCATGTGTTACCCATGATTCTGCTGGGAGAATGCTAGGATTCATCATTGTAATCTGGGCCCCAGTGTCCATATAAGCTATAACTTTCTTCGGACGGGAAAACTTTGTCGCTAGTACATGAGCTTCAATACATGGGAGTGGTGGAGTAGGAAGAGAGCTTCCTATCTCTTTGAAGGAGTAAACAGGGAAATATTTGTCATCTTCTGATTCAGAAAATGATGCTTCATCAGACGCAGAGTCTTGAAGGGCAAAAATTGTTTCTTCATCAGCAGAACTTTGTTCAGAATACAAAGATTCTAGGTCTCCATCTAGGGGTTGAAGAGAGTTGATCAGTTTTGCGGCTTTGTGGGTATTATTAGGACATTCCTTGGAAAAGTGCCCCTTTTCCCCACAAATAAAGCATCTCCGGTTTTTCCCCTTTCCTCTGAAAGATTTTCTTTTAAAGAACTTCATGGTCTTCTTTTTCTTTCCTTTAAAGTTCCTATGAGATTTGGAGTATTTTTGACGATGATGTTTCTTTTTTGTTTCACAACTGCACTTTTTGTCTTTACACTTAATCTCCAGATAAGGTTTTTTGCAGGCCTTGGTGAACTTTGACTTTTGCTGTATAACTTCTTGAAATTGATGATGAAAGCTACAAAGCTTTTCAAGTGCTTCCAACGTCGCCTGATGAATCTGGCCAAGACTCATTGTTGCAATATCCTTTTTAGCTGTTGCTACCATCCTATGGATTTCTTGCTGGAGTTCATGTGGTAGAGATGATACATAAGTATTCTTGAGACTAGGATCGTTGTACCCATTGAGGAGATAAAACCTTTGTGCCATCCTGTGATAGTGTTTGTCGAGGTCTTTTGTTTTTAGGGAACAACACTTCATCTCAAAGAATTCCTGCCTATTTTTTCTATCGAACATATCCATATCTCCGATAAATTCCTGGTGGAGTACACCAAGGATATTGGCTGTGCTTTCTAAACGGTGTAACTCATCTTGTTTGAAAGCCCCAAGATTGTGATACCATTCCTTCATCGTGCCTGTCATTCTACAGCAGAATTCTTCAATGACCTTATAGCTATCTGCATTTGTTTTCATCATTTGGGTATCAAGCCATGCTCCGAATTCAAGTAGTCTCTTTCTCCAACGACTAGGCGGTATATCATCAAATGTGAACCAAGGACCACCATTTGGTTTAGTCCTTTCAGGGACTAGAGTTTCTTCAGGAGATTCTTCAAAAAATGAACCTTCCTCTTTTATATTTGCCATGAAGAGTCTTGGGATGTAGTTTACTTCAGATTGTGATTCTGATGAAAAGGATCTTGGTGTTTCATCACTAGACGTTTCTTGACAGGAGTCTTTTTCATCATCCGAGGAGGACTCGTCTTCTTTTTGTGCCGATGATTCAGCAAGAGAGTAACTTTTCTGGGGAAATTCACAACTTCCAGTGATTGCCATGGCTTGGAAACCTTTATCAGGAATTTCTTCTTCTTTTTGGAATTTTGGAGGAGGTGTTTCAGGAAAATCCTGAGATTCTGAGGATGAAGCGCTTAAACAGGCAGCCTTTCCTTTTTTCTTGGAGGTTGAGGTAACGGTAGTTCTGGTAGATTTTGGTCTGTAAGCTGTAGGTATGTATTTGACCTGATCAGGTGGTGAAGTAACATAGGTAGGGAAGAAGGGAGAAGGTCTTTCTGGTCGTTTGAAATATGTAGGGAAAGTAGGAGGGTCAAGGAAAAGGTTTTCAACAGGCTTAGGCTTTCTTTCGTGTGAAGCTCTTAAGAAATCATCTATTTCTTTTACTTGGCCTTGTAGGTTTCTGATCTCTCTTTCCTTTTGGTCAAAAATTTTGCCAAAAGTTCTCTCTTCTAACATTTGTCGCAAATCACGATCTAGCTGAGACACCTGGGCCTTTAAGCTTCTGTAATGCTTCTGCATTTTTTGTGATAGAACCTTGAGATAATCATCTGTCTCGTCTATTCTCTCAGCAATCTTGTCCACCTTTTTGTCGAGATTTTGGAGGATATCATTTTGAGAAATCATGTTTTCTGATTGCCAGTTTAGAACTTCTTCAGCCTGAGTTAAAGGTTTGAGTTTTCCATCGGGTTGTACTTCATTAGGATGAATGAAGGGTTTGGATGTTCTACCAGTGACTGGGTCCATCTTCCTTTCTAGAGCGGGAAATTGTTGGCTATATTCTGGTGCGGTAGATGAGTACATAAAGCAAGGGATTAACTCCACATTTTTTGGAGGGTCCAAAACTTTGCAGTAGTCTGACGGTGACCACGTAACCAGAGTAGGATCATTTGGTGGCAACAGTTTTTCTTTCCTGAGGATCTTGAGAGCTTCCTCATAAATAGGAAGAGGTTTCTTTTTATCATGGATACCTACCCATGGACCGTTATCGGGATCATATCTTCTTTGTGGAGGGGGAGATGGTTTGCACGCCCCGTTGTTTTTCCTTTTTGGAAGGATAATATCTCTGTCATAATCATTATCATGCATCCAACATTCACATCCTGGATCACATTTATTGGGATCTACGTCCCAAATAAAATGACCATTTATCTTGTCAGTGTAGATAGGTTCTCCTTTACTAGTTACAGCATGAATTGGGCACCAATCTTCTTTGAGAATCGGTCGGATCATCATGGTCTGGAAAATAGGAGGAATTGAACTCGGTCCTTCATCTGGTTTTTTGAAAATTGTTTTGACCGTCTTGTCAACAGATCTTCTAAAGGTGGCCTCTTGAGATTGTATTTGTCTTCTATCTTGATGGATTTTTTCATAGTTTGTTATCCACTCAAGAGGAATTAACTGAGTTAGTTCTTCCCTCGTGATCTTTCTTGGAATCTGAACGATAGAGGGTACATCTTCTTCTCTATTAGTAACTACTAACAGAGAATCAGAAGAACATCCCGTGAGAGGCAAATCTATCGAATGATTTTGTAGGCGATAGATTATTTGGTGATGGAGAGTAGCAGACATGGCCTCTGGAACTTGGTCAGATCCAGTGATTTGGACTTGGACCTTTAGTCTTGTAGATAGGGTGCTGTCGTTGAGGCTTACATTATAATTTGGAAAAACAGTAAGAACAACGCTTCCCGCATGAAGTGAGGTCAGAACAGTCCCTATGACAGCATTTTCATAATGGAGATAGCTTGAATCCAGGAGAGCTATTTTGCAGAAGACAGGCTGATTTTTCCTTCCATGGAGAGAGAGGATGAGTCTAACTGCTCCAAAATGTAAAGCTGTGTATCCTTCAGATTTCCAGTGATTTATGAGACTCTGAGGAATCTCTAAATCCACATACTGCTCTTGGTTTGTTGCTCTCAAACTACATTGATCTAGTCGAGATGACTGGACGTATTCTTTCATATGAGGGCGATTGGTAGAGATTAGGTTTCTGATGGATCTGGTAATTGTTCTTTGTTTTTTGAAGATATTATAAGGGCTTAAAAGGGGAGGTACTGTTTCGGAAATTTGAGCATCTTCTGGAACATAAGAATACTCAACAAGGTTTTCTATTTTATGGGTATCAGTCTTTTTACAGAGTTTAGGAAGTGATAGGGAAGAGGTGGTGGTAATAGGATGAGTGTTTTGTTGTGATAGTGCCATGGTTAAATATTTTTCCCCCTTACTTACTATATTTATTATATTCATGCCATATTCACCCCTTCTTTCTGTCGAGGCTCTGATACCACACTGTCCGGGAGCCTCACATACTATGAAACCAGCCTTAACTGTATCGTCATTAAATAGCCAACCATAGGCATAACATAGACTAACAATTAAAACTGACATTCCATAATAGTGAGGACCGTAGTATGGATCGATGGTCAGATGTTTTCTGATACACAAGATCCTCGTGTTGAGGCAGGTGTAGAGCATACTTGCATCTGTATGGGGAATTATGACATGAATACAATAACTAAAGCTTTTAGGGAGAAAGAAAAGAGAGTTAGAACATTTTGTTCTTAAGCACACAGGATGGTTTTTATTCTTATTGCTTATGACTTGAAATGTTACAAGAGGTCTCCTTTTATAGCCAAGGAGATTCATAAAAGACAAAATCCACACTATTCACACACATGGCATCATTAGTGCCTTATTTCAAAAGTACGACACCCTTATCCCTTATGGATACATTATTTGTAGTACTATTACACAAAAGGACGAAACTTAACTATTTATAAACATGCTTGTGATTAATAAGAGACACTTGTCCAATTAGTCTTCAAAGATAGGTTCATGACTTGGATTTATATTCTAATCGGATAAGTATTCTTCTGAAAAGCAGTCTCCGTACCGAGATGTCTCTTTTTCCCACACGTCGTCCATCATGTAAGCATGGTCTGATATTTTTCTATGAACTTCTTCCACGTGTCCTTCTGAGAATTCAACTTCCATTGGGGAATCTGATTTTTGTTGTGTGGCTTGAACTGAGCTTTCTCCAACCTCTCGATCTTTATACTGAGCTTGATGACTTATACAAGTGGAGTTAGCATTCATCTTGTCTGGTTCATGGAGGTTGATGAAGTTAACATATTCCATCAATTCTCTTGTGACTTTTAGATTTGGAGGATAATCATCAATGGTTTCCCATATATGAACATAATTCTTACAACCAAGTAACTTAGTGGCAGGATCTGTTTGATAGGGCCTGTGCATGAAGAAAACAGTCTTGAATTTGCTAATAGCCTCTGAGGTTAACCCCCTTTCCTTGACCTCGTCTAGGATTGGTTTTAATTGATCTCTCCACCATGTTAGCGGAGAGTACCATTCAAGAGTAGTCCAAATAAGGGATTTGTGGTTCTTCGGATCCATTATGTGTTCATACATGGCTTCAGTGGGTATGAGGACAGGCATAAAATATAAAGCAGTGGCACACCAAATATACCATAAATGGTTTTTTGTGAATTTAGCATTAGGGTTTATTAAAATTGGTAGCAGAAATGGTGTGTCTGGGAAATAAGGAGTATGGTCAGGGAGTTTATTCCTTATGATTTTTGTCATGTAATAAAAAAGATTATTCCTGGCATACTGCTTAAGCTGTGAGGGTGAAGAGGATATGGTTACTCCTGGAGGAAAGTCTTTGGTCTTGGAGGCACGGGTTGGCAATGGTTTGACCATGAGAATCAAAGGAAAAGTGTGCTTGGTAGTAATGATCTGGATGGGTTTCATAGGCCTGGAAAGTAAATCAGGAATCACATTTTGAGTTCCTTTGATATGTTTCAAAATAAAATCATATCTAGAAAACCAATCTTTGAGCCTAAGAGTTTGAGGATCCGGAGGCATCTTATTTTTGAATTCGAGGATCTTAGGGAAAGAGGAATTATCCATCTGGACTTCAAACTGATGACCTCTCAGGTGAAAGTCAAACTTTTGGATACCCATCTTAACTGCAAGAGCTTCCTTATAAGTGGTATGGTAATGTTTTTCGGCTTCTTTGAACTGACCACTAGCATGACCACAATAATACTTTATTCCATCAATCTCTTCTATCAAGACGGCTCCCCAGTAATGATCACTAGCATCCGTCTGTAAGATTCTTTTACCGTCTCCCGGGATCTTTAAGGCAGGTGGGGTTTGTGCGATCTTTTTCAAGGCTCTTACTGCTTCAGTTTGCTTTGCTCCCCATGGTGGGGGGTTTTTCTTCAGCATTTGAGATAGAGGACTCGTGTATTTTGCCAGTTTTGGCAAGAAATCTCTGATATAATTAATTATACCAAGAAATTGCTGAATCTGCTTAACAGTGAGCTTTTCATCGGGAAAGTTTAGCAATTCTTGAGCAATATGAGGCTGAGGTTGATACTTCCCTTGGGAAAAATGCATTCCTAGAAAGTCAATTTCTGTTTGGCCCAATTGGCTTTTCTTCTCAGAGAGCATCATCCCATGTCGCTGGGCTATTTGAAGGAATTGTCCCAATAGTTGTTTATGGGATTTTTCATCTTTTAAGAATAATAGCACATCATCAATATAGATGAGGATACTATTGAGAATGGGCTCAAAAATTCTAGTCATTGCCTTTTGAAAAAGTGATGGAGCTACCTTAAGCCCAAATGGTAACACAGTCCATTGGTATTGGGCGTTAGGAATGCAGAACGCCGTTTTGTAACGGTCCTCGGGGTCGATACCCAATTGCCAAAATCCTGACTTAAGATCGAACTTGGAATAGATCTGGGCATCCTTGATGAAAACATTTAAGGACGAGGCCTTTGGGATAGGAAATTTATCATCCTTGAGGAAATGGTTTAGAGGTTTATAATCAATTACTAGCCTCTTTTTTCCTCTTAACTTTTCAGATCTTTTCTCTACATAAAATGCTTGGCAAGCCCATTCTGATTTGGTGGGTTCTATCAGACCTTGTTTGAGCAACTGGTTGCATTCTTCCCTGGCCAATGTATAATCTGATGGACTCATTCCTGGATGAGTGACCTTGGTTGGATTAACATCTTCATTGAGCTTAAAAGGAAGTTGAACAAAAAAGTCTTTATTCTTCCATAGAGGTTTTGGATGGCAGAATGTTTCATGGCTGTTTGCACAGAGTTTGAGTAGATTGGACTTGATTTCTTCATATCCAGCAGGGATTTTAGATAGTGAATATAACTTCAATATACCAGAATAAGGTTTGAATTCTCTTTTGAATTTTAATCCCGTGGGAAGAATCTGGAGTCTATTGGCTGCTGAGTATACATCCATCCCTACTACAATATCTTTATTTGGAAGATTACTTCCAATGACCTTGGTCCAAACTATGCAGTCGGGGAAGAATTTGATTCCTATCTTTTCCTTGGTCATTAAATCTGTCCTGAAGACTTTCCCATCTGCTGCTACAAAGTATGCAGCATGTGTTACCCATGATTCTGCTGGGAGAATGCTAGGATTCATCATTGTAATCTGGGCCCCAGTGTCCATATAAGCTATAACTTTCTTCGGACGGGAAAACTTTGTCGCTAGTACATGAGCTTCAATACATGGGAGTGGTGGAGTAGGAAGAGAGCTTCCTATCTCTTTGAAGGAGTAAACAGGGAAATATTTGTCATCTTCTGATTCAGAAAATGATGCTTCATCAGACGCAGAGTCTTGAAGGGCAAAAATTGTTTCTTCATCAGCAGAACTTTGTTCAGAATACAAAGATTCTAGGTCTCCATCTAGGGGTTGAAGAGAGTTGATCAGTTTTGCGGCTTTGTGGGTATTATTAGGACATTCCTTGGAAAAGTGCCCCTTTTCCCCACAAATAAAGCATCTCCGGTTTTTCCCCTTTCCTCTGAAAGATTTTCTTTTAAAGAACTTCATGGTCTTCTTTTTCTTTCCTTTAAAGTTCCTATGAGATTTGGAGTATTTTTGACGATGATGTTTCTTTTTTGTTTCACAACTGCACTTTTTGTCTTTACACTTAATCTCCAGATAAGGTTTTTTGCAGGCCTTGGTGAACTTTGACTTTTGCTGTATAACTTCTTGAAATTGATGATGAAAGCTACAAAGCTTTTCAAGTGCTTCCAACGTCGCCTGATGAATCTGGCCAAGACTCATTGTTGCAATATCCTTTTTAGCTGTTGCTACCATCCTATGGATTTCTTGCTGGAGTTCATGTGGTAGAGATGATACATAAGTATTCTTGAGACTAGGATCGTTGTACCCATTGAGGAGATAAAACCTTTGTGCCATCCTGTGATAGTGTTTATCGAGGTCTTTTGTTTTTAGGGAACAACACTTCATCTCAAAGAATTCCTGCCTATTTTTTCTATCGAACATATCCATATCTCCGATAAATTCCTGGTGGAGTACACCAAGGATATTGGCTGTGCTTTCTAAACGGTGTAACTCATCTTGTTTGAAAGCCCCAAGATTGTGATACCATTCCTTCATCGTGCCTGTCATTCTACAGCAGAATTCTTCAATGACCTTATAGCTATCTGCATTTGTTTTCATCATTTGGGTATCAAGCCATGCTCCGAATTCAAGTAGTCTCTTTCTCCAACGACTAGGCGGTATATCATCAAATGTGAACCAAGGACCACCATTTGGTTTAGTCCTTTCAGGGACTAGAGTTTCTTCAGGAGATTCTTCAAAAAATGAACCTTCCTCTTTTATATTTGCCATGAAGAGTCTTGGGATGTAGTTTACTTCAGATTGTGATTCTGATGAAAAGGATCTTGGTGTTTCATCACTAGACGTTTCTTGACAGGAGTCTTTTTCATCATCCGAGGAGGACTCGTCTTCTTTTTGTGCCGATGATTCAGCAAGAGAGTAACTTTTCTGGGGAAATTCACAACTTCCAGTGATTGCCATGGCTTGGAAACCTTTATCAGGAATTTCTTCTTCTTTTTGGAATTTTGGAGGAGGTGTTTCAGGAAAATCCTGAGATTCTGAGGATGAAGCGCTTAAACAGGCAGCCTTTCCTTTTTTCTTGGAGGTTGAGGTAACGGTAGTTCTGGTAGATTTTGGTCTGTAAGCTGTAGGTATGTATTTGACCTGATCAGGTGGTGAAGTAACATAGGTAGGGAAGAAGGGAGAAGGTCTTTCTGGTCGTTTGAAATATGTAGGGAAAGTAGGAGGGTCAAGGAAAAGGTTTTCAACAGGCTTAGGCTTTCTTTCGTGTGAAGCTCTTAAGAAATCATCTATTTCTTTTACTTGGCCTTGTAGGTTTCTGATCTCTCTTTCCTTTTGGTCAAAATTTTTGCCAAAAGTTCTCTCTTCTAACATTTGTCGCAAATCACGATCTAGCTGAGACACCTGGGCCTTTAAGCTTCTGTAATGCTTCTGCATTTTTTGTGATAGAACCTTGAGATAATCATCTGTCTCGTCTATTCTCTCAGCAATCTTGTCCACCTTTTTGTCGAGATTTTGGAGGATATCATTTTGAGAAATCATGTTTTCTGATTGCCAGTTTAGAACTTCTTCAGCCTGAGTTAAAGGTTTGAGTTTTCCATCGGGTTGTACTTCATTAGGATGAATGAAGGGTTTGGATGTTCTACCAGTGACTGGGTCCATCTTCCTTTCTAGAGCGGGAAATTGTTGGCTATATTCTGGTGCGGTAGATGAGTACATAAAGCAAGGGATTAACTCCACATTTTTTGGAGGGTCCAAAACTTTGCAGTAGTCTGACGGTGACCACGTAACCAGAGTAGGATCATTTGGTGGCAACAGTTTTTCTTTCCTGAGGATCTTGAGAGCTTCCTCATAAATAGGAAGAGGTTTCTTTTTATCATGGATACCTACCCATGGACCGTTATCGGGATCATATCTTCTTTGTGGAGGGGGAGATGGTTTGCACGCCCCGTTGTTTTTCCTTTTTGGAAGGATAATATCTCTGTCATAATCATTATCATGCATCCAACATTCACATCCTGGATCACATTTATTGGGATCTACGTCCCAAATAAAATGACCATTTATCTTGTCAGTGTAGATAGGTTCTCCTTTACTAGTTACAGCATGAATTGGGCACCAATCTTCTTTGAGAATCGGTCGGATCATCATGGTCTGGAAAATAGGAGGAATTGAACTCGGTCCTTCATCTGGTTTTTTGAAAATTGTTTTGACCGTCTTGTCAACAGATCTTCTAAAGGTGGCCTCTTGAGATTGTATTTGTCTTCTATCTTGATGGATTTTTTCATAGTTTGTTATCCACTCAAGAGGAATTAACTGAGTTAGTTCTTCCCTCGTGATCTTTCTTGGAATCTGAACGATAGAGGGTACATCTTCTTCTCTATTAGTAACTACTAACAGAGAATCAGAAGAACATCCCGTGAGAGGCAAATCTATCGAATGATTTTGTAGGCGATAGATTATTTGGTGATGGAGAGTAGCAGACATGGCCTCTGGAACTTGGTCAGATCCAGTGATTTGGACTTGGACCTTTAGTCTTGTAGATAGGGTGCTGTCGTTGAGGCTTACATTATAATTTGGAAAAACAGTAAGAACAACGCTTCCCGCATGAAGTGAGGTCAGAACAGTCCCTATGACAGCATTTTCATAATGGAGATAGCTTGAATCCAGGAGAGCTATTTTGCAGAAGACAGGCTGATTTTTCCTTCCATGGAGAGAGAGGATGAGTCTAACTGCTCCAAAATGTAAAGCTGTGTATCCTTCAGATTTCCAGTGATTTATGAGACTCTGAGGAATCTCTAAATCCACATACTGCTCTTGGTTTGTTGCTCTCAAACTACATTGATCTAGTCGAGATGACTGGACGTATTCTTTCATATGAGGGCGATTGGTAGAGATTAGGTTTCTGATGGATCTGGTAATTGTTCTTTGTTTTTTGAAGATATTATAAGGGCTTAAAAGGGGAGGTACTGTTTCGGAAATTTGAGCATCTTCTGGAACATAAGAATACTCAACAAGGTTTTCTATTTTATGGGTATCGGTCTTTTTACAGAGTTTAGGAAGTGATAGGGAAGAGGTGGTGGTAATAGGATGAGTGTTTTGTTGTGATAGTGCCATGGTTAAATATTTTTCCCCCTTACTTACTATATTTATTATATTCATGCCATATTCACCCCTTCTTTCTGTCGAGGCTCTGATACCACACTGTCCGGGAGCCTCACATACTATGAAACCAGCCTTAACTGTATCGTCATTAAATAGCCAACCATAGGCATAAAGGGTGAGAATAAAACATTCTCATGAAAATAAATTCAACTAACTCTAACTTCTCACTATCACTCCTATTTTTTTTTTTTTTTTTTTTTTTATAATTTAAAATTAAACAAATTTTATAATTATTCTTAAAAACCTAAATTCTTACTAAGCACATAGATTAGAATAATATTCTCAAGAATAATAATCCTAGAAATATCATTCTAAACAATAAAATTTTCAACCATGAAACAAACACACCCTAAATCATTTTCTCATAGCTTCAATAAAATAGTTACTTTTTATAAATTAAAATATAAACATACAGATTAAAAATAGGTATACCTCTTTTCCTATGTAATTTTCTTTTCTTTTTCTATGTTATTTATTCAAAAGTGTGACTCGTATGAGAGGATCATTAAACTTTGAAGTGATGTCGAGTTATGAGGTATAGAATAGATGTTTAAGAATCTTGAAACAGGGTACGAGATAAGTAGATTAGGAGTTTGTTGAGATGAAGTTCTTTAGTAGTTATGAGAGTTTGTCAAGTGATATCTCAAGAAATGAATCGCCTAGTGATAGAGATACTAGCTTAGTGTCTTTTTCTTTAGGTCTAGCTAAATGGAGAAGCTTTGCACGCAAAAATGATGGAGAGAGAAAACATGTAAGAGGCAGTATTGTAGGTTTAGAGGGTCAGAGGAAGATGAAAAATTAGGTATTTCTATTATGAAATGTGTGGAAGAGCGGTGCAATTGTGTTATTAAATAGCAAAATAAGTGATGGTGCAAATCACGTTGTAAAATATATTATCTTAGATTAGCAGGGTGATTAACACTATGTTAAACCTATCATGCTAATTTAGCGATGTGAATATCATAACGCAACATTAAAATAGTTTAACATATTATCTTAGATTAGCAGTGTGATTAACACTATGTTAAACCTATCATGCTAATTTAGCGACGTGAATATCATAACGCAATATTAAAATAGTTTAACGACATGAATATCATAACACAACACTAAAATTGTCCGTCCATTTGTGTCTCAATCAATTTCAACCGTCAATATTTTTCACTCAAATATTGTAAAATATATTATCTTAGATTAGCAGTGTGATTAACACTATGTTAAACCTGTCATGCTAATTTAGCGACGTGAATATCATAACGCAACATTAAAACAGTTTAACGACATGAATATCATAACACAACACTAAAGTTGTCAGCCCATTTGTGTCTCAATCAATTTCAACCGTCAATATTTTTCACTCAAATATTTTTAATTTTGAAAATTCATTAATGACGTAATTTACACACCATAACAACATTTTGAAAAAAATTCAAATTCTCCCATGTGAAAATCTTACTTTCATTATTATTTTTTATTTCAAATATTTACAAACGTGTTAATCACACCATAAATTTTTTTTAGCGATGTAAAATTTACAAGATAAAATCGGATAGCAGTTTTCTTGAAAGGACTCTTAACATTTATGTTTAGCATTTAGAATTATTAATGTATTGCAATAATTTATTGGTCTCTTAGTTTTTTTATTATTATATTGAAATCATCAAATTTACTTGTACGAAATAAAATTAATTAATTGATTTAATAAATAAGAACTATTTAACCATAATGATTAATAAATTGAATTTAAATAATTTAAATTTTAATTAACAGTTAATAATCGTACACGTGCGATGCACAGACAAATCATAATAAATATTGTAATTTTATAACAAAAAAATATGAATACTAAAATTTTATGTTTAATAATTTTTGATGTTTTTTAATGTTTGATTATTTCAGCTGTTTAAAATTGTATATGAGAAGATCAAATTGAAATTTGGAATGAAAATATAATATTAAAATTTATATAAAAGATAAGGATTTAAAATAGAAATATAACATTGAAATATTCATATTGGAATATGAAATAAAAATATAACAATAAAATATTCATTGTGAAAATTTATATAATATAATTATTTAATAACATCTATGTGAGTGGTTTTTAGATTATTATTAATAATTTTGAGAGTTGAAACCTAACCATCAATTTTTACTTATTTTTATTTTATAATATTTATGGTATTTATGATATCAATTTTTATTTTAGAGAGTAGAATTAAAAGTTTACTTGGTTAGAGAATCAGATTGCAATTAGAATGTAAATCTAGTGTTAAAATTTACATAAAAGATTGAGATTTAAAATGATAATATAACAAAATATTTAGATTGGGATATAGAATGGAAATATAACATTATAATGTCATCTTCTTTTTAATTGCAACGGTTTTGGCCGTTGATATTTAGCCTTTTTTAAGGAAAGTTTAGAGCGATCATGCGTAGAGAACTTAGGAGGTTACTTTAATGACTAGTGTTAAATACTTGAATTCAGGAATCAAGTGCTAAAAATTTAAGTGTGAAATAGTTAGAAGAGGTGCTCTATTGTTTATTTGAAGTTGACTGTGAAATAGAAAACCAAGTGACTATAGCATACTAGTACTAGATAAAAGAACAAAATAGAAGAACGTGTCTATTACATGAAACTTCAAGCTCAGAAAAATGGTAGAAATAGCTGGGGGTGTTGCGGTGCGGTTTTGGTAGTTTTGAAATAAAAAAATTATTCGAATCGCAAGAGAAAAAATATGTAATTCGATTGACTTTTAAAAATTAAATCCGAATCAAATTAAATCAAACTAAATAAATACAGTTTGAATTGGTTTGGTTGGTTCAGTTTTTTATAAAAAAATTATTAAGTCATACATACACATATAGAGAAAAATATAATTTTGTGTTTAATTGTTTATAAATTATCATAAAAAAATTTATAATTGTCAAAATAAATTTATAATTTGATACATAAAATTGCATATTATAATTTTATCTAAATCTAAAGAATGATATAGACAAGATTGCATTCTTAAATAAATACTATAATATAAAGAATACGATAAAATATATTTTGTGAAAATAATATTTATAAATAAATAATATTTTATTTTTTATGATTTATAAATTAAAATAAATATCATACAATGTATGATAAAATATACACATAATACATGTTGATTTCTCTAAAGAATTAAAAATATATATATTGGTTAGTAAGATTTTATAATATAATATGGTTTTGTTTGGTTTGGTTTACAAAATATAAATTACAAATCGAACCGAATCACGCGGTTCCGTTAGAAAATGTTCCAAACACATCTAAATTAAATATAATTATTTATGATTTCAGTTTGATTCAGTTTAATTTTACAGTTTTCTATTGGATCAATTTGATTTTGAACACCACTAAAAATAGTTACCTCATATAATACCTGTCTAGATCTAGGCTTCACTAAAAAAGAAGTTATCTTAGAGTCTATATAGATATATAGGACCTAAATTTGGAAGCATGTAGCCATGCATATATTGATATTCTTAGTTAAGGATTCATATTTCACTTTACTTAAAATTAGGGGTTATCCGTACATTTGCATAAACATCAATTAGCATGTTTGTGGTGTAGTTTGAGCGGTTTTAACGAAAAAATCATTTGAACCGTAAGAAAAAAAATCGAACGTTTGATTTAGTTCAGTTGACTTTTAAAAAAATGAATTAAACCAAACCAGACCAATGCAGTTTGGTTCGGCTAGATTAGTTCGGTTTTTTACAAATATTTTATTGAGCCACACATAGACATAGAGATGACAACATAACTTTATATTTAGACATTCATACACTACCAAATAACAACAAAACTCATCATATTTTGACATGAACTTTTTATTTAATATGTAAAACTTAGATTAGACAAAAGTGGAATAATAAACATAAAATAATAACATAAAACAATATCAAAAATATTATAGTAAAACAAAAAAATAGAAGAGACGAGAGATTAATGAAGATGAAAATGAAAGAACATAAGAGAGGAGAGATTATAAAAGAAGATGTGCGATAAAGACGAAATTGAAATAGAGAACATTTACATAAAAATGAGAAGGTGAAAAAGAAAGAATATAAGGGTCTTTTGATGCACAACTGTTGTACTCCAATTTTGCCCCTAAGATCCCTTCATCATATCATGTTGATTCCATCACAACAAGATCACATTAGGATTCTTGTTTCCCCTCCCCATATTTAGCTTTGCTCTTTGAGGAATCACCAAGCACCTTGACTTGTGTTCTTTTGTGATCATGAATATTTTTCGTCTTGATTTCTTCTCTTAATTAATAAAATGCAATGTTGGTTTGTCTTGCTTGTTACTCATGTAGGTAAAGGCAATAAGATTCAACAAGTTGCTCCATGGGTTCATGAGTTTATTTCCATGCCCTAGTCAATAAAGCTGAGAAGTTTAAACCTCATCGTTGGATTTGTTTTGGAGGAAATGACATGGCAAGGTTATTTTGGTTCACCACGTTTCAAGATTATCAAATTTGGTTTAAAAGTACAAGGGATTGATTGGAGAAGTTGTCATGTTTGGACAAGACTTTGTTCCCATTGGTCACAAATGCATATTTCTCTCAATTATCAAGATATGGAAGTGGTTGTGGTTTATATGAGTTCTCATTATGATCCTCAACAACTTATATTTACAAAGCATTTGTGTTGGTACAAGAAGTTTGTTTAAAATTGTCAAAGTTCCTCAAGGCATTTTTCTTGATCTAGGAGTTAGGGTTTTGAACTTCAAAGAAGCATATCTTGCTCATCTTTTGGTATTTTGGAGTGATTCCAAAGACATCCTTCTCTTTAAAGGGTTATCAACAAATTACTTCAAAAGTTCCAAGGAGTTTTCATGTGGAATAAACTTGATGATGAAGAAAGATTACAAGTCCTCTAGATGAACCCCCATTTTCCTATGTGTGACTTCAAATGATCATAACTTGGTCAATTTGTATCACCTTGATCCCACTCTTTTTCCACAATTATCTTGAGTATGTCAACTTTATTCCTTCTTTTATGTGCAAAGTTAGAAAATGGATGGAAGATGCCCTAAGGATACAAAAGATTATAGGTCATTTCATGATTTTTGCCAACTTCAACAATCCATAACTCTCTTAATTTTTGGAGATTTTAGATGGTTCAAGTTTCAAAATGTTATTCAAGAGGCCTATTTCATGCCATCTTTTTTGGTCAAGAGCAAATTCCAAGAGGAAGGCCATGTTTGGATGCAAAATATTATAGGTCACTTTTGAAGAAAAACATGAAATATTTCTAAGTATGGAAAGTCAATCTTTTTTTCCCCAACTTTGACTCAATGCAACTTTCAGCTCAAGCATTCATTTGATTCCATTCTTTTTCCATTGCAAAGCTTGTAACCTCGTCTTTCTAAAGCATTAAGAATCATGCCTTAAGACCCCTTGAGCTGAGAATGCCATTGGATTGAACTTGGTAACTTGGAACTGAAGTTTCCCCATATGTCAGAATTTGAAGTCTTTGTTTTGGCTTCTAATCACAAGTTTTCCACGCGTTTATGCCTCTAAACATGTTTAATGAAGTTCCAAAATTGATTAGCACAACAAAATACGCGTTTTGGATGAGTTTTTATCAAATTGGAAGTCACACTTTTCTTGTTTGCAACTTCACACAATTTCCCTCCAAACTTCATCATTTCACACGCTTGGACATTCCATTTGATTCCCTATAAATAGAGGGTCATCCCCCATTCATTTCCTCAAGCTTGGATAGCCAGAATCACCCTGCCAAACTTGTTCCATAACTCAAAATTCTGCTACTTCGAAATCTACTTTCAAGCCTTTTTCAATCCAATTTTTTCATCAATTCACCTTCCTTGATCTTCCCTGAAGCTAACCATATAATTACATTCAAGAATCGTGTCTTAGATTGCTCCATAGAAGTCCAGTTTTAGAGCTTTGCAACTCAACTCTAATAGGTAGGTTCCTTCATCAATTCTTCAAAACTTTGATATCATTGTGATGCTCTCATTGCCCTGGTTCTAGTCGCAACACTTACTTTCTTCTGGAAACTTGTTTTGACCACGAAATTTCAAATCCCTTTTCAAAACTTTCCTTCCAATTTGCTTGAGCTACAATTTATTTAAATTTGTCGCGAAGGTGTGGTTGTCTTCATCTTGAAGAGACGAAGTGAATGACATAGGTCTGAGCTTCAAATTTAACAGTCTGAGAGACCCACAATTTATGTTGGCTGGAGGTTAAAGATGACCAATGTGTTATTTTCCAACCAATGATGACACGCCACTTGTATTTTTTGAAATCTGATTTAATTAATGATTTAATGCATTATCCACTAAAGTCCATAACATGCACAGCGCTCCAGATCCACTTGATCTGTTTACTAACACGTTTTGACATTGATCAGATGGCCCATATTTTTTTGATTTTTATTTTCTTTTCTGATTTTATATTTAATTGTTTTAAATTTCAAAAAATCATAGAAAATTCATTTTTAGTCCAAAAAATCTGAAAAAATTATGAAAAATATTTTTGATTTTTCTCTTTCTGATTTTTAATTTTTCAAAATTTTATTTTTTGTTTTGGTATTTTTTATAAATTTTCACTTTATTTGATTTGTTTTAAATGTTTAAAAATAATTTTGTGCAATTTTAAATTCTGAAAAAAAATATGGAATGATTCAATGATATTGTGACAAATATTGGTAACCTCACTTATTTTTATTTCTGACTTTGGTATTTTTTTTAATCATTTTTGGTTTATTTTACTCATTTCTTTTAATTTTAAAAATAGTTTCTGACTTAAAAAAATTACCAAAAAGTTTATAAAAATATTTGATTCCATTTCTGATTTTTCTATGGTCTTACTTTTTATTTCTTGATTAATTTGAACATAGTTTATATTTTTATCCCTTATTTCTATTTTAAATATTTCTAAAACCTTTTTTAATGTATATATTAAAATGCAATATTATTTTGTGATTATTTTCTGGCTAATCTTGGGTTGAATTTTTGATCATGAACTTTATTAACATCATTGGATCCATGGTGTTGAGTTTAACTCCACAAAAATGGATGAATGATTTTAATAATAGTTTGATTAAATTTTAATTCAAATGTGGTTTGTATATTCTTTCTCACCCCTCTCCATCTCATCCCTTTCTTATTGCACTAAGTGTTATTGGAGCATGATCTCTATATCATGTCTCAAAACAAATGGTGCATAGATTGCTATTGATCGATCTCAAAATAGGTGTGACTTCTACATAAATCCACTTACGATTGCTTAACATAGTGCTAAATATTGTCCCGATTCGAATAAATGATCATTCGTGGCCCAAACCTATGTTTGCAAGCCCAAGTATGTTAATTTGATCTCTTTGATCCAATAACCTTGAGATTCATTGTGTGGAGGCTTTGGTTCTACCAATCCTCTAATGGATCTACAACACTTTTGATCAATGCAGATCACTTAAACATCGTTGATCATTAAATGGTACTTTTGAGGATCCCAAATGGATGATATACTTGACAAAAAGCAAATGCAACTTGTTGTATGGAGGCTTTGGTTCTACCAATCCTCTAATGAGTTCCAAATGCAAGTTTCAAGATGATCATCCAACTAACCACTAATCACTAATAATTGATTTTACCCTTTGTTGTTACTTTATGCCCTTTTATTTTTTTTATGCTTTATGCATCATTTACTTTAAGCATTAAATTTCATGCTATCTTCATCTTTGCTCACTTGAGCCTTTTCTTTTTTCTTCTAAGACACCTAATAATCACCATAAACCATAAAAACTTTAATGATACTTGGACTATTTGGTTACTATCCTTGGCATTATGGAGTATGGGACTTCTTGGACTTAGGATTAGAAACCTTGGCCTATGTTGGAGACTTTGTAACCATAATTGATATTTTGTCTGGAGTTCTTGAGGTTTACCTTAAGACATTGGGTTGTTTGTTCGTTTTGTGTGCAGGTTATTGTGATTACATTCTTTGTTTGTAATCTGGAATTCACCCGTATACAGTCGTTACTCTGCCCAATTTTTGTGAAGACTTTATACACTTGAAGTTTGGTTCTTTCAAGAGGTCTAGTATCTTTGCTTGCTTGGTTTCAATCCAAAGAATGAGAATTCTATCTTGGCTCATAATGTCAAATATTGGCTTCTTGTTGGTTAGATGGTTCCTATCCCTAGATTTTACCTTATGCTTTAGGATAGTCTCTTATTCTCCTCCCATCTTCTTTAATTTCAAAAATCTTCTTCCTCCTTTTGAAAACTCCTCTTATTTTGAAACTTGAACCACTTTCATAATAAACTTGGACTTAGGTTCATGCATTTTCAAAAACGCTTTCATGAATAAACTTCAATCAACTTAATAATATTTTGAGATCATTTTTTTGTGAGAAGACTAAAAGTCAATCAATCTCATTTCAAATCATTTTTGCCACTTTGGATTTCTTATTTTAAAACCTCTCCCAAAAGATTAGACTCTTGTCAATCTTTGTAGTGATGCAAACAATTATACTTCTATAATATGTAGTGAAGAGAGATATTTTCCACTTGGGTGTTGAGTGAGGCATTGTTGATTTTAAAATCCAAGCCATATCCTCCACTTTGAGATGATGCAAATTCTCCTTTCTCATGATTATGGGTAGTAGGTATGTTTTCCACACAAACAATGACGATGATGTTTTATCTCATAAAAATTAATCAACACACTTACATTTTAAAGTTTTTAAAGAGGAACTACGTGTACCCTGATCCCCTATTGCACGAAAAGGTGGTACGTAGGCACTAAAGGTTCACAACCGCGATGGGTGCAAAAAAACCATAAAAATATATTTCTTTTCTCACCTCCACCGTCTATTTTTTACACAACATTTCATAGCCAAAATATACAGATTTTACAAAGAGGTTCCTGCGGAGTACCGTAGATGTTTAGGGTGCTAATACCTTCCTTTTACATAACCAACCCCCTTACCTTGAATCTTTCCCCCCTCTTTTTGGGTTATTCTCTCTTTTCCCATTCTTTTGGAAACAATAAAGCGTAGTGGCGATTTTATTTTAATTTGTACAAGTCCAGTAAATTCCATGGCTTAGTCTTAAACATTTCTACCGCTACAGAAAAATGGCGACTTCACTGGGGACATATTGACCTCTTGCTGGTCCATCCCTAAATGGGTTGAGCCTATCTTTGTTTATATTTGTTTATATGCTATTGTTATTTATGTGTTATATGTTGAATATATGTTTATCTGGATTTTCCTGGTATTCAGGGTGCTTGGTGATTACTCATAAGTCCTATACCCGGACATGGGCAAACTTTAAGATAGGACGGGCGGTATAGTCATGTTAACTTTGAGGGAGTAATCCCAAAAAAAGAGGAATGAGATCCCTCACCCAGTGGAGGCCCCTTTGACTATAGTGTCATTTACCGAGTAATCGGGAAGACGTACTGCCTTCGACCAGGGAGCCTGCTGAAGCTGATGACCGTAGAATACCTAACCCATCTTAGCCTTTTAGGTGTAGTGCGGAAGCTATGATTGAGTAATCCGGAAATAGTTGTCACGCGATACTATGCTCGGACGAGTCTTTCTTGAGAATATTACTAATTACCGAGTTAATCGAGAAGTTGGTAATATCCAAAGGAAGGATGTAGACTCTGGGAACCTCTAGAACCTTGTTCGGCAGGTGATAAGTTTTAGACCAATACCTTATGGGTAGTACCTTCGACCTCATGCTCGTGAAGTTAAACCTATGAACCCTATATGTGTGATCTTGTGTGTGATTGCTGCATCATGCATCCATGCACTCATAAGCATATTTTGAAGAGATCTTATTTCAAGAGATTTAAAAGTTGACCATTTGTGAATATCTCAGGTACTTTTTAACCATGGATTCTGGAAAGAGAAAGACCGGGAAGTATAGTTTCAAGGATCCCAAGATAGATGAGTTGATCAGTCTAATTCCCGAGATTGAGTGTTCTGTAGATTATCGGAAGAAGTATGGATCCATCATTCCTCTCATGAAGCTGAAGATGAAGGAGGGTATTCTCTCGACCTTGGTCTAGTTCTATGACCCGATGTATCATTGCTTTACTTTTCCCGACTATCAGTTGATGCCTACACTAGAGGAGTATTCTTATCTATTCGATTTACCTGTTACCGATCATGTTCCTTTTACTGGCTTGGAGGATGAGCTAAAATCACATGAGATTGCTGCTTTGATCCATCTGGGGAAGTTTGAGGTTGAAGCCCATATGACTACTAAAGGAGGGATTAGAGGATTACCAGCTCAGTTCTTATTGGAGAAAGCTTGCTACTTTTCCAGGATGAAGAGTACAGTCGCTTTTGAGGCCATCTTTGCTCTACTTGCTTACGGGTTGTTCTTATTTCCTAATGTGGACAGGTTTGTTAACATTAATGCTATCAGTATCTTCATGATCTGAATCCCAATTCCTAAATTGTTGGGAGATGCTTATTACTCTATTCATCTTCGGAATTCTTACCATGGGGGGATGATTATCTGTTGCACGCCTCTGTTGTACCGGTGGTTTATCTCTCATATGCCTCAGTCTGATGCTTTTTGGGATATCAAGAAGGAACCCCGTTGGTCTCCTAAGATTATGGGACTTACTCACTCGGATATTGATTGGTATCATCGAGCTTACCAGGATATAGAGATTGTTGACAGTTGTACTAGTTTCCCCAATGTACCTCTTCTTGGTACAAAGGGAGGAATCAACTATAACCCTGTTCTTGCACGACGACAGCTTGGTTATCTGATGAGGGATAAACCAAATAGTATTCATTTGAGTAGTTTCTTTCTGAAGGAAGGAGAAGACCATAGGGAAGCTAGGGAGCAGATTGCGAAGGCCTTGCGTCACATCCATAAGAAGAGTAGGAAAGACTTGGGACCTAGGGGTGTTGTTTCTTTGGAGCCTGTTGTACCCCAAAATTTTCCCTCTCATATTTCTCATAATATTGCAAGAAGAATCTCCAAGTGGCTCAAGGTTGCTCAAGAGTTGGACTGACAAGCTATCTCCTAAGGCTGTCAACCCCAAATTAGGGTTTTGTGTTGCATCAAGACCTTTGAGTCCAAATGACCTCAAGTTCTCCCCAATGTCATAATATGTTCTCAAGATCATCCATTTCAAGTTTCAAGCCTTGCAGAGGAAGTTTGCTCAGTCAATTGCTCAAAGGGTCCAAAAATCGACTGTGCTAGGGCAAAAGTCAACTGTGACCTACAAACAGTCAAACTTCAAGATTTTTTGTCAACATTCTCATTTTGAAGGATATTTCATCATTTGATCAAGGATTGATCATGATTCATCAAAGATTGCTCAAAATTCATCAAGACTCAAAAATTGCTAAATTAGGGTTTTGCAGGAAAAGTCAACTCAACTTTGATCAAGCATAACTTTCTCATAATTTATGAGAAATGACCCATCCAAAGCTCATTTTGAAGATAATGAAATTCCCTACAATCCATATTCATACCCCAAGATCAAAAAATGCACTCACAAGAAGTTATAAATTTGGACATTATAGGTCATTTTTGAAAGTCAACAAAAACACCTTTTTTGCCAAAGCTTATAACTTGAGCATGAAATATCAAAATGATATTAGACAAAAAGGGTTGGTTATAGGACATCTCATGCTTTCTAAAAAGTCCAAGAACACCTCTAAAAGTTCAAAATTGAAGAAGTTATGCATTGTTGAAGTTGGACATTTTTGCAAAATTGCCAAAAGTCAACTATCCACAAAAATTCAAATTTTGTCAAATGGGCCCATTCTTTTCCACTTGATTTGAGCTTGCATCATTGCCCACGTGTCCTAGCTTCAGCCATGAGCCCATATTTTATTTTTATTATTTAATTTGATTTTTATTTGAATTTACTCATTTTAAATCAAATTAAATCATATAAAATCTAAAACTTTGATAACATGATATCTTTTTGCTGTTTCGGGCTTTGATTGACATCATTAACATCATCAAATTCGTATCAGGCCATATCATGTGCAAAAATATTGAATCAAATCAAATTTGGCATGTTTGTAAAGGGTGATTCAAATCAAATTGGCAAGCATTGATGGGAGAAGATTTGAGTCAAGTTTGTTACCCTAACACACTATACAATACATAAGGAAGCTAAAGCAATCGAAATCAGGGTTGGAAAGTGCAAGCATAGGCAGAACAAAGTTTGAAAAAGTGGAAAAAAGCTTGAAATCGAAATTGTGCTTAGAGGTGTTTTCAAGGGCTGAGACTTGTCCCAAACGCTTCCTGGGTGTTCATTCAATCTACCTGGATCAAAAGCAAGCTTCCTCACACACCACAACACGCTGTAAGTATCAAGAAATACACCTCTGTTCTTGATTTCACAACTCAGAATTTATGCATCCTTTTCATGAATCAATAACATATTTTGAATCTACATGACATTTGCAAACGTTTGGCGTTATCCAATTGCTTTTATCTGGCCTGAACGAAGAACCACCATAGCTAGGGTTCTTCATTTGTTTTTTGGGGTTTTCTATTTCAGGTAAAATCAGGACTCAAGAAGGGCATAGTGTTGATCAGGGAGCCAAGACGAACCGAACCATGTTCTTGGAATTGATTCATGTGACCTAAGGAGGATTTTAGAACAAGCTTGCACATTTAGCTGCGGATCCAAATCTGCAGGTAATATTTGCAGGATTTGGAGGTAGGAGACGATGAGCTGTCCTCCTCCCAATGGCCCATTCAAAACCAAGCGCGCCTTTTTTGCTTTGCTGGCATATAATTTGTTTTCATTATATTATATTTTCTTTGTGTTATACTTACAAATGAATCAAGGCAGCGTAGTGGCAAGGCAAGCAAGCAATCACTTTCAGGACCTGGGTTCGAATCTCAGGTCCCCCACTTTCCTTCATAATTTTGTTTTTCAGGTAATTCAGTGCACGTGCCTTGCCACAACATACCATGCACCATCAAGCATCCAATGGACAGATGGACAAAGGCCAAATCTGAGGGTCCAAGCTGAAGGTCCACCATGAGCATTGGTCAACGCGTGCACACCAGATTCCAGGAGTCAAACGAGGCCAGCACTATTGGGCCTCCCATTTGCTATCTACACAATAAATCTCAGGCCCATACCCCTTCATCTCTCTCTTTTATCTTATTTATTTTTAATTATTTGTTTTATTATTTCTATTTAATTTCTAACCAATTAAAAAATTCTTTTCTTTATAAAATAAAAACCACCAAAAATATTTTTATTCAATTAAATTTTAATTTTCATTATTTTTCTTAATAAACACTAACAAATTAATTTAGGTTTTAATTCTAGAATAATTTTAATCTATTTTGAAAATAATTAAAATTAACTAGACTTAATTAGGTTTTTACTAACATTATTTTATCTTTCTTTCTTAAAATAACAAAAAACCAAAAATAATTTGTTTTTATTAATTAATTCATTAATTTAATTTAGTAATTAATTTAAGACTAATTTCTTTCTTAAAATAAAAAACCAAAAAAGATATTTTCTTTAACCAAAAGGGTCAAAACCCTAATTTGCGCTCGATTTAATTTCCCGCATGCGTTGCTTTCTTTTATCTATTAATGTACTTGCCTCTGGATTGTAATAGTTAATAGGACCTTTATTTATTTTTTATCGCTTTATTTATTTTTAAAGGGTTTGTCTTTGGCGATGTAAATACCCGACGCCTTGTAATTTAATTTCCGCACTTTTATTTTCCGCAAATTATAATTGTTAGTTGTTTGATAATAAGGATGCATGACAAGACTGAATGTTTTAACCTAAAATCAACTTAGATCGCCCTAAACATGTGCAAAGATAAAAATAACTGAAATCAACACACTCGCGCATGCGCACTCTTAGGGTACACCCCACTTGGTTGCCTTCGTACGCGGTTATTAAGTATAGGTCGTTTTAGAGGTCGTCCTCTTGTCTAAAAGATCATAGTCGCCTCGAAACGATTGCCTCGGATATTGTTGCCTCAAACAAATGATCTAAGACATTAGGGTTACCGCTAAGGCATCCTAACATTGCTTTGGTGATCGTATGTCCCTCATTCGAATTGACCCTCAAACTCCAACGACGGTGCTACCTACTCATTAATAGTGGGATAACACTGTCTAAAGGAAATTAGCATATAACGATTTCTTTTTCGAGTAGGTAGATGGTTCTTAGATACTTTCTCTTTCAAAAAACAAAAACTTTTCACACTTACACTTTTCGAACAAAGTTTTCAAAAACACTTCATACACTCTTGAGGACAGAAGCAAGAGTTAAATCGAAGTTTTCAAACAAAAACTTTTTTTCAAACCCACAAGCACAAAGAAAACAATTTTGAAAACAATATGAGCAAGTACCTAAGAGCCCGTGGATAACCATGGATAGAAAGGGTGCTAACACCTTCCCTTTCTATAATCTACCCCCCGAACCCGAGAAATATCTCGAAAAAGGAATTTTTCTGTGCTTTTTTCCTTTCCTTGTTGGATAAAATAAAAGTCGGTGGCGACTCTTGCTTACCGCGACATTTTGCAAAAACAAACGCAAAACGCAAACCGGCATTCCAAAAACAGTCAGTTCTTCCCACCATATCACAGAACTGGCGACTCTGCTGGGGACAATAATAAGTGGGGTGTACCTTAGGAATAGTTCATATTGTTTTCAATTGCTTGATTTGTATGCTTTATATTTGTGGGCTTGTATCAGAGTTACTATAGATCCTAACCCGGATCTGGGGGATACCCTTTAGGTAAGTAGCAATAAACTGTGAGGGAACTGTACGGCATAGACCGATACGGTTGAAGCAGTAGCTACATTGGTGTGGCACTTTAGTATGTACCGATATCCCTTGTGGCGCAACGAGGAGAATATGGGTCTGCTAAGGGGTTATTAAGCACCAACTGACCTTAGAACCTTTAAATTGACCAACTTGGCCATAGAACAGTAGCAGTATGCTACACTCATTGATACTAAACTCTCGTGATGATTCTGGTCGCAAGAAAAGGTTTCTAAACTGGAATTATGACCGATCGAGGGTAGTCAGTGATATTGAGATCCTCTAGAACCCGGTTACTATTTCTAGGACAGGTTTGAACCAACTGAACTGAAAGAGGGTAGTACCTAGACTCCTTGCCAGCCTGAAATCTAAGGGCTCTCTATGTGACTTGTGTGACTTTACCATGTTTGATATTTGTGGATACTTGTGGTGTGTTCTCTATCATGACATCATGACATCATGACATTGCATGCATCTTGCATTGGACTAACCTATTTCAAAGACAGGAGGGATTCATCTTTGTTCTATTTTGTAGGTCATGGCACCCATGCGTAGAAACACCATCCGGATCAACTTTGTCCAGGTTCCCACTATGCTTAAAGAATTGGTTGCAAAGATGCCAGATACTATCTCCTTCATCAGAAGACATGGGCACCTTCTTGGTTTGGTTACCTCCAAGATGGATGAACAGATGATGAGTGTATTAGTCCTGTTCTTTGATCCTCTGTACCATTGCTTTACTTTTCCGGACTACCAGCTGGTCCCTACCTTGGAAGAGTTCTCTGATCTACTGGGTATCTCTATTCTGGAGCAAACCCCGTTCCTAGGTTGGGAGAAGATCCTAAGGCCGGAAGAGATTGCTTCAGCCCTTCATCTGACAAAGGCTGAGGTAATGTCAAACTGGGAAACTCGTAGTGGAGCAAAGGGCTTCTTGACTAAATTCTTGGTTGGTAAGGCTAATCAGTTCTGGTACAGTCTAGACTTCCAGGCATTTGAAGACATTCTGGCTCTGCTCATATATGGTTTGGTGTTGTTTCCTAACTCCGATTCCTTTGTTGACATGAATGCATTAAAGATCTTCATATCCAGTAATCCTGTGCCCACTCTCTTGGGTGACATTCTTCATTCTCTTTATGCCCGTACTGCTCGGAAGCGGGGAACCCTTATGAGCTGTGCTCCATTGTTGGCGAGGTGGTTTATTTCTCACCTCCCCAAATCAGTTTTGAAGAACAAAGAAGGCATGGGCTGGGCCTATAGGATTATGTCCCTCTCTCATAATGACATCATTTGGACTATCAAGGGTATGGGAGATGTGGCTATTATTGATCGATGTGGGGAACACCCCAATGTTCCACTGATAGGAACCAATGGAGGGATTACTTATAACCCGTGTTTGGCCTTACGTCAATTTGGGTGAGCTAGAAGGGAAGGACCCCATGAGTTGCTGATGCCTAGTATTGTCTTTGATTTCCAAGGGGATAGTGACGAGAAACGCCACAGGTTCATAAGAGCTTGGGATAGAGTACACAGGTATGATCCACACGAGCTAGGTGCGAAGACTTCTATTCCAATGGAGCCATATCTCCGATGGGTTCGAATCCGTGCCCAAAAGCTGGAATGCCCTACGAAGCTGTCTTACCTATAACTCTTGAAGTTGTTGATGAAGAAGGGGTTCCTCCTACCATCTTACACCCTTACGTGCCTACTGACATTGGGGCATTGAAGAGGTCCTGGATGCAGTTGAGGGAAGAACGGGATACTTATAGATAAAAGTATCACGAGTAAGAGTGGAAGATTCAGAAGTTGACAAGGAAGCTAGAGAACGAGCGGATCCTCAATGACTATGTCCGCACTGACAAGAAACGACCATGGGAGCACTGATTGTCTTTTTGATTATTTCTAGTTTTTATTTACTTCTCAGTTTTTCCTTTTTGTAACGCCTTAAAGGCACCTGTTGAACAATTGATTTCAAAGTTTATCTAGTAAAAGTGTGTTTCATTTTTTGTTTACGAATTTGAATCCCTAAAAGTCTTTGAAATCATATCATGCGCATATCATTCCCATGCACCTCATAACAGGTACCCTCACAGGTTTTTCTCATCTTCTTCGCTGTTTATTTCAGCATCATGTCTTCCGAAACATCAACTGAACAAGCAATCAAGGCTCTACAGGCTCAAAATGCCCAGTTCCAAGAATTGTTCATGAGTTTGGCTAAGGGTCAACAAGATCTGAAGACCCTTATCTTGAAAGAGAAGAAGAAGAAGAAGAAGAAGATGGTCCTATTCAATATGGGTCGCAGATTCGGAAACAATTTGCGAGAAGAGGTTGATTTGACCCACTCATCTGGAGGGGGAGATAATCAGGAAGAAAGGAGGGCTCCTATCCCTATGGTTTCAGACAACGAGACCGACTTTGACAAAGACCAGTATCCTCCGGCTGAGGATAGATATAAGCAACTGGAAGACCGGTTGAGCGCGATGGAAGTTCATAAAGTGCCTGGTCTGGACTTTGGTGATTTGGGTTTTTCGTCTGGGGTGGTGATTCCCCACAAGTTTAAAGCACAGGCCTTTGCTAAGTACGACGGGGTTTCTTGTCCAAAACTGCACCTCCGTTCGTATGTCAGGAAGATTCAGCCGTACTCCTCTGACAAGAACCTCTGGATCCACTTCTTTCAAGACAGTCTCTCAGGGACTCAGCTTGAATGGTTTTACCAGCTGGAAGGAACTAGTATCCGTAATTGGGAAGATTTGGTCGCTGCTTTCTACAAGCAGTACCAATACAATGCCGACCTTGCTCCCACGCGTACCCAACTCCAGGGTATGTCTATGGGTGCGGGCGAAGGTTTCAAAGATTATGCTCAGAAGTGGAGGGACCTAGCTGGAATAGTGCAACCACCCTTGGCTGATAGGGAGCTAGTGGATATGTTTCTGGGGACCTTGTCTGGTCCATATTTCAACCATCTGATTAGAAGTTCTTCATCCGGGTTTATGGAGCTGATCATGACTGGGGAAAGAATTGATGCCGATATCAAATCTGGTAAAATCCAGAAGGGTGCTTCATCAGGCACCGAGAAGAAGCCTTTTAAGAAGGAGTCCAGTGCTGTTTACAGTTCAAAAAGCCACAATAGACCTGAACGCCGCCAAGCTGTTAATGCGGTGGTTATATCAAGACCTGCTATTGCACCTCAGCGCAACAATCAGCCAAGGGCCGAGAGACCGCGAAGACAATTCACTCAGCTCAACATGACTTTATCCCAAATTCTGCCGCAGTTTTTGAAAACCAACTTGGTGCTTCTGAAGGAGGCCCCGAAGACTCCCAACACTGCATCACCCATGTACGATCCGAATGCCCGCTGTGCTTTTCACTCTAATAGCCCGGGGCATGATACGAATAACTGTTGGGTCTTGAAGAACAAGGTACAAGACCTGATTGATGCTAAAGAGATCGAGTTCGAAGCACCAGAAAAGCCTAAACAAGACGCAGGGGTGAATGCTATCAGGGATGACGATGATGAAGAGTTCGATATTGACAGCTGGATATACCCAACTGCCGATGGTGGATTAAGCAACTGGATAGCGAAGGATTCTATGCCTATTTCAGTTATCACCCAGTAATGAGACTTTTTGTTTTGAATTTGTAACAGACAATGTTTTGAATTTTACGGCCCGGTGTCTTACCCGGGGCACAATGGCTTCATTTGTGAGGGCTTTATGTGTGTCATCTACATATATCATTAGTAAAAGCATTGGACGTTTCTTGCATTTCAAATTTTGTGCTCCTTGTCTTTCTTTTATTACATATTGCAAAACAACTATTTTACACACACTCATATATACAGGTCAACATCCACTATGGATTCCACTGATAACGACTCTGCTACTACCGGTTATGACTTCGAAAGTACGATCAACTTAGCCAAAGACGAAGGTGAAGATGATTGTGAAGTGCCTGGTGAACTTGCTAGACTGTTACTTCAAGAAGAGAGGGTTATTCAGCCGCATGAAGAGCCTGTGGAAACAGTGAATATAGGTACAAAGATAGACAAGAAAGAGGTCAAGATCGGTGCAAATCTGGAATCTAGTGTTAAGCAACGATTGATTCAGATGCTGCGTGATTATGTTGAGATCTTTTCCTGGTCTTATGAAGATATGCCTAGTTTGGATACCGATATTGTGGTTCACCGCTTGCCTACCAAGGAAGACTGTCCTCTAGTAAAACAGAAAGTCCACCGAATGCGCCCAAAGATGTCTGGGAAAATCAAGGCTGAAGTGATGAAGCAGTTTGACACCGGTTTTCTAGCAGTTACTTCTTACCCACAGTGGGTGGCCAATGTGGTTCCAGTGCCGAAGAAGGATGGTAAGGCTCGAATGTGTGTTGACTATAGGGATCTGAACAGGGCGAGTCCCAAGGATGACTTCCCTTTACCTCATATCAACGTTCTGGTTGACAACACCGCACATCATAAGGTATTCTCCTTTATGGATGGTTTCTCCAGTTATAATCAGATTAAGATGGCTCCCGAAGACATGGAGAAGACAACCTTTGTTACTCAATGGGGTACCTTTTACTACAAGGTCATGCCTTTCGGACTGAAGAATGCTGGGGCAACGTATCAGTGCGCCATGGTCGCTTTGTTCCATGACATGATCCATCATGAGATTGAGGTATACATTGACGACATGATTGCAAGGTCCCAAACTGAAGAAGATCATCTGGACCACCTTCAGAAGCTATTTGACAGGTTGAAATTGTACAAGCTGAGGTTAAACCAGAACAAGTGCACCTTCGGGGTGAGATCTGGTAAACTACTGGGTTTCGTCGTAAGCGACAAAGGTATTCAAGTGGATCTTGCAAAGGTGAAGGCTATACAGGAAATGCCAGCTCCCAGAATAGAAAAAGAAGTCAGAGGCTTTCTGGGACGTTTGAACTATATTGCCCGATTCATCTCGCACCTGACTGCTACTTGTGAACCAATCTTCAAGTTACTGAAGAAAGATCAAGTGGTAAGATGGAACGATGAATGCCAGGCCGCTTTCGAAAGGATCAAGGAGTATCTCCAAGAGCCACCTATTCTGATGCCTCCAGTTGAAGGGAGACCTTTAATCTTATACTTGACAGTACTCGACAATTCAATGGGGTGTGTGCTGGGGCAGCATGTCGAGTCTGGCCGAAAAGAGCATGCTATTTACTACCTTAGAAAAAAGTTTACCGACTACGATACCCGATACTCGTTGCTTAAGAAAACTTGCTGCGCTTTGGCATGGGCTTCTCGCCAGCTGAGACAGTATATGCTGACTCACACTACTCTATTGATATCAAAGATGGATCCAATCAAGTATATCTTTGAGAAGCCCGCCTTATCCGGAAGAATAGCAAGATGGAAGATGATCTTAACTGAGTACGACATCCAGTACACGACTCAAAAGGCAATCAAGGGAAGTGTGTTGGCAGACCATTTGGCACATCAGGCAGTGGATGATTACCAGTCTATGAACTTTGAATTCCCGGATGAGAATATCATGATAGTGACTGATTGCGAAGAACCTGGACCAGATGAAGGACCTGAGGAAGGATCCCGATGGTCTATGTACTTTGATGGAGCTTCAAACGCTTTGGGTAATGGCATTGGCGCCGTGATCATATCTCCTAAAGGCTCTCATACTCCATTTACCGCCCGACTATGTTTCAACTGTACCAACAATATGGCGGACTATGAAGCGTGCATCATGGGTCTTCGAGCAGCAATTAACCTAAGGATTAAGGTTCTAAGTGTTTTCGAAGATTACGCTCTCGTGATCAGTCAAATCAAAGGCGAGTGGGATATGAAACACCCAAATATTATTCCTTACAAGGAATATGTGTTGACATTGCTTCCCCACTTCGAGGAGATAACCTTTGAACACTTCCCAAGAGAGGAGAATCAGTTAGCGGACGCGCTGGCTACGATGTCTTCTATGTTCAAAGTCAATTGGGACAACGAAGCTCCCCGGATTACCATTGAAAGGTTGGACGAACTTGTACATTGTTGCGACATTGAGACTGAAGAGGCAGCAGATAAACCTTGGTTTCATGAGGTGAAGAGGTATCTTGAAACTCAGAAATACCCCGAGGGTGCATCTGTTAATGATAAGAAGTTTCTGAGGAGGTTCACGGAACTCAGGGATACCCCGAGGGTGCATATCATGTATCATATTGCACATATTTCTTGCATTTGTTATGCATTTCCAGGTGTCTTACTCATCTTCTTTACTTCATTCAGCAAGCTGACTCATCACTATAACACTCGGGCTAATTTCAGAAAGAAGATGGATAACTTAGAACAAGAGAATCGCGAGCTGCGCGAGGAGGTTTCTGCTTTGAAGGAAGGCATGGACAATCTTACTTCTCTGATGGAATCTTTGGTGGCTGCTCAGAATCAGCCACCGAGTGTTCAACCTCAACCAACAAGGGTTACTATTGAAGCTCCGATTGTTCCGATATCTGCTACTCCAGCTGTTCTTCAAAATCGCACACCTCAAGGTTACCCTTGGGGAATGCCAAAGAATTTTGCGCCTGAAAGTTTCAACCTTGGTTCTCAAGATACTCCAATTGTTCAGACTATTGTTACTGCGACACCTCATGTGGTGCATGCTGCTCCTGCTGCACCTCCTTTGGTGAATATGGTTCTATTTTTTAATGATGATGTGTGTTGTACCCCAAAATTTTCCCTCTCATATTTCTCAAAACATTTCAAGAAAAATCTCCAAGTTGCTCAAGTTTGCTCAAGAGTGGGTCAGACAAATCATCTCCTAAGACAGTCAACCCCAAATTAGGGTTTTGTGTTGCATTAAGATCCTTGAGTCCAAATGACCTCAAATGCTCCCTAATTTCCTAATATGTTCTCAAGGTCATCCATGTCAAATTTCAAGCCTTGCAGAGGAAGTTTGCTCAGTCAATTGCTCAAAGGGTCCAAAAATCGACTGTGCTAGGGCAAAAGTCAACTGTGACCTAAATACAGTCAAACTTCAAGATTTTTTGTCAAAATTCTCATTTTGAAGGATATTTCATCATTTGATCAAGGTTTGATCATGATTCATCAAGGATTGCTCAAAATTCATCAAGACTCAAAAGTTGCTAAATTAGGGTTTTGCAGGAAAGTCAACTCAACTTTGACCTAGCATAACTTTCTCATACTTTATGAGAAATGACCCATCCAAATCTCATTTTGAAGAGGATGAAATTTCCTACAATCCATATTCATACCCCAAGATCAAAAAATGCACTCACAAGAAGTTATAGATTTGGACATTATAGGTCATTTTTGAAAGTCAACAAAAACACCTTTTTTGTCAAAGCTTATAACTTGAGCATGGAATATCAAAATGCGATGATACCAAAAGGGTTGGTTATAGGATATCTCAAGCTTTTTAAAAAGTCCAAGAACACTTCCAAAAGTTCAAAATTGAAGAAGTTATGCATTGTTGAAGTTTGGCATTTTTGCAAAATTGCCAAAAGTCAACTATCCCCAAAACTTCAAATTTTGTCAAATGGGCCCATTCTTTTCCACTTGATTTGATCTTGCCACATTGAACACGTGTTATAGCTTCAGCCTTGTGTCCATTTATCAATTTTATTATTTTATTTGATTTTTTATTGAATTATTTCATTTTTAATCAAATTAAATCAAATTAAATCCAAAAATTGATTGCTTGATATCTTTTTGGCCATCTTAGGACTTAATCATCATCATGATCAGCATCAAATCCGTATCTCACTATATCATGTACAAAAAGATGGATTTTTGACAAATTAGGCAAAGCTTTCAAAGTGAATCAAATCAAATCTCATGCCATTGATGTGGAAGGATTCAATACGTATTTGTCAACCTAATGCAGTCTATCATACATAAGGAAGCTTGAGGCACGAAATGGAGGGCTAGAGGCTGTAAGAACAAACATAACAAAACTTGGAAAAAGTGACAAAAAGTTGGAGATCGAAATCAAGCTTGGAGGCACTTTCAGGACTTGGCAAGCATCACAATCGCTTCCTGGCAATTCTCAGAAGCAAAACCAATCAGAATCACTCATTCTCCAGCCTCCTAGAGCACTGTAAGCATCTCACAAATCCGCCATGTTCTTGAAGTCTCAAATCTTATTCTTGCATCCATTGCAAAAAATAATTGCATATTCTGATTTACCACATCATTTGTTAACTTTCTGCAATAACCAATTTCATTCTTATGCTTTGTATCGTAAAACACCATTGTAGGGTTTTCTAGGTTTTTTTTAGGGGTTTTTATTACAGGAAAAATTAGCTATCAAAAGGGGCATGGTTGTAACCGGGATGATGAGATGAGCATGACCATGCCTTTGGATTGCATTTTTGTGGCTCGTAGCATATTTTGGAGATGGCCTGGCTTATAGCTACAGACTGTTGTCCGTTGGTATAGGGTGGGAGTGTTTTAGCCACGGTCCAACGACAGGGACGATGGCGTGTCATGATCCAATTCATCCATTCAAATGTGGCACGCTTAATTTTGTTTTTCTGGCATATTAATCCATTTGCTTTTATTATTATTATTTTATATCTTATGTACAAATGAAACACAACGCCCTGGTGGTAAAACAAGCTGGCAGTCATGTACAGGACCTGGGTTCGAATCCCAGGTCCCCCATATGCTTTGTTATATTTTTCTACAGGTTATCACATGCAAACCCAAGCGCATATCCTATCATACTCCCTCACTCAATCAAGCGCCAGATGGCCCAAGGCCAAATCTGTTGATCCAGGATGATGGTCCACCATGGGACCAAGTCAAAAGGAGCATAGAGAATTCACAAAGTCAACCAGGCTAGTGTGTTAATGAGCCATGGAATTACTTCTCAAACACCTCCAAATCAGGCCCAAACCCTCTCTTCTCTATATTTCTATTTTATTTTTGTTTTGATTATTTATTTATTGTTTTTTATTTAATCATTAACCAATCAAATCTTTTTCTTAATAAAATTAAAACCAAAAAATATTTTCTTTATTAAATTAAATTTCAGTATTTTATTTTTTATTAACAATATTAATTAATTAATTTAGGCCATTAATTAGGAATAACTTTAATATATTTTTCAATAATTAAAATTAACTTAGACATAATTAGGTTTTTATTAACATTGATAAATTTTATTTTTCTTTCTTAAAATAACAAAAACCCAAAAATATTTATTTTCATTAATTAATTTAATTTAATATTTAACTTAGATTAATTTCTTTCTTAAATCAAAAACAAACAAAAAAATCTTTTCTTTAATGACAAAGGGTCAAAACCCTAGAACTTGCGCCCGATTTAATTTCCCGCACGCGATCCATTTTATATCATATTGTATTTGTTCCCGGAATGTAATAGATAATTAGGACTTTAAATATTTTTATCGCTTTATTTATTTTCCGCATTTAAATTTCAAAGAGTTTCTTTTGGCGATATAAATACCCGACGCCTTGTAATAGTTAGTTAAATTTCCGCAATTTAATTTCCGCAACCTATAAACTGTTAGATGTTTGATAATAGGAATGCATGACAAGAATGAATGTTTAACCTAAAATCAATCTAGATAACCATTAACATGTACAAAGACAGAATTAACTGAAAACGAAACACTCGCACATGCGCACTCTTAGGGTACACCCCACTTGGTTTCCTTCGTATGCGGTCATTGAGTATAGGTCACTTTAGAGGCCACCCTCTTGTCCAAAGATCATAGTCGCCTCGAAACGGTTGCCTCGGATATTGTTGCCTCAAAACAAATGATCTAAGACATTAGGGTTTCCGCTAAGGCGTCCTAACATTACTTTAGTGACCGTAAGTCCCGCATTCGAATTGACCCTTAAACTCCAACGACGATGCTACCTACTCAATAGTGGGATAGCATTGTCTAAAGGAAGATAGCATAGAACGATTCCTTTTTCGAGTAGGTAGATGGTTCTTAGATACTTGCTCTTTCCAAAACAAAAACTTTTCGCATTTACACTCCTTTTCAAACAAAGTTTTTTCAAAACACTTCATACGCTCTTAAGGACAGTAGCAAGAGTTAAATCGAAGTTTTCAAACAAATTTTTTTTTCAAAACCACAAGCACAAAGAAAACAATTTTGAAAACAATATGAGCAAGTACCTAAGAGCCCGTGGATAACCACAAATAGAAAGGGTGTTAACACCTTCCCTTTCTATAATCTACCCCCCGAACCCGAGAAACATCTCGAAAAATGAATTTTTCTGTGCTTTTTTCCTTTCCTTGTTGGATAAAATAAAAGTCGGTGGCGACTCTTGCTTACCGCGACATTTTGCAAAAACAAACACAAAACGCAAACCATCATTCCAAAAAAATAGTCAGTTCTCTCCCACCGTATCACAGAACTAGCGACTCTGCTGGGGACGCTTAATAAGTGGGGTGTACCTTAGGAATAATTCATAATGTTTTCAATTGATTGACTTGCATGCATTACTTTTGTGGGCTTGTATCTGAGTTATTATAGATACTAACCCGGATCTGGGGGATACCCTTTAGGTAAGTAGCAATAAACTGTGAGGGAACTGTACGGCGTAGACCGATATGGTTGAAATAGTAGCTACGTTGGTGTGGCACTTTAGTTTGTACCGATATCCCTTGTGTTGGAACAAGGAGAATATGGGTCTTTTAAGGGGTCATTAAGCACCAACTGACCTTAGAACCTTTAAATTGACCAACTTGGCCATAGAACAGTAGCAGTATGCTACACTCATTGAGACTAAACTCTCGCGATGATTTCGGCTGGAAGAAAAGGTTGCTAAACTGGAATTATGACCGATCGAGGGTAGTCAGTGATATTGAGATCCTCTAGAACCCAGTTACTATTTTTAGAACAGGTCTGAACCAACTGAACTGAAAGAGGGTAGTACCTAAACTCCTTGCCAGCCTGAAATCTAAGGGCTCTCTATGTGACTTGTGTGACTTTACCATGTTTGCTATTTGTGGATACTTGTGGTGTATTCTCTATCATGACATCATGACATCATAACATTGCATACATCTTGCATTGGACTAACCTATTTCAAAGACAGGAGGGATTCATCTTTGTTCTGTTTTGTAGGTCATGGCACCTATGCGTAAGAACACCATCCGAATCAATTTTGTCCAGGTTCCCACTATGCTTAAAGAGTTGGTTGCAAAGATGTCAGATACTACCTCCTTCATCAGAAGACATGTGCATCTTCTTAGCTTGGTCACCTCCAAATTGGACAAGCAGATGATGAGTGTCCTAGTCCAGTTCTATGATCCACTGTACCATTTGCCCTCCCATATTCTTCAAGAAATGGCCAAGTCAAGTCACAAAATTCCCCAAGGGTTGTGCAGTTCAACTGTCTCCCATACAGTCAAAACTAGGGTTTGAGCTCTGATCAAGGAAAGGAAGTTTTCAAAGGCCTAATCAAGTCTCATATGCCTACAAAGATGGTCAAGCATCCTCATAACAAGTTTCAAGGCATTCAGCTCAAAATTGCACAGTCAAAACCCTAGATTGCACTACAGTCAACTGTAGGGGTAAAATGGTCATTTGACAGTCAAAAGTTCAAATTTTTGGTTAACATATCATTTTGAAGCCACAAACATCATTTGATCAATGCTTGATCATGATTCTCAAAATTTGGCTCAGAAATCATCAAAGATGCAAAAGTTACTATATTTGGACACTGAAAAAGTCAACTGAAATTGACCAGGGCATAACTTTCACATGGATTATCATAAAAATTCCATCCAAAGATCATTTTGAAGAGAAAGACATTTCCTACAATTCATCTTCATATTCCAAGTCCAAGAAATGCTCTCACAAAAAGTTATCAATTTCAACATTATAGGTCATTTTCAAAAGTCAACAAAAAGGGACTTTAAGTCAAAGACCATAACTTGAGATTGGTAAATCAAAATGACATGGGACCAAAGGCATTGGTTAGAGAACTCAAATACCTTTCCAAAATGTCCAAGAACATGTGAAAAAATTAATAATTGAGCAAGTTATGCCTTGTGGAAGTTGGGAAATTTTTGGGAATTTTGAAAAGTCAACATTGATGCAAATGATTCAAAATTGCTAATGGGCCCATTTTTCTTCCATGATTCATCATTCCAAGCCTATGCACGACCACTTGGCCCAAAGGGAAGCATTTTCTCATTTTTTATTTATTTATTTGAATTTTTATTTATATTAATTCAATTAAATCAATTAAATATGAAAAAATATCTAAATGAACCAAACAAATCTTTTTGTACACATTTCAAGGTCAATATTTCGTGCACATGCTGATTAGGAAGAATTGGATTGAATTGATCATAATTGATACAAAAACCATGTGAAAAAGATTGAAAATATAATGGAAAAAAATCAAATCTCCAATCCATGATTACAAGAGATTTTGTTGAATTTTGTTAACCTAATTGCTTCAATACATAAACAGGAATACAAACCTAATGCTGGAACACCCTAAGCTGCGCAGAAGAGCAAGATAGAAACTTGAAAATTTGGCTTAAGAACAAGAATCTGAAATCAACTTTAGGAGGCGATTCAAGGCATAACAACGATCCCAATAGCATCCTCAAGTCTCACTGAGCGATTCTCACTCATTAACCACCATCGAAACCCCAAGAATTGGTAGATTGAACCTCAACTGTGTCCGAAAATTTCTGGGATCGTGCATCATAATTTATGCATACTTTGTCATTTTGATTGATTGATTCATGTTTGTTATAAGTCTCTGATGCTAACCATGCAGTTTGATTGCGTTTTTATGCTCTATACGTGATATTGCCATGAATGCAGTCTAGGGTTTCTTGAGCTCTCAATTGGGGATTCTCTTATCCTGTAAAATTGAGACACAATAATGCCATGATCAAGACCAGGAAGCTTGGACGAAGGAGATACAATGCTCGCGCCAAATTTCTGAACTAAGGCGTGCTAATCGCTATTTTTAAAACAAGCGTGGATTGAGGGGGTTCAGAACCCCCACTAATTTCTTTTACGTTTTCAGGAAATAAACAAAACGGAGAAGATGATGTGTTGGCCGGTGCTGATTGGAAGATTTGAAATTTCGCGCGTTTAGATCACTAATGCGTTTGTTCTTTTAAAATAATTATTGCTTATGTAATATTAACAATGCATGAAGCGCTTCAGTGGCACAGGTGTTGAGCTTGCAACGTCCAAGACCTGGGTTCGAACCCCAGCTCTGTATAATTTCATTATTATTTTCCATTGCAATTCCTATGCAGCGCTTCTGATGAGACGCACCATATTCCATCATCATCCCACCATACACGCGTCTAGCTCCATCAATCTAAAGGCCATGGATTAGAGATCATGATGAACAAGAGTCAACGTACCAACACGTTGCACAAAAAGTCAAAAGGACCTGAAGCTTTTGGGCCTGGATTCTTGGACCAACACCTCACTTTGGGGCCTGAACCCCCCCTGGTTTGCTTTTCTTTTCATATTTTATTTTTTTTTAATTATTGTGTTATTAATTTTTATTGTTTTAATTAATTAATTATTTTTCTACAAAATATAGAAACATCATAAAAAATCCAGAAAAAGAGAAAAAATGTAATAATATTTATTTTAATTATTTTCATGAATGAATTGTATAATTGAATTTAGTATAATTAGGTTTTTTTGCAATTTTAATTCCTTTCATAATAAAAATATAAAAAAATATAGAATTTAGGTTTAATAACTTTTTATTCCTTTTTTAATTTTCTCTTTTTTATCATAATACTTATTTATTTATTACTTTCATAATTAAATTGTACATAAAAATAATTAGGTTTAAATTAGGTTAAAACTTAATATTTTCACAATAAACTTAAAAACCATTAGAATTAGGGTTTGACGCTTCATTTTAATTTTGATTAATTATTTTTTTATTATTAAATCTTAAAAAACACAAAAAATACCAAAAAACATTCTTTCTAATTTTAATTTTTAATGCCTTATTAATTTTAATTCTGCAAAAGGGTCCAACGCCCTCGTTCGTAATTTGTTTAATTTGCATTTATTTTATTTCGCTTAATTCATTATGTATCTCTCCCAAAGCATTGTAACCTAATTGCTCGTACTTTTATTTTATTGCTTTATTTATTTTCCGTCAAATCGGGTCCGGTTTAATTTTGGCGATGTGGACCCGCGCCATTTGTAATAGCCTTAGAATTTACTTTTCCGCACTCTTTTAACTGTTAACAAAAAAGCATGAAAGAATGTATGGCCTTAAAAGTAAAATCAAGCGTAGATCACAATGAACTTGACACAAGACAAATATAAACGAAAACGACACACGAATCGCACACACCACCCCTAGGGTACGCCTCACTGTTGCCTTTCGAAAGGTGATCGTCGAGTAGAGGACGTCTTAGTAAGTCCTCATGATCCGGGAACCTGGCATGAGGGTAGCTTCTAAGGTGTCTTCCCATTGCTCTGGTGATCACCATGTCCCTACAAACTCGAATTGACCCGAACACCTCTAACGGTGGTGCTACCTACCTCTCAATGGTGGGATGGCATTACTTTAAAGGACATTTACACAGACGAATTCTTTAGGGTAGGTAGGTTCTCAAGGATACTTGCTCTCTTCAAAATAAACTGAAATCTTTTCACACCAATACTTTTCAAAAGCTTTCAAAGCAAACTTTTCAAACACTCTGACGTACGAGTCGAACTGAAATTTTTCAAAGAAACTTTTTAAAACCCACATTGAAAAGCAAGCACACATTTTTGAAAACACAATGAGCAAGTATCTAAGAGCCCATGGATAACCATGGATAGAAAGGGTGCTAATACCTTCCCTTTCTATAAATCTACCTCCCGAACCGAGAGCAATCTCTTTAAAGGAATTTTTCTGTGCTTTTGTCCTTTCCATTTGGAGAAAATAAAAGACGGTGGCGACTCTTGCTTCCGCGACATTTCGCGAACCAGCGTTAAACAGTCAGTTCCAGATCCACCGATCACAGAACTGACGACTCTGCTGGGGAACATTACTTAAAGTGGGGTGTACCTTAGGGCTAGCTTATAACTATGTTTTCAATTGTTTTCCTTGTGTGCTTTAAATTGTGGGTTGCTTGGGAGTTCTATAGGTCCTAAACCCGGATCTGGGGGATACCTTTCTTAGAAAGTAGCAACAAGGCTGTGAGGGAACTGTGTGGGGTATACCGACATGGTTGAAACAGTCTGCTACGTTGATGTGGCACTTTGGTGTGTACCGGTAACCCTTGAGTTCAGTCAAGGAGAGTACGGGGCCTCCGCGTGGTGTCGTGAAGCATCAACAGACCTTAGGAACCTTAATTGAAATATCTTGGCCTCTTTAGGGTAGTGAGATAACTGAATTTGGTGCAGTCCGAGGTTGGTTGATACTCGATACTACACTCAATTGAGGGTTGCTTTCCTGGAATATTTCGGTCGCCAGTTCAGTGGCTAAATCGAAACGATGAACAATGAAAGCAATCCCGTGATATTGGGAACCTTAGAACCCGGTTACTTTGATTAGGACAGGTTGAACCCACCAACTTCAAGAGGGTACTACCTAGACCCCATGCTGGCCTTAAACCTTAAGGGCTTGTCTTGTGTGCCTTGTGTGCCTTACATGTTTGTCTTTGTAAATATCTGTGGTGTGTTTAATCATAGCATCATGACATCATCTAGCATCATATGCATTGACTAACCATTTCAGGGGTTCGGATTTTCATCTTTGTTCTTGTTTTGTAGGACATGGAAACTGTTCGTAGAAAGACAATTCAAATCAGTCTTGTAAGGATCCCTCCTCAGCTTAAGGAGCTTATATCCAGGATTCCCGAGAACTCTTCATTCAGTGAAAGGCATGGAAGCCTCATCAGCTTGGTCAACACCAACATTGAGGAAGATATGATAAAGGTCTTGTTCCAGTTCTTTGATCCTCTGCATCACTGTTTTACCTTCTTGGACTATCAGTTGGTACCTACATTGGAGGAGTTCTCCCGGCTCCTGAAGATCCCTATCCTTGATCAGCTACCCTTCAATGGTACAGAAAAGGAACCTAAGCTTGAAGAGATTGCTAAAGCCTTGCACCTACAGTCATCTGACCTCAAGGGACATTGGGAAGTTAGAAGTGGCATCAAAGGGTTCTTAGCCAGGTTTCTGTTTGAAAAGGCCCATGAATGTTGGAACTCCCTTGACTTGCAAGCTTTTGAAGAGGTTTTGGCCCTCCTTGTCTATGGTCTGGTGTTGTTCCCTAATCCAGATCAGCTTATTGATATCAGTGCTGTTCAGATCTTTATGTCCAGGAATCCTATACCTACGTTGCTGGGGGACATCCTTCACTCATGTTACACTCGAACCATGAGAAAAAGAGGTGTCCTTATGTGTTGCACTCCTCTCCTGGGAAGGTGGTTTATTTCGCACCTTCCACAGTCAGTCCTGAAGAATGAGCGGGGTTTGAGATGGTCACAACGGTTGATGACTCTTACGCATGCAGATATACATTGGTGCCCTAGGTCCAGAGAAGAGGTCACTATCATTGATCGTTGCGGGGAGTACCCTAATGTTCCTTTACTTGGAATCAGAGGAGGTATTACTTATAGCCCATGCCTGGCTTGGAGACAGTTTGGTTATGCTCGGAGGGATGGTCCTCATGACATGTTAATTCCTGACATAGTTTTTGACTTCGACAATGATACTCAAGGACTTCGCCAGAGATTTATCAGAGCCTGGAGGATGCCCAGTAGGATAGACAGCAAGACACTGGGGCACAGGAACTCCATCCCTTTGGAGCCTTATCTCAAATGGGTACGCGCCCGCTCTCAGAAGTTAGTGATGCCTTATCCTCACATGCTCCCAGTAATCAAAGAACCTGTCTCGGAAGGGGAAGTGTCTTACACTATTCAGCACCCTGATATGCCCACATCCTGGGAAGAAATGCAGAAGAGTTGGATCCAGCTTAAGGAAGAACGGAATTCTCTTGAGACTAGTCTGCATGCCAGTGAAAAGAAGGTCTTGGAGCTCACTCGTCTGTTGCATGAGGAGAGGAACCTCAACACCTACATAGCTCCAAAGAGGATGCGCAGTGTATTTTGGGATTGATTTGATTTTTGTATTTTTGCCCATGAGGCTTTGATGTATTAAACAATGATTTCTTTAATAATAACGTGTGTTCCTTTTTGTCTGCAACAAATTTGAACTTTCGAACCCTTGAATGCATTGCATACGCATTTCATACATCATGTGCATAGCAGGTTTTTTTTTCCCTTTTTCAGGTTGCTTACAGTTCTTCGCTGTTTATTTCAGCATCATGAATCCCGAATCTGCATCAACTGAGACATCAATCAAGGCTCTTCAGGCGCAGAATGCGCAGTTCCAAGAACTAATCAAGGGTCTGGCTAAAGGCCAAGAAGAACTGAAGGCTATGCTCCTGAAGAAGGAGAGGAAGAAGAAGAGAAGAACTGTTCTGTTCAGCTCGGGCCGAAGGTTTGGCAATACTCTGCAACATGAAGAGGCTGGTTCTTCTGTTGGCAAGAGTCCTTCTCAGGCAGAAGTAAAGGTTCCTAGTCCGGTCATCTCCGACAACGAGACAGATTTTGATGAAGAGCAGTACCCTCCTGCAGATGACAGGTACAAACAACTGGAGGACAGGTTGAAGGCTATGGAGGTGCAACAGGCACCTGGGCTGGATTTCGGAGATCTGGGTTTGTCGACTGGTGTGATTATCCCGCATAAGTTCAAAGCACCATCCTTCTCCAAATATGACGGGGCGTCTTGTCCCAAGCTGCATTTAAGGTCCTATGTTCGGAAAATTCAGCCGTACTCTGCGGATAAGAATCTATGGATCCACTTCTTCCAGGAGAGTCTTTCAGGGACTCATCTCGAATGGTTCTATCAGCTGGATGGGACCAAAGTTCGTAACTGGGAGGAGCTGGCTACTACTTTCTACAAGCAGTATCAATATAATGCCGACCTTGCCCCCACACGTACCCAACTCCAGGGTATGGCGTTAGGTGCAAGCGAAGGTTTTAAGGAGTACGCTCAGAAGTGGAGAGACCTGGCTGGCAGGGTGCAGCCACCATTGACTGATCGGGAGCTGGTAGACATGTTCTTGGGGACCCTATCTGGGCCGTTTTCAACCATCTCATTGGGAATTCTTCTGCTGGGTTCACCGATTTGATCTTGACTGGAGAGAGAATTGAAGCTGGGTTGAAGTCTGGGAAAATTGCCAAGGGTGCATCATCTAGTTCAGAAAAGAAACCATTCAAGAAGGAGTCTAGTGCCGTGTATGGTCCCAGGAAATCAGAGAGACCTGAGCACCGCCAATCTGTCAGTGCGGTGATGATTGCTAAGCCTACTGCCGCTCCTCGGTCGAATAATCCTCAAAGGGCTGAAAGACCCCGGAGGGAGTTCACCCGGTTAAACATGACCCTATCGCAGATCCTGCCACAGTTGCTCGCAACCAATTTGGTGACTGTCAGGGAGGCTCCAAAGTTCCCAAATACAACATCTCCCAAGTACAACCCGAATGCTCGTTGTGCTTACCATTCAGATAGCCCGGGGCACTCTACCGATGACTGTTGGGCACTAAAGAACAAGCTACAGGACCTCATTGACGCTAAGGAGGTACAGTTTGAGGCATCTGACAAGCCTAACGTAGTGACAGCTCCCCTGCCTGCTCATGGAGTTAATGCTATTGGGGACGAAGAGGAAGTTGATGAAGCTGAGTTTGATAGCTGGATCTACCCGGCAACTGACGGTGGACTCAACAATTGGAGCGCAAAGGACAATCTCCCTGTTTCTTTTGTTACTAAGTAATGAATTCCTATGTTTTGTTATTTTGTAATAAACAATGATAAACTCTATGGCCCGGTGTCTTACCCGAGGCACCGTGGTTCTATTTGTGAGGGCATACGAACTGTCATCTCATATATCATGAATGAAAATCTTGGACGTTTTTCGCATTGCAAATATTGTGTTCCTTTTCTGTCTTTCCTTTCCTTTACATAATTTTCAAAGCAGCTGTATTTACACACACACTCACTCATACAGGTTCCAATCCACTCTGGATCTCACTGATAACAACTCTGCTAATGCCAGTTATGACTTCGAAAATCCGATCAACTTAGCCGAAGACGAAGGTGAAGATGATTGCGAAGTGCCTGGCGAGCTTGCTAGACTGTTGCTTCAGGAAGAGAGGGCAATTCAACCCCATGAAGAGCCAGTGGAAACAATAAACCTGGGTACTGAAGCAGACAGGAGAGAGGTAAAGATTGGTGCCAACCTAGAGCTCAGCGTGAAGCAACGGTTAACCAAGATGTTACATGATTATATGGAGATCTTTGCTTGGTCCTACGAAGACATGCCCGGGTTGGATACCGACATTGTGGTCCATCACTTGCCAACTAAGGAAGACTGTCCTCCAGTTAAGCAAAAGGTCCGTCGGATGCGTCCAGAGATGTCCGAGAAGATTAAAGCCGAGGTCATGAAACAGTTTGATGCCGGTTTCCTTGCAGTGACTTCTTACCCTCAGTGGGTTGCTAATGTGGTGCCGGTACCTAAGAAGGACGGTAAGGTCAGAATGTGTGTCGATTATAGGGATCTAAACAGGGCCAGCCCCAAAGATGACTTCCCCTTGCCTCACATTGATGTCCTTGTGGATAATACAGCTCAGCACAAAGTATTCTCTTTCATGGATGGCTTTTCAGGTTACAATCAGATCAAGATGGCACCTGAAGACATGGAAAAGACTACATTTGTTACTCAGTGGGGCACCTTCTGTTACAAGGTCATGCCATTCGGGTTAAAGAACGCTGGGGCAACCTACCAACGTGCCATGGTTGCCTTATTTCATGACATGATCCATCACGAGATAGAAGTGTATGTGGACGACATGATCGCTAGGTCCCAAACTGAGGAAGAGCACCTAGATCATCTGCAAAAATTGTTTGACCGGTTGAAACTGTACAAGCTGAGATTGAACCCGAACAAGTGCACCTTCGGGGTAAGATCTGGGAAGTTGCTAGGCTTCGTGGTCAGTGACAAGGGAATTCAAGTGGACCCTGCTAAGGTCAAAGCTATTCAAGAGATGCCAGTTCCTAAGACAGAGAAGGAAGTCAGAGGCTTTTTAGGACGCCTGAATTACATCGCTCGATTCATCTCTCATCTGACTGCTACCTGTGAGCCAATCTTCAAGCTGCTGAAGAAAGATCAGGTAGTACGTTGGAACGATGAATGTCAGGCTGCTTTTGACAAAATCAAAGAGTATCTCCAAGAACCACCTATCCTTATGCCACCGGTTGAAGGGAGACCTCTGATCCTATACCTTACAGTGCTCGACAACTCAATGGGGTGTGTGCTGGGGCAACATGACGAGTCTGGCCGAAAAGAGCATGCCATTTATTACCTTAGCAAAAAGTTTACCGACTGTGAGACCCGATACTCACTGCTTGAGAAAACTTGCTGCGCTTTGGTATGGGCTGCTCGCCGGCTGAGACAGTATATGCTGACTCACACTACCTTATTGATCTCAAAAATGGATCCTATAAAGTACATATTTGAAAAGCCTGCTCTGTCTGGGAGAATTGCAAGATGGCAAATGATCTTGACCGAATACGACATTCAGTACACAACCCAGAAAGCCATCAAGGGGAGTGTATTGGCAGACCACTTAGCTCATCAAGCTGTAGATGACTACCAATCAATGAACTTCGAATTTCCGGACGAAAGCATCATGATAGTAACAGACTGTGAAGTACCTGGACCGGATGAAGGACCTGAGCCAGGATCCCGATGGTCTATGCACTTTGACGGAGCTTCCAATGCTTTGGGAAATGGTATCGGTGCCATAATCATATCTCCACAAGGTACTCATACTCCACTCACTGCCCGGCTGTGTTTCAACTGTACCAACAACATGGCGGAGTATGAGGCGTGTATCATGGGTCTTCAAGCTGCGATCGACCTAAGGATCAAATTTCTAAGTGTCTTCGGAGATTCCGCTCTTGTGATCAATCAGATCAAAGGAGAGTGGGATACGAAACATCCAAACTTGATTCCTTATAGAGAATGTGTGTTGACCCTGATTCCCCACTTCACAGAGATAACCTTTGAGCACTTTCCTAGAGAAGAGAATCAGTTAGCGGACGCGTTAGCTACAATGTCTTCAATGTTCAAGGTCAAATGGGATAATGAGGCTCCCCGGATCATCATCTGGAAACTGGACGAACCGACATACTGTTGTGATCTCGAAACTGAATTGGTAACTGAGAAGCCTTGGTACCACGAAGTGAAGAGATATCTGGAAACTCAGGAATACCCTGAAGGTGCATCTGTCAATGATAAGAAATTCCTGAGGAGGTTCTCAGCCAAGTTCTTCCTAAGCAACGATATCTTGTACAAGCGAAACCACGATTCGACCTTACTGCGTTGTGTGGATAAGACTGAAGCAGAAAGGATCATGGAAGAGCTACATGAAGGGACCTTTGGTACACATTCTAGTGGACATACTATGGCTAAGAAAATCCTACGGGCAGGATATTACTGGTCCACAATGGAAGCTGACTGTTACCAACATTCCAGGACATGCCACAAGTGTCAGATTTATGCAGATAAGGTGCATGTTCCTCCGGTTCCCCTGAATGTTCTGACTGCGCCTTGGCCGTTTGCAATGTGGGGCATAGACATGATCGGTGAGATAAAGCCTACGGCATCTAATGGACATCGCTTCATCCTAGTGGCGATTGATTATTTTACAAAGTGGGTTGAGGCGGCATCCTATGCTACGGTAACCAAGACTGTGGTGGCACGGTTTATTCGGCACAACCTGATCTGTCGATACGGCGTCCCTGAGCGGATTATTACAGACAATGGTACCAATCTGAACAACAAGATGATCGCTGAGCTCTGCGAACAGTTCAAAATACAGCACCACAATTCTTCTCCTTACAGACCGAAGATGAATGGGGCTGTAGAAGCAGCAAATAAGAACATCAAGAAAATCGTGCAGAAAATGACAGTGACCTACAAAGATTGGCACGAGATGTTACCGTTCGCTCTGCATGGGTACCGTACCTCAGCTAGGACATCAACCGGGGCAACTCCTTTCTCTCTGGTTTATGGCATGGAGGCAGTCTTGCCAATCGAAGTGCAAATACCCTCTCTCCGGATAATGAAGGACGCAAATCTGAACGAAGATGATTGGATCCAGACACGACTTGATCAACTCAACCTCATTGATGAAAAGAGACTTGCTGCTATCTGTCATGGTCAGACGTATCAGAAACGGATGATCAGGGCATTTAACAAAAAGGTCAGACCACAGGAATATCAAGTTGGGGATCTGGTAATCAAGAGAATCATCCTTCCTCAGAGTGATCCAAGGGGCAAACGGACCCCTACATACGAAGGGCCATTTGTGGTTAAGCATGTGATCTCAGGAGGAGCAATGATCTTAACCAACATGGATGGTGACGACCTTCCTCACCCCGCCAATGCAGACATAGTTAAAAAATACTACGCATGAAAAAAAACCCGCTAGGCTGACATGCCTAGGCAAAAATTAGGGCTTCCCGTCGAACCAAAAGGGTTCGGGCAAAATGAAGGGATGAAAATGAAAAATCTGTACACCCGGCAAGTCGAAAACCTGAAAAGGCGGCTTGGGCAAAAATGGGTATCCCGGTGGACTGAAAACCCGAAAGGGCGGTCCAGGCAAAAATTAGGGATAAAAGCGTAATACTATGTCTCATTGGATCACTTTGCACCCAGAATCCGGTATCTACATCAAGTTCAGACGGCATCGATCAGTCAGCTTCACCTTCAACCAAGGTCATCAAGTGATGAGACGCTCAGAGTTATAAAGGCGATAGCAGAGTTGAAATTCAGTGGATCATTCATATTTCATACAGCTGTTTTATTTTCTCTTGTACAAACTTGTATAAACTCTTTTGTTCGGCGACGTTCCTCTTACTAGGACGTCAGCCTCTTGTACACAAAACGCCTATTCAGGCTATTCAAAATCAATACAAATATATTTTCAGTTAAACGTGCCAAGTGTTTTTCTTTTCCTGTTTTGTTTTGCGAAGAACGTCCAAGGTTCAATTTGTGATATATGCATTGACAATGATTGCTAACTCATAAATATTTGCATACGAAACAAAGGAATTAATTGCAGGTGACACTAGAAACAGGGGCAACAAAGAATTGTCTGAGCAGTCTAATTGTCCTATCCTCCAAAGGTACCAAGGTAGGTTCAGCTAAAGAACGCACCAGTACATCCTAATTCCCCAGAGAGTGGTTCAGCAAAAAAGTACATTCTTCTCCAAGCGAAATTATCAAGGAAATTGAGTATCCTCCCGTAGACCTCAATACTTCCCCAGCAGCATATTCTTAACAAGCATCCCCGGCAGTCTTGGCCTAAAGATTGTTCCCCGGCGGTATCTCAATATTCAAAGAAATCACTTCCCCAGCATATCAAAACCTCCCCAGAAGAGTCCAATCCAGTTTCCCCAGGAAAGTTGGAGTCCATCTTCCCCAAGCAATAAGCTTATCCCCAGTAGATTCTGGAAGCTTATCACCTCGCAGAGCACGAACGCGTCGTCCGGCTTGATTTAAAGAGTTATCTCCTTAATAGGATATAACTGGGTTATCCTCAGCCAAAAGCCACGGAAAGAACGTCGTCGACAAAGTCTTCCTTACCCCAGCAAAGTCTATCAACACTTCCAACACAACAAGGATATCCTCAGCAAGTCATCAATAATTCAGCAGAGCATCTCTCTCCCCACAGAGTATTGCTTCCCAGTATGGTCGTCAGAGTATCTTTTTCTCCCCGCAGAATCCTTCATTCGCCAAGTTTATTCCGCAACGGAGTCATCTTCTCCTACCGGTATTCTTGCAACTATCATCCCCAGCGGAAGTAAAAGCTTATTCTTCAACATCAGCCCGGGATATGACTTCCTGGCACCCGTCAAAGAGTTTACTTTCGTAGACGAAAAACATATTCATAAAACATCACATATCATTATAGCATGCATAACGCATCATATCATACAAATCTCATTTATGTTGAGAACATCATTGCTTGATCCATATCATGCATTGCATATGACTGACCTTTACCTTTCAGGAAAGACGCAGTTAAAATGCTCAAACATATTTCAAAGCCTTCTCTAGTCCAGCTAAATCGATTCCCAACAGATTTTTCTGATAAAGACTCAGTAGAAGTTATGGTCCCCTCTCCAACGGTGCGTGAGGTGGTAAGTCCTTCTTCAGATGTTTTCCTCTCCGACGATGAGTGTGAGGTGATAATCTCCTATGGTCCCCTCTCCGGCAAGTGCGTGAGGTGGTAATTCCTTCTTCAGATGTTTCCCTCTCCGACGATGAGTGTGAGGTGATAGTCTCCTATGGTCCCCTCTCCGGCAAGTGCGTGAGGTGGTAATTCCTTTTTCAAGATGTTTCCCTCTCCGACGGTGAGTGTGAGGTGATAATCTCTTATGGTCCCCTCTCCGGCAAGTGCGTGAGGTGGTAATTCCTTTTTCAAGATGTTTCCCTCTCCGACGGTGAGTGTGAGGTGATAGTCTCTTATGGTCCCCTCTCCGACAAGTGCGTGAGGTGGTAATTCCTTCTTCAGATGTTTCCCTCTCCGACGGTGAGTGTGAGGTGATAGTCTTATGGTCCCCTCTCCGACAAGTGCGTGAGGTGGGTAATTCCTTCTTCAGATGTTTCCCTCTCCGACGATGAGTGTGAGGTGATAGTCTCTCATGGTTCCCTCTCCGACGGTGTGTGAGGTGACAATTCCTTTTCCTATGATTCCCTCTCCAACAGTGAGTGAGGTGATTCCCTTTCAGGTTATAATAGCCTATGGTTCTCGTTCCGATATTGCAAAGATGGTAATTCCCGCCAAGATTTTTCTCAACGAGCGTTGTTGAAGTTAAAGTCGCCCAAGGTTCTCTTACCATTCATGCTAAGGCAGTAACCATACCTGGTTCATTCATCATCTTTTGAAGCTCCAGACTCAGCTCCTGTAACCAGTCAGGACATATCTATACCAAGCATCTAAAATCAGCTCCTGCAACGTGTCAGGTACTCATTTTCCTTTTGCAGGTATGCAGGTTCTCGCTAAGGAATCTCCCCCGCAATCAATATTCAGATGGCATCTATAAGCCCATCACCCTATCCAGCAATCTCCTAAATGGCATCTATAAGCCCATTCTCCACCACATTGCTATTATGTGAGCGCAAATTTCTGGGCACTCTAGTGTTCAATCATCTTCTACCCTCGGATTACGAAAGGCACGTCAGCCAATCTGCATCCTCAGGTCTAAGAAGATTGAACAGGGGCAACTATTGCACCCCAAAATTTACCCTCCCATATTCTTCAAGAAATGGCCAAGTCAAGTCACAAAATTCCCCAAGGGTTGTGCAGTTCAACTGTCTCCCATACAGTCAAAACTAGGGTTTGAGCTCTGATCAAGGAAAGGAAGTTTTCAAAGGCCTAATCAAGTCTCATATGCCTACAAAGATGGTCAAGCATCCTCATAACAAGTTTCAAGGCATTCAGCTCAAAATTGCACAGTCAAAACCCTAGATTGCACTACAGTCAACTGTAGGGGTAAAATGGTCATTTGACAGTCAAAAGTTCAAATTTTTGGTTAACATATCATTTTGAAGCCACAAACATCATTTGATCAATGCTTGATCATGATTCTCAAAATTTGGCTCAGAAATCATCAAAGATGCAAAAGTTACTATATTTGGACAGCTGAAAAAGTCAACTGAAATTGACCAGGGCATAACATTCACATGGATTATCAGAAAAATTCCATCCAAAGCTCATTTTGAAGAGAAAGACATTTCCTACAATTCATCTTCATATTCCAAGTCCAAGAAATGCTCTCACAAAAAGTTATCAATTTCAACATTATAGGTCATTTTCAAAAGTCAACAAAAAGGGACTTTAAGTCAAAGACCATAACTTGAGATTGGTAAATCAAAATGACATGGGACCAAAGGCATTGGTTAGAGGACTCAAAGACCTTTCCAAAATGTCCAAGAACATGTGAAAAGCTTAAAAATTGAGCAAGTTATGCCTTGTGGAAGTTGGGAAATTTTTGGGAATTTTGAAAAGTCAACATTGATGCAAATGATTCAAAATTTCTAATGGGCCCATTTTTCTTCCATGATTCATCATTCCAAGCCTATGCACGACCACTTGGCCCAAAGGGAAGCATTTTCTCATTTTTTATTTATTTATTTGAATTTTTATTTATATTAATTCAATTAAATCAATTAAATATGAAAAAATATCTAAATGAACCAAACAAATCTTTTTGTACACATTTCAAGGTCAATATTTCGTGCACATGCTGATTAGGAAGAATTGGATTGAATTGATCATAATTGATACAAAAACCATGTGAAAAAGATTGAAAATATAATGGAAAAAAATCAAATCTCCAATCCATGATTACAAGAGATTTTGTTGAATTTTGTTAACCTAATTGCTTCAATACATAAACAGGAATACAAACCTAATGCTGGAACACCCTAAGCTGCGCAGAAGAGCAAGATAGAAACTTGAAAATTTGGCTTAAGAACAAGAATCTGAAATCAACTTTAGGAGGCGATTCAAGGCATAACAACGATCCCAATAGCATCCTCAAGTCTCACTGAGCGATTCTCACTCATTAACCACCATCGAAACCCCAAGAATTGGTAGATTGAACCTCAACTGTGTCCAAAAATTTCTGGGATCGTGCATCATAATTTATGCATACTTTGTCATTTTGATTGATTGATTCATGTTTGTTATAAGTCTCTGATGCTAACCATGCAGTTTGATTGCGTTTTTATGCTCTATACGTGATATTGCCATGAATGCAGTCTAGGGTTTCTTGATCTCTCAATTGGGGATTCTCTTATCCTGTAAAATTGAGACACAATAATGCCATGATCAAGACCAGGAAGCTTGGACGAAGGAGATACAATGCTCGCGCCAAATTTCTGAACTAAGGCGTGCTAATCGCTATTTTTAAAACAAGCGTGGATTGAGGGGGTTCAGAACCCCCGCTAATTTCTTTTACGTTTTCAGGAAATAAACAAAACGGAGAAGATGATGTGTTGGCCGGTGCTGATTGGAAGATTTGAAATTTCGCGCGTTTAGATCACTAATGCGTTTGTTCTTTTAAAATAATTATTGCTTATGTAATATTAACAATGCATGAAGCGCTTCAGTGGCACAGGTGTTGAGCTTGCAACGTCCAAGACCTGGGTTCGAACCCCAGGTCTGTATAATTTCATTATTATTTTTCCATTGCAATTCCTATGCAGCGCTTCTGATGAGACGCACCATATTCCATCATCATCCCACCATACACGCGTCTAGCTCCATCAATCTAAAGGCCATGGATTAGAGATCATGATGAACAAGAGTCAACGTACCAACACGTTGCACAAAAAGTCAAAAGGACCTGAAGCTTTTGGGCCTGGATTCTTGGACCAACACCTCACTTTGGGGCCTGAACCCCCCCTGGTTTGCTTTTCTTTTCATATTTTATTTTTTTTTAATTATTGTGTTATTAATTTTTATTGTTTTAATTAATTAATTATTTTTCTACAAAATATAGAAACATCATAAAAAATCCAGAAAAAGAGAAAAAATGTAATAATATTTATTTTAATTATTTTCATGAATGAATTGTATAATTGAATTTAGTATAATTAGGTTTTTTTGCAATTTTAATTCCTTTCATAATAAAAATATAAAAAAATATAGAATTTAGGTTTAATAACTTTTTATTCCTTTTTTAATTTTCTCTTTTTTATCATAATACTTATTTATTTATTACTTTCATAATTAAATTGTACATAAAAATAATTAGGTTTAAATTAGGTTAAAACTTAATATTTTCACAATAAACTTAAAAACCATTAGAATTAGGGTTTGACGCTTCATTTTAATTTTGATTAATTATTTTTTTATTATTAAATCTTAAAAAACACAAAAAATACCAAAAAACATTCTTTCTAATTTTAATTTTTAATGCCTTATTAATTTTAATTCTGCAAAAGGGTCCAACGCCCTCGTTCGTAATTTGTTTAATTTGCATTTATTTTATTTCGCTTAATTCATTATGTATCTCTCCCAAAGCATTGTAACCTAATTGCTCGTACTTTTATTTTATTGCTTTATTTATTTTCCGTCAAATCGGGTCCGGTTTAATTTTGGCGATGTGGACCCGCGCCATTTGTAATAGCCTTAGAATTTACTTTTCCGCACTCTTTTAACTGTTAACAAAAAAGCATGAAAGAATGTATGGCCTTAAAAGTAAAATCAAGCGTAGATCACAATGAACTTGACACAAGACAAATATAAACGAAAACGACACACGAATCGCACACACCACCCCTAGGGTACGCCTCACTGTTGCCTTTCGAAAGGTGATCGTCGAGTAGAGGACGTCTTAGTAAGTCCTCATGATCCGGGAACCTGGCATGAGGGTAGCTTCTAAGGTGTCTTCCCATTGCTCTGGTGATCACCATGTCCCTACAAACTCGAATTGACCCGAACACCTCTAACGGTGGTGCTACCTACCTCTCAATGGTGGGATGGCATTACTTTAAAGGACATTTACACAGACGAATTCTTTAGGGTAGGTAGGTTCTCAAGGATACTTGCTCTCTTCAAAATAAACTGAAATCTTTTCACACCAATACTTTTCAAAAGCTTTCAAAGCAAACTTTTCAAACACTCTGACGTACGAGTCGAACTGAAATTTTTCAAAGAAACTTTTTAAAACCCACATTGAAAAGCAAGCACACATTTTTGAAAACACAATGAGCAAGTATCTAAGAGCCCATGGATAACCATGGATAGAAAGGGTGCTAATACCTTCCCTTTCTATAAATCTACCTCCCGAACCGAGAGCAATCTCTTTAAAGGAATTTTTCTGTGCTTTTGTCCTTTCCATTTGGAGAAAATAAAAGACGGTGGCGACTCTTGCTTCCGCGACATTTCGCGAACCAGCGTTAAACAGTCAGTTCCAGATCCACCGATCACAGTAAGGCTAATCATTTCTGGGATAGTCTAGACTTCAAGGAATTCGAAGATATTCTGGCTCTTCTAATATATGGCTTGGTATTGTTTCCTAACTCTGATGCTTTCATTGACGTGAATACGGTGAAAATCTTCATCTCTGGTAATCCTGTACCCACTCTCTTGGGTGACATTCTTCATCAGCTTTATGCCCGTACTGCTCGAAAGCGGGGAACCTTGATGTGTTGTGCTCCGTTATTGGAGAGGTGGTTTATTTCGCACCTCCCCAAATCAGTGCTGAAAAACAAAGAAGGCATGGGCTGGGCTTATAGGGTTATGTCTCTCTCCCACAATGACATCATTTGGACTATTAAGGGTATGGACGAGGTGGTCGTTATTGATCGCTGCGGGGAATACCCTAATGTTCCACTGATAGGAACCCATGGAGGAATTACTTACAATCCATGCTTGGCCTTACGTCAGTTTGGGCGAGCCAGAAGTGAAGGACCTCATGAGCTACTAATGCCTAATATCATCTTTGATTTTCAAGGCGATAGTGACGAGCAATGCCGCAGATTCATAAGGGCTTGGGATAGAGTTCATAGATCTGATCCACACGAGCTGGGTCCAAAGACTTCTCTTCCGATGGAGCCATATCTCAGATGGGTTCGCATCCGTGCCCAAAAGCTGGGAATGCCGTATGAAGCCGTCTTGCCTATCATTGTTGAAGTTGCTAATGAAGAGGGGGTTCCTCCTACTATCTTACACCCTTACATGCCTACTGACATTGGTGCATTGAAGAGGTCCTGGATGCAGCTAAGGGAAGAGCGAGATACTTATAGAGAAAAGTATCATGAGCAAGAGTGAAAGATCCAAAAGTTGACAAGGCAGCTGGAGATGGAGCAAATCATCAATGACTATGTCAGCACTAAAGGAAAACGACCATGGGAGTGTTGATGTCCTTTGATTACTTCCAGTTTTTATTTACTTTTCAGTATTTCCTTTCTTGTAACGCCTTAAGGGCAATTTGTTGAACAATTAATTTCAAAGTTTATCTAATAAAAGTGTGTTTTATTTCTTGTTTACGAATTTGAACCTCTCGATGTCTTTGAAATCATATCATACGCATTTCATCTCATGCACTTCATAACAGGTACCCTTACAGGTTTTCTCATCTTCTTCGCTATTTATTTCAACATCATGTCTTCTGAACCATCAACTGAACAAGCAATCAAGGCTTTGCAGGCTCAAAACGCCCAATTCCAAGAGCTGTTCATGAATCTAGCTAAGGGTCAGCAAGATCTGAAGACCCTTATTCTGAAAGAGAAGAAGAGGACAATCCTGTTTAACACAGGTCACAGGTTTGGAAACAGGCTATGAGATGAAGTTGATTTGACCACCTCATCTGGAGGGAAAGATAGTCAGGAAGAAAGGAGGGCTCCTAGCCCTGTGGTTTCAGACAACGAGACAGACTTCGACGATGACCAGTATCCTCCGACTGAGGATAGATACAAGCAACTGGAAGACCGTTTGAGTGCGATGGAAGTTCAGAAAGTGCCTGGTATGGACTTTGGTGATCTGGGACTGTCGTCTAGGGTGGTGATTCCTCACAAGTTCAAAGCGCCAGCTTTTGCTAAGTACGACAGAGTTTCTTGTCCGAAACTGCACCTCCGGTCGTATGTAAGGAAGATTCAGCCGTACACCGCTGATAAGAACCTATGGATCCACTTCTTTCAAGACAGTCTCTCAAGGACTCAGCTTGAATGGTTTTACCAGCTAGAAGGAGCCAGTATCCGTAGTTGGGAAGATTTGGCTGCTGCTTTCTACAGGCAGTACCAATACAATGCCGACCTCGCTCCCACGCGTACCCAACTCCAGGGTATGTCTATGGGAACGGGTGAAGGTTTCAAAGATTATGCTCAGAAGTGGAGGGATCTCACTGGAAGGGTGCAACCACCCTTGGCTGATAGGGAGCTAGTGGATATGTTTCTGGGGACTTTGTCTGGTCCGTTTTTCAACCATATGATTGGAAGCTCTTTGTCTGGGTTTACAGAGCTAATTATGACCGGTGAAAGGATTGAGGCTGGTATTAAGTCTGGTAAGATACAAAAGGGTGCTTCATCGAGCACCGAGAAAAACCCTTTTAAGAAGGAGTCCAGTGTTGTTTACAGTTCAAAAAGCCAGAATAGACCTGAACGCCGCCAAGTTGTTAATGCGGTTGTTATTTCAAGACCTGTTGGGGCTCCTCAACGCAACAATCAACAAAAGACCGAGAGACCACGAAGGCAATTCACTCAGCTCAACATGACTTTGTCTCAGATTCTGCCACAGTTATTGAAAACCAATCTGGTAACTCTAAGGGAGGCTTCGCAGAATCCCAACACTGCATCGCCTAAGTACAATCCTAATGCCCGCTGTGCTTTTCACTCTGATAGCCCGGGACATGATACAGATGATTGTTGGGCTTTGAAGAACAAAATACAGGACTTGATTGATGCAAAGGAGATTGAGTTCGGAGCACCAGAAAAGACTAAACAAGACGCAGGGGTGAATGCTATCGGGGATGACAATGATGAAGAGTTTGATATTGACAGCTGAATATACCCAACTTCCGATGGTGGATTAAGCAACTGGACAACGAAGGATTCTATGCCTGTTTCAGTTATCACCCAGTAATGAGACCTTTTATTTTGATTTTGTAACAGACAATGTTTTAAACTTTACGGCCTGGTGTCTTACCCGGGGCACTGTGGTTTCATTTGTGAGGGCTTTATGTGTGTCATTTTCATATATCATTAATAAAAGCATTGGACGTTTCTTGCATTTCAAATCTTGTGCTCCTTGTCTTTCTTTTATTACATATTGCAAAACAACTATTTTACACACACTCACATATACAGGTCTACATCCACTCTGGATCTCACTGGTAACAACTCTGCTACTTCTAGTTATGACTTCGAAAGTCCGATCAACTTAGCCTAAGACGAAGGTGAAGATGATTGCGAAGTGCCTGGTGAACTTGCTAGACTACTACTCCAGGAAGAGAGGGCTATTCAGCCGCACGAAGAGCCGGTGGAATCAGTAAATCTGGGTACAAAAGAGGACAAGAAAGAGGTCAAGATCGGGGCAAATTTGGAGCTTAGTGTGAAGCAACGGTTGATTCAGATGCTGCGTGACTATGTTGAGATCTTTGCCTGGTCTTACGAAGATATGCCTGGGTTGGATACCGATATTGTGGTTCACCGATTGCCTACCAAGGAAGACTGTCCTCCAGTGAAACAGAAAGTTCGTCGAATGCGCCCAGAGATGTCTGAGAAAATCAAGGCTGAAGTTATGAAACAGTTTGACGCCGATTTCCTAGCAGTTACTTCTTACCCATATTGGGTGGCCAACATGGTTCATGTACCGAAGAAGGATGGTAAGGTTCGAATGTGTGTTGACTATAGGGATCTGAACAGGGCGAGTCCCAAGGATGATTTTCCTCTAACTCACATCGACATTCTGGTTGACAATACCGCTCAGCATAAGGTATTCTCCTTTATGGATGGTTTCTCCAGTTATAATCAGATTAAGATGGCTCCCGAAGACATGGAGAAGACAACGTTTGTTACTCAGTGGGGTACCTTTTGCTACAAGGTCATGCCTTTTGGACTGAAGAATGCTGGGGCAACGTATCAGCGTGCCATGGTTGCTTTGTTTCATGACATGATCCATCACAAGATTGAGGTATACGTCGACGACATGATTGCAAGATCCCAGACGGAGGAAGAACATCTTGACCACCTTCAGAAGCTGTTTGACAGGTTGAAGTTGTACAAGCTGAGGTTAAACCCGAACAAGTGCACCTTCAGGGTGAGATCTGGTAAGTTGCTGGGCTTCGTCGTAAGCGATAAAGGTATTCAAGTGGATCCTGCAAAGGTGAAGGCTATACAGGAAATGCCAGCTCCCAGAACAGAAAAAGAAGTCAGAGGCTTTCTGGGACGTTTGAACTATATTGCCCGATTCATCTCGCACCTGACCGCTACTTGTGAATCAATCTTCAAGTTACTGAAGAAAGATCAAGTGGTACGGTGGAATGATGAATTCCAGGCCGCTTTCAAAAGGATCAAAGAGTATCTCCAAGAGCCACCCATTCCGATGCCTCCAGTTGAAGGGAGACCTTTGATCTTATACTTGACAGTACTCGACAACTCAATGGGGTGTGTGCTGGGGCAGCATGACGAGTCTGGCCGAAAAGAGCATGCTATTTATTACCTTAGCAAAAAGTTTACCGACTGCGAGACCCGATACTAGTTGCTTGAGAAAACTTGCTGCGTTTTGGCATGGGCTGCTCACCGGCTGAGACAGTATATGCTGACTCACACTACTCTATTGATATCAAAGATGGATCCAATCAAGTATATCTTCGAAAAGCCTGCTTTGTCCGGAAGAATAGCGAGATGGAAGATGATATTGAATGAGTATGACATCCAATATACGACTCAAAAAGAAATCAAGGGAAGTGAGTTAGCAGACCATTTGGCACATCAGGCAGTGGATGATTACCAGTTTATGAACTTTGAATTCCCGGACGAGAATATCATGATAGTGGATGACTATGAGACACCTGGTCCGGATGAAGGACCTGAGGAAGGATCCCGATGGTCTATGTACTTTTATGAAGCTTCGAACGCTTTGGGTAATGGCATTGGCGTCGTGATCATATCTCTTAAAGGCTCTCATACTCCGTTCACCGTCCGACTATGTGTCAACTGCACCAAGAATATGGCGGAGTATGAAGCGTGCATCATGGGTCTTCGAGCAGCAATCGACCTAAGGATTAAGTTTCTGAGTGTCTTCGGAGATTCTGCTCTCGTGATCAGTCAAATCAAAGGTGAGTGGGATACGAAACACCCGAATCTTATTCCTTACAAGGAGTATGTGTTGACATTGCTTCCCCATTTTGAAGAGATAACCTTTGAACACTTCCCGAGAGAGGAGAATCAGTTGGCGGACGCGCTAGCTACGATGTCTTCTATGTTCAAAGTCAATTGGAACAACGAAGCTCCCCAGATTATCATTGAAAGATTGGACGAACCTACACATTGCTGTGATCTTGAGACTGAAGAGGTAACAGAAAAGCCCTGGTTTCACGAAGTAAAAAGGTATCTTGAGGCTCAGGAATACCCTGAGGGTGCATTTGTTAATGACAAGAAGTTTCTGAGGAGGTTCACAGCAAAGTTCTTCATCAGCAATGGAATCCTTTACAAGCGTAACCATGATTCGACCTTACTGCGTTGTGTGGATAAGAATGAAGCAGAAAGGATCATGGCAGATTTACATGAAGGTACTTTCGGAACTCATTCCAGTGGACATACCATGGCAAAGAAAATCCTTCGGGCAGGATATTATTGGTCCACTATGGAAGCCGACTGTTATCAGCATTCTCGGACCTGTCACAAGTGCCAAGTCTATGCTAATAAGGTGCACATACCTCCAGTTCTTATGAATGTCTTGACGACACCTTGGCATTTTGCAATGTGGGGCATTGATATGATCGGAGAGATCAGACCTACGACATCCAACAAGCATCGTTTCATCCTGGTAGCAATTGGTTACTTTACGAAGTGGGTTGAGGCATCTTCCTTTGCTACCGTAACCAAGAACGTCGTGGCACGGTTCATTCGGCACAATCTGATTTGTCGATACGGGGTACCAGAGAGGATCATTACGGACAATGGTACCAATATCAAAAACAAAGTAATCACTGAGCTCTACAAACAGTTCAAGATACAACATCACAACTCTTCTCCCTACCGGCCAAAGATGAATGGGGCTGTAGAAGAGGCTAATAAGAAAATTAAGAAGATTGTGCAAAAGATGACGGTGACATACAAAGACTGGCACGAGATGTTACCGTTCTCTCTTCATGGGCACCGTACCTCAGCACGGACGTCAACAGGGGCAACACCTTATTCCTTGGTTTATGGCATGGAGGCAGTCTTGCCCATTGATGTTCAGATACCCTCTCTTTGGATTATGAAGGATGCAGGTTTGAGCGAAGATGACTGGATCCAGACCCGGCTTGATCAGCTGAACTTAATCGATGAAAAGAGACTCACTACTATATGTCATGGTCAGATGTATCAAAAGCGGATGATCAAGGCGTTTAACAAGAAAGTCAGACGACAAGAGTATCAAGTTGGGGATCTGGTGATCAAGCGCATCATTTTACCTCAAGGTGATCCCAGGGGTAAGTGGACCCCTACTTACGAAGGGCCATTTGTGGTTAAGAACATTTTCTTAGGAGGAGCTATGATTCTAACCACCATGGATGGTGACGACCTTCCTCACCCTGTCAATGCAGACATAGTGAAAAGATACTACGCATAAACAAAGACCCGCTAGGTTGACTGGCCTGGGCAAAAATAAGGGCTTCCCGGCGAACCAAAAGGGTTCGGGCAAAAATAAGGGATGAAAATGAAAAAATCTGTACACCCGGCAAGTCGAAAACCTGAAAAGGCGGCTTGGGCAAAAATGGGTATCCCGGTGGACTGAAAACCCGAAAGGGCGGTCCAGGCAAAAATTAGGGATCAAAGCGTAACACTATGTCTCATTGGATCACCTTGCATCTAGACTTCGATATCAACTATCAAGCTCGGACGACACTAATCAATCTGATTCATCTTCGACCAAGTAGCAAAGTGATGAGATGCTCGAGGACATAAGGGCAATAGCAGAATTGGAACCCAGTGGGATTATTCACATAGCTGTTTTTGTTAGTTTTTCACAAATTGTGTAAATTCTATTATTCGACGGCGTTCTCTTACTAGGACGTCAGCCTCTTGTACAAAAACACCTATTTATAGGCCAAAATTCAAAATCAATACAATTCATTTTCAAAGAAATTTCAAACTGTTTTTTCTTTATCTGTTTTGTTTTGCAAAGAACATCCAATGTTCATTTTTGATATATGCATTTGACATTAATGGCTGCTCATAAATATTTACAGGAGAAACAAAATATGATTACTGGTAATATCAGAAACAGGGGCAATAAGAAGTGTCCAAGCTATATAGTTTCTCTGTCCACCATGTACGAAGGTATATTCAGCTAAAGAATATGGCTAAGATACTTTCACTCCCCGCAGAGTAAGACAGTAATGATAGCTCTCCCCAGCTGAGACTTGCAACTGTAAATGAATGAATCAGTAATATTCTCCCCAAGCAGAGTTTATCTACCATCAAAACTGAAAAGGCATAATATCATCGGCAGTATTAATATTCCCCAACGGAATATAAGAATGCTTCTCGGCAGGGTACAAGATATCCCCAGTGGAGTTAAAATTTTCCCAGCGTAGTCTGAAAAAGCTTCCCCAACGGAGTTGGGAGAATCATCCCCAGTAGACTCTGGAAATTTATCCCCAGCGGAGTACAAAAATAAGTCTCCCCAGCCGAGTTCAAAGGATCATTCCCAGCAGAACTCAAAGGATTATCCCCATAAGAGTTTAAAAGGTTATTCCCAGAGAAGTCGGAACCAAAGATCATCCCCAGCGGATTTCTTTCCTTTCACAAACAGGAATTCAAACCCCAATAGGATTCAATATCACCAGCAACGATAATTCACCCGACGGAATTTATCAGGGGAATCTTCAGAAGAACATCTCTTCCCCATAGAGTAATCTCCTCATCAGTTTATTCCCCAAACGGAGTCATCCTCTCCTGCAGGTTTATTCTCTTCGTTCGCCATCCCCAACAGAAATGAAGAATCCAGCTCTATTTTTCAGAAGCTATCCGGGATTTATTTCCCCAGCTAGAAACATTACATTTCCATACGTCATGATACATGCATATACGCATCATACCATACAATCTCATTTATTTTGAGAGCATCATTGCTTGATATATATCATGCATTTGATACATCATGACATTGCATATGAATAACTCTTTACCTTTTCAAGGAAAGACGAATCAATAAACACCGTTGACTACTTATATGACCTGGTAGTCCCCTCAAAAACTACATCTATTAAGGGCTATTTCAGCGGATTCCTCAGAAAGATGCTCTCACAAGAATTTCGTCTGGTTCAGTTAAATCGATTTTAAGATTTTTCTGATTCTTATCCAGTCAAAGTTAATCCAAGACCTTCTCTGGTTCAGTCAGATCGACGCTAAGATCTCCCTGATTCTTATTCCAGTTGAAGATATTCCAAGACTTTCGTCTGGTTCAGTTAAATCGATTCTAAGATTTTTCTAATTCTTATCCAATCAAAGTTAATCCAAGACCTTCTCTGGTTCAGTCAGATCGACGCTAAGATCTCCCTGATTCTTATTCCAGTTGAAGATATTTCAAGACTTTCGTCTGGTTCAGTTAAATCGGTTCTAAGATTTTTCTGATTCTTATCCAGTCAAAGTTAATCCAAGACCTTCTCTGGTTCAGTCAGATCGACGCTAAGATCTCCCTGATTCTTATTCCAGTTGAAGATATTCCAAGACTTTCATCTGGTTCAGTTAAATCGATTCTAAGATTTTTCTGATTCTTATCCAGTCAAAGTTAATCCAAGACCTTCTTTGGTTCAGTCAGATCGATGCTAAGATCTCCCTGATTCTTATTCTAGTTGAAGATATTCCAAGACTTTCGTCTGGTTCAGTTAAATCGATTCTAAGATTTTTCTGATTCTTATCCAGTCAAAGTTAATCCAAGACCTTCTCTGGTTCAGTCAGATCGACGCTAAGATCTCCCTGATTCTTATTCCAGTTGAATATATTCCAAGACTTTCCTCTGGTTCAGTTAAATCGATTCTAAGATTTTTCTGATTCTTATCCAGTCAAAGTTAATCCAAGACCTTCTCTGGTTTAGTCAGATCGACGCTAAGATCTCCCTGATTCTTATTCCAGTCGAAGTTCATACCTCCTATCAATAGTCTCCAAATGGCATCTGTAAGCCCATTCCCGACAACATCAGGCTGATACCACTTCATGCGAGTGCAAATTTCTGGGCACTCTAGTGTTCAATCATCTTCCACCTTCGGATCACGAAAGACACGAAAGCCAATCTATATCCTCAGGTTTAAGAAGATTGAACAGGGGCAGCTGTTGTACCCCAAAATTTTCCCTCTCATATTTCTCAAAACATTGCAAGGAAAATCTCCAAGTTGCTCAAGTTTGCTCAAGAGTGGGTCAGACAAATCATCTCCTAAGACAGTCAACCCCAAATTAGGGTTTTGTGTTACATCAAGATCCTTGAGTCAAAATGACCTTAAATTCTCCCTAATTTCCTAATATGTTCTCAAGGTCATCCATGTCAAATTTAAAGCCTGGAAGAGGAAGTTTGCTCAGTCAATTGTTCAAAGGGTCCAAAAATCTACTGTGCAAGGGCAAAAGTCAACTGTGACTTAAATACAGTCAAACTTCAAGATTTTTTGTCAACATTCTCATTTTGAAGGATATTTCATTATTTTATCAAGGGTTGATCATGATTCATCAAGGATTGCTCAAAATTCATCAAGACTCAAAAGTTGCTAAATTAGGGTTTTGCAGGAAAGTCAACTCAACTTTGACCAAGCATAACTTTCTCATACTTTATGAGAAATGACCCATCCAAATCTCATTTTGAATAGGATGTAATTTAATACAATCCATCTTCATAACCCAAGATCATAAAATGCACTCACAAGAAGTTATAAATTTGGACATTATAGGTCATTTTTGAAAGTCAACAAAAACACCTTTTTTGTCAAAGCTTATAACTTGAGCATGAAATATCAAAATGATATGATACCAAAAGGGTTGGTTATAGGACATATCAAGCTTTCTAAAAAGTCCAATAACACTTCAAAAAGTTCAAAATTGAAGAAGTTGTGCATTGTTGAAGTTGGGAATTTTTGCAAAATTGCCAAAAGTCAACTATCCCCAAAACATCAAATTTTGTCAAATGGGCCCATTCTTTTCCACTTGATTTGATCTTGCCACATTTCACACGTGTCCTAGCTTCAGCCTTGTGTCCATTTATCAATTTTATTATTTTATTTGATTTTTTATTGAATTATTTCTTTTTTAATCAAATTAAATCAAATAAAATCCAAAAATTGATTGCTTGATATCTTTTTGGCCATCTTAGGACTTAATCATCATCATGATCAGCATCAAATCCGTATCTCACCATATCATGTACAAAAAGATAGATTTTTGACAAATTAGGCAAAGCTTTCAAAGTGAATCAAATCAAATCTCATGGCATTGATGTGGAAGGATTCAATATGTATTTGTTAACCTAATGCAGTCTATCATACATAAGGAAGCTTGAGGCACGAAATTGAGGGCTAGAGGCTGTAAGAACAAACATAACAAAACTTGGAAAAAGTGACAAAAAGTTGGAGATCGAAATCAAGCTTGGAGGCACTTTCAGGACTTGGCAAGCATCACAATCGCTTCCTGGCAATTCTCAGAAGCAAAACCAATCAGAATCACTCATTCTCCAGCCTCCTAGAGCACTGTAAGCATCTCACGAATCCACCATGTTCTTGAAGTCTCAAATCTTTATTCTTGCATCCATTGTCAAAAACAATTGCATATTCTGATTCACCACATCATTTGTTAACTTTCTGCAATAACCAATTTCATTCTTATGCTTTGTATCATAAAACACCATTGTAGGGTTTTCTAGGTTTTTTTAGGGGTTTTTATTACAGGAAAAATTAGCTATCAAAAGGGGCATGGTTGTAACTGGGATGATGAGATGAGCATGACCATGTCTTTGGATTGCATTTTTGTGGCTCGTAGAAAATTTTGGAGATGGTCTGGCTTATAGCTACAGACTGTTGTTCATTGGTGTAGAGTGGGAGTGTTTTAGCCACGGTCCAACGACAGGGACGATGGCGTGTCATGATCCAATTCGTCCATTCAAATGTGGCGCGCTTAATTTTATTTTTCTGGCATATTAATCCATTTGCTTTTATTATTATTATTTTATATCTTATGTACAAATGAAACACAGCGCCCTGGTGGTAAAGCAAGCTGGCAGTCATGTACAGGACCTGGGTTCGAATCCCAGGTCCCCCATATGCTTTGTTATATTTTTCTACAGGTTATCACATGCAAACCCAAGCGCATAGCCTATCATACTCCCTCACTCAATCAAGCGCCAGATGGCCCAAGGCCAGATCTGGTGATCCAGGATGATGGTCCACCATGGGACCAAGTCAAAAGACGCATAGAGAATTCACAAAGTCAACCAGGCCAGTGTGTTAATGGGCCATGGAATTACTTCTCAAACACCTCCAAATCAGGCCCAAACCCTCTCTTCTCTATATTTCTATTTTATTTTTGTTTTGATTATTTATTTATTGTTTTTTATTTAATCATTAACCAATCAAATCTTTTTCTTAATAAAATTAAAACCAAAAAATATTTTCTTTATTAAATTAAATTTCAGTATTTTATTTTTTATTAAAAATATTAATTAATTAATTTAGGCCATTAATTAGGAATAACTTTAATATATTTTTCAATAATTAAAATTAACTTAGACATAATTAGGTTTTTATTAACATTGATCAATTTTATTTTTCTTTCTTAAAATAAAAAAAAACCCAAAAAAATTTATTTTCATTAATTAATTTAATTTAATATTTAACTTAGATTAATTTCTTTCATAAATCAAAAACAAACAAAAAATCTTTTCTTTAATGACAAAGGGTCAAAACCCTAGAGCTTGCGCCCGACTTAATTTCCTGCACGCGATCCATTTTATATCATATTGTATTTGTTCCCAGAATGTAATAGATAATTAGGACTTTAAATATTTTTATCGCTTTATTTATTTTCCGCATTTAAATTTCAAAGGGTTGCTTTTGGCGATGTAAATACCTCCTTGTAATAGTTAGTTAAATTTCCGCAATTTAATTTCCGCAACCTATAAACTGTTAGATGTTTGATAATAGGAATGCATGACAAGAATGAATGTTTAACCTAAAATCAATCTAGATAACCATTAACATGTACAAAGACAAAATTAACTGAAAATGACACACTCGCACATGCGCACTCTTAGGGTACACCCCACTTGGTTGCCTTCATACGCGGTCATTAAGTATAGGTCACTTTAGAGGCCTCCCTCTTGTCCAAAGATCATAGTCGCCTCCAAACGGTTGCCTCGGATATTGTTGCCTCAAAACAATTGATTTAAGACATTAGCGTTACCGCTAAGGCGTCCTAACATTAGTTTAGTGACCGTAAGTCCCACATTCGAATTGACCCTTAAACTTCAACGACGATGCTACCTACTCATCAATAGTGGGATAACATTGTCTAAAGGAAGATAGCATAGAACAATTCCTTTTTCGAGTAGGTAGATGGTTCTTAGATACTTGCTCTTTCCAAAACAAAAACTTTTCACACTTACACTCATTTTCAAACAAAGTTTTTTCAAAACACTTCATACGCTCTTGAGGATAGAAGCAAGAGTTAAATCGAAGTTTTCAAACAAAAAACTTTTTCAAACCCACAAGCACAAAGAAAACAATTTTGAAAACAATATGAGCAAGTACCTAAGAGCCTGTGGATAACCACAGAGAGAAAGGGTGCTAACACCTTCCCTTTCTATAATCTACCCCCCGAACCCGAGAAACATCTCGAAAAAGGAATTTTTATGTGCTTTTTTCCTTTCCTTGTTGGATAAAATAAAAGTCGGTGGTGACTCTTGCTTACCGCGACATTTTGCGAAAACAAACGCAAAACGCAAACCCGTATTCCAAAAAAACAGTCAGTTCTCTCCTACTGTATCACAATGTGTGTTGTCCTTTCCCTCCACCGAGTGAAGACTTGGGTCTTTATGACAGAATGGATGATTTTCAAGAGTGATTCGACAGGATACAGAGGGAGATGAAGGCCCTCAGGGGAAAAGAGTTATTCGGGCAGAATGTGAATGTGTTATGCTTGGTCCCGAATGTTAAGATAACTGCTAAGTTTAAGGTCCCAGAGTTTGAGAAGTACAAGGGAAACACTTGCCCATGTGCTCATCTGGTGATGTATGTAAGGATAATGTCTACCCATACTAATGATCAATGTCTGCTGATTCACTTTTTTTCAGGATAGTTTGACCGGTGTTGTGCTGAAATGGTATATGAGTTTGGACAATGTTAACATCTATACTTTCAATGATTTGGGAGAAGCGTTCATCAAACAATACAATTACAACGTGGACATGGCGCCTGACCATGATCAACTCAGGGCCATGGTTCAGAAAGACAGGGAATCATTCAAAGAATATGCAGAGATGGCGTGAGGTAGCTGCCTAAGTGATTCCTCCCATGGAAGAGAAGGAGATGACTAAGATTTTATTGAAAACTCTGGGTGCTTTCTACTACGAGAGATTGGTAGCAAGTGCGCCAAGTGACTTTACTGAAATGGTAGGAATGGGTATCCGCTTAGAAGAGGCTGTAAGAGAGGGCCGTTTAACGAGAAGTGAAGGATTTAGAGGTGTGAAAAAGCCATCTTATGGGTTTACCAAGAAGAAGGAAGGGGATGCAAATGCTGTTATGCAATAGAGGAAAGTTAATACTCCTAGAAGGAATTATCAGCGTCATCAGCAAGTCGCCTCAGTTACTCCAGTTGTGGGTGCAGCTCCAACTACCGTTGCTTATCAGAGACCGTCCCAGCAGGGGAATCAAGGGTATAATCAGAGAAAGGAGAGTTATGATCCTATTCCTATGAGCTATACAGAGTTACTACCGGCATTGATTCAGAAGAAGTTGGTTCAGACCCGACCACCTCCTTCTGTACCATCACCATTGTCTTGGTATTACAAGGCAGACCAAACATGTGCTTTTCATCAGGGAGCACCTGGGCATAATATTGAGAATTGTTATCCTTTGAAGACTGAGGTGAAGAAATTGATGAAGTCTGGTATTCTATCTTTCAAGGATATGGTCCCTAATGTGAAAGACAATCCTCTACCCAAGCATGGAGGAGTAAATGCTGTGAATATGGTGGCCGGTTGTCCAGGCGACTTCCGGATTTTTGATATTAATCTGGTTAGAGGATATTTGGTGAAAATGCATGAAAACCTCTGTGAATTTAGATACTATATGCATGACCATTCCGGTTGTGCTATTTGCAGTACAAACATACAGGGTTGCGATAAGATAAAGGCTGATTTATAGGAGATGATGGATGAGGGCCTCATCCACATAATCAGGCCTAGGGCAGAGTATGAAGAGGAGGTGAATATGGTTTCTGAATGTCCTGGAGAATTCAGAATTTTTGATTTAGAGTATATGAATGAGGACCTTGTGCAATTGCATGCTACTTTCTGCCATATGGCTGGTCAGGTAGAACACCAATATGGGTCTTGCTGAATTTGCTACCGGGACTCCTGAGGATGTTTAATCGTGAAGAAAGGTGTTTAGTTGTTGTTAATGGAACTATCAAGGTTACAGGCCAAAGGGATGATTACCATGAAGTTGATTTGATTGAGGTTTGCTTGAATGAAGAAGAGTCGGATGAAAAGTGTGCCTCTACAAATGAGTATTTCTCCTCAGATGAGGATTTGTTTTCCAGAAATGACTCAATAATGACTGATTGTGTTGAAGAAGGGGTAAACGTCATTGTACCTTGTTTTGGGGCACCCACCCATCTTGAAGTTGAATATTATAGCAAGCCAGTTGTTACCCCATTGGTGATTAGTTTGCCGGGTCCTATCCCCCACAAGTCAGATAAGGCTGTGCCCTACAAATACAATACTACAATCTTAGAGGATGGAGTGGAAGTTCCCATCCAGCCAATGCCTGATGTTGGACATATTTATGAAAATAGCAGGGTGACCCGCAAAGGTTGTGTGTTTGCACCAGTTATTCGAGGAGATGTTAGTGCTGGAAAGAAAATTGCTGAGAATGTTGAACCCAAGAAGGCTACGGGTGAGACTAGTGGGGCTATGTTAGAGAAATAAGTGGACAATATTTTGAAGATAATCAAGATGAGCGACTATAGAGTTGTAGATCGTCTACTGCAGACTCCTTCAAAAATATCTATCTTGGCTTTATTGATGAACTCATCTGCTCACAGAGAATCCTTGATGAGGGTATTGGACCAAGCTTTTGTGGAGAGTGATATGCCAATAGACCAATTCAGTAGCGTAATAGAGAACATTACATCATGTAATAACTTGAGTTTCTGCGATGATGAATTTCCAGAGGAAGGAAGGAATCACAACCTGGCCCTTCCCATCTTTATGAATTGCAAGAATGATTCACTATCCAATATGCTGATTGATAATGGATTTGCTTTGAACGTTATACTAAGGAGCACTCTTATGAAGATGAAATATCAAGGAATTCCTATGCGCCTGAGTGGCATCATTGTGAAAACATTTGATGGATCAAGGAAATCTGTTATTGGTGAAGTGGACTTGCCTATTCATATAGGACCACATTTGTTTTAGATAACTTTCCAGGTCATGGACATTGTTCCATGTTGTACCCCAAAATTTTCCCTCTCATTTTATCAACATTTCTCATTACAAGACTCTTGGAACTCAGGATCAAGCTAGGGTTTGCTCTGCTCAAGACACCTCCTTGCATTGTTGACCTAAATTAGGGTTTGAGTTTTCACAGGGATTTTTGGACCTTCAATGCCCAAATTGACTTTCATACTTCATGTTGGACTCATGAGTTTTCCCATACCAAGTTTCAAGCCTTGAATCAAATTTTTGCCCAGTTAATTGGACAGTTGACCTAGAAATCAGCTGTATTGGGGAAAAAGTCAACTGTGGCCAATTTACAGTCAAACCTCATGAATTTTGACCCACATTAACATTATGAACTCATATGAACCATTTGATCAAGTTTGGACCACAAATCCACAAGAAATTTTATCAGATCACCAAAAGGGCAAAATGGTCATTTTTAGGGTTTTGACTGTACAAAGGCAATTTTTGACTGTTTAACCTAGCCAATGGCAAATAAAGTTCAACCATGGGATCAAGGACTCAATGACATTATCTTGACCTATTCAACAAGTTCAAAAGATCTCAAATGCATAGGATTGACAGATATATTTTTCAGTCAACTGATCAAAATTTGACTGTACACTGAAAAGTCAAACTTTGACTTTTTGGTCAAAATCAAGTGCCAAGGGTCATTTTTCATCAAGATGTGTAAAATTATGAAACTTGTTCATCAAGAAACCCAAAATTGAAAATTAGGGTTTGAAATTGAAAAAATTTCATAACTTAGAAATTTTCTAAGTTATGAAAATTTCTTAATTTTTCCTAACTTTGCCCCACATTTTCACCATGATGCAAATGGATTCAAACAAAACTTAAAACATTAAAGTTGTAGTCCTCCACAAAGTCTACAACTTTTATTCACAAAGTTTTCTCAAAAGAAGCTTGGATCTCAAGTTATGATTTTTGGAACAAGGGTCCCTAAAACTTTTAACTTAGAGAAATTTTGCCCTATTTTAGGCAGAATTTTGACCCATCTTCTTGGCCATTTTCACATAGTTCCACTTGGATTCTCAAGTTGCATTTTAAAGATGGATTATATTACATGTTGCAAGCTTTCCAAATTGTCCAAGTACTCCTCAAACACATTTATGGTTAGGGATAATCGAATGCTTGAAGTTGGTAAAAACTCACTTTGTAACCATGGCCAATACATGTTCATACAAGTTGCAAAATCTGACCAAACTAGCTTAGTACATAATTACAGGTCTCTAAACCCTTCAACACTCAAAAATTGAATGCAAACACATTTGTTAGAGGCATTGTTCTGATCAAGGGAGCATTATGTAATGAATAATTCCATTTTGGGCATAAAGATAACACTTCCATTTTCATAAAGCATAACTTTTGCAAAGTTGTTTCTCTTGAGCCTTGGACCTCTTTCTTTGCAGCAAACAAGTTCTACAAACTTAGGAAAAGGTACAAGAAACTTGTGTATGCTTGGAGATAGCCTGTACAGGCCTATCTCATTTCACTTCACACTTTTCTTTCAAAACAAGTCGTTGTGCCAAAAGTCCATATCTTGTGAATCTGATATAACCAAGTCAAGCCAACATTTCAAACAAGTTTTGCACATCCTTGTGAGCCAGAAACACGAGCCATTCAGCCCTCAAACACCCTTTTACACAAAATTCACATTTTCTTACAAAACAGGGAATGCCCTGCAGAATCACCTCCATTTCCACATCCACTCGTGCGTTTTGCTTGCAACTTGTTCCAATATCTTCCATTCAACTCACTCAAGCTATCCCAAACCTCCATTGCCAACTGTAACTCCATTTACAGTGTTCACCATTTTTGTTTTGAAGCTTTGCAGGTTGAGTTCTGTAGAGAGATTCAGGCCATTTCAAAACAAACTAAGCATTGAGAAAGGTCCAGGAAATATCAAGCAAGCTCAAAAGAACCTCAGGCCTCACTGAAAGTTGCTGCATTGTCCAACTCGAATCCAACTGAAACAAGCTTTTCATCAACTTCTATCTCTCTATTTAGGAACATTTAGCCTTAGGTTTATGAATGAAAGATGTAGTACTCATTGCCCTGAAGCTGTACATATGCTCAGTTTTCATTTATATTAATCGGGCTAGGAGAATTTCATCCATGAACATGCTGAAAAAGTCAGGTTAGATTTTAGGGCCAGAGAAATCCTCTCTGGTCTTTAAGAGTTAGATTTAATGTTTTATATGGTTGAAATCGTTGTTTAATGCTCTACAAGTTTCATGTTTTGAGTTTTGGCAAAAGATCACAAATGCAGGAGATACAGATTTGAACACAGGGCGCATGCATCCTTTGTCACAAGGATAGGGATAAAGTGGAAATGGGCTGGGCCTGGCTTTGTCCTGCTTTTTGCACCCCTATGCTTGCTTTTTGCACCCCCTGGCCCATTTACTTGTATTTTGACATTTTTGCATTTTTATTTTATTTTCTGACTTTGATATTTTATTTTCAAACATAAAAAATGCTCTAAAAATATTTTTATAATGTTTTACATTTATTTGGCATTTTATATCATTTTTTTCTAATATAGAAAACATATTAAATACTTTATATTATTTGTTTAAATTAAAAAATTATGTAAATAATACTTTTATTTTCATTTCTTACTTTTATTCACATTGAAAATATTTTCTTAAATATATTTTATTTTTGTAAATATTTTATTTTATTTTATACATCCTTAATATATATATATATATATATATATATATATATATATATATATATATATATATATATATATATATATATATATATATATATATACTATTAATTAAAATTGTTAAGTCTCAACAAAATTTTAGAGCCAAAAATGAGGTTAATTTAATAATTATCAATATTAATTTATTTTAATTTTAATTTTAATTTAGCACTAATGAACTCTTAGAACCTTACTTGACCATCTTGGCCTTTTTTAGGGGTAGTGAGATGACCGACTTTGGTGCAGTCCGAAGTTGGTAGATACTCGATACTACACTCATTGAGGGTTGTTTTCTTGGAATATTTTGGTCGCCAGTTAAGTGGCTAAACCAAAACAATGAACATAGAAAATAATCCAGTGATATTGAGCTCCTTAGAACCCGGTTACTATTTATAAGACAGGTTGAGCCAACTAACTTCAAGATGGTACTTACCTATGAAACCTCATGCAAGCCTGAAACTAGGATCTTGTGTGACTTGCTTGTACATATGTTTGTGCATACATCATGAACATCATAAAGCATCATATGCATCCACTTACCATTTCAAGGGTTTAGATCTTCATCTTTGTTCTTGTTTTGTAGGTCATAGAATCTCTTCGTAGGAAAACAATACAAGTTAACCTTGTGAGAATCCCCCCTCAACTCAAGGAGCTTACATCCAGGATTCCCGAGAATTCTCTTTTAAGTGAAAGACATGGTAGACTTCTCAACTTGGTCAACTCCAAAATTGAAGAAGACATGGTGAAAGTTCTCTTCCAGTTCTTTGATCCCCTACACCACTGTTTCACATTCCTTGATTACCAACTAGTACCTACTTTGGAGGAATTTTCTCAACTCCTGAGGATTCCTATTCTTCATCAACTACCCTACAACGGTACGGAAAAAGAACCAAAGCCTGAAGATGTTGCTCAAAAATTACACTTGCAACCATCTGATATCAAGGGTCATTGGGAAACCAGAAGTGGTGTCAAGGGTTTCTTGGTAAAGTTCCTGTTTGAGAAGGCACAAGACTGCTGGAATTCTCTAGATCTACAAGCTTTTGAGGAGATTGTAGCACTTCTCATCTATGGGTTGGTCTTGTTCCCAAACCCTAATCAACTTATAGATGTGAATGCTGTCAAAATTTTCATATCTCGAAATCCTGTTCCTACATTTCTTGGGGACATCCTACACTCATTTTACACACGAACAATGAGGAAAAGAGGTGTTCTCATGTGCTGTACTCCTCTCCTAGCAAGGTGGTTTATTTCTCACCTTCCACAATCAGTTTTGAAGAATGAGCAGGGTTTAAGGTGGTCACAACGATTGATGACCCTCACATATTCTGATGTTCATTGGTGTTCTCGGTCCAGAGAAAATGTCATCATCATTGATCATTGTGGGGAATTCCCTAATGTCCCATTACTTGGCATTAGGGGAGGCATTACCTACAACCCCTGTTTAGCTCTAAGACAGTTTGGATATGCTCGGAGGGATGGCCCTCATGACATGCTGAATCCTGACTTGGTTTTTGACTTCGACAACGATGCGCAAGGACTTCGACAAAGGTTCATCAGATCTTGGAGTATGCCTAATCAAGTGGATAGTAAGACACTAGGGCACAAGAATTCCATCCCCCTTGAGCCTTATCTCAAGTGGGTACGAACCCGCGCCCAGAATCTTATGATGCCATACCCTCACATTCTCCTCGTGATCAAAGAGCCTGTTAATGAAGGAGAGGTTCCATACACCCTCCTACATCCAGACATGCCAACATCATTGGAAGAATTACAAAAGAGTTGGATCCAACTCAAAGAAGAGGGGAATACTTTTGAAGCCAGCTTCTATGCCAGTGAGAAGAAGGTTTTGGAGCTTACCCGCCGACTTCATGAGGAGGAAACTCTCAACACTTACATCGCACCAAAAAGGATGCGCAATGTCTTTTTACATTAAGAATTTTGTAATATTTTGCCCATGGGGCACTTATGTACTAACAAATTTCTTCTTAATATGACGTGTGTTCTTTTTGTTTTCAACAAATTTGAATTTCTGAATCCTTGAACGCATTACATGAATAACATATCATTCATCATATGCATAAACAGGTCTTTACACCAGGTTTCCTTATCTTTCTGCTGTTTATTTCAGCAAGATGGATTTGGAGCAGACAGTTAAGGATCTGCAAGCGCAGAACTCTCAATTCCAACAACTCCTCATGACCTTAGCAAAGGGTCAGGAGGACCTTAAAGCACTGTTGGAGAAAGATAAAGAGAAAAAGAAGAAAAGGCCCGGTGTGGTCATTATGGGAAGGAGGTTTGAAAGCAATGCTAGAAAAGTTCTCGAGTTCCCCTCGACGTCTGATGAAGGGGCTGGCAAAGGAAAAGGAACTGCAATGCCTTCTGAATCTGAAGTGGAAGGAGAAGAAGAGGAAGAGGAAGAAGACGAAGACTACTCCGAACAATAATATCCCCCGGCGGATGTTAAGTTTAAAAATCTTTAGGATCGGTTGGCAGCCATGGAGTTGCAAAGGGTACCTGGTTTAGATTTCGAAGAACTAGGGTTGGTCGCTGGGATCGTTATTCCTCCCAAGTTCAAAGTTCCTACATTTTCTAAGTATGACGGTCTGTCATGTCCAAAGATGCATCTAAGATCCTACGTCCGAAAGATCCAACCCCACTCACCTGATAAGGATCTTTGGGTCCATTATTTCCAAGACAGTTTGTCAGGCACACAATTGAACTGGTTCTATCAACTCGAGAGATCAGAGGTTCATAACTGGGAAGATTTAGCTGTTGCGTTCTATCGGAAATACCAATACAATGCTGATTTAGCGCCTACTCGTACTCAACTACAGAGTATGGGTATGGCTTCTAACGAGGGATTTAAGGAGTATGCCCAGAAGTGGCGTGATCTGGTTGGAAGGGTGCAGCCACCATTGTCGGATAGAGAGCTGGTTGACATGTTTTTAGGGACCCTGTCTGGCCCTTTCTTCAATCATTTAATTGGGAGTTCCTCCGCAGGATTCACCGAATTAATTTTGACCGGTGAAAGGGTCGAGGCCGGCATCAAAAGTGGTAAGATTCAGAAAGATACCTCCGCGTCCACTGCCATTAAGAAGACCTTTCCATCTAAGAAGGAAGCTTCTGCTGTTTATTCTCAGAAAAGTCAAGGAAGAACTGAGCGCCGGCCAACTATAGGGGCTGTGATGATTCAAAACTCTTCAAATGATCAACCTCGCAACAACCAACCAAGATCTAATCAGCAAAAGGTAGAAAGGCCACAACGGAAATTCACCCGAATCAACATGACACCGACTCAAGTACTCCCTCATTTGCTAAAGCTGAATCTTACCAATTTGAAGGAAGCGCCAAAGAACCCTAATACCTCTTCTCCATATTACCACTCCAATGCAAAATGTGCTTACCACTCTGACAGTGTAGGGCATGATACCAACAACTGTTGGGCTCTTAAGAACAAAATCCAAGACCTGATCGACGCCAAGGAGGTAGAATTCGATGCGCCCGAAAAGCCGAATGTGATTTCTGCCCCAATGCCCAAACACGGCCATAATGTTCATGCCGTTATGGAAGACCTTCATGTTACCAATGTTGCTGACCTTTTGACTCTGTTACCAATGATTAAAGTGAATTTGATGAGAGCCGGGATATTCCTAGGCTGTGGAAAAGACTGTTACTTTTGTTTAAACATACGAGCTGACTGCCCAATGTTGAAATCACGCATCCAACGCCTGTTGGATACCCAAGAGATACTCTTCCAAAAGACTCCTGTTGATACCTTCACTCCTGTTACTCCTGCCACCTTTGTTACTTCAACCAATGACATTGAAATAATAACCATCTCCAACAATCTTCCCAAGGCTTGCAAAAGGCCTGTCAAGATTACGCCTGATCCTAAGTTTGTGTCGTTAAAAATCACCATGCTGGGGCCTGTCCCGCATAAATCTAACAAGACGATACCATGGAACTACGGAGGAGAAATCTTCTATCATGGTATCAAACATATTGAATCAGTCCAAGAGAATTCTGATAATAAACCCCTGATATAGGGAACATTGCGGGAACAAGCAAGATAACTCGCAGCAGAAGATTTTCTCTCCGGAGATTGCTCCCCCCCAAGCAGTGTTCGGACCCTCGAAAGCTTCTATGCCTGTTAAACCATCTGTGCAAGGCCCGATAATTGAAGAAATTGATGTACCTGAAGTGAAACCCTCTGTTGATACTACCGATAAGGGTAAGGGGATACTAGAAGCGCCTGTCAGGATGAAGGCTCAGACTGTGGTAATCCCTGAGACCACCCAGAAAGAAATGGAAGAAATCTTAAAGATAATCAAAAAGAGCGACTATGACGTCGTGGAACAGCTAGGGCAGACCCCTTCCAAAATCTCCATGTTGGCTCGTCTACTCTGCTCTGAGGCTCATGCTAAGGCCTTAATCAAATTTTTAAAGACGACACACGTGCCTCAAGAAACTTCGGCTGACCAGTTTCAAGAGTGCGTGGCTAGCCTCATTGCTGATAATGGTCTTGGTTTTTCCGATGCTGATTTGACCCCTAAGGGAAGGAAACACAACGACGCGCTGCATGTCTCAATAGAATGCAGGGGAACCACACTTGCCCATGTCTTGGTGGATACCGGTTCATCATTGAATGTGCTACCGAAGAAAGCGTTAGACCGTTTGGACTGTGAAGGTTTATTGCTGAAGCCCAGTAATATCGCGGTTAGGGCCTTTGATGGGTCCAAAAGGATGTTTCACGGAGAGGTGGACGTCCCTATCAAAGCGGGCACAGAAATTTTCAACTCCACCTTTTATGTGATGGACATCCTTCCTTCATATTCATGTTTGTTGGGAAGGCCGTGGATCCACTATGCTGGGGCAATTACCTCCTCTTTACACCAAATGTTAAAATATCCTGTTCAAGGTAAGATTATAAAGGTGCACGGTGAGGAAGAGTACATGATAAGTCACCTCAACTCCTTCCGCTATGTGGAGTTGGATGGTGAATTCATAGAAACGCCTTTCCAACATTTTGAGGAAGTTTCTCCTGAAGTCGCAGTTGCGAAGAAAATGACTGATGTGCCTATTATTTCCAAGCCTGTGTCTAGGATGGAATCTCTCAAGGATGCAGAGGCTGTAATCAAAGAAGGAAGGAGTACAGTGTGGGGGAAACTGCCTGATTTTCCTCACAAGACGGACAAGTTCGGACTAGGTTTTACTACTGCTGGCCAGAAAGCTATGCGTCGCTCCAAGGCTAGAGGACCACCTGTAAAAATCACTCACCGTGGAATTAATGCCTTGGAAGATGATGATGAAGAAGACAACTTTGAAGATTGGATCTTTCCAACCGTCGAAGGAGGATTAAGCAACTGGGAAGCAAAGGACTTTATTCCCATCACTTTCATCAACCAGTAATTTATCTTTGAACAATTTCCTATTTTGGTCTGTAATAACTAAACAATTTATACACTATTTTCACCTTATGCCTTGCCCGGGGCATATAGGTCCATTTGTAAGGGCTTGATTTTCTTCATTATCATATGCCTTGTTTTAATGAACCATTGGACATTTTCATCTATAAACAGTTGTGTTCATTTTCTTTCCTTTTGCATCTTGTTTTGTTTAAGGATGGCTATCCCTTACACATACCCACGCTCACAAAATGCAGGTACCCATCCACTCCGGATTCCATGGGTGACTATTTTGCTTTAGCCTTCGGTGACTCTGAAGATTTGGTCAATCATGCTGAGTACGAAGTTGACGAAGACTGTGAAGTGCCTGGTGAGCTAGCCAGACTTCTGCAACAAGAGGAAAGGGCTATCCTGCCCTATGAAGAGTTGCTAGAAACCATCAACTTGGGAACAGAGGAAGTCAAGAAAGAGGTTAAGGTGGGTGCCAACCTGGAACCAGGTGTCAAAGAGCGCTTAGTGCAGTTGTTGAACAAATATGTTGAGATCTTTGCCTAGTCCTATGAAGACATGCGGGGATTAGACACATATATCGTGGTTCACACTCTCCCTACAAGAGAAGACTGTCCACCGATCAAGCAAAAGGTCCGCCGAATGAGGCCCGACATGTCTGAGAAGATCAAAGCTGAGGTAATGAAGCAATTCAACGCTGGCTTTCTGGATGTTACTTCCTATCCACAATGGGTTGCTAACATTGTGCCGTACCTAAGAAGGATGGCAAAGTCAGAATGTGTGTGGACTATAGGGATTTAAACAGGGCTAGCCCTAAAGACGATTTTCCACTGCCACACATCGACATCTTGGTTGACAACATAGCTCAACACAAGGTATTTTCCTTCATGGATGGATTCTTGGGATACAACCAGGTCAAAATGGCCTCCGAAGACATAGAGAAAACAACTTTTGTCACGCAATGGGGTACCTTCTGCTACAAAGTGATGCCATTAGGACTGAAGAATGCCGGGGCAACCTATCAACGCGCCATGGTAGCTTTATTTCATGACATAATACACCATGAGATTGAAGTTTACGTAGACGACATGATAGCCCGATCACAGACAGAAGAAGAACACCTTGATCATCTGCAAAAGCTGTTTGTCAGGTTGAAGGAGTATAAACTCAGACTGAACCCAAGCAAGTGCACCTTTGGAGTCAGGTCTGGTAAACTTTTGGGATTTATCGTCAGCAACAAAGGCATTGAAGTTGATCCTGCTAAAGTCAAAGCTATACAAGAAATGCCTGCCCCCCGCACTGAAAAGGAGGTTAGAGGATTCTTGGGACGCTTAAACTATATTGCAAGGTTCATCTCTCACCTAACATCTACCTGTGAGCCAATCTTCAAGCTGTTGAAGAAAGATCAAGTAGTTGAATGGAACAATGATTGTCAAGTTGCTTTTGATAAGATCAAGGAGTATTTGATGGAACCTCCTATCTTGATGCCACCCGTCGAAGGAAGGCCGTTAATCATGTATCTGACTATTTTGGATAACTCAATGGGGTGCGTACTGGGCCAACATGACGAGTCTGGCCGAAAAGAGCATGCCATTTATTACCTTAGCAAAAAGTTTACCGACTGTGAGACTCGCTACTCACTGCTCGAGAAAACTTGCTGCGCTTTGGTATGGGCTGCTCGCCGGCTAAGGCAGTATATGTTGACTCATACCACTTTGCTGATTTCCAAGATGGATCCGATCAAATATATCTTCGAGAAGCCTGCTTTATCTAGAAGAATTGCTAGATGGCAAATGATCCTGACTGAGTATGATATCTAGTATACTACCCAAAAAGCTATAAAGGGGAGTGTACTAGCTGACCATCTAGCTCATCAAGCCGTCGAAGATTACCAATCTATGAGATTGGACTTCCCTGACGAGGACATCATGACATTGGACAACATTGAAGGTAACGGACCGTATGACGGACCTGAACAAGGATCCCGATGGACCCTGTACTTTGATGGTGCTTCAAATGCACTTGGCAACGGTATCGGTGCGGTACTCATTTCTCCGGAAGGTTTCCATACACCCTTCACTGCCCGACTTTGTTTCAGCTGTACCAACAACATGGCTGAATATGAAGCTTGCATCTTTGGTCTCAAGGCTGCTATAGACTTGGGAATCAAATCTTTGGTCGTATTTGGGGACTCGGCTTTGGTTATCAGTCAAGTCAAAGGAGAGTGGGACACTAAACATCCTAACCTTATCCCATACAAAGAACATGTCTTGACATTGTTTCCTCATTTCGAGCAGATTACTTTCGAGCACTTCCCGCGAGAAGAAAATCAGCTAGCAGATGCTCTGGCTACAATGTTCTCCATGTTTAAACTCAATTGGGATAACGAGGCTCCCCAAATCACCATCGAGCGAATAGAGGAACCTGCGCACTGTCATGAGATTAATACCGAAGAAGTAGTGGAACAACCCTGGTTTCATGAAATCAAAAGGTATCTCCAGACTCGAGAATACCCTGAAGGAGCTTCTGTCAATGACAAAAAGTTCTTAAGTAGATTTGCTTCCAAGTTCTTCCTAAGCAATGGCATCCTTTATAAACACAACCATGATTGTGTTCTACTTCGTTGTGTGGACAAGGTTGAAGCAGAGTTGATCATGACCGAGGTACATAGTGGCACATTTGGCACCCACTTAAGCAGACATACGATGGCTAAGAAGATTCTAAGGGCAGGTTACTACTGGTCTACCATGGAAGCTGATTGTCATCAACATTCCCTTACTTGCCACAAGTGCCAAGTCTATGCTAACAAGGTACATATTCCTCCTGTTCCTCTAAACGTTCTAACAGCTCCTTGGCCATTCGCAATGTGGGGCGTCGACATGATTGGAGAGATCAAGCCTACGACATCCAATGGACATCATTTCATCCTGGTGGCTATCGATTATTTTACCAAGTGGGTCGAAGCAGCTTCCTATGCCTCCGTTACAAAGAATGTGGTTGCCCGCTTCATCAAGCAAAATCTCATATGCCGGTATGGTATCCCCGGTAGGATCATCACGGACAACGGTACAAATTTGAACAACACTATGATCACCGCTCTGTGCGAGCAGTTCAAGATTTATCATCACAATTCATCTCCCTATCGGCCTAAGATGAACGGTGCTGTTGAGGCAGCGAACAAAAATATCAAGAAGATCATTAAAAAATGATAGTCACCTACAAGGACTGGCATGAGATGTTACCGTTTGCTCTGCATGGATATCGTACCACGGCGCGTACTTCAACAGGGGCAACCCCCTTTTCTTTGGTATATGGCATGGAAGCTGTTTTACCTATGGAAGTTCAGATTCCTTCCTTAAGGATTATGAAGGATGCTGGTTTGAGTGAAGACGATTGGATTCAGACCCAGCTGGATCAACTTAATTTGATCGACGAGAAACGACTTACTGCTGTTTGTCATGGTCAGACGTATCAAAAACGGATGATCAAGGCTTTCAACAAGAAAGTCAAGCATCAAGTATATCGAGTCAGAGATCTTGTAATCAAGCGGATCATGTTACCGCAAAGTGATCCCAGGGGAAAGTGGACTCCTACTTACGAAGGACCATTTGTGATCAAGAGCATCTTTTCTGGTGGGGCAATGATTCTGACCACCATGGATGGCGACGACTTGCCGCACCCTACGAATGCAGACATAGTCAAAATATACTACGCATAAAACAACCCGACAAGTTGAAAACCCGAAAGGGCGACTTGGGACAAAATGGGCATCCCGGTGAATTAAAACCTCGAAAGGGCGGTTCAGGCAAAAATTAGGGATAAACAAAAAAATCGTACACCCGGCAAGTTGAAAACCCGAAAGGGCGACTTGGGAAAAAAAGGGTCTCCTGGTGGATCGAAAACCCGAAAGGGCGGTCCAGGCAAAATTTAGGGAATTAAAGCGTATGACTATGTCTCGTCGGATCACTTTAAGAACAATCTCTTCACCAACAAGCTCCAGGCTTCTGATCAATCCAATCATCTGCGGACGAAGCAACGAATGGAAAAGATACTCAGAGCTGTGAAGGCTATAGCAGAATGGGAACCCCATGGAATTGTTACACATAGCCATCTTTCTTTTTGTATAAATTTTTTCTCAATTTTATGAAAACATTCTCTTACTAGGATGTCTGTTTCCTTTGTACAAAGATACTTACAAAAGTTAATACAAAGATACTTCAAAGTGCAGAAATTTTCTTGCCTTTCCTTTCTTTTTACACTTGTGTTTTATTTTGAAAACGTCCAAAGTTTTGTTAAATAGGCATATACATTTGAATATAATCACTGCTTACAAATAAAACGAAATTGAGAAAGGATAATTACTGATAGGCTGAAGGTGTAGGAAGATATCTTTGTGCTATTCCAGAAGAAATCCCCTACAGTACATCATTCAGATCCTCAACAAAACTAAAACCTTGGAGTATATATCCCCAACGGAGTTAAGCTTCAGGATCCCCAGCGGAGCCAGGATATTCTAAACTTTATTCCTCAACGGAGTTAAGTTTCAAATTCCCGTCAGAATTAAGTCTCCAAACTCTCGATCCCCAGTGGAGCCCGAAAAGCCTGAAATACATATCCCTAGCGGAGCTAGAATGTTCTAAACTTTCTTCCCCAGCGAATTCAAAACTATCAACTTCCCTAGTAGATTGGCGTACAACCCCAGCTCCTGATTTCACCGGCCAAGCAAATATTCTCCCCACAGAGTTATTTACCAGCAGATCGAAGATTCTCGGTCTCATTTCTCCAGCAGAAGCCTCCCAGGTTTTAATTCCCCAGTAGGGATTTTCAGAGTTTCCCTTTATTTCCCAGGAAAGTCATGAAGGATACTCATTCCCCGCGGAAGTTGTCAAAACTCTTGTTAAAACCCCACAAGTCACCAAGGATTTTCAATCCCCAGCAGTGGTCCCAGGATTTCTCATTCTCGACAATCAAGGATCTTTAACCCCCAAGCAGTCAGAAAGGGTTTCTCATCTTCAACATATATTTTTGAGTCCTCAACATCGGTTAGGATTCACTTTCTCCGGCAGCAGTCAAAGATTTCATTATCTCCAGTTATCAAGGATTTATTTTCCTCAACAAGACAGCTACCTAGCTTACATGTACTTCCATTACATTCATGTATCATAAACATTGATGAAAATACAGTTCATTGCATCATACATACCATGCAACATAACTAGGTGTTTTAGCTAACATTTTACCCTTTTCAGGATAAGATTAAAAGGCTATCGTTAACATTTATTCAGATATAGTGTGGATACACCCCAGACACGACGGTCATTCTATTACTCATTCAGAATTTCAAGTCAAATACAATACATATACACCCCAGACACGGCGGTCATTCTACTACTCATTCAGACTTCAGCAATCAGATACAGACTAGATACGCTCCAGACACAGCGACCATTCTATCTCTCTTTCAGATCCAACTGTCAACTTCAAGTTTAAATACGCTCCAAACACGGATGCCATTCTGGCCCTTACACCAGAAGTTTGATTCCCCCCAGTACAGATTGCCACGGAAGTCATTCTGTCACTTACTCAGATCCCTGTTACAGTTTCAGATACACCCCAAACACGGAAGTCATTCTGCTACTCATACAGATCTCAATTTCAGATACAGTCCAGATACGCTCCAGACACGGTTGCCATTCTGCCACTCATTCAGAACTTATCCCCAGCACACAGTTTCTCCATATACAGATGTTTCTCTGTTACCCATTCAGAATACAGATACACTCCAGACACGGCAGTCATTCTGATATCCATTCAAAGATCAAATACAGTTACAACTCGGACACGCTCCAGTTCAATAAACAATCTTAGATGGAATCTTTAAGCCCATCTCCAGCAAGATTCTACCATCTCCAAATGGCATCTTTAATCCCATTCCCTCAACAATATTTTGACGAGTGCAAATTTACGGGCACTCTAGTGTCCAATCCTCTTTTACCTTTGAGTCACGAATGGCAAACTTGCCAATCTAACTCTTCAGGTTCAAGAAGATTGAACAGGGGCAACTGTTGTACCCCAAAATTTTCCCTCTCACTTTATCAACATTTCTCATCACAAGACTCTTGGAACTCAGGATCAAGCTAGGGTTTGCTCTGCTCAAGACACCTCCTTGCACTGTTGACCTAAATTAGGGTTTGAGTTTGCACAGGGATTTTTGGACCTTCAATGCCCAAATTGACTTTCATACTTCATGTTGGACTCATGAGTTTTCCCATACCAAGTTTCAAGCCTTGAATCAAATTTTTGCCCAGTCAATTGGACAATTGACCTAGAAATCAGCTGTATTGGGGAAAAAGTCAACTGTGGTCAATTTACAATCAAACCTCATGAATTTTGACCCACATCAACATTATGAACTCATATGAACCATTTGATCAAGTTTGGACCACAAATCCACAAGAAATTTGATCAGATCACCAAAAGGGCAAAATGGTCATTTTTAGGGTTTTAACTGTACAAAGGCAATTTTTGACTGTTTAACCTAGCCAATGGAAAATCAAGTTCAACCATGGGTTCAAGGACTCAATGAAATTATCTTGACTTATTCAACAAATTCAAAAGATCTCAAATTCATAGGATTGACAGATGAATTTTTCAGTCAACTGATCAAAATTTGACTGTACACTGAAAAGTCAAACTTTGACTTTTTGGTCAAAATCAAGTGCCAAGGGTCATTTTTCATCAAGATGTGTCAAATTATGAAACTTGTTCATCAAGAAACTCAAAATTGCAAATTAGGGTTTGAAATTGAAAAAATTTCATAACTTAGAAACTTTCTAAGTTATGAAATTTTCTTAATTTTTCCTAACTTTGCCCCACATTTTCACCATGATGCAAATGGATTCAAACAAAACTTACAACATGAAAGTTGTATTCCTCCACAAATTATACAACTTTTATGCACAAAGTTTTCTCAAAAGAAGCTTGGATCTCAAGTTATGAATTTTGGAACAAGGGTCCCTAAAACTTTCAACTTAGAGAAATTTTGCCCTAGTTTAGGCAGGATTTTGACCTATCTTCTTGGCCATTTTTAACATAGTTCCACTTGGAGTCTCAAGTTGCATTTGAAAGATGGATTATAGTACATGTTGCAAGATTTCCAAATTGTCCAAGAACTCCTCAAACACATTTATGGTTAGGGAGAATCGAATGCTTGAATTTGGCAAAAACTCACTTTGTAACCATGGCCAATACATGTTCATACAAGTTGCAAAATCTGACCAAACTAGCTTAGTACATAATTACAGGTCTCTAAACCCTTCAACACTCAAAAATTGAATGCAAACACATTGGTTAGAGGCATTGTTCTGATCAAGGGAGCATTATACAATGAATAATTCCATTTTGGGCATAAAGATAACACTTCCATTTTCATAAAGCATAACTTTTGCAAAGTTGTTTCTCTTGAGCCTTGGACCTCTTTCTTTGCAGCAAACAAGTTCCACAAACTTAGGCAAAGGTACAAGAAACTTGTGCATGCTTGGAGATAGCCTGTACATGCCTATCTCATTTCACTTTACACTTTTCTTTCAAAACAAGTCATTGTGCCAAAAGTCCATATCTTATGAATCTGATATAACCAAGTCAAGCCAACATTCCAAACAAGTTTTGCACATGCTTGTGAGCCAGAAACACGAGCCATTCATCCCTCAAACACCCTTGTACAAAAAAATTACATTTTCTTGCAAAACAGGGCAGGCCCTGCAGAATCACCTCCATTTCCACATCCACTCGTGCGTTTTGCTTGCAACTTGTTCCAATAACTTCCATTTAACTCACTCAAGCTATCCCAAACCTCCATTGCCAACTGTAACTCCATTTACAGTGTTCACCATTTTTGTTTTGAAGCTTTGCAGGTTGAATTTTGTAGAGAGATTCAGGACATTTCAAAACAAACTAAGCATTGGGAAAGGTCCAGGGAACATCAAGTAAGCTCAAAAGAACCTCAGGCCTCACTGAAAGTTGCTGCATTGTCCAACTCGAATGCAACTGAAACAGGTTTTTCATCAACTTCTATCTCTCTATTTAGGAACATTTAGCCTTAGGTTTGTGAATGAAAGATGTAGTACTCATTTCCCTGAAGCTGTACATATGATCAGTTTTCATTTATATTAATCGTGCTAGGAGAATTTCATCCATGAACATGCTGAAAAGTTAGGTTAGATTTTAGGGCCAGAGAAATTCTCTCTGGTTTTTAAGAGTTAGATTTAATATTGTATATGGTTGAAATAGTTGTTTAATGCTCTACAAGTTTCATGTTTTGAGTTTTGGCAAAAGATCACAAACGCAGGAGATACGAATTTGAACACAGGGCACGTGCATCCTTTGTCACAAGGTCAGGGATGAAGTGGAAATGGGCTGGGCCTGGCTTTGTCCTGCTTTTTGCACCCCTATGTTTGCTTTTTGCACCCCCTGGCCCATTTTCTTGTATTTTGATATTTTTGTATTTTTATTTTGTTTTCTGACTTTGATATTTTATTTTCAAACATAAAAAATGCTTTAAAAATATTTTTATAATGTTTTACATTTATTTGGAATTTTATTTCATTTTTTTCTAATATAGAAAACATATTAAATACTTTACATTATTTTTTTAAATTAAAAATATATATAGAGATAAATATATATATATATAGATATATATATTATATATATATATATAGTATATATATATATATTATATTTATATATATATATATATATATATTATATATAATATATATATATATATATATAAAATATATATATATTTATATATATATATATATTATATATATATATATATAATATATATATTTATATATATATATATATATATATATATATATATATATATATATATATATATATATATATATATATATATATATATATATATATATATATATATATATATATATATATATATATATATATATATATATATATATATATATATATATATATATATATATATATATACACACACACACACATATATACTTTATTTTATTAAAAAACATAGAATAAAAATACAAAAATAGTACATTTTTATTTTTATTGTTATTTTATACTAAAAAACACTTTTTTTCAATATATTTTTATTTTGTACATATTAATATATTTTTGTATATAAATAATATAATATATTATTTTCTTAAAAGAATTAGGGTTTACCCCTTAATTAAATAAAATCAACTTTTTATTTTATTTCTTTACATCTTTTTCACATTAAAAATACTTTACATACATAAATAAATAAGAATTTCTTTTTACATAATACATTTTATTTAACATTTATTTATTTTGTTTATTTAAATAATTGTACATTTAAATATTATGCATTGTAAATTCGATTTGGTTGTAATAACTTAGGATTTAAAATTCTTGCAAAATAATCCCCTATTCAAAATTGTACCCCCTCCCTATATCAAAGTTGTAATAGCTTAGATTTATTTTTATGCACTTAAATGCTTTCAATTATGCCATGATTAGAGAATTAGGGTTTATATGCCAAAATCAAATCAACAAATAGTTTGACCTAATCAAAGACAAAAATGCATGAAAAACAAACACAATGCACACTTGCACCCCTAGGGTTACAATCCATGTGTTGCCTTCAAAATGGGCCATGGTATGCATGTTAAGTACTTTGGAAAAACAAAAACAAAACAAAAGATCATAGTCCCTCGATGACGCTATCTGAGTTGCCTAAACAAAAATGATCAAGTCCCTCAAGAAAATTGCCAAAGATACTTGACACAATTGCTATCATGGTCTATACGATGACCCGCGCATGTCCCGTTTAACATCCTAACACAAGGTTGTTCACCAAATGCAATGGTGAAACACACTGTTAAAAGGGTTAAAAACATAAGAAAGATCTTTGAGTAAAAAAGAGTAGATAACTTTTAGTTACTTGATCAAAAGCTGCAAAAACATCCTTGCTATTTTCAAACACACTTCACAATTTCAAAACCCTACTTTCAAACATTGAAAAACTTTTCAGAAAGACAAAAAACACCTTTGTATACATTCAAACAAGAATCATTACAAAGGTTGCCACAACGATGGCCTCTTTTCAAAATATCCTTCAAAACCACACACAAAGCACCATTTCAAACAATTGAAAAGCAAAGCAAGTGATCTAAACAAGTAACTAAGAGCCCATGGATAACCATGTATGAAAAGGGTGCTTGCACCTTCCCTTTTCATAATCTATTCCCCGAACCCAAGAAAACATCTCAAAGGTCTTTCCTGTGCTTTTTGACCTTTCCTTAGGATAAAATAAAAAGTCGGTGGCGATTCTTGCTAAACCGAAACATTTGCAAACACAAACGCAAAATCCCAAGCCAGTTCTCCCACCGTATCACATTCCCGCTTATTGCTGTTTATTGGGACGTCCGTGGATTCATGAGGCAGGGGCTATCACTTCAACTTTACACCAGAAACTGAAATTTGTACGTGAAGGGAAGGTAGTAATCATAAATGGGGAACAAGAATTATTGATATCTCATTTGTCCTCTTTCAGCATTGTGGATGCGGATGAAGCTGTTGTTGGAACCCAGTTTCAAGCCTTATCCATTGATAACATAAGAGGAAGTGATGATTCCATAGTTTCGCTTAAGGATGCGCAACAAGTTGTGCAAAAGTGTCATAGTGAGGTATGGGGACAGATTGTGGATCCACATGTAAACAAGAACAGAGCCGGCTTGGGGTTCTCTTTGAAAAATGACAAAGGTAAGAGCATGAAGCTGAAGTCTACTGCAAGCAAGTATCAAGACATATTCCGTAGTGGGGGTTATCTTCATCCAACTATTTTCGGGATTAATGCCATTGTGGAAGATGAAGAAGAGCAGGAAATGCCGGATTATGTGACACATGGAGTTAGGGTTCAAAACTGGATCAACATTGATGTTCCCTCTTGCATACATGTTTCAAAGTAATTTGTTTTGTTAATCTTTTTGAAAAGCTTTCACTCTGCCCAAGGTGGAAGTATTAATGTTGTAGGGATTATATGTTGGTTGTGACTTTTAAAATCAATAATAAAAGTTGTCTTTGTTTCCTAAATTGTATATTTATTTTCTGCTTTTTCTTGGAAAATGGTAATCAGAAAAAACCCTTCAAAATAAATAATAACTGAAATTCAATTTGCATGATCACTTGTTATATGTGTTAGTTTCTAAAAGCAATCATAAATCATATGTATAGATTAATTAAAAAACGCGTTGAATATAATGACCCTGCACCATCTCCCAACTTTGAATGTTCTGTGTATGGGGCCGAAGAAGAAGACTATGATGAGATTCCAAAGGAGGTCTCACAGTTGCTTGAGCACGAGGAAAATACCATTCAGTCATATAAAGAGCCATTGGAAGTGACCAATTTGGGTTCAGAAGAAGATCGGAAAGAAGTCAGGATTGGAGCATCGCTGCATCCTGATGTGAAGAGCAGGTTGATTGAGTTGTTGAAAGAGTATGTGGATATTTTTGCTTTGTATTACCAAGATATGCCTGGTCTAGATACATATATTGTGGAGCACCATTTACCGTTGAAACTAGAGTGTTCTCCAATCAAACAGAAGTTGAGAAGAACTCACCCATATATGACAGTAAAGATCAAAGAGGAGGTTCTAAAGCAGATTAATGTTGGTTTTCTTATGACGTCAGTGTATCCTCAATGGATTGCCAATATTGTCCCAGTACCGAAAAACAACGAAAAAGTCTGCATGTGTGTAGATTACAGAGATATAAATAAAGCTAGTCCAAAAGATGATTTTCCATTGCCACACATTGATATGTTAGTGGATAGCATAGTAAAATTCAAAGTTTTCTCGTTCATGGACGAATTTTATGGTTATAATCAAATAAGAATGGCTCCGGAGGACATGGAAAAAACAACGTTTATCACACCCTGGGGAACATTCTGTTATAGAGTGATGCCCTTCGGGTTGAAGAATGATGGTGCAACGTACCAGAGGGCTATGACAACCCTATTCCATGATCTGATGCACAAGGAAATCGAGGTATATGTTGATGATATGATTGCTAAATCCCAGACTGAAGAAGGGCATGTAGAAGATTTATTGAAGTTGTTTCAGCGTTTGAGGAAGTATCGTCTCCACTTGAATCCAAATAAATGCACCTTCGGGGTTCGATCAGGAAAATTGTTGGGTTTCATTGTTAGCCAGAAAGGAATTGAAGTTGACCCTGATAAAGTCAAAGTAATTCAAGAGATGCCAGCGCGGAGAGCTTAAAAGCAAGTCAGAGGGTTCCTCAGGCGTTTGAATTATATTTCCAGATTCATTTCCCACATGACTGCAACATGTGAACCGATCTTTAAGTTGTTAAAGAAAGATCAAGGTTGTGTGTGGACGGATGACTGCCAAAGGGCATTTAAAAGTATTAAAGAATATCTGCTTGAACCTCCTATCTTGCTCCCTCTTGTCGAAGGAAGACCGTTGATTATTCATCTAACAGTGTTAAATAAATCCATGGGTTGTATTCTGGGACAACAAGATGAAACAGGGAAGAAAGAGTATTGATGGGTAAATTTCGCAAGTGCACGGAAATATCGAAGTAATATAAAAGATTGTCGAACCACAGAGACCAATGTCAACCTACCGTAATCTATCATTACTTTGTAAAGCTAAGGCTAATGAATAATTGGATTTTTGGGGGAAATTAAGGACTAAAACTAAAAATGAATTTAGAAAATATAATAATAAAGAGAGACCGGAATATGGTTTCCGCGTTCCTGAAAGACTTATAGAAAATGGGTACTAATTACAACTATAACTTAGTTTCGTAGAATATACTAACTTAAAGACTCTGTCTCACGCTCTCACGTTATTAACTAAAGTCATACTTCCTAATCCCAAGATTTTGCTCTCGCTCGCCCGGTAACTAAGAAATATATTTTGAAAGTCAATTATATCTTAAACACGTCTAAAGCGCTCTCGCTGTATTTACATTTGTTGCCTAATTTCCACTATCCGGTTCGCTCCTCACGCTCTTGCGGTCTCGGCTTAAACCTTAATTAATTTCCCACTCTCGTGGCAAAATCATGTTAAATAATCTTTCACTCTCGTGACAAGGCTATTTAAATTAGACTTGGAAATTAAAACCAAAACAGAATTCTAATCATAAATTTGCACCTATTATTTTTTACCGAGTCCGTTGGCAACAACGGTCCTCATACACCGGACTCAATAATATTTAGCTGGACATAGTTTTAAACATAAGCATGCTATTAAGAAAATTAAACATAAGACAACACATGATTTAAAATCGAAATAAATTTAAACTAAGATGAAATCATAAACAATTAGAACAAATAATTAAGATGGAACCTGGAGATAAAATGGAAGCTAGAATTAATTTCGGAAACAAACTTTACGTATAATAACTGGAACTTGAATTTAGGATATGACGACACGCTTGAAAGTCAGATACAAAATGGAAATAAAAGAAAAACAACACCTAAAACTAATGGTGCGGTAGTTCCTCGATGTGAGAAACTACAACTTTTACATGGTAATATTTCTGCCTAAAAACTAAAACAAAATGTTGGAATCCTGGACCCCCCAGAGAGAGAAAAAGAGAGACCCTCGGTTAAATGGCTGAAGCCTCCTATTTATATCATTCTTGAATAACTGCAGGTGAGAATTTGTAGGGCTGTTGAATCTCTGCGTAGTTGACTTGGTGGAACATGGATATAGCAACTAACACACTTTCGTTGCAAGCTTTAAGGGACGTGGGCAAAATAATAGGAGATGCCGGTCGTCGTGCTTTACGTGACGGTCATCGTGCTTTACGTGACGGTCGTCGTGCTTTACGTGACGGTCGTCGTGCTTTATGTGACGGTCGTCGTGCTTTACGTGACGGTCGTCGTGCTTTATGTGACGGTCGTCGTGCTTCATGTGGCCACACACTTCTTCTTTTTGGGCTTGGGCTTATCTTTGGCTCTTTACTTTTTGTATCCTTTTTTCTTTTTGGATATTTCCTATTTTTCTTCATTTGTACCCCCTTTTTCTTCCTTTTCTCACAAAAGCTTCATTTAATTAAATACCTGCAATACAATTAAATACCAGCGTAATACCAACATAAAGCAACATAATTAAAATAAAATAGAGACATAATTTATATTAATCAAGCCAAATATACTATACATTTTAGTGTTATCAAGTATGCCATTTATTATCTCAGTAAAAAGTTTACTGATTGTGAGTCGCATTATCCCATGCTGTAAAAGACATGTTATGCTCTAGCCTGGGCGGTGAACCGTTTGCGGAAGTATATGTTGAATCAAACTACTTGGTTGATCTCCAAAATGGATCCAATCAAGTACATTTTTGAAAAGCTTGCTCTTACTGGGAGAATTGCCCGCTGGAAGATGTTGCTATCTGAATATGATATTGAATACCGCACTCAAAAAGCTATTAAAAGCAGTGTGTTGGCAGATTATCTTGCTCATCAACTAGTGGAGGATCATCAGTCTGTAGAGTATGAATTCCCCGATGAGGATGTGATGTTTCTGAAAGTGAAAGATTATGATGAACCATTTCCCGAGGAAGGTCCTGACCCTGAATCTCGTTGGATTATGATATTTGATAGAGATGTGAATTCTTATGGTAAAGGAATTGGTGCTATGATTGTAACTCCACATGGATCGCACATTCCTTTTACTGCAAGGTTGACATTTGATTGTACTAATAATATGGCAGAATATGAGGCTTGCATCATGGGTCTCGAAGAAGCTATTAATCTCAGAATTAAAATTCTAGATGTATATGGTGATTCAGCTTTGGTAATAAACCAGATTAAAGGAGATGAGATACTCATCACCCCGGTTTGATCCCTTACAAAGATTATGCTAGAAGGTTGTTACCCTTCTTTAATAAAGTTGAACTCCATCATATTCCAAGAGATGAAAATCAAATGGCAGATGCTCTGGAAACTATGGCTTCTATGTATCAAGTAAATACTTGGAATGATATACCTCGAATTATGGTTCGGCGACTGGATAGACCCGCTCATGTGTTTACAACAGAGGAGGTAGCAGATGAGAAGCCTTGGTATTATGATATCAAGCATTTTCTCCAGACTCAGGAATACCCGATTGGTGCATCGAATAAAGATAGAAAGACATTGAGAAGATTGGCAGGCAGTTTCTTCCTTAGTGAAAATGTGTTGTATAAGAGAAATTATGACATGGTCTTGCTCAGATGGGTGGATAGACACAAAGTAGACATGCTGATGCATGAGATTCATGAAGGTTCATTTGGCACTCATGCCAATGGACATTCGATGGCTAAAAAGATGATAAGGGCAGGTTACTATTGGCTGACAATGGAATCTGATTGTTATAAATTTGTAAAGAAGTGTTATAAATGCGAGATTTATGCAGATAAGGTTCATGTGCCTCCGACACTTCTCAATGTGATTTCCTCCCCGTGGCCTTTCTCCATGTGGGGTATTGACATGTTTGGGATGATAGAACCCAAAGCTTCAAATGGACACTGTTTTATCTTGGTAGCAATTGATTACTTCACCAAGTGGGTAGAGGTTGCTTCATATGCTAATGTCACTAAGCAGGTGGTTGTGCGCTTCATCAAGAATAATCTTATATGTCGAAATGGTGTGCCGAGCAGAATTATCACTAACAATGGCTCGAATCTGAACAATAAAGTGATGACTGAACTGTGTGAAGAATTCAAGATTGTCCATCATAATTCCTCTCTGTACAGGCCAAAGACGAATGGGGCTGTTGAAGCTGCTAATAAGAATATCAAGAAGATCATCCAGAATATGGTTGTTACTTATAAGGATTGGCATGAAATGCTCTCTTTTGCATTGCATGGATATCGAACATCTGTCCGCACCTCAACAGGAGCAACCCCATTTTCCCTTGTGTATGGAATGGAAGCTGTACTCTGAGTATAAATTGAGATCCCCTCTTTGCGTGTGATAATGGAAACCAAGTTGACATAGGCTGAATGGGTCCAGAACAGGTTTGACCAATTGAATTTGATCGAAGAAAAGAGAATGGAAGCTTTGTGTCATGGACAGTTATATCAGAAGAGAATGAAGAAAGCTTTTGATAAGAAGGTCAAGCCTCGTGAATTCAGAGAAGGCGACCTCGTGCTAAGGAAGATCATGTCTTTCAACACTAATTCTAGGGGCAAGTGGACTCCCAATTTTGAAGGCCCATATGTTGTCAAGAAAGCCTTCTCTGGAGGTGCATTAATTCTTGAAACTATGGATGGCGAGGAGTTCCCACGTCCCATGAATGCTGATGCAGTCAAGAAATACTTCGCATAAAGAAATAAAATAACAGCTCGCTAAGTTGAAAACCCAAAAGGGCGGCTTAGGCAAAAAAGAGCGTCTCGGTAGGCCGAAAACCCGAAAGGGAAGTCTAGGCAAAAATTAGAGACATAAACAGAATAAATTTCCCGCTAAGTTGAAAACCCGCAAGCGCAGCTTAGGCAAAAGTTAGGGGCTTTCATGGCAAGTAACTACATCAGACAAGACTTGATTGCTGGAGCAACAATCTTCTTGGATCCTCATCATACTTCAATAGAAGCTGCTGCTCATGATTTCAGAAGTTGTTAAAGGGGATAGTGGTCATTGTATCTCAATGTATCTTTTCCATTATATATTACCATTTTCCGAACTTTGTAATCATTCATGGAGTCTCACCATTCGCATACTACCATTCCATTAATGAAATTTGAGCTTTTACCCAATTCTTTGTAGTTCTTATTTTATTCAGCTTTCAAAGGCTCCATTTATTATTGATAATAACTTTCAAAGAAAAAAGATTAAATAACGAAAATGATTTTCAAAAAGAATTTACAATTTACTGTTACTTTAAAATTTGTGACGCAATAGGAAAACAACAGTGGTGATCCCAGGAATGGACGAACTCCAGTTGTTTTGAGAAGTTTTGTTTCCCGGGGAAGTTTTTCTCAGGATGTTCTCTCTGTATTGGGTTTGTGACTCCAGTGCCCCCGGTCACATTGTGGTTCATTTCTCCTCTTTTCCAAGTTTGCACGATATGAAGATTCAATCCCAGTTTCCTCCAGTAAATTTTTTCATTTGTTTAATAGAGGTTCTTTCTACCCAGAGAAGTTGGTTCAATAACTACTCTTGAAGAACGCAGGTCTCCGGTTTCTCTAGTGAAGAATGTATATTGGTTTTCTCTCTGAGGATGTGGTGTTAACCTCCCTAGTGAAATCAGCGCGAAAGCCCCAGTTAATGGATTGACGATAGGACATTGTATGCCTTAACAAAGTTTGTGTGCTTCCTCTTTTAGAATGGTCCTGAATTCCCCAATGAATGTTTTGATGATTTAATGACAGTCTGCTCTACTTGAAATTGATTTTTCAAAATCCCCAGTAGAAGCATTACTTTTGAAAATATTTAATTTCTCGCTAAAGTCTGAGTGTTACACCTGGTAAAGCCTGGAGAAGGATGTTGTATCTCTGTATCAGTACTGTTTGGTCGCTATGTTTTGTTTACTTTCAGATTACGCTTCTCCCCAGTAAAGTTAAACCAGGCAATAGGTTATGTTTCCTCAGCTGGCGCTTACTTTTTATTGGATTGTTCATCTTGAATGTAATTTCGCCTAGTGTTGTGGTGCCCGAGGTGGTTTTTCCTGGTTACTCCCAGTGTTGTATATATGTTTTGTCAACATACGCACGATAACACTCATACATTCATACATACATCATGCATAGCTAAAATTGGCAAATCATTGTTCATTAACATTTGTTAATATTTTTGTTGACATATCACCCTGTTTTGCAGAGTTACGTTGTCCTCTCTTCAATAGAGTGTTGGCCTTAAGCAGAAAGCGTATATTCTTCCAATTTCCCCACTGAGTTATCCCTCGTGGAAGATTTTTTCTTTAGCCTTCCTGTACAGCTCCTTATTTGGATGGATTTGGTTTTCCCTCTTGAGTTTATTTCTCAAAGGATGTATTTTGGTTGACTGTTTCATTCCAGTTTATTTCTGGTTTGAATCTTTGGTTCCACAATAATATTATTTACTTTGGATTTCTGAAAGCTTCGAGTTTTGGTTTGTGCATTTATTTTGCACGAGAAGACTTTATCTCCTCATCACGAATATAGTGGCATTTCCCCAGGAAGTCATATTTCTTTCCCCAGGAAGCCATATATCTCTCCCCAGAAAGTCATTTATTTTTACAATCCTCCATGACAACAAGTAGCAGGTCTCTTTATTTGAGCAACTTGTGCTTCCCGGTAAAAGTCGACGTAACTTTTTTTTGCTATCTCCTCAATGAGTGGATAGTTTGCAGTCCTTTGCCAATTTACGCCAGTGGATGGCAAGACTTTCAAATTCGCAGAGACAGTTCGTTGTGAAATCTTTATAGGTGATAGTCTCTTTATTTAAGACAATTTATACATTACCCTTTCCAGGCAGAGTGCCCCGGTTAAAGAAGAAGTTGAGACCCTTTCTAGGTGAAATACCAGAATTTTGGGGAAACGGTGGTGTTATGATATATTTTCTCTCTACCTTTAGTGAAAGGTGGTAGGTCACCTTCAGTGAAAGTTGGTGATTGTTATCTTTTTGCTACCTTTAGTGAACGTTGGTAGTTCATCGTTAGTGAACGGCGGTGCTATGATATATTTCCTCTCTACCTTCAGTAAAAGTTGGTAGGTCACCTTCAGTGAAAGTTGGTGATTGTTATCTTTTTTATAACTTCAGTGAATGTTGGTAGTTTATCATCAGTGAACGGCGATGCTATGATATATTTTCTCTCTACCTTCAGTGAAAGTTGGTAGGTCACCTTCAGTGAATGTTGGTGATTATTATCTTTTTGCTACCTTTAGTGAACATTGGTAGTTCATCGTTAGTGAACAGCGGTGCTATGATACATTTTCTCTCTATATTCAGTGAAAGTTGGTAGGTCACCTTCAGTGAAAGTTGGTGATTGTTATCTTTTTACTACCTTCAGTGAATGTTGGTAGTTCATCGTCAGTGAACGGTGGTGCTATAATATATTTTCTCTCTACCTTCAGTGAAAGTTGGTAGGTCACCTTCAGTGAAAGTTGGTGATTGTTATCTTTTTGCTACCTTCAGTGAACGTTGGTAGTTCATCGTCAGTGAATGGCGGTGTTATGATATATTTTCTCTCTACCTTCAGTGAATGCTGGTATTTTTGCCTTCAGTAGTAGTTGGTGTATCCTTTGACCATTTTTTACCACCCTCTCTAAGTCGGGTCTTTTGATCCACTAGTGATTTATTTTCCTGGTCGGGTTGCTTTCCTGTTTCTTTATTTTGTTACATCCCCAATGGTGTTTTGTGTCTCTTTGGTCTTGTTCATATGTATTCACGCTCATAAGCATGGCATCTTAGGGCCAAAAATAGGGTTTATTTTATATTTAAGTATCTTTGATCGCGTCGACACAAAGATTTTTAACCTTCGTATCTCCAGATAGAAGAAACTTAAATAAGGGCAGCTGTTGTACCCCAATTTTCCCCCGAAGATCCCTTCATCATACCATGTTGATTCCATCACAACAAGATCACATTAGGATTCTTGGTTCCCCTCCCTATATTTAGCTTTGCTCTCTGAGGAATTACCAAGCACCTTGACTTGTGTTCTTTTGTGATCATGAATATTTTTTGTCTTGATTTCATCTTTTAATTAATAAAATTTTCAATGTTGGTTTTTCTAGATTGTTACTCATGTAGGTAAAGGCAATAAGATTCAGCAAGTTGCTCCATGGGTTCACGAGTTTATTTCCATGCCCTAGTAAATAAAGCTTGAGAAGTTCAAACCTCACCATTAGATTTGTGATGCGGTGGGAGAACTGACTTGGGTGTTTTGCGTATGATTGCAAATGTCGCGGTTAGCAAGAGTCACTACCGACTTTTCTTTTATCCAAAAGGAAAGGTGAAAAAGCACAGGAAAGACCTTTGAGATTGTTTCTTGAGTTTGGGGGGTAGATTATAAAAATGGAAGGTATTAACACCCTTTTTATCCATGGTTTTCCATGGGCTCTTAGTTACTTGCTAGATCACTTGCTTTTGTTTGAAAATGTGCTTTGTGTGGTTTTTGAAAGTATTTTGTAAAGATGCCATCGTTTAGGCAAACTTTGTAATGATTCTCGTTCGTAAGAATGTATATAAAGTGTTTTATCTTTTGAAAATGTTTTCAAGTTTTGAAATATGTTTTTGAAAGTGTTGGTGTTTGCTTTGAAAATAGCAAGGATGTTTTTGTTTTGAAATTGAGCAAGTAACTAGGAGTAATCTAGCTACTCAAAAGTCTTTCATGTTTATTTCCTCTTTCCTTTGACATTGTTATCTTACCATTGATTTAGTAAGTAACCATATCTTTGGATGTAAAAGGGACGGGCATGGGTCATCGTATAACCATGATTAGAAATGTTGTAAGATATCTTAGCATTTTCTTTTAGGGACTAAGTTCATCTTGAAAGGCAACATGGATAGTGTCATCGAGGGACTATGATCTTGTATTTTGCTTGTTTTTGCTAAGATACCTCACATGTATAATATGGCCATTTTTGTAAGGCAACCAAGTGGATCTACCCTAGGGGTGTTTGTGTGCAAGTGTATTAATTTACATGTTTGATTTGTCTTTGATTAGGGTTTGCTAAGCATTGATTTTAATTTTTCCATACAAAACCCTAATTACTAGCATTTGTATATAAAGCATTAAATTGCGGAAATTAAAATTACTACGCTATTACATGATTTAGGAGAGGGGGTGTACAAATTACAAATGGGGAATTGCAAGAAATTAAATCTAAATAATTATTACAACCATATTGAACTTGAATAAAATGCACAAAATTGAATAAGTAAAAATGCAAGAATGTAAATGTAAAAAGAAAATGTGATTTTTTTTTGTTTGGTTTTCAATGAAAAGGGGTTTTTGACTTAATTAATTAAAATCAAAATAATTAACTAAAAATGAGAAAATTAAGATTGAGTTAGTAAAATAAATTAATTTAAAGAAAACAAGTTTTTTAGGGTTTTTGTGAATTTAATTAAATTAGTAAATAAAAATAATTAAATAAAAGTCATAAATTCTAAATTTATTTTTTAATAAGAAAAATATAATAATATAATGATCAAAATTAAATTATCTAAGTATTTTAAAAAGTAAATTAAATTATTAGAGAAAATGTTTTTGTTCTTTTATTTTTATGAAGAAAAATAAACTAAATAAATACAAATAATAAAATATAAATATTTTTAGATTTTTTATTAATGATAATAATAATAATAATATTAATATTAATAATAATAATAATATTAATAATAATAAGAATAATAAAAATTTAAAAAAAAAATAAAGTCAGGGAGGTTGATAAGTGAAACAGGGAGTATTATGAGAAAAAAAAGTAAGGCCCATAGGATAGAGCCCAAGCGCTTTCCTGAAACCAAAAAAATGTCAAAAATGTGGAAAAAAAAAGCAAAAGGCAACACGCTGAGGTTCGAACCATGAACTCTTGATTATCAGCGCGTTGCCTTACCACTGGGGTGGCTATACATCTGTTAATATAATTGAAATGATAAATATGTAAGGCAAAACAAGTCCTAAACACACTTCATCTTCAACCTCCAGCCAGACCACCTGTAACTTCACCATTTCTCAACAAAAATGGAAGATGCAAACATGAAAGTTGCTCCATTTTTTCATACGAATCCAACCATATAAATATCATGAACTATAAATCAAAGATGAATGAGAATTTTTGAAAGTACCAAATCCTGACCTAATTATTTTCAGAGATTCAATCCTAAAATTCTCCTAGCTCAATCAATATAAATGAAATCTACGGACATGTACAGCTTCAGGGCAATGATGTCTATATTTTATCTTCACAAATGCAAGCCTAACAATACCTAAGTAATGAGATAGATGTTCAAGAAAAATACCTCAAAACTGGAAATTGTGAAATGCAAACGAGCTTGATTCAAGGTGCTGCAATGATCAGGTTAGCTTCCTTGAGTCTCTAGGAAGCTAATGCAATGCTTAACTTGAGTTGAGGGTGACTGAAATGGCTTGGAGAAGTCAATGTCCAATGCTCTGTTTTTAAAAATGGAAAATGGTGTTAATGGTGTTACAGTCTTGTAACAGGGTGTGAGATGAGTTCTAAATGATGTTTAGAAGCTTTAGGAACTAAAAGGCTTGAAAACGCACGAGGGAGATACGAGTTTCAAGTTTTTGGTCAGGTTATGCAAGAATGGAAGTATGTGTTCCAGCTCTAAGTTCTTGAGAGTTTTTGGGCTTGTGTATGCGTGTGTTTAATTTCATATGACTTGTGTTTATGTATGGAAAAGGTTGGAGAGCTATTGCACAAAAGATTTCTGAGTTCTAGGGTTATGGCTCAATTGCTTGATTTTGAAGAAAAGTGAAAAATCGGGTTTCAAGGCAGCAAGTAAAAGCATGTAGGTTGGTTGCCAACTTTAAACAAGCTTATATGACTTTGTAGAGGAAGCTTGTGCAGAAGGAACAAGTGCAAAGCTCAATGCAAGTTGACTTTGCATAAAGCTTGCTTTATGTAAATGGCAATGGTGCCTTTGTGCCATTAATGGAAAATTTACTTGGATAAAGCTTGAATCAAGTGGATAATAGCTCAAAAGCAAGTGTAATCTTATGATCATGAAGAGATCTTGAGGTTTAGAGGCCTGCAAAGCAATATTGTGCAACATAGGTTTGAGATTTGAATTTTGTTCATCACAAAATTTGCCTTGTAAAATAACTTGAAACCCCAACTTTTGACCTTCGATTCTCCTTGCTCACAAATGATCTCAAGGAGTTATTGGACTTTTTAGAAAGCTTGTAATGTGCTCTACAACCACTATTTGAATCACTTTTGCAAAATCCAAATGGAACTAGGTTAAACTTAGGTCAGAAGTTAGGTCAAAATCCTGACCTAAAATTTTCAAAGTTTTCACTATGTTTTGTTTCATGACCATGGCTTCATGGATTAATAACTTGAGATCCAAGTATTTCTAGGAGAAGTTGTTTAAATCAATGTTGTATATTTCATGGAGATCTACAACTTTCATGTTGAAAGTTTCTTTTGAATCATCTTGCATCATGGTGAAAAATTGCCTCAAAGTTGTGAAAAAATATGAAGTTTTCAACACTTAGAAAAATTTCTAAGTTTGAAAACTTTGACTTTTCAAAATGAAATCTTGAATTTTGGATTTCTTTATGAAAAAGTTTCATATTTTGACATGTTTTGATGAATTGTGATTTTTGACACTTGATTTTGACTAAAAAGTCAAAGTTTGACTTTTCAGTGTACATTTGACTTTTGATCAGTTGACTGAAAATCAACTATCAGTCCAATTGATCTTGAGCAATTTTTTGAGTCATGCCATTAGGTCAAAATGATGAAATTTAACTATTGAGATCATGCCTCAAACCAATTAACCATTTGCTAGGTCAAAAATCAGAAATTGCCCCTTCTCAGTCAAAACCTTAATTTTGACTATTTTGCCCTTTTGATGATTTGATTAAATTTCTTGAGGAATTGAGGTCCAAACTTGATCAAATGATACATATGAGTTTATAATGTTTATGTGGATAAAAAATTATGAAATTTTACTATAAATTGGCTACAATTGACTTTTTCCCCAATACAGCTGATTTTTAGGTCAACTGCTCAATTGACTGAGCAAAAATGTGATCCAAGGTTTGAAACTTGACATGAGTAATATTGGGGGTGCATAATTATCCATTAAAGACATATGAGGCATTGAAAGTTCAATTATCCTTGTGCAATCTCAAACCCTAATTTTAGTCATCAGTGCTTAAGGAGGTGTCTTGAGCTGATCAAACCTGGTGCAATCTTGAACCAAAGGAGATCTTGTGAGAAAATACTTGATAACTTAGAGAGAAAATTTTGGGGTACAATAAATTTTTTTGAGGAAATGTAATGGCAAGGTTATTTTGGTTCACCACATTTCAAGATTATCAAATTTGTTTCAAAAGTACAAGGGATTGACTGGAGAAGTTGTCATGCTTGGACAAGACTTTGTTCCCATTGGTCACAAATGCATATTTCTCTCAATTATCAAGATATGTAAGTGGTTGTGGTTTCTATGAGTTCTCATTATAATACTCAACAACTTATTTTACAAAGCATTTGTGTTGGTACAAGAAGTTTGTTCAAAATTGTCAAAGTTCCTCAAGGCATTTTTCTTGATCTATGAGCTAGGGTTTTGAACTTCAAAGAAGCATATCTTGATCATCTTTTGGTATTTTGGAGTGATTCCAAAGAAATCCTTCTCTTAAAAGGGTTATAAACAAATCACTTAAAAAGTTCCAAGGAGTTTTCATGTGGAAGAAACTTGATGATGAAAAAAGATTACAAGTCCTCCAGATGAACCCCCATTTTCCTATGTGTGACTTCAAATGATCATAACTTGGTAAATTTTTATCACCTTGATCCCACTCTTTTTACATAATGATCTTGAGTATGTGAGCTTTATTCCTTCTTTTGTGTGCAAATTGAGAAAATGGATGGAAGATTCCCTAAGGATACAAAATATTATAGGTCATTCGATGATTTTTTTCCAAATTTAACAATCCATAACTCTCTCAATTTTTGGATATTTTAGATGATTCAAGTTTCAAAATGTCATTCAAGAGGTCTATTTCATGCCATATTTGTTGGTCAAGAGCAAATTCTAAGAGGAAGGCTATGTTTGGATGCAAAACATTATAGGTCACTTTTGAAGAAAAACTTGAAATATTTCTAAGTATGGAAAGTCAACCTTTTCCCCCCAACTTTGACTCAATGCAACTTTCAGCTCAAGCATCCATTTGATTCCATTATTTTTCCATTGCAAAGCTTGTAATCTCGTCTTTCTAAAGAATCAAGAATCATGCCTTAAGACCCCTTGACCTGAGAATGCCATTGGATTGAACTTGGTAACTTGGAACTGAAGTTTCCCCATATGTCAGAATTTGAAGTCTTTGTTTTGTCTTCTAATCACAAGTTTTCCACGCGATTATGCCTTTAAACATGTTTAATGAAGTTCCAGAATTTATTAGCACAACAAAACGCGCGTTTTGGATGAGTTTTGATCAAATTTGAAGTCACACTTTTCTTGTTTGCAACTTCACATGATTTCCCTCCAAAATTCATCATTTCACACGCTTGGACATTCCATTTGATTCCCTATAAATAGAGGGTTATCCCCCATTCATTTCCTCAAGCTTGGATAGTCATAATCACCCTGCCAAACTTGTTCCATAACTCAAAATTCTGCTACTTCGAAATCTACTTTCAAGCCTTTTTCAATCTAATTTTTCCATCAATTCACCTTCCTTGATCTTCCCTGAAGCTAACCATATAATTATATTCAAGAATCGTGCCTTAGATTGCTCCATAGAAGTCCAGGTTCAGAGCTGTGCAACTCAACTCTAATAGGTAAATTCCTTCATCAATTCTTCAAAACTTTGATATCATTGTGATGCTCTCATTGCCCTGGTTCTAGTCGCAACACTTACTTTCATCTGGAAACTTGTTTTGACCATGAAATTTCAAATCCCTTTTCAAAATTTCCTTCTAATTTGCTTGAGCTACAGTTTATATAAATTTGTCGCGAAGGTGTGGTTATCTTCGTCTTGAAGAGACGAAGTGAATGGCATATGTCTGAGTTTCTGATTTTACAGTCTGAGAGACCTGCAATTCACGTTGAATGGAGGTTGAAGATGACCAACGTGTCATCTTCCAACCAATGATGGCACGTCACTTGTATTTTTTGAAATATGATTTAATTAATGATTCAATGCATTATCCATTAAAGTCCATAACATGCCTATCGCTTCAGGTCCACTTGATCTATTTACTAACGCGTTTTGACATTGATCAGATGGCCCATATTTTTTTGATTTTTATTTTCTTTTCTGATTTTATATTTAATTGTTTTAAATTTCAAAAAACCAAAGAAAATTCAATTTTAGTCCAAAAAATCTGAAAAAATTATGAAAAATATTTTTGATTTTTCTCTTTCTGATTTTTAATTTTTCAAAATTTTATTTTTTGTTTTGGTATTTTTTATAAATTTTCACTTTATTTGATTTGTTTTAAATGTTTAAAAATAATTTTATGCAATTTTAAATTCTGAAAAAAAATATGGAATGATCCAATGATATTGTGACAAATATTGGTGACCTCACTTATTTTTTATTTCCGACTTTGGTATTGTTTTATCATTTTTGGTTTATTTTACTCATTTCTTTTAATTTTAAAAATAGTTTCTGACTTTAAAAAATTACCAAAAAATTTATAAAAATACTTGAGTCTATTTCTGATTTTTCTATGGTCTTACTTTCTATTTCTTGATTAATTTAAACATAGTTTATATTTTTATCCCTTATTTCTATTTTAAATTTTTCTAAAACCTTTTTCAATGTATATATTAAAATGCAATATTATTTTGTGATTATTTTCTGGCTAATCTTGGGTTGAATTTTTTATCATGAACTTTATTAACATCATTGGATCCATGGTGTTGAGTTTAACTCCACAAAAATGGATGAATGATTTTAATAATAGTTTGATTAAATTTTAATTCAAATATGGTTTGTATATTCTTCCCCACCCCACCCCTCTCCATCTCATCCCTTTCTTATTGCACTAAGTGTTATTGGGGCATGATCTCTATATCATGTCTCTAAACAAATGGTGCATAGATTGCTATTGACCGATCTCAAAATAGGTGCGACTTCTACATAAGTCCACTTACGATTACTTAACATAGCGCTAAATTTTGTCCCGATTCGAATAAATGATCATTCGTGGCCCAAACCTATGTTTTCAAGCCCAAGTATGTTAATTTGATCTCTTTGATCCATTAATCTTGAGATTCATTGTGTGGAGGCTTTGGTTCTACCAATCCTCTAATGGATCTACAACCCTTTTGGTCAACGCGGATCACTTAAACATTGTTGATCATTAAATGGTACTTTTGAGGATCCCAAATGGATGATATACTTGACAAAAAGCAAATGCAACTTGTTGTGTGGGGGCTTTGGTTCTACCAATCCTCTAATGAGTTCCAAATGCAAGTTTCAAGATGATCATCCAACTAACCACTAATGACTAATAATTGATTTTACCCTTTGTTGTTACTTTATGCCCTTTTATTTTTTTTATGCTTTATGCACCATTTACTTTAAGCATTACATTTCATGCTATCTTCATCTTTCCTCACTCGAGCCTTTTCTTTTTTCTTCTAAGACACCTAATAATCAACATAAACCATAAAAACTTTAATGATACTTGGACTATTTGGTTACTATCCTTGGCATTATGGAGTATGAGACTTCTTGGACTTAGGATTAGAAACCTTGGCCTATGTTGGAGACTTTGTAACCATAATTGATATTTTGTCTGGAGTTATTGAGGTTTACCTCAAGACATTGGGTTGTTTGTTGGTTTTGTGTGCAGATTATTGTGATTACATTCTTTGTTTGTAATCTGGAATTCACCCATATACAACCGTTATTCTTCCCAATTTTTGTGAAGACTTTATACACTTGAATTTTGGTTCTTCCAAGAGGTCTAGTATCTTTGATTGTTTGGTTTCAATCCAAAGAATGAGAATTCTATCTTGGCTCATAATGTCAAGTATTGACTTCTTGTTGGTTAGATGGTTCATATCCCTAGCTTTTACCTTATGCTTTAGGATAGTCTCTTCTTCTCCTCCCATATTCTTTAATTTCAAAAATCGTCTTCCTCCTTTTGAAAACTCCTCTTGTTTTGAAACTTGAACCACTTTCATAATAAACTTGGACTTAGGTCCACGCATTTTCAAAAATGTTTTCATGAATAAACTTCAATCAACTTAATAATATTTTGAGATCACTTTTTTGTGAGAAGACTAAAAGTCAATCAATCTTATTTCAAATCATTTTTTCCACTTTGGCTTTCTTATTTTAAAACATCTCCCAAAATATTAGACTCTTGTTAATTCTTGTAGTGATGCAAACAACTATACTTCTACAATATATAGTGAAGAGAGATATTTTCCACTTGGGTGTTGAGTGAGGAATTGTTGATTTTAAAATCTAAGCCATATCCTCCACTTTGAGATGATGCAAATTCTCCTTTCTCATGATTGTGGGTAGTAGGTATGTTTTCCACACGGATAATGACGATGATGTTTTATCTCATAAAAATTAACCAACACACTTAAATTTTAAAATTTTTAAAGAGGAACTACGTGTACCCTGATCCCCTATTGCACGAAAAGGTGGTACGTAGGCACTAAAGGTTCACAACCGCGGCGGGTGCAAAAAAACCATAAAAATATATTTCTTTTTTCACCTCCACCATCCATTTTTTACACAACATTTCATAGCCAAAATATACAGATTTTACAAAAAGGTTCCTGCGGAGTACCGTAGATGTTTAGGGTGCTCATACCTTTCCTTTACATAACCAACCCCATTACCTTGAATCTTTCCCCCCTCTTTTTGGGTTATTCGCTCTTTTCTTATTCGTTTGGAAACAATAAAGTGCGGGTGGCGATTTTATTTTGATTTGTACAAGTCTAGTTAATTCCATGGCTTAGTTTTAAATATTTCTACTACTACAGCAGGATATGATAGAGACATGATAGAATATAAAACATGATAAAGATATGATATGATATAAACACGATAAGACTTATCCTATCATGAATTTGGTTCACACATGATATCACATATATATATATATATATATATATATATATATATATATATATATATATATATATATATATATATATATATATATATATATATATATATATATATATATATATATATATATATATATATATATATATATATATATATATATATATATATATATATATATATATATATATATATACACACACACACACTTTGTAAAACAATTATATTTTTTCTAAATTATTTTGTAAATTAATATTTTTTTATAATTTAAAAGAAAATTCATTGACACTACTGAGTAAATAATTTCAATTTTTCTTGAAAAATATCATGAATTCTATTATATATGTTAGATATGCAAAATAAAAATATGGAAACAGTGCAAAAAAAATATATTTAATTTGATAAAAAATAAAGTTAGTATATATATTTTTAAGATTTTAATAATTATTTTATTTTTAAATTTTCGAATTTATTAGATTTTATTTTTTAAATTATATAAAGTTAAAAAATTACCCTTATGGCAATCATATATATTTTTCAAAAAAATTGTTATTAATTTTTTTAAATTTAATATTAAATTATTTTTATTTATCTTTTATCATATTTAATTTTTTATTTTAAATTATATTTTTTGGGGATAAATTTGTAAATTTTCTTATCATATTCAGCTGGATTCTAACCCAGCTCATATTCAGGATAACAATTTGAACTAGTGAGGTATTATAGGATAAGTTTCATGATTAACTTGTCATATCTTGTTGTGTCATCAAACACTGGATTGAGATATGATATGATACATATATCTTATATTGTCCCTTATCCTGTGTACCAAACAAGCCCTAAGAGAGTAGATATTAGAGAAGAAGATGCAAGATGTATGTGATAAAGAAGGTGCCATAATGCTAGAAATATTTGAGAAGACCAAGACTAAAATCATATGTGTAAAGATGAGAAAATTATTTGTAATCATAAGGTTAAGGTATAACAGGTTTAAGTTTGGGTTGGATGTGAGCTAAGTAAAAGTTAGGTTGTAATATAATACGGTTTGATTCGGTTTGGTTCGATTTACAAAATACAAACCACAAATCGAACCGTGCGGTTTTGTTAAAAGACGACTCAAATAAATCCAAACCAAATGTGAATTTTTGCAATTTCATTTTGATTTGATTTAATTTTCTATTTTCTATTGAGTTGGTTTGGTTTTGAACACTCCTAAATATTATATTGGTGTGGTAAGCATATTTATTTTCAAAATATAATTAAAAAAATTTAAAAAAACAAAATTGTTTAACTAAAAAATATATTATTTTTACAAGAAATAATAAATTGGTGTATATAATTTTTTTCCTTAAATAAAAATATTTGAATCTAATAATATATATTTTTTATTAGAAAAATATTTTTTTTTGTTTTGATATTATTTACAAAATCTGTGCATATATACGGGTTTTAATCTAGTATGCACATTTTTCACAAATGTATGAAGTTGTTTTATCAACAATAGTTTTTTTTTTTTGTATATTAACATTATTTTTATTTTAATATCATTTATAAAAAAAATTATATTAATAGTAAACTTTTGATTGTTTATAAAAATAATATTGTTTATAAAATATTTAGATTAATTAATAATTTTTTTTCACATATAAAAATAGATATTTATAAAAAATATTTGTATCAATAATATACTTTTTTTGTTTATACAAATATTTGTATAAAAATTACACTTTATTACGTTTTTAAAAAATATGAACATTTAATATTGTTTGAATAACTTTAATCAAAATTAATTTTGAATTTATAATTATGAAAAAAAAATTTATTATAGAAATAGCGATGGATGGAGTTTGGGCAGGATACTATAGTGTCCGTCTTCATATATATAATTACTATTTGTACTGGTATCCGTACCCTATGGATACTGATGTTACCGGATCAAAATGGACCATCACAGCTAGCTCTGGCAGAAACTGAGTGAGAGGGGGGGGGGGGGGGGGGGGGGGGGGAGGGTACCTGCAAGACACTCCGATGTCAAAATGAGTTTGGGAATAAGCAAGCAAGTATGAGTTTAGAAAATGTTGAATACCCTACCCTCTCGAAAGAGAGGGTATTTATAGCCCCCAGCGTTGGACCGTGGTCTCTTTATTGGGTTGATCAAACAGGCCCAACATAGAGACTGTCAGGTTCTACGTAAGTAGTGGGGACCCGCACGTAGCCCCCTACTTGGAAGACATCCTCCGCAAGGTCAGGAGGATATGGACGCGATCTTTCCGGGACCGTGAAGACTCCACAATATCTGGAGATGTTGGTAGTTATCCCTACGGGGAAGATACTCGAGAGGAGCGCCTGCTCGTCAGGGGTGATCCCTGCCAGACGCGAGCGCGATAGGGGACCGGTCTTGGCTGACGACCTAGTTGAGGTGTCCTCGAGGCTTTAATGGTCGGGGCGTGAGTGTCCTCAGCCAATTCAGGCGTTGTCCCTGCGTGGTGAGGTTATCTCCTTGCGAGAAAAGGTTAGTAGTTGCCCGCCGTGTTCGAGGGTAGTACCGATCAGTGGTGCAGCTTGGCACACTTGGATTGAGCCTCACTGGGAGTTGGGCCAAGAGCAGACTCAATCCAGAACAGGATCCCCCCAAGTCGTTGCTCTTGGTGAATGAGTCATGACTTGATTCAAGTTCTCCCTTTTGCGAGGTTCGCTGCTCGAAATGGAGTTTTCTGTCGTGGATGGAGAACAACGTCGGTTCGTGGTTTTTCTCCGAGAAGTGTAACACCCCAATTCTACCCCGAAAAATTATATAAATAAATCGTAGTTATAAAAATCATTCATGCAAATGAATCGGGACGTCACAAATTCTTCTATCAAATTCATTGAATTCATCGTGGATATATAACACTTTCGAAACATCGGATGAACCATCATCATAACATCTTTAATTAAATAACTCAACATATACGCAGCGGAATTCTTAATAACATCTTTAACAACAATACAACAACTTCAAAATAGCACATATTTAATAATAATCAACTTAAAGTTCAACAACAGAAAATCAACAATCAAAAACAACAAGCGTTCATCCCCCCCGAGTGTTACATATCAGAGCAATGATACCGACTCGAATTACCAAAGGTATACAGCCTTCACTCTCGATTACTTGCACGTTACCAACATAAGGGCAACATTCAAATAGAAATGGTGATATATCTAATAATATAATAAAGCGCATGATAATTAATATATTAAATTAGATCAATAACATCACCATTTCTCATCTCATAATCAACAATAATTACAACGTATATACACATTCATCAATATCAAAATACACTTTATGCAATCATATAATACGACTCAATACTATGCAAATGCATATGGTACCATTGGAGGAGAACTCCCATCTCAAAAATTTGCCAATTAATAGAGGCATCAATAAGGCATAAGCCTTCATCTCAAATCTTCATAATAATTCATCAAACATCATTTATTTATTATAAATCATCAACACAACATCATTAATAACTTCTCACTATTCCTACTGTTATAGTTCAAACAGCAGCCTCTAAGCATCTAACCTTCATCATTCTGTACAAAACTAACGCAACGACCAACACAACTTCTGACAAACACAACTTCTGACAACACAACTTCTAACCAACACAACTTCTTGCCAACACAACTTCTGAAAACACAACTTCTGACCAACACAACTTCTGACCAACACAACTTCTGACAACACAACTTCTGACAATACAACTTCTGACCAACACAACTTCTGACAACACAACTTCTGACCAACACAACTTCTACCATCAGAACTTCTACTTTTTACTAATCCTACTATTTTGATTCTTAGCCTGATATCAACTTAACTAAAAACAGTATGATTAACTCTATCCCCAATTTAATTTATTGTTCTAATACAGCAACACTTGATCCTTCCTGCATAATTCTGCGTTATTATTCCCTACATCTCATTACAAGATTCATACTTAAAGCCCTAAAATTTAATATAATCATGACAATTCATCACCTATAATTGTCCTATAATGCTACATCGATCAAACAACATCATGACATTATTATTCATCTAAAATTCATCAATTCTTCATCATACATCATTATTTACATTCAATTCAAGAACAAGACAACAATCACCTCTAACCCCACATATCAGTCATCATGAACCCAATTATAGAGTCAGAACCCCATCCTTACCTTGGATTGAAGGTCGCTCTACAATCTTCTGGTTGAATTCTCGTTCTGCCGTTTTTCCACTTTTCCAATAGCTTGCACGTTCTCCTCTCAATCCTTATTCTTCTACTGCTTCATTCTTTCTATTCTTTTCTTTCTAACAACAATAAAATAACCCTATTATTCTTTATTCCTTATTGGGCTCAAATTAATACACCCCCTTATTACTTCTATTCCTTTGAAAACAAGCCCACGTCAAATAATATTATACTTCTAATATTATTTCACCACTTAATAAAAATAATTAAATCCAATTAATCACAACACATCTTCACAAATATTCCAAAAATAATTTAAATAAATAATTAATTAAATTACGGGCATTATTACTCTCCCCCACTTAAAATATTTTCGTCCTCGAAAATTTACCTCAATCAAACAACTCAGGGTAGGAGTCTCGCATCTTGCTCTCCAACTCCCAAGTCATGCTCTCACTAGCAGCTCCTAGCCAAACCACTTTAACTAAGGCAATCTCTTTGCCCTTCAGAGTCTTCATTTCACGATCCGCGATCCGTACAGGCATCGTCTCCACCGTAAGATTATCCCGTACTTGCACATCGTCCATACGAATCACATGAGATGGATCTGAAATATACTTCCGAAGTTGCGACACATGAAACACATCATGCAAATTCGAAAGATTAGGCGGTAAAGCCACTCTATAATCAACATTCCCCACTCTCTCTGAAATCTGATATGGTCCAATAAAATAAGAAGTGAGCTTCTTAGACTTCAATGCTCTCCCAACACAAGTCACAGGTGTAACTCTCAAAAACACATGATCACCAGCTTGAAATTCTAAATCCTTCCTTCGCTTGTCATGATAACTCTTCTGTCTACTTTGGGCAGCTTTCATCTTCTCTCGAATCAACTTCACCTTCTCGGTAGTCTCACGAACAAGTTCAGGTCCAAGTACTACACTTTCTCCAGATTCATGCCAACATAACAGAGTTCTACATCTTCGACCATACAACGCTTCAAAAGGTGCCATCCCAATACTGGAATGATAATTTTTATTATAAGTGAACTCTATCAATGGAAGATAAGTATCCCACAAACCTCCCTGCTCAAGAACACATGCCCTCAGCAAATCTTCCAACGATTGAATAGTTCATTCAGTCTGACCATCTGTCTGAAGATGATACGCTGAACTCAACCTCAACTTAGAACCCAACGCTTCTTGCAAACTCTTCCAAAAATCCGAAGTAAATCTTGGATCTCTATCTGACACAATGCATAAAGGAACACCATGCAGCTTCACAATTACACTAGTGTAAATCTTAGCCAACTTCGACACTGAAAAACTGATGTTAATAGGAATAAAATAAGCTGACTTCGTAAGGCTATCAACAATCACCCAAATTGAATCATGTCCTCTTAAAGTATTAGGAAACCCTGTCACAAAGTCCATTGAAATGTTATCCCATTTCCATTCTGGAACTTCCAACGGTTGCATCAATCCTGCAGGCTTCTGATGTTCAACTTTTGACTTCTGACAAGTCAAACACGCATACACAAACCGAGCCACGTCACTCTTTATCCCAGGCCACCAAAACAAACCTTTTAAATCTTGATACATCTTTGTAGCTCCTGGATGAATACTCAACTTACTTCTATGACTCTCTTCAAGTAACACTTTCTTCATCTCAAGATCATCAGGAATCTCATCAGGGAAAACTTCAGTAAATTCACACACCACCTGCAATTCCTCAATTATAGCTTGAGTCTCTACATATAGCGACGCCATCAACAAAAACATATGTACTTCCTCTTGCATCAACTTCCTCAACTGTCTAGCAGACAACAGACCATCTTCCTCTTCTTCAGGAGTAGAAAACTTCACCGACCTGTCATAACATTTAATATGAACACAGTTATGCTCTAACCAGTTCATACCCAGAATCACATCCAAACCTCTTAACGGTAAAAAAACCAAATCAACAACAAAGTCTCTGTCGAAGATCGACAAGGGGCACTTCAAACACACAAAAGAAGTAGTCACCGACCCCTTGGCTGGAGTATCGACGACCATTTCTCCATTCAAAGAAGACAACATAAGACCCAAACTTTCAACATAATCAACAGCAATAAAATAATGCGTATCACCAGTATCAATAATAGTAATTAGAGGAGTACTATTAATGAAACATGTACCTCTGATAAGTCTGTCCTCAACAGCTGTCTGATCCTCCACTAAAGCAAACACCTTTCCACTAGACTGAGCTCTTTTCGGTTTCGGACACTGGCTACCAATGTTCCCTTCTTCTCTACAATTGAACAAATCACATCCTTGTGTTCACACTCAGATACAACATGTCCGTTCTTGCCACAACGGAAACACCTCTTCACTTTAGTAGTGCACACATTACTCTTGTGTCCAGGTTTCCCACACTTAAAACAAACCACACCAGCAGGAGCATCTCCCCCACTAGTCCTCTGACTCTGAGCAACCTTCTGTTTACCTTTACCAGCTGGGGCATTATAAGTCTTACCACGATTCTGTTGGTGCTTACCCCTCTTCTCACTGATAATCTTGTAATGAGCATTATTATCCTCTTCATAAATCCTACAACTATCAACCAAATCAGCAAAAACACGGATTTTCTGGTATCCAACCGCCTTCTTAATCTCCAGGCGCAACCCGTTCTCAAATTTAATACACTTCGAAAATTCAGCATTTGCCTCAGCGTAATGCGGATAAAACTTAGCCAACTCAGCAAACTTGGCAGCATACTCAACAACTGACATACTTCCTTGCTTCAGCTCAAGAAACTCAATTTCCTTCTTACCACATACATCTTCAGGAAAGTACTTTCTCAGGAATTCCCTACGGAACACGTCCCAAGTGACATTCTCACCTGCAGCTTCCAACTTCTGACAAGTCTCTATCCACCAGTCATCAGCCTCGACTGCTAGCATATGAGACCCATAACGAACCTTCTGCGCTGGAGTGTAGTCCATCACACGGAAGATTCTCTCAATCTCTTTCAACCACTCCAATGCTCCGTCAGGATCATACTTTCCCTTGAACGTAGGTGGATTCTCTCTCTGGAAGGTTGCCAAGCTACGAGATCAAGCATTCCCGTCAGCATTCGGCTGATTCTCCATCGCATGAGCCATTGCTTCTAAAGAAGCAACAAGTGCATAATCATTCCTTCCAGCCATCTCAACTTCTCACTACAACATAAGCAACAATTAGAACTCAAATAACAATACTCGACTGTTAGACAACTACGACTCGATGACAAGGTCGGACCAACCTTTTGCTCTGATACCAACTTTGTAACACCCCAATTCTACCCCATCAAATTATATAAATAAATCAGAGTTATAAAAATCATTCACGCAAACGAATCGGGACGTCACAAATTCTTCTATCAAATTACTTTCAAAACATCGGATGAACCATCATCATAACATCTTTAATTAAATAAATCAACATCTACGCAACGGAATTCTTAATAACATCTTTAACAACAATACAACAACTTCAAAACAGCACATATTTAATAATAATCAACTTAAAGTTCAACAACTGAAAATCAACAATAAAAAACAGCAAGCGTTCATCCCCCCAAGTGTTACATATCAAAGCAATGACACTGACTCGAACTACCGACGGTATACAACCTTCACTCTCGATTACCTGCACATTACCAACATAAGGGCAACATTCAAACAGAAGGGGTGAGATATCTTACAATATAATAAAGCGCATGATAATTAATATATTAAATTAGATCAATAACATCACCAATTCTCATCTCATAATCAACAATAATTACAACGTATATAGACATTCATCAACATCAAAATACACTTCTTTATGCAATCATATAATGCGATTCAATACTATGCAATGCATGTGGTACCATTGGAGCAGAACTCCCATCTCAAAAATTTGCCAATTAATAGAGGCATCAACAAGGCATAAGCCTTCCTCTCAAAATTCTCCAATACAAGCCATCTCAACAAGCATAAGCTCCATCTCAAAAATGCAATGTATGCGACACAACCATGAATGTAATAACAACACCATAATTAACATCATCTCAAATTAAGAACATCTCAAAACCATATCAAATTAACAACATCTCAAAAGCATCTCAACGTCTCTTCATCAACATCTCATATCATCATAATAATTCATCAAACATCATTTATTTATTATAAATCATTAACACAACATCATTAATAACTTCTCACTAACAACTCAGATGTACATTAATATCACAGTAGTTCATACTGCTATTGTGTAACTGTTACATCATTACCGTCACTATTCCTACTGTTATAGTTCAAACAACAGCCTCTAAGCATCTAACCTTCATCATTTTGTACAAAACCAACGCAATGACCAACACAACTTCTGAACAACATAACTTTTGACAACATAACTTTTAACCAACATAACTTCTGACCAACACAACTTCTGACAACACAACTTCTGACCAACACAACATCTGACCAACACAACGTCTGACAACATAACTTCTGACAACACAACTTCTGACCAACACAACTTCTAACAACACAACTTCTGACTAACACAGCTTCTACCATCAGAACTTCTACTTTTTACTAGTCCTACTATTTTGATTCTTAGCCTGATATCAACTTAACTAAAAAAAGTACGACTAACTCTATCCCCAATTTAATTTATTGTTCTAATACAGCAGCACCTGATCCTTCCTGCATAATTCTGCGTTATTGTTCCCTGCATCTCACTACGGGATTCATACTTAAAGCCCTAAAACTTAATATAATCATGACAATTCATCACCTATAATCATCCTATAATACTACATCGATCAAACAACATCATGACATCATTATTCATCTAAAATTCATCAATTCTTCATCATACATCATTATTTACATTCAATTCAAGAACAAGACATCAATCACCTCTAACCCCACATATCAATCATCATGAACCCAATTATAGAGTCATAACCTCACCCTTACCTTGGATTGATGGTCGCTCTACAATCTTCCGGTTGAATTCTCGTTCTGCCATTTTTCCACTTTTCCAACAGCTTGCACGTTCTCCTCTCAATCCTTATTCTTCTACAGCTTCTTTCTTTCTATTCTTTTCTTTCTAACAACAATAAAATAAACCTATTATTCTTTATTCCTTATTGGGCTCAAATTAATACACCCCCTTATTACTTCTATTTCTTTAAAACAAGCCCACATCAAATAATATTATACTTCTAATATTATTTCACCACTTAATAAAATAATTAAATCCAATTAATCACAACACATCTTCACAAATATTCCAAAAATAATTTAATTAAATAATTAATTAAATTAAGGGCGTTACAAGAAGCGGTCGAAGCATGTTCGAGGAGGACTCGCGGGGAGAAGATGATACACTTGTCAGACACGTGGCGTGGCTCTTGGGAACAGTAATGATGACCTAGGGAGTAGGGGCCATCATTTCCTGTACACGTAGATGTCAAGGAGAAAGGCGACTTGTGACTGTCCGACGCGGATTTTCACATTTCACGCCAGTTCTATAAATAGGGCTCCAGAGATCATAACTTACTTTCACACTTTCGCGCTTCTAGACTTTCTCTGTCATAAACACCGTGCATTTTTTCCATAATCCTTGAGACCTCCACATAGTCCTCCGTGTATCCTACCTTAACAACCGTCTCTCTTTACCTTTTCTCCAGGTAAGCGTTCTTTTTCCTTGATATCTTGTGTTATAGATAGATTTTGATGATGTTTAGTAGTAGTGGTTCGTGTCTGGGAGTTACGCCCAGGAGATTCAGTCGTTTAGGCGTTTGATTTATGATCATTCCTGTGGCATTCATCGTATAGGCATGTGATTTATGATTATCCCCTTGACATTCACGCGTTTAACCAACACATTTCTAAACTTGTCCGTGAGATTCATTCTTTCATCAACGTTTAGGCTAGTTTTACTCGTGATCTCCTTGTGTCTAGCTAATAAATTTATGAACTTGGTCGTGAGATTCATAGTTTGCTTTCCATATTCTTCCTATGCCCGGTATATTTATGATAGACATAGGCGTTCGTCGTTAGGATCGTTGCTTGATCGAGGTCCACGTATTTCCCCTTTTTTGTGCGAATGGTTATCAACTTGGTCTGGGCGTTGCTTAACCTCCTCATTTTTGTCGTGGAAAGGTGGATTTGCTGTCTAATTCATTAGTTTCCTGTACTATACAGGTAAATGGCCGACACTCCCGAGTTCTCGGAGCACATGGACACCGAGGGAACCAGCACAGTCGAGGAAAGCATTAATCTGGTCGACACCATCGACGATCCTACTCTAGATTGGGTTGGTGCGGAACCCCGAGGGATAGCCTCGATCTATAGTTACACCGGGAGGAAATCCTATACGGTCGTCGAGCATGGTGGCAGCCAGGAAGGATTTCAAAGAAATTTCAAAATCATGAGGTCGATGCAAGACGCTCGCATATGCTCAGGGTTCACTCAGGATGCCTTCCCCATGTATGAGATCGTGTTCAAAGACCTTGGGCTCTAGATTCCTTTCAACAACTTCAATATAGGGGTGTTCAATCATTTGAACTTGGCTCCCTCCCAGCTTCATCCCAATGCGATTGCCTTTATACGGGAATTCAAACTTATGTTTCGGTTCCTGAGGATTGGGGTGACGATTCCCGTGTTCTTCGGGGTTTTTCACTTGCAACGCAGTCCCGAGGAGGGAAACATAGCTGGGTATCCCTTAAGCAGTCGAAAATGCTGTTTAGGATGTACATGGATTATGTCCGAGAATTTAAGGACAAGTGGTATATCTTGCAACCATCTACTCAAACAGCCGTGGATTCACTATTTGACCTGGCTACCGTGGTGGACGAGGATGGGGAGCCTTGTTTGGACGTTGTGGGTAATCCTGAGATGGGGAGAATCTCAAAGTTTCCCATCCACTAGTACTCGGCCCACTACGACCATGGTCCTGGATATTACCACACTTCCGCCGACAGTATGAGCGTCGAGGACGAAGAGGCATATGACGTCCTAAATAGATTCGTCGGCGGTTTCTTCCCCGTTAGGTGGGTTACGAGGGAAGGACACGAAGCCCTTGATGAGGACGGAGAGCCAATGTTTGAGGCACGTCTGATCAATACCAAGGTGCTCATCGAGTGTTAATCTTACGGGCAGGCCATAGATCTCTTAGGTTTCTTTCTTACCTTTACTATATTGATATCCTTCTTTCATTTCTTCGAAGTAGCTGACTTAGGCACATTTTCTTTGTTTTTGCAGGTCATGGCGGAACAACGAGAGAGATTGCTGAAGTTGACCAAAGAGAAGAAGAGCAATAAAAGGTTGGTGAAACCGCAGCAAGCTACGCGTATGGGTCTAGCCCCCGAGCTGGCTAGGGAAGGATCTAGTGGGTCCTCGGGTTCTTGTGATGTCGAGCTCCAAGCTGCATTGTTAAGCAAAAAGCAGAGTCAACCAGAAGGTGGACACACTGACGTGACTGACGGAGGGGCGGGTGCCCGGGCCTTCAGCCTTCCACCCTATTTCGTGGAAAAAGATTGCGTTGAGGGGTTTCCCTTGACTGTGTCCAAAAACGAGGTTGGCATCATCAGGCGGCTCAACAAGGAAAGTCGAAGGAAGCACCTCGCTGCCAGCATGATCGGGGTGGTGAAGATCGAAAAGATGGTGGTTGTACTTGCGGGTGAAGGGTCAGACTCCTCGGATTGGGTCAAGGAGCTAGAGTCAGAGAAGGCGACTCTTGTGACAAAAACTTGCAAACTGAAAACTGCTCTTGAACGAAGCGAAGAGATGTTTCGTGAGCAGTCTGACTTGCTGGCGGGGGAGAAGGAGAGATCCGATAAAGCCCTCGAAGACAAAGATTTCCTCCAGATTGATAGGGAGGGGTTGGAGGGCAACAACCAACGACTGATAAGGGAGGTTGAAGATCTGAGGGCAGCTATGCTGCCCGCGGAGGGCGAGCCTAAAGGGGTGACCGACTTGCGCACGCGTGCTGATTTCATTGCTTGGATTCAACTCTTAGAGACGGACTATGTTGACGCCTTGGTCGACGACTTTGAGTCTGCTGTGAATCAACTATTCATGCTGAATCCGGGGTTGAATACTGAAGGAATTGGGGTTCTGTCCTAGGTTGTTGATGGCCGGGTGGTCCCTCCTCCTGACTCTCCTGATGTCGAAGTTAGCACTCCTGGGAGTGATTGATATTTTTGTTTTTTCGTTTGTATTTGGGCCTACGTGCCCGTAATTTTTGTAATATTCAGACATCTTCGACCCAAGTGGTCTCCTTTGGCAATTATTTAGCTTTATTTGATGGTTATCGTTATTCCTGTTTGTCGTTGTTTTTGACTGGTTATTTGAAGAATACGTGGTATAACCTCTGGATATATGTGCCCGACCATAGTTGTGGTCGTTATGAGTTTTCCACGAAGTTCGTATTTTTCGTGTGGAGATATACGCTCGACCCTAATATCAGTTTGACACATGTCAAAATGTGTCGAGGGTGCGGAGTGAGAATCCACGGGACAAGCGTATGATCACTATGATACGGTGGCAGAACCGACTGTTTTAGGGAAAATTCCGGTTTGCGTTTTGCGTTTGTGTTTGCAAAATGTCGCGGTAAGCAAGAGTCACCACTGATTTTTATTTTATCCAACTGGAAAGGAAAAAAGCACAGAAAAATTCCTTTTTTCGAGATTTTCTGAGTACAGGGGGTAGATTATAGAAAGGGAAGGTATTAGCACCCTTTCTATCCGTGGTTTTCCACGGGCTCTTAGGTACTTGCTCATCATTTTTTTAAAATTGCTTCTGTGTTTGTGTGATTTGAAAATTTTTGTTTGACTTCGATTTAACCCTTGCTTCTGTCTTCAAGAGTGTTACGAAGTGTTTCTGAAACTTTGTTTGAGAAGAGTGTAAGTGTGAAAAGTTTGTTTGTTTTGAGCAGGTACCTACTAGCATCTACCTACTCGAAAAAAAATAATTGTTCTATGTTCGTTTCCTTTAGACAACGCTATCCCACTATTAGTGAGTAGGTAGCGCCATCGTTGGAGTTTTAAGGGTCAATTCGAAAAGGGACGTACGATCACTAAAGCAATATTAGGACGTCTTAGTAATAACCCTAATGTCTTAAGATCAATATTCGAGGCAACAATTTCAAGGCAACTTTGATCTTTGAGACAAGAGAGTGACCACTAAAATACCCTATACTCAATGATTGTTTACCGAAGGCAACCTAAGTGGGAGTATATCCTAGGAGTGTGCATGTGCGAGTGATTCAATTTTCAAGTTTATTATCTTTGCACATTTAGGGTTTGCTAACCATTTTAAAGTTTACATACATTCTTGTCATGCATCCCTATTATCATACATCTAACAGTTAATAGTTTGCGGAATTTAAAGTGCGGAAAGTAAAGCTAAGCTATTACAAGGCTTCAGGTATTAATTACATAGCCAAAAACAACCCGTCAAAACGATAAATGAAAATGAGAAAAATCCTAATTAATCTATTACAACTTGTGAGCAATTACATCAATATGGTAAAAATAAATAAACGTGATGAATCGAGAACGAGAGAGAACTAGGGTTTTGACCCCGTCTAACCTAATCGAAGGAATATTTTTGTTGTATTTAATTATTTAAAAAAAAAAGAATAAGGTTTTTTAAATTAAATACAAATCTAATTAGTAATTAAATAAATTAAAGAAAATAATTTACATGGCCTATCTTATATTTTTGGTTATTTTTAAGAAAAAAGAAAATAGAATTTTAATTTAGACAAAACCCTAATTTCTAACTGTTTTTAATTTATTTACAAAATAATTCAAGTTACCCTAAAATTAAGTAAACTAATTAAATTAATTTTTGTATAAAAAATAAATTCTAAATCTAATTTGGATGAAAATATTATTTTGTGATTTTATGTTTTTTTTATGAAAAAAGAATTAATTTTGGTGTTAGTAAATATAAATAAATTAATTAATTAAAAAAAATGAAAAAGAATAGAGAAAAGAAAATGGACCTGAGAATCAGCAATTTGGGGGGTGGGAGTATCAACTTCTGGGCCCAAAAACAAGTTGATCCATGTTGACTTGCCCATTCCAGGGCTATGCGTTGACTATGGTTGTTGGTGGTCCTTCATATGATAGCCTTCAGATCTGGCTTCCTGGAGATCCAATGGTGGGATTCTGAGGGCGCATGGTGGAGTCTTGCCTTGTATGCACGCTTGATCACCTGAATGAAAATAACAAGAAATAATAGGGGGGGACCTGGTATTCGAACCCAGGTCCTAAAGCCTTTTCCAATCACCTCGCTACCAACTGTGCTGGACACGTTTCTTGTATATAGAATGATAACAATTAATAATATATAATAATGAGCGTTAGTGGGAAAAAATAAAAAAATTGCGTCAGAATTCAAATGAACCAATCCAATGGTGCCACGATAGTCATTCCTATCCTCTCTCCGTTGGTAAAAGTCAAAGACTTTTACCTACGGACAACATCCGTCGCTACAAGCCCTGTAATTCTCAAAATCAAACACAAGCAAGATAAATAAAATCTAAGTCCATGAATCAACTCGTCTTGGCATGCTGAGCACGATGGTGCCCTTCTTGAGGGCCAATTTTACCTGTACCAAAAGATCCTAAAATGAAGCATAAAACCCTAATAATGGCAAATCTTGATATAGTCCACAAAAATGCAATTGAATGTTATAGATATCTTGCAAATGTGTTAAGGAACAAGAATATATGATTATTTCATGCTATAAGTGCCAGAATCATGCAATTCGATTACAAGAAGAAGCCATTGTCGTGGCTGACTTATAGTGAGTTCTAGCGCTGGAAACTCCTCGTTCTTGATTGGTATAGCTTGCTTGTGATCCCAGGAATCGAATGAGATGGCTAGGGAGTCTTGTAATCGCCTGGAAGTGTAAAATCAGTTTACCACTTTTCTTTGTTTTTTCAAGTTTTGTTCTCTCTTTTGTGCGCCTCCAAAACCTTGTGATTTTTGTCTGCAAATGTTCCCTATATACTGAGGAATGAATTAGGTTTACAAAAGTCCATTCAATCTTTGTCAATTATTGATTTTGATCTTGATTTGATTCACTTGAAAACCTTTCCAAAATAGGCCAAAATCAATCTTTTTGTGCCCATCTATGCCTTGCACGAATTCATTCTTTTGCTAGCTGGATATAGAACTTGAAATATGCACAAGATCTTGAGATTTCAATGATTTGATTTTTTTATGATTTGTTTTGATTTAAATTGATTTAATTGCAATAAAAATCAAAATAAATAATAAAAATAAGATAAAGACAAGTGGAATGATCTAGGGCTCGTGGACCATGCTACCAACTCAAAACAAGTGCAAAAGATTAGGCCCATTTAGCAAAAATTACAATTTGAGGCATAGTTGACTTTTGACAATTTTGCAAAAAGGGTCAACTTCACCAATGCACAACTTCCTCAATTTTGACTCTCTGAAGGTGTTCTTGGACTTTTTAGAAATCTTGAGATGTCCTCTAAGCAACCCTTTTGGTCTCATTTCAATTTGGTCTTCCATGTTCATGTATGAAGCTTTGACAAAAAAGGTGTTTTTGTTGACTTTTCAAAATGACCTATAATGTAAAAATTCACAACTTCTTGTGAGTACATATTCTGAACTTGGAAGCTGAAGATGGATTGTAGGTAATTTCATCCTCTTAATAATGAGCTTTGGATGGGTCATTTCTCATAAATTATGAGAAAGTTATACTTGGTTAAAGTTGAGTTGACTTTTCCTACAAAACCCTAATTTAGCAACTTTTGGGTTTTGATGAATTGTGAGCAACCCTTGATGAATCATGATCAACCCTTGATAAAATGATGAATAATACTTAAAAATGAGGATGTTGACCAAAAATCTTGAAGTTTGACTGTATGTGGGCCACAGTTGACTTTTGCCCTAGCATAGTCGATTTTCAGGCCTTTGAGCAATTGACTGAGCAAACTTCATCTGCAAGGCTTCAAACTTGACGTGGATGATCTTGAGAACATATTAGTACAAAGGTGATCATTTTGGATCCCTTGGACTCAAGTATCTTGATGCAACATGAAACCCTAATTTGAGGTAGACTGCCTTAGGAGAGAGTTTGTCTGGTCAACCCTTGGGCTTCCTTAAGCAATTTGAAGGTCTCACTTGAAATGTATTTAGAAATATGAGAGGGCAAATTTTGGGGTACAACAATCACGATCGGGATCCTATGCTTATGGCGTGAACTTCCCATCGCGAGCTGGGTGTTCTGCCATGTTGGGGTACTTCGACAGTAGAGCTCGATTGAGGTGTCCCTATCAGGCAAGGATGCTTCTCGTCAAAATGAACAACATCCTGCTTTTTGTTGGTTGTTAGGCCGCGTCCTTACCTCGACGCACCTACGTGGTCGAGCTTTTCCCTTCGTCGGCTAAAGATGAATATTCAACGGCAAAAGTCCTCAGCAGGTGAGGGACTTAGCTATAATATTGTTTTAGCTTTGCATCATTCTAGGGTCGAGGTAGTGGTTCTCCATTCAATTGCTTGAGGTGATATGCTCCGGTGCCCATAGCTCCTTGGAAGCGGTAAGGTCCTTCCCAGTTTGCGGCCAACTTCCCTTCACGGGAATCCTTCTGGTTTCTTCACAAGACTAGGCTGCCGACCTGAAACTCACGCTTTATGACTTTGTTATCGTGGCGTAGGGCTACCTACTATTTCAGCGTGGCCTCGCGAAGGGATGCTCCTGATCGGATTTCTTCGACAAGGTCGAGCTCATCTTTGAGGGCCTCTTCATTCATCTCCTCGTTGATGGGCATTTTAGTTTTCCTAGACGGCTCCATGATTTCTACCGGGATGACAAACTCGGTGCCATAGGTCAGTCGGAATGGCATCTCTCCAGTCGTCGAATGAGGCGTTGTTCGGTAAGCCCATATAACACTGTGTAACTCTTTGACCCATCCCCTTTTGGCTTCGCCTAACCTGCGCTTGAGTCCTCACAAGATGACCCTATTCGCAGCTTCGGCTTTCCCGTTGGTATAGGGGTGCTCGACCGAGGTAAAATGTTGCTTGGTGTCGAGTTTGGCAACGAAGCTTTGGAAACCTTGGTCAGTGAATTGTGTGTCGTTGTCTGTGATGAGAACTTGTGGTATCCCGAATTGAGAAAGCACGTTTCGTTTGTAAAAACGAAGGATGTTGTGCAAGGTGATATTCGCTAGGGCTTTGGCCTCTATCCATTTGGTGAAATAGTCTACGGCCATGATGAGGAATTTATTTTGGTATGTTCCTTGTACGAATAGTCCGAGGATGTCCATTCCCCACCAGGAAAATGTCCACGGGGATGATAGCGTGTTTAGCTCGTGCAAAGGAGCGAGGTGCCTGTCAGCATGTCTCTGGCACTTGTCGCACCTCTTGACATTCTCTTTGGAATCTCGTTTCACGCTAGGGAATTTCCGCCCATGTGTTGGGCATTGATTCCTTCGTGGATTTCCCGCAATATAAATAATAGATGAGGATGTTGTTCTTAGCCTGGTATCCCCTTTGAACTTGAGGCGTGACAAGTTGGGAATCAGTGAAAATTTGTATCTCACGAGCGCCTAAATCCTGGGCAAGTCTTAGACCTGCATGTAAAGCCTCTTATTCTGCATGATTGTTTAAGGTTGGTGTGATACGGTGGGAAAGAACAAACTGTTTTTTTGGAATGCTGGTTTTCATTTTGCGTTTGTTTTTGCAAAATGTCGCGGTAAGCAAGAGTCGCCACCGTCTTTTATTTTATCCCACAAGGAAAGGAAAAAAGCACAGAAAATTCCTTTTTCGAGATGTTTCTCGGGTTCGGGGGTTAGATTATAAAAATGGAAGGTGTTAGCACCCTTTCTATCCGTGGTTATCCACGGGCTCTTAGGTACTTGCTCATATTGTTTTAAAAAAATTGCTTTCTTTGTGTTTGTGGGTTTGAAAAAAAGTTTTTGTTTGAAAGGGAGTGTAAGTGTGAAGAGTTTTTTTTGTTTTTTTGAAAGAGCAAGTACTTAAGAACCATCTACCTACTCGAAAAAAGGAATCGTTCTATGCTATCTTCCTTTAGACAATGATATCCCACTATTGATGAGTAGGTAGCACCTTCGTTGGAGTTTAAGGGTCAATTTGAATTAGGGACTTAAGGTCACTAAAGCAATGTTAGGACGCCTTAGCGGTAACCCTAATGTCTTAGATCATTTGTTTTGAGGCAACAATATCTGAGGCAACCGTTTCGAGGCGACTATGATCTTTGGACAAGAGGGTGACCTCTAAAGTATCCTATACTTAATGACCGTGTACGAAGGCAACCAAGTGTAGTGTACCCTAAGAGTGCGCATGTGCGAGTGTCTTGTTTTCGGTTAATTTTATCTTTCTACATGTTATGGGTGATCTATGTTGATTTTAGGTTAAACATTTAATCTTGTCATGCCATCCTATTATTAAACATCTAACAGTTTATAGGTTGCGGAAATTAAATTGGGGAAATTTAACTAACTATTACAAGGCGTCGTGTATTTACATCGCCAAAAGCAACCCTTTGAAATTTAAATGCGGAAAATAAATAAAGCGATAAAAATATTTAAAGTCCTAATTATCTATTACATTCCGGGAACAAATACAATATGATATAAAATGGATCGCGTGCGGGAAATTAAATCGAGTGCGAGTTCTAGGGTTTTGACCCTTTGTTATTAAAGAAAAGATTGTTTTGGTTATTTTTGAATTTTAAGAAAGAAATTATCTAAATTAATTATTAAATTAAATTAATTAAACTAATTAATAAAAATACATATTTTTGGGTTTTTGGTATTTAAAGAAATAAAATAAAATAAATTAATGTTAGTCAAAACCTAATTAATTCTAATTGATTTTAATTATTTACAAATATATTAAAGCTATCCTAATTAAAACTAAATTAATTAAATTAATATTTGTTAACAAAAAAAATAAAATAGTGAAATTTAATTTAATAAAGAAAATATTTTTTGTTTTAATTTTATAGAGAAAAATTATTTGATTGGTTAGTAAATAATGAAAATAATAACAATAAATAATTAAAACAAAAAAAAATAAAATAGAGAGAGATAGGAGATATGGGCCTGAAAAAAAGGGGGTTAGAATGAAAAATTCAAGGCCCATTGGGCGCTGGCCTGGCTGACTTTCTGGATTCCCTACGCGCATGTTGACTTGGTCCCATGGTAGGCTCTCATTCTGGATCACCAGATCTGGCCTTTGGCCATCTGGATGTTGGAGATATGAAGGCGCATTGTGTGCCACAAACCTGGATCTGCACTTGATTACATGAAGAGAAAAAATAACAAAGCATATGGGGGACCTGGGATTCAAACCCAGGTCCTGATGGTATTCGCGTTGCTTGCTTCGCCACTAAGCCAATGTGTCTCAATTGTTAATAATATACAAAATAATGATAATATGAGAAAATGAATTAATATGCCAGAAAAATAAAAAAGGGCGCGCGTGTTTGAATCAGGCCAATCAGAGGGAGACACGTTGTCGTCCCTGACCTTCCAACCCTGTAACTTTACCCGCGGATTTAGATCCGCAGCTAAATGCGTAGGCTCACTCTAAAATCCATTCGAGTCCATGAAAATCAATTCCAAGCACATGGTTGAGTTCGTCTGGGCTTCCTGATTAAACCCATACCCTTCTTGAGTCTTGATTTCCCCTGAAAAAGAAAACCCTAAAACACGAACGAAGAACCCTAGTTATGGGGGTTCTTCATCTAGGCCAGAAAAACACAATTGGCTAATGCAGAACACTTGGAAATTTGATGAAGATTATGAATATCCCCATAGTTTATACAAAAGATGCAAGAATCAAGATTTGCAAATTCAAAGGAAGGGCGGTTTTCTGTGATACTTACAGTGAGTTTGAGCGTGTATGGAGGCTTGCTACTGATTGGTTCTGACTCAGTGAACCTCCAGCAATCGATTGGTGTCAAGTTTTGCTTCTGAAAATGCCTCAAAGTGTGATTTTGGTTTTACACTTTTCACCACTTTTTTCAAGTTTTTCTTTTCTTGTTCTTGCAGCCTCTAGCCCTTGTAATCGTGCCTTAAGCTTCCTTATGTAATGTGGAAGGCATTAGGTTAACAAATATGCCTTGAATCTTCCCCATCAATGCATAAGATATTTGATTTGATTCACTTTTGAAAGCTTGCCTAATTTGTCAAAAATCCATTTTTTTTGTTCATGATATGGTGAGATACGAATTTGATGCTGACCATGATGATGATTAAGTCCTGAAAATAGCAAAAGATCTCATGTAATCAAGTTTTTGGATTTTATTTGATTTAATTTGATTTAAAATGAAATAATTCAATAAAAAATCAAATAAAATAATAACATTGATAAATGGACACAAGGCTGAAGCTAGGACATGTGTGCAATGTGGCAAGTTCAAATCAAGTGGAAACGAATGGGCCCATTTGACAAAACTTGAAGTTTTGGGGATAGTTGAGTTTTGGCAATTTTGCAAAATTGTCCAGCTTCAACAATTCATAACTTCTTCAATTTTGAACTTTTGGAAATGTTCTTAGACTTTTTAGAAAGCTTGAGATGTCCTATAACCAACCCTTTTGTTCTCATCTCATTTTGATATTCCATACTCAAGTTATAGTCTTTGGAAAAAAAGGTGTTTTTGTTGACTTTCAAAAATGACCTATAATGTCCAAATTTGTAACTTCTTGTGAGTGCATTTCTTGATCTTGGGGTATGAAGATGGATTGTAGGAAATTGCATCCTCTTAAAAATGAGATTTGGATGGTTCATTTATCATAAAGTATGAGAAAGTTATGCTTGGTCAAAGTTGAGTTGACTTTTCCTACAAAACCCTAATTTAGCAACTTTGAGTCTTGATGAATTTTGAGCAATCCTTGATGAATCATGATCAACCCTTGATCAAATGATGAAATATCCTTGAAAATGATAATTTTGACAACAAATATTTAGGTTTGATTGTATTTGGGTCACAGTTGACTTTTGCCCTAGCACAGTCGATTTTTGGACCCTTTGAGCAATTGACTGAGCAAACTTCCTTTGCAAGGCTTGAAATTTGACATGGATAACCTTGAGAACATATTAGGACATTAGGGAGCATTTGAGGTCATTTTGACTCAAGGATCTTGATGCAACACAAAACCCTAATTTGGGGTTGACTGCCTTAGGAGATGATTTGTCTGACCCACTCTTGAGCAAACTTGAGCAACTTGGAGATTTTTCTTGCAGTGTTTTGAGAAATATGAGAGGGAAAATTTTGGGATACAACAGATTCCCCTATTCAATCTTCTTAAACCTGAGGATATAGGTTGGCTTTCATGCCTTTCATGATCCGAAGGAGGAAGATGATTGAACACTAGAGTGCCCAGAAATTTGCACTCGCATGAAGTGGTATCAGCATTGTGATGTCGGGAATGGGCTTACATATGCCATTTGGAGATTATTGATAAGAGGTCTGAGCTTCGACTGGAATAAGAATCATGGAGATCTTAGCGTCGATCTGACTGAACCAGAGAAGGTCTTGGATTAACTTTGACTGGATAAGAATCAGAAAAATCTTAGAATCAATTTAACTGAACCAGACAAAAGTCTTGGAATATCTTCAACTGGAATAAGAATCAGGGAGATCTTATCATCGATCTGAATGAACCAGAGAAGGTCTTGGATTAACTTTGACTGGATAAGAATCAGAAAAATATTAGAATCGATTTAACTGAACCAGACGAAAATCTTGGAATATCTTCAACTGGAATAAGAATCAGGGAGATCTTTGCGTCGATCTGACTGAACCAGAGAAGGTCTTGGACTAACTCTGACTGGATAAGAATCAGAAAAATCTTAGAATCAATTTAACTGAACTAGACGAAAGTCTTGGAATATCTTCAACTAGAATAAGAATCAGGGAGATCTTAGCGTCGATCTGACTGAACAAGAGAAGGTCTTGGACTAACTTTGACTAGATAAGAATCAGAAAAATCTTAGAATCGATTTAAATGAACCAGACGAAAGTCTTGGAATATCTTCAACTGGAATAAGAATCAGGGAGATCTTAGCATTGATCTGACTGAACCAGAGAAGGTCTTGGATTAACTTTGACTGGATAAGAATAAGAAAAATCTTAGAATCGATTTAACTGAACCAGACAAAAGTCTTGGAATATCTTCAACTGGAATAAGAATCAGGGAGATCTTAGCGTCGATCTGAATGAACCAGAGAAGGTCTTGGACTAACTTTTACTAGATAAGAATTAGAAAAATCTTAGAATCAATTTAACTGAACCAGACGAAAGTCTTGGAATATCTTCAACTGGAATAAGAATCAGGGAGATCTTAGCGTCGATCTGAATGAACCAGAGAAGGTCTTGGATTAACTTTGACTGGATAAGAATAAGAAAAATCTTAGAATCGATTTAACTGAACCAGACGAAAGTCTTGTGAGAGCATCTTTATAAGGAATCCGCTGAAACAGCCCTCAATAGATGTAGTTTTTGAGGGGACTACCAGGTCATATAAGTAGTCAATGATGTTTATTGATTCGTCTTTCCCTAAAAAGGTATAGAGTTAGTCATATGCAATGTCATGATGTATGAAATGCATGATATATATCAAGCAATAATGCTCTCAAAATAAATGAGATTGTGTGGTATGATGCGTATATGCTTGTATCATGATGTATGGAAATGTAATGTTTCTAGCTGGGGAAAATAAATCCCGGATAGCTGCTGAAGAATAGAGTTGGATTCTTCGTTTCCGCTGGGGATGGCGAATGAAGAGAATAAACCCGCAGGAGAGGATGACTCCGTTGGGGGAATAAACTGATGAGGAGATTACTCTGTGGGGAAGAGATGTTCTGCTGAAGATTCCACTGATAAATTCCGTCGGGATGAATCATCGTTGCTGGTGATATTGAATCCTATTGGGATTGAATTCCTATTTGGGAAAGGAAGGAACTTCGCTGGGGACGATCTCTCAGTGGCGACTTCACTGGGGATAACATGTTATACTTTTGTGGGGATAATCCTTTGAGCTTTGCTGGGAATGATCCTTTGAACTCGGCTGGGGAGATTTATTTTTGTACTCCGTTGGGGATAAACTTCCAGAGTCTACTGGGGATGATTCTCCCAACTCCGTTGGGGAAGCTTTTTCAGACTGCGCTGGGAAAATTTTAACTCCACTGGGGATATCTTGTACCCTGCCGGGGAGAATTCTTATATTCCATTGGGGAATATTAAGATTGCCGGGGGTATCAAGCCTTTTTAGTGCTGATGGTAGATAAACTCTGCTTGGGGAGAACATTATCGATTCATTCACAGTTGCAAGTCTCAGCTGGGGAGAGCTATCATTACTGTCTTACTCTACGGGGAGTGAAGGTATCCTAGCCATATTCTTCAGCTGAATCTACCTCTGTACCTGGTGGACAGAGCAACTATATAGTTTGGATAATTTTTATTGCCCCTGTTTCTGATGTTACCCGTAATCGTCTTTTGTTTCGCATGTAAATATTCATGAGCAGCAATTAATGTCAAATTCATATATAAAAAATGAACATTGGACGTTCTTTGCAAATCAAAACAGATAATGAAAAAATAGTTTGAAATTTCTTTGAAAATGAATTGTATTGATTTTGAAGTTTGGCCTGTAAATAGGCGTTTTTGTACAAGAGGCTGACGTCCTAGTAAGGGAATGCCGCCGAGCAAATAGAATTTACACAAATTGTGAAAAACAAAACAGCTATGTGAACAATCCCACCGGGTTCCAATTCTGCTATTGCCTTTATGTCCTCGAGCATCTCATCACTTTGCTACTTGGTTGAAGGTAGATCAGATTGATTAGTGCCGTCCGAGCTTGATAGTCGATACCAAAGTCTGGATGCAAAGTGATCCAATGAGACATAGTGTTGCGCTTTGATCCCTAATTTTTTCCTGGACCGCCCTTTCGGGTTTTCAGTCCACCGGGATACCCTTTTTTGCCCAAGTCGCCTTTTCAGGTTTTCGACTTGCCGGGTGTACAGATTTTTCATTTTCATCCCTTGTTTTTTCCCGAACCCTTTTGGTTCGCCGGGAAGCCCTTATTTTTGCCTAGGTCATTCAACCTAGCGGGTATTTGATTATGCGTAGTATCTTTTCACTATGTCTGCATTGACGGGGTGAGGAAGTAGGGGTCCATTTTCCCCTGGGATCACCTTGAGGTAAGATAATGCGTTTGATAACCATGTCCCCAACTTGATACTCTTGTCGTCTGAATTTGTTGTTAAATGCCTTGATCATCCGTTTTTGATACGTCTGACCATGACAAATAGCAGTAAGTCTCTTTTCGTCTATTAGGTTCAGCTGATCAAGCCGGGTCTGAATCCAGTCATCTTTGCTCAAACCTGCATCCTTCATAATCCGAAGAGAGGGTATCCGAACTTCACTGGGCAAGGCTGCCTCCATGCCATAAACCAAGGAATAGGGTGTTGCCCCTGTTGACGTCCGTGATAAGGTACGGTACCCATGAAGATCAAACGGTAACATCTCGTGCCAGTCTTTGTATGTCACCGTCATCTTCTGCACAATCTTCTTAATGTTCTTATTAGCCGCTTCTACAGCCCCATTCATCTTCGGCCGGTAGGGAGAAGAGTTATGATGCTGTATCTTGAACTGTTTGCAGAGCTCAGTGATCATCTTATTGTTGAGATTCATACCATTGTCTGTAATAATCCTCTCTAGTACACTGTATCGACAAATCAGATTATGCCGAATGAACCGTGCCACGACGTTCTTGGTTACTGAAATTCTGGCAGCAGATACTCAATGTCACAGTGAATGTTATGACACCGTATCTGACACTCTTCAAGACAGTAAATTCAAAAGCAGTAAAGAACACAGTCAATTGTTTACCCAGTTCAGTGTGTAACAACACCTACTCTGGGGGCTACCAAGCCAGGGAGGAAATTCACTATAAGAGATATTAATTCAGGAATAAACCAACCAGTTTATCTCCTTCACTTAAGACCTACCCAATGCAACTTCAATCTAAGTTCAACTTAAACCTGAGTTCCTACTCACTCCCCCTCAATCACAGCAGTGATACTAAACAATTGACTAAAGAAATTATGAAGACACTCTTCAGTACATACACTTGATTTTGCTTCACAGCTTTAATCAAATAACACAAACACTCGTGCTTCAAAGCTTTGAGTGATACACAACCCTAACTTGACTTTGCTTCAAAGCTTTTATCAAGTAACACAACCACTCGTGCTTCAAAGCTTTGAGTGATACACAACCCTTACAATCAAATCCTACTCCAAATCACTTATCACAATGATAATTGATTGGCTCACAGTAGTTACAACTATACAGTCCCTTATTGATCTTCTGTCAAAAAGTATCTTCCACGAACAGTCTTCATGAGGAATATATAGGCAGCTATTCTTCAGTTAGGGCTTCCACGAAAATAGCTAGGGTTAATTAGGGTTAACCTCAAGACTTGGTTATAGGTATTTAACAACTAGATTAAGGTTAAGCAAAGTTAACCTAATGTCCACGTGAGATTCTGATCTGGACTGTATAAACCAGATTCCTGAAAATTCTCAGAAATAACAAATCTGCACAACTGTTAGATCAGTACATGATGTCTTAACATTGGTTATGACAACAAGAATCTTGTTTACTGATTTTCGTAGAATGCAATAAATATGATCATTGCATAATGATCAGCTAAACACTCATATTGAGCAGCTCCTGTATGACATTCTTTTTCTGCAGAATGTACCTAGTATCCCAGAATGTTATGACATCAGTCATGACATTCACACAACTGGTTTTACCAAAAAGCATGCCAACAACTAAACACTTACAAACTCCCCCTTTGGCAAATTTTTGGATAAAACCCCTAAACAATCAGAGATTAGAAAGCAGCAAAATTAATAATATCTACCAAGTCTAATTCTACCAAAATTATCACAAAATCTTCTCCCCCTCTTTAGCCATAAATAGGCCAAAGATACTTGTACTTTTAGGTTATTCAGTCATCCAAAAGGAATAATAAAAACACAGAGAGAAACAAAATCAAAAGTCATTTGCAGCAACATGTACCAACAACAAACTTGTCAACTACACTGATCTTCAAGCACTGTCATCTTCAGAGGAGGCACTATCTTCAGCATTAAGCTGGTCTTCAGCAACATCCTCTTCCCTTCTTTTTCCTTCAATCTCCTCCTGTTCTAGTCTAGCAATCAAGTCCTTAAGAGTCATTTTCCTTGTATCAAGCTCTTTGCAGGTTTCCTTTAGCACAGCTATAACATCAGTTTTCTTGGAATGAGATTTGACAGTTGATGTCTCAGCATATGTCATGACAATGTCAGGGACATGTGTTCCCTGAAATAGCTTATAGTGCAACCCAAGAGCAGGGGCTCTTTTTCAAACAGTATCTTTTTCAACTAGAATGTCAGGATACTGAGCAAGGACTATACCACATAGGAGAGAGGGAAAGGCAATAGGGCCTTTAATAGCACAGCTTCCAGCATGTTTCAATGTTTGATCAAAGATATACTTGCCATAGTCAAAGTTTGTCCTTGTTCCAACAGCATAAATAAATCTTCCCAAGCCTGTGGAGATGGTTGATTTATGGTTGGTGGGAACCCAGTTAGCTGCACCAATTTTGTGCAGAATGGCAAATTTCATGCTCATCTTGCTTGCATTCAGCTTCCCTTTTAAGGACCAGCTCTTGACTTGATTTACAGTGATGGTTTGGCACATTTGGTTGTCAGTAACCTCTAGCTCAGGGCAAGCATCATCAGGTCTTCCTAGGAATTTGTTTATTTCAGAGGGAGAGAAATTTACCTTCATTCCTCTCACATACACACACTTAAAATCAGCTGACTTTCCATCATCACACCCATCAGATAAATTTACTATGAATTCTTTGACAAGAACTTCATAGCAGTTGGTAAACTTTACCACAGTATTTATTAGACCAGTTGTTTTGATTAGATCCATGATCTCCTTACATTCCATGGCACTGTTGTTCAGCTCTCTTTCCAAGGCGATCCTTTTCAAACATACATACTTCCACCTGTTTGCATTCTCTGGATGGTGAAAGGAGATGTTGTCAGTGGCAACTTCAGGGACTTTAGGCATTTTGCTTGAAGAGAGTTTCCTTTTGAGAGGAATGTCTTCAACATCAAACTCAAATTCTGATACCTCATCAGATTCAGAAGGTTCAGGCTCCTTCCTTTTCTTTGCTATTGGTTGTCTCAAAGGTTTTGTTGAGAGACTACCAGCAGGTACACGAGTTTTCACCTTCCCTTTCTCTTTTGACAATCCAGCCTTCACAGCTTCTACTCTAGTCTTGTTCTCAGACCTGGTTTTCTTATGAACAACATCAGCAGTCTTCTCTTTGGGGAGGCTTTTGGCAGCATCCTGCTTTCCTTTTCTGTTCATCATCCTTCTAGATATGCTAGGGTTGATATTGGCAATTGTCATTTTCAGAGTATTCTTCATCAACATCAATAACCGGGGGGTTCAACATCCTTCTTAGTAGGGTTCTGGTGATCATCACGATTTTCAGGAGATTTCCTAATGTTGTCATCAGGTGTCTCAACATTTTGAGTGACATCTGGATTCATTTCAACATTTGGACTAGCATATTCTTGATTTAAAGGTACAGAAATGCCAGGTACAAAGTGATTCTCATTTAGAATCCTAGTGACAAGTCTAGCTATAGCTTGATGAACATAAACTGAACCTTCCCTATTTGCTATTTCTGGAGGAACAGAAGATGATGGTTAGGAGGATTTACCAGATGAAGAGGCTTGTGACCTTCTTGCATGTCTGGTTCGCAGCTTCTTGACCTTAGTGGGGTCAGCTGCCAGTTCACGAAGAGGAGTTATCTCCAGAACATCAGAATCCATGCAGTTTGTGATTGCCATAGGTTCTCGATCAGAGGATGCGGAAGAAGAAGTCGCCTTTGAAGAGGATGATAACATGGATAGTTGAGACATTTTGAGTGTTTTAGAAAACAGGTAACAGTGATAGTGAAGTCTTCGTTTGAGAGATTGAAGATTGTTGCAGAAATGCGAGAAGAGGGAGATATATGAATGTCTATTCAACTTCTTAAAATTTTGGAAAGAAATAGAGAAGCAGATGATTAGCCCAATCAGAGTAGACTTAACTAAAATATCTCTCTCATCCCTTATTTTAAGCAAAATTAATTGCTACATTTCTTCATGTTGGCAAATACCCAGCTTTCCCCTCAAATTTTCAAATTGATTTGCATTAAGTGCCTTGGTAAAAGTGTCAGCCAGTTGTAGTTCAGTGGCAAAATGTTCCAGTTTAATCGTCTTCTCCTCTACAAGATCTCTAATGAAGTGATGTCTAATGTCAATATGCTTGGTACTGCTATGCTGAATAGGATTCTTGGAAATGTTGATAGTACTCAGATTGTCACAGTAAAATGTCATAACATCTTGTGTGACATTATACTCAGTAAGCATCTGTTTCATCCAGATCATTTGAGAACAGCTACTACCAGCTGCTATGTATTCAGCTTCAGCAGTAGATAGAGACACACAGTTCTGTTTCTTGATGAACCAGGAGACAAGATTATTTCCTAAGAAGAAACATCCTCCAGAGGTGCTCTTTCTATCATCAGCACTTCCAGCCCAATCAGCATCACAGTAACCAGTCAGAGTTGGTTCACATCCATGAGAGTACAACAAGCCATAGTTGTAGGTTCCACTCACATACTTCAGAATTATCTTCACTTGGTTGATATGACTTACTTTGGGTTCAGCCTGGTATCTTGCACATACTCCAACTGCAAAAGCAATGTCAGGTCTGCTGGCTGTTAAGTATAGCAGACTTCCTATCATGCTTCTGTACAAGCTTTGGTCCACCTTAACCCCACTTGAATCTTTGGACAGCTTTAAATGAGTAGGTGCAGGAGTCCTTTTGTGACTGGCATTCTCCATCCCAAACTTCTTGACAATGTTCTTTGCATACTTGCTTTGAGACAGAAAAATTGAGTCTTCCATCTGTGTGACTTGCAGTCCAAGAAAGTAGGTCAATTCTCCCATGAGGCTCATTTCAAATTCAGCTTGCATCTGGTTAGCAAAATGTTTAACCATTTTATCTGACATTCCCCCAAACACTATGTCATCAACATAGATTTGAGCTACCATTATCTTTCCTCCTTCATTTTTGACAAAAAGAGTTTTATCCAAGCCTCCTTTCTTGTATCCTTTGTCAGAGAGGAATTTTGTCAACCTGTCATACCATGCTCTAGGAGCTTGTTTCAGGCTATATAAAGCTTTCCTCAATTTGTAGACATGATCAGGGTAGTTTGGATCCACAAATCCTTTAGGCTGTTCCACAGAAACTTCCTCATTTAAGTACCCATTTAGGAAGACACTTTTTACATCCATCTGAAATAACTTGAACTTAAGGAGACAGACAATTCCCAATAGGAGTCTGATTGATTCCAGTCTGGCTACAGGAGCAAAAGTCTCATCAAAATCAACCCCTTAAACTTGAGTGTATCCTTGAGCAACAAGTCTTGCCTTATTCCTGGTGACAACTCCTTCAACATCTGATTTGTTCTTGTAGATCCATTTTGTGCCAATGATGTTTGTTCCTCCTGGTCTAGGAACTAACTCCCATACTTCATGTTGCTTGAATTGGTTCAATTCATCTTGCATTGCTCCAATCCAGTATTCATCAGTCAACGCCTCCTTAATTTCTTGGTTCAATCTTAGATACAAAGCAAGAGTTTGAGATGATTTCTCTAGATCTTGTAATGACTCCACTGTTAGGATCTCCTATGATGAGTTCCTTAGGATGATCTTTCTGAATTCTGATGGAAGGGTCTTTGTTAGCTTCCTTTAATTCTGATTCTGATGAAGTAGTTTTAGGAATATCATCCGTTTGAGTTGAAGTCTCAAAGAATGTCTCAACATCATATGGGACATTTGTTTCTTCATGGTAATCATCAACTATGACATTTATAGATTCCATCATAACTTTGGTCCTGGAATTGAATACCCTATAAGCTCTGCTGTTGGTAGAGTATCCTAGGAATATTCCTTCATCACTTTTAGGGTCCATCTTTCTCCTTTGTTCAGGATCTGTCAGAATATAGCATTTGCTTCCAAATACATGGAAGTACTTCACTGTAGGCTTTCTTCCTTTCCAAAGTTCATAAATAGTGGATGATGTTCCCTTTCTCAAGGTGACCCTGTTATGGACATAACAGGCTGCATTCATAGCTTCAGCCCAAAAATGAATAGGAAGTATTTTGGCATGTATCATTGCTCTGGCAGATTCCTGTATAGTCCTGTTTTTCCTTTCCACAACTCCATTTTGTTGAGGAGTTATGGGTGAAGATAATTCATGATTAATTCCTTCTGAGGAGCAGAACTCATCAAACTTACTGTTTTCAAATTCCTTGCCATGATCACTTCTGATTCTGACAATGCATCCTTCCTTTTCTCTTTGAATTCTTTTGCACAGTTCCTTAAATACTTCAAATACATCAGACTTTTCCCTAATGAAGTTAATCCAGGTGAATCTGGAAAAATCATCCACAACAACATAGGCATATCTTTTTCTACCAAGACTTTCCACCTGCATTGGTCCCATCAGATCCATATGTAGAAGTTCTAGCACCCTAGAGGTGGTCAGATGTCTTGACTTTGGATGTGACATCCTAGTCTGCTTTCCAACCTGACATTCACCACAAACTCTCCCTTCATCAATTTGCAGCCTTGGAATCCCTCTGACTGCCTCCATGGATATAATCCTTTTCATTCCTCTTAGATGTAAATGACCAAGTTTTTGGTGCCACAGTTTCACTTCTTTTTCTTCTTTGGCAATAGAGCACACAGAAGAATAATTAGTGTTCTCAGACTCCCATAAGTAGCAGTTGTCTTTAGATCTGACTCCTCTCATTATAACTTCTTGTTTCTCATTAGTTACAAGACATTCAGACTTGGTGAAGTTGACCTTGAATCCTAGATCACATAATTGACTGATACTTATGAGATTAGCAGTCAAGCCTTTTACCAGCAATACTTCATTTAGGTTTGGAACTCCAGGGCAGTCCAACTTTCCAACTCCTTTGATTTCTCCTCTAGCACCATCTCCAAAAGTCACATAACTAGTAGTGTGAGGTTTAACATTATTGAGAAGATTCTTGATTCCAGTCATGTGTTTAGAGCATCCACTGTCAAAGTACCAGTCTTCCTTTGCAGAGACTCTAAGAGAGGTGTGAGCTATCAGGGTAGTAGCCTTTTTCTTCCACTGTTGAGTATATGGTGCCTTGTTAGACTTTGGTATGACAACTGGGGTCTGATTAGGATATCCATATAATCTGAAGCATAATGGCTTTATGTGACCAAACCTCCCACAATGATGACATCTCCATCTTTGATACTTTTTCTTCATATTTCTCTGTTCTCGATGTTGAGTGCTATGTTGTGACATCTGCTTTGACATTTGTTTATCAGGCCTGATCTTCTTCTTGTCTACAATAGATTTCTTTGCTGCCACAAATCCTAGACCAGACTTGTTTCCCACATTTTGTCCAACCTGAAGGATTTATTCTAATTTGTCGGTTCCATTTGTCAGCATCTTGACAAATTTGGTCATCTGGTCAAGTTTTGAGTTTAGCATTTGAACTTCCTCTTCTAGATGACTTATAGTATCAATGCCTGCCTTCTTCTCAGCCTCCAACTTTACTATGAGTTTTGTTTGTCTCTCATTTTGCTGACAGACTTCAGCACTTCTGATACATAACTTCTTGTAGGAGTCAGCCAGTTCTTCAAATGTCACTTCCTCATCACTAGAGTCACTATCAGAGTTACAAATACCAGTTAGTGCAGTAACTAGTTTGGCAGATTCTTCTTCAGAATTACTTTCTGAGTCACAGTCAGACCAAGTAACAGACATTCCTTTCTTTTGTTTCTTAAGAAAGGTAGGACATTCAGCTCGAATGTGCCCATATCCTTCACATCCATGGCATTGAATTCCTTTGCTTTGATTTCCCTTCTCTTCAGACTTTGGTCTTCTGCTGGAGTCATAGGATCTATTAATGTCAGAAGGAATGTTCTTAACATTTGACCTTGACTTTGGGTCCATTCTCTTGATGAGTTTGTTGAACTGTCTTCCAAGCATGACTATAGCTTCTAAAATATTTTCTTCTTCATCCTCCTTGTTTTCATCTTCAGTATTAGATACAAGTTCTATGCTCTTGTTTTTCTTGTCGACATTGTCACTGATCCCCATCTCAAAGGTCTGAAGTGACCCAATGAGTTCATCCACCTTCAAGTTGCAGATATCCTGAGCTTCCTCTATAGCAGTCACCTTCATTGCAAATCTTTTAGGCAAGGATCTGAGAATCTTTCTCACCAGCTTTTCTTTTGACATCTTTTCTCCCAATGCTCCTGAGGTGTTGGCAATTTCCAAGATGTTCATGTGAAACTCATGAATGGTCTCATCTTCCATAATCCTTAGGTTCTCAAATTTGGTAGTCAACATCTGAAGCCTTGACATTTTTACTTTGGATGTGCCCTCATGGGTAGTTTTGAGAGTGTCCCAAACCTCCTTGGCCAGTTCACATTGATGTACTAGTCTGAATATGTTTCTATCAATTCCATTGAACAAGGCATTTAATGCTTTGGAGTTACCCAGGGCTAACTCATCTTCTTCTTTGCTCCATTCTTCCTCAGGTTTCAGACTGGTTGTCCCATCTTTCCCAGTTATGGTGGGATGGTTCCATCCTTTGTCAGCAGCTCTCTAAGCCTTTTTGTCCATTGATTTTAAGAAGGCAATCATACGAGGTTTCCAGTAGTCATAATTTGATCCATCCAGAATGGGTGGTCTGTTTCCAAATCCTCCTTCTTTGTCCATAGCGCCAGAAAATAATATCCCTAGATCTCACCCAGTAAGACAGGCAGGGTGCCTGCTCTGATACCAATTGAAATTCTGGCAGCAGATACTCAATGTCACAGTGAATGTTATGACACCGTATCTGACACTATTCAAGACAGTAAATTCAAAAGCAGTAAAGAACACAGTCAATTGTTTACCCAGTTCAGTGTGTAACAACACCTACTCTGGGGGCTACCAAGCCAGGGAGGAAATTCATTATAAGAGATATTAATTCAGGAATAAACCAACCAGTTTATCTCCTTCACTTAAGACCTACCCAATGCAACTTCAATCTAAGTTCAACTTAAACCTGAGTTCCTACTCACTCCCCCTCAATCACAGCAGTGATACTAAACAATTGACTAAAGAAATTATGAAGACACTCTTCAGTACATACACTTGATTTTGCTTCACAACTTTAATCAAATAACACAAACACTCATGCTTCAAAGCTTTGAGTGATACACAACCCTAACTTGACTTTGCTTCAAAGCTTTTATCAAGTAACACAACCACTCGTGCTTCAAAGCTTTGAGTGATACACAACCCTTACAATCAAATCCTACTCCAAATCACTTATCACAATGATAATTGATTAGCTCACAATAGTTACAACTATACAGTCCCTTATTGCTCTTTTGTCAAAAAGTATCTTCTACCAACAGTCTTCATGAGGAATATATAGGCAGTTATTCTTCAGTTAGGGCTTCCACGAAAATAGCTAGGGTTAATTAGGGTTAACCTCAAGACTTGGTCATAGGTCTTTAACAACTAGATTAGGGTTAAGCAAAGTTAACCTAATGTCCACGTGAGATTCTGATCTGGACTGTATAAACCAGATTCCTAAAAATTCTCAGAAATAACAAATCTGCACAACTGTTAGATCAGTACAGGATGTCTTAACATTGGTTATGACAACAAGAATCCTGTTTACTGATTTTGGTAGAATGCAATAAATATGATCATTGCATAATGATCAACTAAACACTCATATTGATCAGCTCCTGTATGACATTCTTTTTCTGCAGAATGTACCTAGTATCCCAGAATGTTAAGACATCAGTCATGACATTCACACAACTGGTTTTACCAAAAAACATGCCAAAAACTAAACACTTACAGTTACTGTAGCAAATGAAGCTGCTTCCACCAACTTCGTAAAGTAATCAATGGCTACCAGGATGAAACGGTGCCCATTGGATGTTGTAGCTCTGATCTCTCCGATCATATCAATGCCCCACATGGCAAAAGGCCAAGGAGCTGTCAAGACGTTCAGAGGAACTGGAGGTATGTGCACCTTATCAGCATAGACTTGGCACTTGTGACATGTCCGAGAATGCTGATAACAGTCGGCTTCCATTGTGGACCAATAATATCTTGCCCGTAGGATTTTCTTTGCCTTGGTGTGTCCACTGGAATGAGTTCCGAAAGTACCTTCATGTAATTCTATCATGATCCTTTGTGCTTCGTTCTTATCCACACATCGCAGTAGGGTCGAATCATGGTTACGCTTGTAAAAGATGCCATTGCTGATGAAGAACTTTGCTGTGAACCTCCTCAGAAACTTCTTGTCATTAATAGATGCACCCTCGGGGTATTCCTGAGCCTCAAGATACCTTTTTACTTCGTGAAACCAGGGATTTTCTGTTATCTCTTCAGTCTCAATGTCACAGCAATGTGCAAGTTCGTCCAATCTTTCAATGATAATTCGGGGAGCCTCGTTGTCCCAATTGACTTTGAACATAAAATACATCATAGCCAGCGCGTCCGCCAACTGATTCTCCTCTCTAGGGAAGTGTTCAAAGGTTATTTCCTCAAAATGTGGAAGCAACGTCAATACATACTCCTTGTAAGGAATAAGATTTGGGTGTTTCATATCCCACTCGCCTTTGATCTGACTGATCACGAGAGCGGAATCTCCGAAGACACTCAGAAACTTAATCCTTAGGTCAATTGCTACTCGACGACCCATGATGCATGCTTCATATTCCGCCATATTGTTGGTGCAGTTGAAACATAGTCAGGCGGTAAACGGAGTATGAGAGCCTTTAGGAGATATGATCACGGCGCCAATGCCATTACCCAAAGCGTTTGAAGCTCCATCAAAGTACATAGACCATCGGGATCCTTCCTCAGGTCCTTCATCCGGTCCAGGTGTCTCACAATCAGTTACCAACATGATATTCTCGTCCGGGAATTCAAAGTTCATAGACTGGTAATCATCCACTGCCTGATGTGCCAAATGGTCTGCTAACACACTTCCCTTGATTGCTTTTTGAGTCGTGTATTGGATTTCATACTCAGTCAATATCATCTGCCATCTTGCTATTCTTCCGGACAAAGCAGGATTTTAGAAGATATACTTGATTGGATCCATCTTCGATATCAATAGAGTAGTGTGAGTCAGCATATACTGTCTCAGCCGACGAGCAGCCCATGCCTAAGCGCAGCAAGTTTTCTCGAGTAGTGAGTATCGGGTCTCACAGTCGGTAAACTTTTTGCTAAGGTAATAAATAACATGCTCTTTTCGGCCAGACTCGTCATGCTGCCCCATCACACACCCCATTGAGTTGTCGAGTACTGTCAAGTATAAGATCAAAGGTCTCCCTTCAACTGGAGGCATCATAATGGTTGGCTCTTGGAGATACTCTTTAATCTTTCGAAAGCGGCCTGACATTCATCATTCCATTGTACCACTTGATCTTTCTTCAGTAACTTGAAGATTGGCTCACAAGTAGCAGTCAGGTGCGAGATAAATCGAGCAATATAGTTCAGACGTCCCAGAAAGCCTCTGACTTCTTTCTCTGTTTGGGAAACTGGCATTTCCTGTATAGCTTTCACCTTTTCAGGATCCACCTGAATGCCTTTATCACTTACAACGAAACCCAGCAGCTTACCAGATCTCACTCTGAAGGTGCACTTGTTTGGGTTTAACCTCAGCTTGTACAACTTCAACCTGTCAAATAACTTCTGAAGGTGGTCAATATGCTCTTCTTCAGTCTGAGATCTTGTAATCATATCATCGACGTATACCTCAATCTCATGATGGATCATATCATGGAACAAAGCAACCATGGCACGCTGATACGTTGCCCCAACGTTCTTCAATCCAAAAGGCATGACTTTGTAGCAAAAGGTACCCCATTGAGTAACAAAAGTTGTCTTCTTCATGTCTTCGGGAGCCATTTTGATCTGATTATAACCGGAGAAACCATCCATAGAGGAGAAGACCTTATGCTGTGCGGTGTTGTCAACCAGGATGTCGATATGAGGCAGAGGGAAATCATCTTTGGGGATCGCCCTGTTCAAATACCTATAGTCAACACACATTCGAACCTTACCATCCTTCTTCGGCACGGGAACCACGTTGGCCACCCACAATGGGTAAGAAGTAACTGCTAGAAAACCGGCATCAAACTGTTTCATCACCTCAGCCTTGATTTTCTCAGACATGTCTGGGTGCATTCGGCGGACTTTCTGTTTTACTGGAGGACGGTCTTCCTTGGTAGGCAATCGGTGAATCACAATATCGGTATCCAACCCAGGCATATCTTCATAAGACCAGGCAAAGATCTCAACATAGTCACGCAGCATCTGAATCAACCGTTGCTTCACACTAAGCTCCAAATTTGCCCCGATCTTGACCTCTTTCTTGTCTATCTCTGTACCCAGATTCACTGATTCCACCGGCTCTTTGTGCGGCTGAATAACCATCTCTTCCTGAAGTAACAGTCTTGCAAGTTCGTCAGGCACTTTGCAATCATCTTCACCTTTTTCTTTGGCTAAGTTGATCAGACTTTCAAAGTCATAACTGGCAGTAGTAGAGTCGTTACCAGTGAGATCCAGAGTGGATGTAGACCTATATATGTGAGTGTGTGTAAAATAGCTGTTTTGCAATATGTAATAAAAGAAAAACAAGGAGCACAAAATTTGAAATGCAAGAAAACGTCCAATGCTTTTATTAATGATATATGAAAACAACACACATAAAGCCCTCACAAATGAAGCCACGGTGCCCCGGGTAAGACACCGGGCCGTAATGTTTAAAACATTGTCTGTTACAAATTCAAAACAGAAGCCTCATTACTGGGTGATAACAGAAACGGGAATAGAATCCTTCGCTGTCCAATTGCTTAGTCCACCATCAGCAGTCGGGTAGATCCAACTGTCAATATCAAACTCTTCATCATCGTCCTCCCCGATATCATTCACCCCTGCATCTTGTTTAGGCTTTTTTGGTGCCCCGAACTCGATCTCCTTAGCATCAATCAGGTCTTGTACTTTGTTCTTCAAAACCCAACAATCATCCGTATCATGCCCCAGGCTATCAGAGTGAAAATCACAGCGGGCATTAGGGTTGTACTTTGGTGATGCAGTTTTGGGATTCTGCGGAGCCTCCCTCGGAGTTACTAGATTGGTTTTCAATAACTGCGGCAGAATCTGAGACAAAGTCATGTTGAGATGGGTGAATTTCCTTTGAGGTCTCTCGGCCTTTTGTTGATTGTTGCGCTGAGGAGCCCCAATAGGTCTTGAAATAACAACCGCATTAACAGTTTGGCGGCGTTTAGGTCTATTCTGGCTTTTTGAACTGTAAACAACACTGGACTCCTTCTTAAAAGGCTTTTTCTCGGTGCTCTATGAAGCACCCTTTTGTATCTTACCAGACCTAATACCAACCTCAATCCTTTCACCGGTCATAATTAGCTCTGTAAACCCAGACGAAGAGCTTCCAATCAGATGGTTGAAAAACAGACCAGACAAGGTCCCCAGAAACATATCCACTAGCTCCCTATCAGCCAAGGGTGGTTGCACTCTTCCAGCGAGATCCCTCCACTTCTGGGCATAATCTTTGAAACCTTCACCCGTTCCCATAGACATACCCTGGAGTTGGGTACGCGTGGGAGCGAGGTCAGCATTGTATTGGTACTGCCTATAGAAAGTAGCAGCCAAATCTTCCCAACTGCAGATACTAGCTCCTTCTAACTGGTAAAACCATCCAAGCTGAGTCCCTGAGAGTCTGTCTTGAAAGAAGTGGATCCATAGGTTCTTATCAGCGGTGTACGGCTGAATCTTCCTTACATACGACCAGAGGTGCAGTTTCGAGCAAGAAATTCCGTCGTATTTAGCAAAGGCTGGTGCTTTGAATTTATGGGGAATCACCACCCCAGATGACAGACCCAGATCTCCAAAGTCCAGACCAGGCACCTTCTGAACTTCTATCTCACTCAACCGGTCTTCCAGTTTCTTGTATCTATCCTCAGCCGGAGGATACTAGTCTTCATCAAAGTCTGTCTCGTTGTCTGAAACCACAGGGCTAGGAGCCCTCCTTTCTTCCTGACTATCTTTCCCTCTAGATGAGGTGGTCAAGTCAACTTCATCTCGTAGCCTGTTTCCGAACCTGTGGCCCGTGTTAAACAGGATTGTCCTCTTCTTCTTCTTCTTCTTCTCTTTCAGAATAAGGGTCTTTAGATCTTGCTGACCCTTAGCTAGATTCATGAACAACTCTTGGAATTGGGCGTTTTGAGCCTGCAGAGCCTTGATTGCTTGTTCAGTCGATGGTTCAGAAGACATGATGCTGAAATAAACAGCGAAGAAGATGAGAAAACCTGTAAGGGTACCTGTTATGATGTGCGCGGAATAAAATGCGTATGATATGATTTCAAAGACATCGAGAGATTCAAATTCGTAAACAAGAAATGAAACACACTTTTATTAGATAAACTTTAAAATTAATTGTTCAACAAATTTCCCTTAAGGCGTTACAAGAAAGGAAATAATGAAAAGTAAATAAAAACTGGAAGTAATCAAAGGACATCAACGCTCCCATGGTCGTTTGCCTTTAGTGCTGACATAGTCATTGATGATCTGCTCTTTCCCCAACTTCCTAGTCAACTTCTGGATCTTCTGCTCTTGCTCGTGATACTTTTATCGGTAAGTATCCCATTCTTCTCTTAGCTGCATCCAGGACCTCTTCAATGCCCCAATGTCGGTAGGCATATAAGGGTGTAAGATAGTAGGAGGAACCCCTTCCTCATCAGCAACTTCAACAATGATAGGCAGGACGGCTTCGTAAGGCATTCCCAGCTTTTGGGCACGGATGCGAACCCATCTAAGATATGGCTCCATCGGAAGAGAAGTCTTTGGACCCAGCTCATGTGGATCAAATCTGTGAACTCTATCCCAAGCCCTTATGAATCTGCGGCGTTGCTCGTCACTATCCCCTTGAAAATCAAAGATTATATTAGGCATTAGCAGCTCATGAGGTCCTTCCCTTCTGGCTCGCCCAAACTGACGTAAGGCCAAGCATGGATTGTAAGTAATTCCCCCATGGGTTCCTATCAGTGGAACATTGGGGTATTCCCCACAACGATCAATAATGGCCACCTCGTCCATACCCTTAATAGTCCAAATGATGTCATTGTGGGAGAGAGACATAACCCTATAAGCCCAGCCCATGCCTTCTTTGTTTTTCAGCACTGATTTGGGGAGGTGTAAAATAAACCACCTCGCCAATAACGGAGAACAACACATCAAGGTTCCCCATTTTCGAGCAGTACGGGCGTAAAGCTGATGAAGAATGTCACCCAAGAGAGTGGGTACAAGATTACGAGAGATGAAGATTTTTACCGCATTCACATCAACAAAGGAGTCAGAGTTAGGAAACAATACCAAGCTGTATATTAGAAGAGCCAGAATATCTTTGAATTCCTTAAAGTCTAGGCTATCCCAGAAATGATTAGCCTTACCAACCAAGAACTTAGTCAGAAATCTCTTTGCTCCACTTCTAGTCTCCCAATTAGCCATTACCTCATCCTTTGTCATATGAAGGGCTGAAGCAATCTCTTCTGGCCTAAGGATCTTCTCCCAACCTGTAAACGGGGTCTGCTCTAGAATAGGGATACTGAGCAGATCAGAGAACTCTTCCAAGGTAGGGACCAACTGGTAGTCCTGAAAAGTAAAGCAATGGTACAGTGGATCATAGAACTGGACTAGGACACTCATCATTTGCTCGTCCAATTTGGAGGTGACCAAACTAAGAAGATGCCCATGTCTTCTTATGAAGGAGGTAGTATCTGACATCTTTGCAACCAACTCTTTGAGCATAGTGGGAACCTGGACAAAGTTGATCTGGATGGTGTTCCAACGCATGGGTGCCATGACCTACAAAATAGAACAAAGATGAATCCCTCCTGTCTTTGAAATAGGTCAGTCCAATGCAAGATGTATGCAATGTTATGATGTCATGATGTCATGATAGAAAACACACCACAAGTATCCACAAATAGCAAACATGGTAAAGGCACACAAGTCACACAGAGAGCCCTTAGATTTCAGGCTGGCAAGGAGTCTAGGTACTACCCTTTTTTAGTTTAGTTGGTTCAAACCTGTCCTAAAAATAGTAACCGGGTTCTAGAGGATCTCAATATCACTGACTACCCTCGATCGGTCATGATTCCAGTTTAGCAACCTTTTCTTGCAGCCGAAATCATCGCGAGAGTTTAGTCTCAATGAGTGTAGCATACTGCTACAGTTCTATGGCCAAGTTGGTCAATTTAAAGGTTCTAAGGTCAGTTGGTGCTTAATGACCCCTTAGCAGACCCATATTCTCCTTGTTCCAACACAAGGGATACCGGTACATACTAAAGTGCCACACCAGCATAGCTACTGCTTCAACCGTATCGGTCTACGCCGTACAGTTCCCTCACAGTTTATTGCTACTTACCTAAAGGGTATCCCCAAGATCCGGGTTTGGATCTATAATAACTTCGATTCAACCCACAAAGATAAAGCATACAAAGCAAACAATTGAAAACACAATGATGTAATCCTAAGGTACACCCCACTTATAAGATTTATCCCCAGCAGAGTCGCCAGTTCTGTGATACGGTGGGAAAGAATTGACTGTTTTTTTGGAATGCTAGTTTACGTTTTACGTTTGTTTTTGCAAAATGTCTTGGTAAGCAAGAGTCGCCACCGTCTTTTATTTTATCCAACAAGGAAAGGAAAAAAGCACAGAAAAATTCCTTTTTCGAGATGTTTCTCGGGTTCGGGGGGTAGCTTATAGAAAGGAAAGGTGTTAGCACCCTTTCTATCCGTGGTTATCCACGGGCTCTTAGGTACTTGCTCATATTGTTTTAAAAAATTTGCTTTCTTTGTGTTTGTGGGTTTGAAAAAAAAAATTGTTTGAAAGGGAGTGTAAGTGTGAAGAGTTTTTTTTTTTGTTTTTTTTGAAAGAGCAAGTACTTAAGAACCATCTACCTACTCGGAAAAAGGAATCGTTCTATGTTATCTTCCTTTAGACAATGCTATCCCACTATTGATGAGTAGGTAGCACCGTCGTTAGAGTTTAAGGGTCAATTTGAATTAGGGACTTACGGTCACTAAAGCAATGTTAGGACGCCTTAGCGGTAACCCTAATGTCTTAGATCATTTGTTTTGATGAAACAATATCCGAGGAAACCGTTTCGAGGCGACTATGATCTTTGGACAAGAGGGTGACCTCTAAAGTATCCTATACTTAATGACCGTGTACGAAGGCAACCAAGTGGGGTGTACCCTAAGAGTGCGCATGTGCGAGTGTGTTGTTTTCGGTTAATTTTATCTTTGTACATGTTATGGGTGATCTATGTTGATTTTAGGTTAAACATTCAATCTTGTCATGCCATCCTATTATTAAACATCTAACAGTTTATAGGTTGCGGAAATTAAATTGCGGAAATTTAACTAACTATTACAAGGCGTCGGGTATTTACATCGCCAAAAGCAACCCTTTGAAATTTAAATGCGGAAAATAAATAAAGCGATAAAAATATTTAAAGTCCTAATTATCTATTACATTCCGGGAACAAATACAATATGATATAAAATGGATCGCGTGCGGTAAATTAAATCGAGTGCGAGTTCTAGGGTTTTGACCCTTTGTTATTAAAGAAAAGATTTTTTTGGTTATTTTTGAATTTTAAGAAAGAAATTATCTAAATTAATTATTAAATTAAATTAATTAAACTAATTAATAAAAATACATATTTTTGGGTTTTTGTTATTTAAAGAAATAAAATAAAATAAATTAATGTTAGTCAAAACCTAATTAATTCTAATTGATTTTAATTATTTACAAATATATTAAAGTTATCCTAATTAAAACGAAATTAATTAAATTAATATTTGTTAACAAAAAAAATAAAATAGTGAAATTTAATTTAATAAAGAAAATATTTTTTGGTTTTAATTTTATAGAGAAAAAATATTTGATTGGTTCGTAAATAATGAAAATAATAACAATAAATAATTAAAACAAAAAAAATAAAATAGAGAGAGAGAGGAGATATGGGCCTGAAAAAAAGGGGGTTAGAATGGCAAATTCAAGGCCCATTAGGCGCTGGCCTGGCTGACTTTCTAGATTCCCTATGCGCCTGTTGACTTGGTCCCATGGTAGGCTCTCATTCTGGATCACCAGATCTGGCCTTTGGCCATCTGGCTGTTGGAGATATGGAGGCGCATTGTGTGCCACAAACCTAGATCTGCACTTGATTATATGAAGAGAAAAAATAGCAAAGCATATGGGGGACTTGGGATTCGAACCCAGGTCCTGATGGTATTCGCGTTGCTTGCTTCGCCACTAGGCCAATGTGTCTCAATTGTTAATAATATACAAAATAATGATAATATGAGAAAATGAATTAATATGCCAGAAAAATAAAAAAGGGCGCGCGTGTTTGAATCAGGCTAATCAGAGGGAGACACGTTGTCGTCCCTGACCTTCCAACCCTGTAACTTTACCTGCGGATTTAGATCCGCAACTAAATGCGTAGACTCACTCTAAAATCCATTCCAGTCCATGAAAATCAATTCCAAGCACATGGTTGAGTTCGTCTGGGCTTCCTGATTAAACCCATACCCTTCTTGAGTCTTGATTTCCCCTGAAAAAGAAAACCCTAAAACACGAACGAAGAACCCTAGCTATGGGGGTACTTCATCTAGGCCAGAAAAACACAATTGGCTAATGGAGAACGCTTGGAAATTTGATGAAGATTATGAATATGCCCATAGTTTATACAAAAGATGCAAGAATCAAGATTTGTGAATTCAAAGGAAGGGTGGTTTTCTGTGATACTTACAGTGAGTTTGAGCGTGTATGGAGGCTTGCTAGGGATTGGTTCTGACTCAGTGAACCTCCAGCAATCGATTGGTGTCAAGTTTTGCTTCTGAAAATGCCTCAAAGTATGATTTTGGTTTTACACTTTTCACCACTTTTTTCAAGTTTTTCTTTGCTTGTTCTTGCAGCCTCTAGCCCTTGTAATCGTGCCTTAAGCTTCCTTATGTAATGTGGAAGGCATTAGGTTAACAAATATGCCTTGAATCTTCCGCATCAATGCATAAGATATTTGATTTGATTCACTTTTGAAAGCTTGCCTAATTTGTCAAAAATCTATTTTTTTGTTCAAGATATGGTGAGATACGAATTTGATGCTGACCATGATGATGATTAAGTCCTGAAAATAGCAAAAGATGTCATGTAATCAAGTTTTGGGATTTTATTTGATTTAATTTGATTTAAAATGAAATAATTCAATAAAAAATCAAATAAAATAATAAAATTGATAAATGGACACAAGGCTGAAGCTAGGACACGTGTCCAATGTGGCAAGTTCAAATCAAGTGGAAAAGAATGGGCCCATTTGACAAAATTTGAAGTTTTGGGGATAGTTGACTTTTGGCAATTTTGCAAAAATGTCCAACTTCAACAATACATAACTTCTTCAATTTTGAACTTTTGGAAATTTTTTTGGACTTTTTAGAAATCTTGAGATGTCCTCTAACCAACCCTTTTGGTCTCATCTAATTTTGATATTCCATGCTTAAGTTATAAGCTTTGGCAAAAAAGGTGTTTTTGTTAACTTTCAAAAATGACCTAAAATGTCCAAATTTTTAACTTCTTGTGAGTGCATTTCTTGATCTTTGGGTATGAAGCTGGATTGTAGGAAATTGAATCCTCTTAAAAATGAGCTTTGGATGGGTCATTTCTCATAAAGTATAAGAAAGTTATGCTTGGTCAAAGTTGAGTTGACTTTTCCTACAAAACCCTAATTTAGCAACTTTGAGTCTTGATGAATTTTGAGCAATCCTTGATGAATCATGATAAACCCTTGATAAAATGATGAAATATCCTTCAAAATTAGAATGTTGACAAAAAATCTTGAGGTTTGACTGTATTTGGGTCACAGTTGACTTTTGCCCTAGCACAGTCGATTTTTGGACCCTTTGAGCAATTGACTGAGCAAACTTCCTCTGCAAGGCTTGAAATTCGACATGAATGACCTTGAGAACATATTAGGACATTAGGGAGAATTTTAGGTCATTTGGACTCAAGGATCTTGATGCAACACAAAACCCTAATTTGGGGTTGACTGCCTTAGGAGATGATTTGTCTGACCCACTCTTGAGCAAATTTGAGCAACTTGGAGATTTTTCTTGCAATGTTTTGAGAAATATGAGAGGGCAAATTTTTCGGTACAATAGTTGGAAAGGAGAGGGTGAGCGAATGTTCGATAAATACGCCTTCCTCATTTTCGAGGAGGATTCCTGCTCCACTCCCGATCGAGCTGGAGGCTCCATCGACAAAGATGGTCTATTTGTGCTCCTTCCCTGTGGGGGGTTATGAGTGGTCATCTCTACGACGAAGTCGGCCAGAGCTTGGGCCTTCAGAGCCTTTCTTCTTTCATACTGAACGTCGAATTTTGAAAGCTCCAAGGACCACTTTAGAATTCGACCTGCCATATCCGGTCGGCCTAAGAGCTGTCTCACGGGCTGGTCTGTTCGTACGAAGATCGTGTTTGTGAGGAAGTAGTGTCTGAGCCTTCTCTCTGTGTTGACGAGGGCCAGAGCTACCTTCTAGATCTATTGGTATCTGACCTCGGGTCCCTGAAGCGCTTTGCTCGTAAAATAAACAGGTTTTTGGCCGTCATGAGTCTCGCGAATAAGGGCCGCACTGACGGCTTCGACGGAGACGGCCAGATATAGGAATAATGTCTCCCCGTCGACTGGTCGTGATAGCACGGGCGGCTGCGAGAGGCACTGTTTGAGATGGAAAAGGGCCTGTTCGCATTCCTCGGTCCACTCGAAAGCTGCCTCCTTGCGCAGGAGTTTGAAAAAAGGCAGGGCGTGTTGAGCGGATTTTGTGACGAAATGGGAGAGTGAGGCGAGCATACCATTCAGGAATTGTATGGATTTTTTCGAAGTGGGTGTAGGGAGGTTAGAGAACGCTCGGCACTTGTCGGGGTTGGCTTCGATTCCTCGTTCCGTTAGGTAAAAGCCGATAAACTTTCCCGCCTTAACCCCGAATGTGCATTTCTTTGGGTTGAACCTCACTCTGCATTGCCTTGCTTGGCCAAAGACTTTCTTAAGATGAGCGGCATGGTCGGTGTCTACTCAGGATTTGAAGATCATGTCTTTCATGTATACCTCGAGCATATCTCTGATTTCATTGTGGAAGACTTTGTTCATCATCCGCTGATATATTGCTCATGCATTTTTCAGACCGAAGGGCATTACATTGTAGTAATAATTGCCTGAGCTGGTCATGAAAGCAGTGCAATGTTTTTCACTCATTACCATTGGGATTTGGTTGTAGCCCGAATAGGCATCCATAAAAGATAAAATTTTATAGTCGGCCGAGCTGTCCACCAGCATGTCAATATTAGGCAGAGGAAATGCATCTTTGGGGCATGCCCGGTTAAGATCGGTATAATCAATACACATACGCCATTTTCCATTATTTTTCTTAACAAGTACAACATTAGACAGCCAAGTTGAATACCGGGCTTCAGAAATAAAATTTGCCTCTAGGAGGCCTTTTACAACTTTTCAGCAGCCTCGATTTTCTCGGGAGACTTCCTACGCCTATGTTGTACTACTACCCTAGCGGCTGGATCAATGGCAAGTTGATGATAGGCGACCTCGGGGTCGAGACCGGGCATCTCTACAGCGCTCCACGCGAACAGATCTGCATTCTCCCTCAGGAAGGCCTTGATCTACTTCCTAGCCAGGTCAGAGACTCCGGTGCCGATCTTCACCCCTATGTTCGGGTCTTTGCCGAGATGTACGAGCTCGTAGTCCCCATCCAGAATTTGTTGGATAAGCTCCTGCTCGCCGTTGGAAGATTCGTCTTGGTCGAAGCAAGTGTCCAGCGAGATCGAGTCGACCTTTGGAGGAGCCCTCTGCATTTCTTCCTTGGTGGGCTACGGCTCTGACTGCTATTGCTCTGGTCGTAATGTCGCAACTTTCTTGGCGGGCCGTGTCCCGGTGTCGACTGTGTTGTGTCCTTTGGTCGCTTGCATTGAAGCATCTTCCAGAAGCTGCTAGGTCGCTCTAAATGGTGACGACACATGCCCTCTTTGTGTAAAACTTCATCTTCAGATGGACGGTGGAAGGCACCGCGGTTAGCTTTGCCAATGTCAGCCTCCCAAGGATGCAGTTGAAGAGGGAGGGGAAGTCGATAACCAGGAAACGCACCTTGACTTTCTTGGCAGCAATGTCCTCGCCGAAGGTGACCATTAGCTCCACGTACCCCCATGGCTTGGAGGTCGAGCCATTAAAGCCCTGCAGGTCGGATCCCATGTATTGTGAAAGGTGGGAGTCGTCGAGTTGCAGGGTTCTGAAAAGCTAGTTGTACATCACATTAACGAAACTTCCTTCATCGACCAGGACGCGATGAACATCAAAGTTGGCCATTCTTGCCCTGATTAGGAGAGGGATGGTTGAATAGGGCCCTGTTGTACCCCAAAATTTTCCCTCCCTTTTTCACAAGAAATCGCAACCCTAGGGTTTCTCAGATTTTCAAGATTGGCTCAGGAATTGATCAAACATACTTTTCTATGGCAGTAAATCAAGAATTAGTGTTTTCTCTCACATTTCTCAGAAGAAACTGAATTCTCAGAAATTCCATTAACTCTCACATGTTTTCATACATTTTAAGCCTACTGAAAGATTGTTGGTTGTTCTCAAGGCTTGTTTATCTGGGATAAGAGATAAGAGCTGAGATGGTCATTTGAAATATTCAAGTTTTGTCTGATCCAGGTTAACCAGACAATGTGTGTCTGCTAAGACATTTGTTTGTTATTGGAATGAAATGCTTGTTTGTTTGTTGGAATACACAATGCGTATTTTGATTGGAATGATGTTGCAAGGTTATGAGATTACAGAGTTTTTTGGGATTACTTGGAATTTAAGTTATCTGTATTGGAAATATTGGAATGCAGTTTCAGTTATTTTAAATCAGGAATCTTAAATAATAAGTGAAGATGCAAAGAAAGAATTGCAAATTATTGACAGTAGAAGAATTTTATTGGATAAACACTTTTTCATTTATTTCAAAAAAATGTTACAATACAGTTTGTTATTTAAATGCTTTAAGTTGTGCAACTTATTGTATTTGAACATTAAATTGGTGCATTTGTTTGAATATTTATCCCTAAGTTACAAAGAGAAAAGTCTAAGCCTAAACTTCTATTGTTCCCGTGCTCGACACAAAGTCTCCGGCTTCTTCTGCTTTGTCATCACCCAAGTTGTGCTCACATGAAAAAACAAAGAAAAGAGGATAAGTACAGTTAATTTCCAAACAAAAAAAAAGAGAAAGGAAATTGTTCATCATTAAAGTTTTCCGTCTGGAATCAGAGTGCTATTGTTCATCATGTTTTTATTTTTCTCTTTGCAAATCACAAGAAGATTGCTCTTCTTGGTTCACAAAGAGAAAAATAAATAAAAAATGCAAAAAGAAGAATGTAAACAAAACAAATGTATTCAAATGCAACAAGGCGCCAAACTACATTACAAAGTAAGCAAAACTGCATACATAGGCAGACTGAAACCTGCTATACAAACAACACAAGCAAGGTGCCAAACTGAGCTACAAAGCATAAGGCGCCAAACTGCATTTACAAAACATAAGCAAACTGAACAAAACAAATTGGATGCAAACTGTACAAATGCAGCAAGTACAATGCAGCAGGATAGCAGGCAAAGCAGGAGGTAAACCAAATCACAAGTCAAAGACTTGTCACAGCTTTTCATCATTTTCCAGTTAATAAGCAAACTTTTCAGAAAATAAGAAAAATCAAAATTGCTTTGTCATTGAGATAGAAAGAGAGAAAAGGGAGCACCTTTTTAGTATTGTAAAGTTGGCTAAGAAAAGGGATCACAAGATATAATACCATAAAAACAGCAAGAAGAAAAGGCCCAACAGTTTTAAGCACAAGCTATAAGTCCCAGTCTGCTAACCAAAGGTAGGGGGGTCTGTTATAAAACAGAAGTCAAGAGCCTGAAAAACACAACAAAAAAACTCCAAGCCAAGCCTGAAAATTCACAAGTTAAAAACCTGTAAAACCTTTAACAATTGGAACCAAGCTGAAAAATATACCAAAACAACTGCACAACTCTCCCAAATCCAAAAACCTGTTAGCAGTTTCACCACCATCCCAAACTTGTTACCATACTGTAAACCAAACTGCAATAACCACAAAACCCTTAACAAACCAAAACTGCAACAAAACTCCCAAACCTTGTGAACCAATACAGAATAACAACCATAACTGCATAACAATTGCAGAACACAGTCAAAACTAGCATACCAAAAACTCAACAAATCACCAAAAAACCTGCAGTTCTTAAACAGAAACAAGTATCTAAACTGAAAACATGTTAACAATCAACCAAAAAATCCCAAATGGCCTAACAGTTTCAAACTCCCAAACCCTGTGAACCATTACCAGCCTTCCAAACTATAAACAAAAATCGTACCAAACTACATAATCAATCAAAACCTTCAGAAACAATCAATAGCCAAACAAAAGCTACCAACAATAACCACTTTCAGAACAATCAATATCCAGCAAAAGCTATAAAATATCAACAAGGTTTCAGAACTATCATCATTAACAAAACCACCAACAAAATCAATTTCGGAAACCATCATCATTAACAAAAAACAACAATGAAACCAAGTTTCAGAATAGCATCATTGTAGTTCAAATCAGAAGAAAAAATACCAACAACAAAGTTTCAGATTATCAAATCATCATCAACAATCATCAAACAAGTTTCAGAATAGTATCATCAACATTCAAGAGAGAGGAAAGAGTTTCAGAAGCAACATCAACAACAAGTTTCAGAAACATTTAATCATCATCAACATTCAGAATCAAAGAGAGAGGAAAGAGGCAACAAGTTTCAGAACTGAAAGTCATCATCAACGAAATCAACAAACAATAACAAAGTCTCAGAAAGAATCATCATCGTTCAAGGTTCAGTAAAAGAAGAGAAGTTACCAAAAAAGCTCGTCATCATTTCCTCTCCTCGTACCTCCGGCCACCAAGGGAGCGCCGCCAGTCAAACCTCTCTCCCTCCATTTTCCAAAAAATCTCACAGGTAAGATGCTTCTCAAACCCTTACCGCGTTTTAGGCATAGCACCATAGGTTAAACAAAGAAACATGAAGCCAGCTTGATCAAACGAAAACTGTAAAACTCAAAACAAAGAACGAACCTTACTGTTTCACCAAAGCCTTGGATCATTGTGAGGAGATGAGAGAGGGAGACAACACTCCGGCGGCCTTAGGGGAGGAGGATATTAGAACCCTAGAGTGAGGGAGATGAAGAGAGAAAACGAGAGAAACGACGCCGCTGTGAGCAAGAAACGTACAAACCCTAATTTCTTGAAGACCCTAACAAAAATATCACCAACTTTGCCCTGGGCCTGTCTGCCCCTCCAGCTTAAGCCCACTTGAATTGCTACTAACCCCCCTCCATTCCATTCTGACTCTCCCCTTCCCTTATTTTTGTTATTGGGCCAAACACCACCCTAAAGCCCATTTGTTTAACTTTGATTTTTTTTAAGTTAATAATAACAATAGTAATACATTAAAACTTTGTTTTTTTTTAAGTTATTTTATTTTATTCTTTATTAATTTATCTTGCTTCATTTGATAAAATACCAAAAAAAAGAACATTTAGTTTGATTTAATTAAGTTTGCTTTTCTTTAAACCTTTTTATCATTTAATAAAAATACTAAAAATGATAGAGATTTTGTTTAATTAAATTTTCTTACTTTAAACTTTTTATCCACATGATTAATAAAAAACATATACAAAGAATAATAATAATTCTTAATTTTTTAGAATAGATTATTTATTTATTTCTCAAGTAAATACATGCATTTCATAATTGATTGATTTTCTTTATTTTATAATTTTTTATGGCTTTGTATTGAATTGCGACAATTCGATTTGGTTGTAATATTTGGACATTATTATTCTTGTGAGACTCACCCCCATTTGTAATAATTGTACCCCCATCCCTGGATACTTTTGTAATAGCTTAGACTTTTAATTCTCGCACTTTATGCTTTCAAATATGCCATGATTAGAGATTAGGGTTTGTATGCGAAAATCCAAAATCAATCGCTAGATGACCTAATACAAGACCTAAATGCATGAAAATGACAAACACAATTCACACATGCACCTCTAGGGTAACCACGCTTGTTGCCTCGGAAATACAATCATGTCCCTCGAATATGAGTCACTCTAGCAAATGCCCCTTCGATAAACAAAGATCATAGTCCCTCGATGACCCTCGATGTTGCCTTCGATAAAACGATCTCATCCCATACAAAATTGCTAGAGTGTCTCACAAGTTACTTTCAATGATTGTATGTGATGACCCACGCCTGTCCCGTTCAACATCCTAATACAAGGTTGTTTACCAAATGCAATGGTAAAATAACACTGTCAAAAGGGTTAAAAATGTGTAGGAAATACTTTTGAGTAAAATAGGGTAGATAACTCTTAGTTACTTGATCAAATCTTGCAAAACATCCTTTCTATTTTCAAACACACTTCACAAAACAATTTCAAAACATTTCCCAAAAACAAACTTTCAAACATTGAAGTCTTTTCAAAAGACAACACACCTTTGTATATATTCAAACAAGAATCATTACAAAGGTTGCCACGACGATGGCCTCTTTTTCAAAGAATTTTCAAAAAACCACACACAAAGCACCATTTCAAACAATTGAAAAGCAAAAGCAAGTGATCTAAACAAGTAACTAAGAGCCCATGGATAACCATGGATGAAAAGGGTGCTTGCACCTTCCCTTTTCATAATCTACCCCCCGAACCCAAGAAAACATCTCAAAGGTCTTTCCTGTGCTTTTTGACCTTTCCTTTGGATAAAATGAAAAGTCGGTGGCGACTCTTGCTAAACCGCACAATTGCAAACACAAAACGCAAAACCTCAAATCAGTTCTCCCACCGTATCATAGAACTGGCGACTCTGCTGGGGAGTATTCTAAAAGTGGGGTTACCTTAGGGTTTTAGATCACCTTTACATGCTTATCTTGTTTTCCTTGATTGCTTTACATTTGGTTCTATTGTTTAGGTTTGAAATCCTCTACCCGGATTTGGGAAACATTCATAGGTAAATAGCAATACGTTGTGGAAACTGTGCGGGGTATACCGACATGGTTGAAGCAATAGCTATATTAGTGCGACATATTTGTGGATTCCGGTAGCCTTTGAGTTAATCAAAGAGAATACGGGGCCGCTGAGTGATGTCATGAAGCACTAATGGACTTTTAGAACCTTTACTTGACCAACTTGGCCTTTTTAGGGGTAGTGAGATGACCGACTTTGGTGCAGTCCGAAGTTGGTAGATACTCGATACTACACTCATTGAGGGTTGTTTTCTTGGAATATTTCGGTCGCCAGTAAAGTGACTAAACTGAAATAATGAACACAAAAAATAATCTGGTGATATTGAGCTCCTTAGAACCCGGTTACTATTTATAGGACAGGTTGAGCCAACTAAACTTCAAGAGGGTACTTACCTATGAAACCCCATGCAAGCCTGAAACTAGGATCTTGTGTGATTTGCTTGTACATATGCTTGTGCATACATCATGAACATCATAAATCATCATTTGCATCCACTAACCATTTCAAGGGTTTGGATCTTCATCTTTGTTCCTGTTTTGTAGGTCATGGAATCACTCCGCAGAAAAACTATTTAGGTCAACCTTGTGAGAATCCCTCCTATACTCAAGGAGCTTACTTCCAAGATTCCAGAGAATTCTCCCTTCAGTGAAAGACATGGTAGACTTCTCAACTTGGTCAACTCCAACATTGAAGAAGACATGGTGAAAGTTCTCTTCCAGTTCTTTGACCCTCTACACCATTACTTTACATTTCCTGATTACCAACTAGTACCTACTTTGGAGGAATTTTCTCAACTTCTGAGGATTCCTATTCTCCATCAACTACCCTACAACGGTACAGAAAGAGAGCCAAAGTCTGAAGATGTTGCTCAAGCCTTACACTTGCAACCATCTGATATCAAAGGTCATTGGGAAACCAGAAGTGGTGTCAAGGGTTTCTTGGCAAAGTTTCTGTTTGAGAAGGCACAAGAATGCTAGAATTCTCTAGATATGCAAGCTTTTGAGGAGATTGTAGCACTTCTCATCTATGGGTTGGTCTTGTTCCCAAACCCTGATCAGCTTATATATGTGAATGCTGTCAAGATTTTCATATCTCGGAATCCTGTGCCTACATTGCTTGGGGACATCCTACACTCATTTTACACACGAACAATGAGGAAAAGAGGTGTTCTCATGTTTTGTACTCCTCTTCTAGCAAGGTGGTTTATTTCTAACCTTCCCAGTCAGTCTTGAAGAATGAACAAGGCTTGAGGTGGTCGCAACGATTGATGACTCTTACACATTCTGATGTTCATTGGTGTTCTCGGTCTAGAGAAAATATCATCATCATTGATCATTGTGGGGAATTCCCTAATGTCCCACTACTTGGCATTAGGGGAGGCATTACCTACAACCCCTGCTTAGCTCTGAGACAGTTTGGGTATGCCCGAAGAAATGGCCCACATGACATGCTGATTCCAGACTTGGTTTTTGACTTCGACAACGACGCTCAAGGACTTCGACAAAGGTTCATCCGAGCTTGGAGGATGCCCAACAAAGTGGACAGTAAGACACTAGGGCTCAAGAATTCCATCCCCCTTGAGCCTTACCTCAAGTGGGTACGAACCTGCGCCCAGAGTCTTATGATGCCTTACCCCCACATTCTCCCCGTGATCAAAGAGCCTGTTATGGAAGGAGAGGTTCCATACACCCTCCTACATCCAGACATGCCAACATCATTGGAAGATTTACAAAAGAGTTGGATACAACTCAAGGAAGAACGGAATACTTTTGAAGCCAGCTTCTACGCCAGTGAGAAGAAGGTTTTGGAACTTACCCGTCAACTCCATGAAGAGCAGACTCTCAACACCTACATCGCACCAAAGAGGATGAGCAACGTCTTTTTACCTTAGAATTTTGTATTTATTTTGCCCATGGGGCATTTATGTACTAACAAAGTTCTTCTTATTAATATGACGTGTGTTCTTTTTGTTTGCAACAACTTTGAATTTCTAAATCCTTGAATGCATTACATGAATACATATCATTCATCATATGCATAAACAGGTCTTCACACCAGGTTTCCTTATCTTTTTGCTGTTTATTTCAGCAAGATGAATATAGAGCAGACAGTCAAAGACCTACAAGCACAGAATTCGCAGTTCCAACAACTCCTCATAACCTTGGCAAAGGGTCAAGAGGACCTTAAAGCACTGTTAGAGAAGGAGAAAGAAAAAGAAAAGGAAAAAGGAAAAAAGAAAAAGAAAAGAGTCGGGGTGGCTACTATGGGAAGAAGATTTGAGAACCAAGCTAGAAGAGTCCTGGATTTCCCCTCAATGTCTGATGAAGGGGTTGGCAAAGGAAAAGGAGTTGCAGTACCTTCCGAGTCTGAGGCTGAAAAGGAAGAAGTTGAAGAGGATGAAGATTACTCTGAGCAGTAGTACCCTCTTGCGGACGACAGGTATAAGAATCTGGAAGAGCGGTTGGCAGCCATGGAGGTACAAAGGGTACCTGGGCTGGATTTCGAAGAGCTGGGGTTGGTTGCTGGGATCGTCATTCCCCCTAAATTCAAAGTGCCTACATTTGTTAAATACGACGGCTTGTATTGTCCAAAGATGCATCTGTGGTCTTATGTCAGAAAGATCCAATCTCACTCTTCTGATAAGGATCTGTGGGTCCACTTTTTCCAAGATAGTTTTTTGGGCACACAATTGGACTGGTTCTACCAGCTTGAGAGGGCTGATGTACATAACTGGGAGGACTTGGCTGCTGCCATTTACCGACAATATTAATATAACGCAGATTTAGCACTTACTCGTACTCAACTACAAAGTATGAGTATGGTTTCTAATGAGGGCTTTAAGGAGTATGCCTAGAAGTGGAGGGACCTGGCTGGAAGGGTGCAGCCACCATTGTCTGAAAGAGAGCTTGTCGATATGTTTTTGGGGACGCTATCTGGTCCATTCTTTAATCACCTGATAGGGAGCTCATCTGCAGGGTTCACTGAATTAATTCTGACAGGGGAAAAGGTCGAAGCTGGTATTAAGAGCGGTAAAATTCAGAAGGATGCAACTGCTTCAGCCGCTATCAAGAAGACCTTCCCAGCCAAGAAGGAAATTTCTGCTGTTTACACCCAGAGAAATCGAGAAAGAGAGGAACGCCAGCCAGCAATGGGGGTCGTATTAATTCAGAAGTACGCATCGGATCAGCCTAGAAATAGTCAACCAAGGAATGATCAACCCAGAACCTATCAGCAAAGGGTAGAAAGGCCACAACGGCAATATACCCCGATAAACATGACACCCGCTCAGGTCCTTCCCCATCAACTGAAATTAAACCTTGCTAATTTGAGAGAGGCATCGAAGAATACAAATACCACTTCTCCACATTATCATCCCAACGCAAAATGTGCTTATCATTCAGATAGCATAGGGAACGACACCAACAACTGTTGGGCCCTCAAAAACAAGATCCAGGATTTAATAGATGCCAAGGAGGTAGAATTCAATGCGCCCGAAAAGCCGAATGTGATTTATTCCTCAATGCCGAAGCATGGTCACAGTGTCCATGCTATTGAAGAGGATTTGTATGTTGCCGTTGTTGATAACTTAATGACTCCGTTGCCAATAATCAAGATGAATCTGTTGAAAGTCGGGATTTTCCCAGGCTGTGAAAAAGATTGTTACCTTTGTTCGACCTTACAATCCTATTGTCCGATATTGAAGTCAGGCATCCAACGCCTGATGGATAATCAAGAGATCCTCTTTAAGAAAACTCTTGTTACTCTTGTTACTCCAATCATTGATATTGCTATAATTACCATTTCCGACAATCTTTCCAAGGTCTCCAAAAGACCTGTTAAGATTACACCTGATTCAAAGATTGTACCTCTGAAGATTACTATGTCGGGGACTATCCCATACAAGTCCAATAAGATGATACCATGGAATTATGGAGGAGAGATTTTCTACCACGGTGTTAAGCAGATTGAACTAGTGGAAGAGAATTCCGATGAAGAAGCTCCTGACATAGGAAATATTGCGGGGACAAGTAAGATCACTCGTAGCGGAAGAATCTTCTCTCCGGAGATTTCTCCTCCAAGGGCAATCTTCGGACCCTCAAGTGCCCCTGTGCCAGTCAAGATATCTATGCGAAGTCCAGTGATTGAAGAAATTGTTACTCCCGAAGTTGTACCCTCAGCTGTTACTGCTGAAAAAGGTAAGGGGATCCAAGAAGCACATGTCAGGACGAGGGCTCAGCCTTTGGTTATCCCCGAGACCACCCAGAAGGAAATGGAGGAAATTTTAAAGATAATTAAGAAGAGCGACTATGATGTCGTAGAACAACTATGGCAAACCCCTTCAAAAATCTCCATGCTGGCCCTATTGCTCTGTTCCGAGGCTCATGCCAAAGCCTTGATCAAATTCTTGAAGACGGTGCACGTGCCTCATGAAACTTCTGCGGATCAGTTTCAAGAGTGTGTAGCCAGCCTAACCGCCGATAATGGTCGTGGCTTCTCTGATGCCGACCTAACATCTAAGGGAAGAAAGCATAATGATGTGCTGCATGTTTCGGTAGAGTGCAGAGGGACCACACTTGCTCATGTTATGGTTGATACCGGGTCATCTTTAAATGTCCTACCAAAGAAAGCATTGGACAGATTGTACTGTGAGGGTTTGACCTTAAAGCCCAGTAATATCATTGTTAGAGCCTTCGACGGTTCTAAGCGGATGGTTCACGGAGAAGTGGACATCCCAATTAAGGTGGGAACGGAAATTTTCAACTCTACATTTTATGTGATGGACATTCGTCCTTCATATTCATGCTTGTTGGGAAGACCATGGATCCACAACATTGGGGCAGTCACTTCTTCTTTACACCAAATGCTCAAATACCCAGTCCGGGGTAAAATCATAACAGTTCATGGTGAGGAGGAGTATATGATAAGCCACCTTAACTCTTTCCGCTATATGGAGTTAGATGGTGAATTCATAGAAACACCTTTCCAACACTTTGAAGAGGTTTCTCCTGAAATTGCGACAGCCAAGACAATAACTTTTGTGCCTGCAGTTACCAAGCCTGTGTCTCGGATGTCATCCCTTAAAGATGCGAAGGCTGTGATCGAGGAAGGAGGAAGTACAGTGTGGGGTCAACTACCAGATTTTCCTTTCAAGACAGAGAAGTTCAGTTTGGGTTTCACTGCTTCTAGTCAGAAGGTTGTGCGTCGCTCACAGGCTGGAGGACCACCATTAAAGATCACTCATCACGGAATTCATGCTTTGGAAGATGTTGAAGATGAGAGTAATTTTGAAGACTGGATCTTTCCAACCATTGAAGGAGGACTGAACAACTGGGAGGCGAAAGACTTCGTTCCCATTACTTTCATCAATCAGTAATTTGTCTTTTGAACATTTTCCGTTGGTCTGTAATAATTATTAAACAATTCGTACACTCTTTTTTCCTTGTGCCTTACCCGGGGCATATAGGTCCATTTGTAAGGGCTTGATTTCTTCATTTTCATATGTCATTTTTAATGAATCATGGACGTTTTCATCTATAAAATTTTGTGTTCATTTTATTTCTTTTTACATTTTATTTTGTTTAAAGGTGGCTATCCCTTACACACACCCACACTCACAAAATGCAGGTACCCATCCACTCCGGATTCCATGGGTAATAATTTTGCTATGGCCTTCAGTGACTCTAAAGATCTGGTCAATCATGCCGAATGCGAAGGTGATGAAGACTGTGAAGTACCTGGAGAGTTGGCTAGACTTCTACAACAGGAAGAAAGGGTTATTCTGCCCCATGAAGAGCTGTTAGAGACTATCAACTTGGGTACTGCCGAAGACAGGAGAGAGGTAAAAGTGGGTGGCAACCTGGAGCCAAGTGTCAAAAAGCACTTAGTTCAACTTTTGAATGAATATGTTGAGATCTTCTCCTGGTCCTATGAAGATATGCCGGGACTCGATGCAGATATTGTGGTTCACCGTCTCCCAACAACAGATGATTGTCCACCAATTAAATAGAAAGTCTGCCGAATGAGACCTGATATGTCTGAAAAGATCAAAACCGAAGTGATGAAGCAATTCAATGTCGGGTTTCTGGCTGTTACTTCCTATCCACAATGGGTTGCTAACATTGTGCCCGTGCCTAAGAAAGATGGCAAAGTGAGAATGTGTGTTGATTACAGAGACTTAAACAGGGCTAACCCTAAAGATGACTCTCCACTACCGCATATTGACATTTTGGTCGACAACACAGCTCAACATAAGGTATTTTCTTTCATGGATGCATTTTCAGGGTATAACCAGATCAAAATGGCCCCCGAAGACATGGAGAAGACTACTTTTGTTACACAGTGGGGTACCTTCTGCTATAAAGTAATGCCATTCGGACTGAAGAATGCTGGGGCAACCTATCAGCGAGCCATGGTAGCTTTGTTTCATGACATGATACATCATGAGATCGAAGTCTACGTAGACGACATGATAGCCCATTCACAAACAGAAGAAGAACACCTCGACCATCTGCAAAAGCTGTTTGTCAGATTGAAGGAATATAAGCTTAGACTGAACCCTAGCAAGTGCACTTTTGGAGTCAGGTCTGGTAAACTCTTGGGATTCATCCTCAGCAACAAAGGCATTGAGGTTGATCCTGCTAAATTCGAAGCTATACGAGAAATGCCTTCCCCCCGCACTGAAAAGGAGGTCAGAGGTTTCTTAGGACGCCTAAACTACATTGCAAGGTTCATTTCTCACCTAACATCTACCTGTGAACCAATCTTCAAGCTGTTGAAGAAAGATCAGGTGGTTGAATGGAAGGATGACTGTCAAGTTGCTTTTGATAAAATGAAGGAGTATCTGCTAGAACCTCCTATCTTGATGCCACCCGTCGAAGGAAGGTCGTTAATCATGTATCTGACTGTTTTGGATAATTCAATGGGGGTGCGTACAGGGCCAACATGACGAGTCTGGTCGAAAAGAGCATGCCATTTATTACCTTAGCAAAAAGTTTACCAACTGTGAGACTTGCTACTCACTACTCGAGAAAACTTGTTGCGCTTTGGTATGGGCTGCTCGCCGGCTAAGCCAGTATATGTTAACACATACCACTCTGCTGATTTCTAAAATGGATCCGATCAAGTACATCTTCGAGAAGCCTGCTTTATCTGGAAGAATCGCTAGATGGCAGATGATCCTGACTGAGTATGATATCTAGTACACAACCCAAAAATATATAAATGGGAGTGTACTAGCTGACCATCTAGCTCATTAAGTCGTCGAAGATTACCAATCCATGAAGTTCGACTTCCCTGACGAAGACATTATGACATTGGACAACATTGAAGGTAACGGACCGTATGATGGACCTGAATAAGGATCCCGATGGACCCTGTACTTTGATGGTGCTTCAAATGCACTTGGCAACGGTATCAGCGCGGTACTTATCTCTCCGGAAGGTTTCCATACACCTTTCATTGCTAGACTCTGCTTCAGTTGCACCAACAACATGGCCGAGTATGAAGCTTGTATCTTTGGTCTCAAGGCTGCGATTGACTTAGGAATCAAATCTTTGGTTGTGTTTGGGGACTCAGCTTTGGTTATCAGTCAAATCAAAGGAGAATGGGACACTAAAAATCCTAATCTCATCCCATACAAAGAACATGTCCTGACATTGTTACCTCATTTCGAGCAAATTACCTTCGAGCACTTCCCGCGAGAAGAAAATCAGCTAGCGGATCCTCTAGCTACAATGTCTTCCATGTTTAAACTTAACTGGGATAATGAGGCTCCCCAAGTCACCATTGAGCGAATGGATGAACCTACACATTGTCACGAGATTAATACCGAAGAAGTAGTGGACCAACCCTGGTTTCACGAAATCAAAAGGTATCTTAAGACTCAAGAATACTCTAAAGGAGCTTCAGTCAACGATAAAAAGTTCTTAAGGAGATTTGCTGCCAAGTTCTTCCTAAGAAATGGTATCCTATACAAGCGCAACCATGATTGTGTTCTGCTTCGTTGTATGGACAAGGTTGAAGTTGAGCGAATCATGACTGAACTGCATAGTGGCACATTTGGCACCCACTTGAGCGGACATACGATGGCTAAGAAGATCCTAAGGGCAGGTGTTGTACCCCAAAATTTGCCCTCCCATATTCTCCAAGAAATTGCCAAGCCAAGTCACAAAATTCCCCAAGGGTTGCACAGTGCAACTGTCTCCTATACAGTCAAAACTAGGGTTTGAGTCCTGATCAAGAAAAAGAAGTTTTCAAGGGTCCAATCAAGTCTTACATGCTTACAAATATGGTCAAGCATCTTCATATCAAGTTTCAAGGCATTCAGCTCAAGATTGCACAGTCAAAACCCTAAATTGCACTACAGTCAACTGTAGGGGCAAAATGGTCATTTGACGGTCAAAAGTTCAAATTTTTGGTCAACATATCATTTTGAAGCCATAAACTTCATTTGATCAATGCTTGATCATGATTCTCAAAGTTTGGCTCAGAAATCATCAAAGATGCAAAAGTTTCCTTATTTGGACAGTTGAAAAAGTCAACTGAAATTGACCAGGGCATAACTTTCACATGGATTATCAGAAAAATTCCATCCAAAGCTCATTTTGAAGAGAAAGACATTTCCTACAACTCATCTTCATACTTCAAGTCCAAGAAATTCTCTCACCAAAAGTTATCAATTTCAACATTATAGGTCATTTTCAAAAGTCAACAAAAAGGGACTTTAAGTCAAAGGCCATAACTTGAGATTGGTAAATCAAAATGACATGGGACCAAAGACATTGGTTAGAGGACTCAAAGACCTTTCCAAAATGTCCAAGAACATGAGAAAAGCTTAAAAATTGAGCAAGTTATGCCTTGTTGAAGTTGGGAAATATTTGGATATTTTGAAAAGTCAACTTTGATCCAAATGACCTAAAATTGCTAATGGGCCCATTTTTCTTCCATGATTCATCATTCCAAGCATATACACGACCACTTGGCCCAAAGGGAAGTATTTTCTCATTTTTTATTTATTTATTTGGATTTTTATTTATATTAATTCAATTAAATCAATTAAATATATGAAAAATGTTTAAATTAACCAAACCAATCTTTTTATACATGTTTTAAGGTCAATATTTCGTGTAAATGCAAACTAGGAAAGATTTGGGGTGATTGGATGCTAATTGATACAAGAACATGAGAAAAAGATATGAAAAGATCCTTAAGAAAAATCAAATCTTCAATTCATTGATTCAAGAGATTTTGAGCAATATTGTTGACCTAATGCCTTCCATACAAATACATGATCATAACCCTAATCATAATAGACAAAAAAGCTGCGCTAGAGACCAATATACAAACTTGGAATTTTCACTTAAAAACTCAATTCTGAAACCATTGTTAGAGGGCGAGTCAAGGCACGAAATTCATTCCAATAGCTTCCTTGGAGACTACTGAACACATTCCAATCAAAATCATCCATCCAAACGCAAAGAATTGGTATACAGAACCTGGAATGCTTTGTGAAAAATTTGTGATCGTGTTTTTAAATTTATGCATCTTCATGACATATTATTCATTGATTCATATTCCTGATGAAGTTTACAAGCTAACCATAACCTTTAATTGAAATTTCATGCGTTCTAGGCCAAGATGCCATGTTAGTTTTCTAGGGTTTTGCAGGACTGGAATTTGGGGCTTTTGCAATAAGGGAAAATTAGCCCTCAAGACCACCACCATTGGCTTCAGAATGCTCAAACGATCACAAACCAACTATTGCGCCTAATTTATGATTGCCCTAATGCTAATCGCTATTTTCTGTAAAGGCCTTTTCTGCAACGGTGTAAAAACCGTTGCTTATGTTGTTTGTATTTCAGGATGATGGAGACGATGACATCGTGGCAAAACGTGACTGGCTAGTTTCAAATTTCGCGCGCGTTGGGGCCACTGACTTTCTTTTCCTTTTAAACATTTATTAACCATTATATATTAAATGTAATTCAAGCGCTTCAGTGGCAGGTGTACACCTTTGCAATGTCCAAGACCTGGGTTCGAATCCCAGGTCTGTATTATTCTCAATATTATTTTTCAACATGTGTTCACGTGCAGTTCCATAACATGGGCATACCATGCGCTGCCAAGATTCAACGTCCATGTGTCCAAGGGAACCAGATCAATGGCTGAGAACTGAAACCTATGGTGGACTCAGGTCAACGCGTATGTACGTACCATGCAAAAATCAAAAAAGGCCACTGCTTATTGGGCCAGCATTCTCAAGATATACCTCCATCTGGGGACTGAACCCCCCCTGGTTTGCATTCTCTATATTTTTTTCTTATATTTTATTTTTTCAATTATTGTTTTATTGCTTTGATTTAATTAATTAACTATTTTTTCATAAATATAAAAAATACCCCAAAAAATCCGAAAAAAGATAAAAAATGTAATAAATATTTTTATTTTAACATTTTCTTGTAAATAAATTGTATATAATAAATTTAGTTTTAAATTAGGTTTAACTTAAATTCTTTTCATAACAAAAATCCAAAAAATATAGAATTAGGTTTAATTGACAATTTTTATCCCTTTTAATTTTTTTCTTTCACCATAATATTATTTATCTTATTTATTTTCCTGATTAAATTTGCATGTAAAAAATTAGGGTTAATTTAGTTTAAATTTAATATTTTCTTAATAACTTAAAAAATAATTAGAACTAGGTTTAACACCTTATTTTAGTTTTAATTAATTCTTTTTATTAAATCTCAAAAAAACATAAAAATACCAAAAACATTCTCTTTTAATTTTTAATTTTAAATTCCCCATTAATTTTAATATTTTGCAAAAGGGTCCAACGCCCTCGTTTCGATAATTCTTTTATTTCGCATATTTATTTTATTTCGCTCCAATAATTATGTACCTCTCCCAAAGCTTTGTAACGTTTACTTTTCGCACTTTTCAATTTCGTTATTTACTTTGCTTATTTATTTTTCTGTCAAATCGGGTCCGGTTTAATTTTGGCGATGTGGACCCGCGCCATTTGTAATAGCTTTAGATTTACCTTTCCCGCAAACTTTTTTAACTGTTAAACAAAGCATGCAAGAATGAATGGCCTTGAATAAAATCAAGCGTAGATCACAATTAACATGACAAGACAAATATCAACGAAAACGACACACGAATCGCACACACCACCCCTAGGGTACGCCTCACTGTTGCCTTGCCTTCGAAAGGTGATCGTCGAGTAGAGGATGTCTTAGTAAGTCCTCATGATTCGGGAACCTGGCATGAGGGTAGCTTCTAAGGTGTCTTCCCATTGCTCTGGTGATCACCATGTCCCTAAAACTCGAATTGACCCGAACACCTCCAACGGTGGTGCTACCTACCTCTCAATGGTGGGATGGCACTACTTTAAAGGACATTTACACAGACGAATTCCTTAGGGTAGGTAGGTTCTCGTAGATACTTGCTCTCTTCAAAAATAAACAAAAATCTTTTCACACCGACACTTTTCAAAAGCTTTCAAAGCAATTTTTCAAACACTCTGACACAAGAGTCGATCTGAAACTTTCAAAGAAACTTTTTTTAAACCCACATTGAAAAGCAAACAAACATTTTTGAAAACACATTGAGCAAGTATCTAAGAGCCCATGGATAACCATGGATAGAAAGGGTGCTAATACCTTCCCTTTCTATAACTTACCTCCCGAACCGAGAGCAATCTCTATAAGGAATTTTTCTGTGCTTTTGTCCTTTCCATTTGGAGAAAATAAAAGACGGTGGCGACTCTTGCTTCCGCGACATTTCGCGAACCAGCGTTAAACAGTCAGTTCCAGATCCACCGATCACAGAACTGGCGACTCTGCTGGGGAATATCTTATAAAGTGAGGTGTACCTTAGGGTTAGTTCATAACTGTGTTTTCAATTGTATTGACTTGTCTGCTTTAAATTTGTGGGTTGCATGGGAGTTACATAGATCCTAACCCGGATCTGGGGATGCCCTGTTTAGGTAGCATAAGCTGTGAGGGACCTGTCCGGCGTATACCGACATGGGTGAAGCAGTGGCTACGTTGGTGTGGCGCCTTGGTCTGTACCGATATCCCTCGTGTTGAAACGGGGAGAATATGGGTCTTCCAAGGAGTCATTAAGCACCAACAGACCTTAGAACCTTAAAAGACACAACTTGGCCATTAGAACAGTAGCAGTATGCTACGCCCATTGAGGCTAAACTCTCGTGATGGTTCTGGCCGCAAGAAAAGATTGCGATGCTGGAGTTATGACCGATTGAGGTTAGTCAATGATATTGGGATCCTCTAAGAACCCGGTTACTTTTGATTAGGACAGGTATGAACCAACGAACTGAAAGAGGGTAATACCTAGACTTCATGCTGGCCTAAACTCTAAGGGCTCTTCTGTGTGACTTGTGTGCCTTCGTACTTGACTATTTGCATGCTTGTTGTCTGACACTTGAGTTTTCTGCAGGTTTTGTTTATAGTCCTTAATAGGGGCTCATAACAGAGTATACTAAGTTTCTTACAGGTTTTGTTGTTTAGTCCTTAATAAGGGCTCATAACAGGATTTACTCACATTACCCCATGCATACCATAACATCATACCATTGCATACATCCTAACCCATTTCAAGGACCTCAAGGGCTTGTGATGCAGGTCATGATGAGCCAACTGTCCAGCAAGGGGCAAAGGGGATTTATTTTCCTCTAGACAAAGTTGTCAGGGGTTATGACCCACTGGATATGGTGAGCCTTTGACCTTTGAAGAAGAGTTCTCAACAACATGGGTGTCCTTCAATCAAGCTCTAAATCCCAATGCTAACAAATTTTCTTGTTTACCCCGCGAGGTCCTTGAAAACATTGCATGCATGTCATACACATCATTACATAACAGGAATCTTTGTTGCAGGTCACTTACCTTTCTCGCTGTTTATTTCAGCAATGGCCTTCCAACCAGACAACCAGGGCCTTCTTGCTCAAGAGACTCGGTTCGGGGAAATCCTCCTGAATCTATCCAAGGGGCAGGAGGAGCTAAGGACACTTCTCATGGAAACTCTAGTCAGGGACAGTGCTGAGGATGAAGGGCTGAAACACCTACAAGCGAAGATGGATGCAATGAAAGCCCAGATGTTGGGGCAGAGGAACGCCATTCAAGGTTTAGCTCAAAGACAAGATGAGCTCCAGTTTCTCGTCAACCAACTGCTTCAGGGTAACCAACTGGGGCAAACATCTAAGGGTAAAAAGCCATTCATCATCCAATCATCCTCGAGACAAGAGGATAAGGGGAAAGCTCCTCAAATGGCTCCAGTGCCACAAATTCAGCATCAACCTCACCAGCTTCAGCCAGACAAGCCCAGAAGGCAATTCACCCCGCTCAACATGTCGCTGTATCAAGCTTTGCAACGCCTATTGAGGTTGAATCTGATCACATTAAGGGCTCATCCCCGGAACCCCAACACAGCATCTCCTTCCTATGATCCCAATAAGAGGTGCGCCTACCACTCTGCTAGCCCAGGACATGATACCAATGAATGTTGGGATCTGAGGAACAAAATCCAGGACCTGATCGATGAAGGGGCATTGGAGTTCACACAAGATGGACAGGCTGAATTTTTCTACCGTTCCTCCAAGGCTCACCAGTTGAAGTGACAAGCTCCGAGACTAGGAAACTTTTGTTCATTCGAATGTTCAAGTTGTGTTTTTCTTTTGACCGTTCAAACATTTATTCATGTTAAAACATTGTTATTCCATTAATGCATCGCTTATGTCTATTTTGAATCAATATATTCACATTCACTATATGAAAATTGTTTTCATATTTTTTCTAATGTCAACTCTCGTTAATTCTAAGCCTCTTGAGGGAGGATGACGAAAACGATACCATGATCGCTACAGTATGCTTTTGAACAGACCCCGCTGATGAGGTACAGGCATTGTTTCAAATCCTAAACACTGGAGTTATAAGGAAGATAATCCCTTGTCAACCCCTCTGAGCCAAAGAAGTAGGAGTTTTTCTTTTCGAAATTCAAAACCCTTAATCATAACCTGGGGCAGGGTAGTCTCTCAGTTGATCCAAGTGCATAACGAATGGCACCAAAGAGGTCCTTACAAAACAAAGAAGACAGTGATGGTTCCGAATGGTCAATAAAGAAAGGCAGTCATTCTCTCAAAAAATAAAAAACCCATTAAGTCAAAACCTATGAAGGAGACTTACGAAACTGGGGCATCCCGCTGACTGTAATTCCAAAAAAGGGAAACAGTTCAGGCAAAAAGCAGGGATAACGAAATCAAAAAAGAAAGAGGTCCTACAAACCCTCAACAAAAAAGGAAATGACTGCCTAATCCAAATATACTGTCAATATCTGAACCATCACCGGAAAATTAGAGCAAAGACTTAAACAAGGTCTAACGTATGATCAACTGAGTTTAGGTTTGGAGAACATCACGAAGAGCGGGTGGGTACAAATAAAATTTGAGCCTTTATCCTTTGTTTCTTAAACCGTGAACCAAGCCACGTTATTACCCTTAAAAGTCCTAGCTGAAGCATGGGTTAGTTCGAAAGCATACTGTTGCGAAAGGTATCCTGACTCCTAAGGCCTACGGTAAATACGGAGTTGATATCATGTTTTACAAACATTCACGTGTTTTATGAAAAAAAAGAATGCATTTTCAAAATCTTCAAGACAGACATAAGCTTTGCATTTTTAACATAACTTTGTTTGCATATGACTTTTTGTTTGAACAGCATAGAAATTCGCATGACAAAAGTCTAATGAACAAGAGTATCTCCAATCAAGGGGCACGACCTAATCATGGTCCGTCATCTGGGGCAATCCAATCAAGATTCGGAGAATCTCTCAAAGGCCAAATAGCCTGGGGCAAATCTTCGTCTGAGTCGCTTGGGGCACTCCAACAACAAATCTGACCTGATCAAATACCTTCTGGTGGCATGACCAAGCTAACAGGGGCAACTCCCTACATTCTAAGAGCATGGACATAGTCGAAAAGATACTACGCAAAATCAAGGACCCGCTAGGTCGACGTACCTAGGCAAAAATAAGGGCTTCCCGGCGAACCAAAAGGGTTCGGGCAAAATGAGGGATGAAATAAAAAATCTGTACACCCGGCAAGTCGAAAACCCGAAAAGGCGGCTTGGGCAAAAATGGGTATCCCGGTGGACTGAAAACCCGAAAGGGCGGTCCAGGAAAAAGTTAGGGATCAAAGCGTACGACTATGTCCTGTCATCTCGTCACCTGCCTACCAGAAGAAGGTTCGTCCATCAATAAGCTATCAGCACCTCTCAGGTCTTCCTCTCCCACCTCTGAAACAGGGGCAATAAGGAGTGGTCTAAAAGCAACTAATTATTCTGTCCTTCAGGGTACCAAGATGGGCTCAGCGGAAGAACGTAACCAGATATCCTAATTCCCCAGAGAGTAAGTCAGCAGTCAGTACATTCTCTCCAAGCTATACTATCAAATCTTAAGGAAGTTGAGTATCCTCCAGCAGATCTCAACATTCCCCAGCAGCATACATATATTCTTAACAAGCATCCCCGGCAGTCTTGGTCTAAAGATTGATCCCCCGGCGGTGTATCAGCATTCAAAGGAATCACTTCCCCAACATATCGAAACTTCCCCAGAAAAGTCCAATTCGGTTTCCCCAGGAAAGATGGAGTCCATATCCCCAAGCAGTAAGCTTATCCCCAGTAAGATTCTGGAAGCTTACCCCCTCGCCGAGCACGAACGCGTCGTCCGGCTTGATTTAAAGAGTTATTTCCTTAACAGGATATAACTGGGTTATCCTCAGCCAAAATCCCCGGAAAGAGCGTCCTCGACGAAGCCTCCTTATCCCCAGCGAAGTCTATTAACGCTTCCAACTCAACAAGGGTATCCCTAGCAAATTATTATCAACAATTCAGCAAAGTACCTCTCTCCCCACAGAGTATTACTTCCCAGCATGGTCGCTAGAGTATCTTTTCTCCCCGCAGAATCCTCCATTTGCCAAGTTTATTCCTCAAAGGAGTCATCTTCTCCTACCGGTATTCTTGCAGTTATCATCCCCAGCGGAAGTAAGAGTTTATTCTCCAACATCAGCCCAGGATATGACTTCCCGGCACCCGTCAAGGATTTACTTTCCTAGACAAAAACATTCATAAAACATCACATACATCATTATAGCATGCATAGACGCATCATATCATACAAATCTCATTTATGTTGAGAACATCATTGCTTGAGCCATATCATGCATCGCATATGACTGACCTTTACCTTTCAGGAAAGATGCAGTTGAAATTCTCAATCATATTTCAAGACCTAGACCGGTTCAGTTAATCGACTTCGAAGATCTCTTATCCAGTCCAAGGCCTTCTTTAGTCCATCTAAATCGACTCCCAACAGATTTTTCTAATAAAGACTCAATAGAAGTTATTCCAGACGTTTCCCTCTCCGACGGTGAGTGTGAGGTGATAGTCTCTTATGGTTCCCTCTCCGACGGTGTGTGAGGTGGTAAGTCCTTTTTCAGATGTTTCCCTCTCCGACGGTGAGTGTGAGGTGATAGTCTCCTATGGTTCCCTCTCCGACAGTGTGTGAGGTGGTAAGTCCTTTTCAGATGTTTCCCTCTCCGACGATGAGTGTGAGGTGATAGTCTCTTATGGTTCCCTCTCCGACGGTGTGTGAGGTGGTAAGTCCTTTTCAGATGTTTCCCTCTCCGACGATGAGTGTGAGGTGATAGTCTCTTATGGTTCCCTCTCCGACGGTGTGTGAGGTGGTAAGTCCTTTTCAGATGTTTCCCTCTCCGACGATGAGTGTGAGGTGATAGTCTCTTATGGTTCCCTCTCCGACGGTGTGTGAGGTGGTATGTCCTTTTTCAGATGTTTCCCTCTCCGACGGTGAGTGTGAGGTGATAGTCTCTTATGGTTCCCTCTCTGACGGTGTGTGAGGTGGTAAGTCCTTTTTCAGATGTTTCCCTCTCCGACGGTGAGTGTGAGGTGATAGTCTCTTATAGTTCCCTCTCCGACGGTGTGTGAGGTGGTAAGTCCTTTTTCAGATGTTTCCCTCTCCGACGGTGAGTGTGAGGTGATAGTCTCTTATAGTTCCCTCTCCGACGGTGTGTGAGGTGGTAAGTCCTTTTCAGATGTTTCCCTCTCCGACGATGAGTGTGAGGTGATAGTCTCTTATGGTTCCCTCTCCGACGGTGTGTGAGGTGGTAAGTCCTTTTCAGATGTTTCCCTCTCCGACGTTGAGTGAGGTGATCATTCCTTTCATATTATAATTGCCTATGGTTCTCTTCCCAATACTGCGAAGATAATAATTCCCATCAAGATTTTCTCAACGAGCGTTGTTGAAGTTAAAATCACCCAAGGTTCTCTTACCATTCATGCTAAGGCAGTAACCATACCTGGTCCATTCATCATCTTTTGAAGCTCCAGATTCATCTCCTGTAACCAGTCAGGACACATCTATACCAAGCATCTGAAAACCAGCTCCTGCAACGTGTCAGGTACTCATTTGTTCTTTTGCAGGTATGCAGGTTCTCTCCAAGGAATCTCCTACGCGATCAACATCCAGATGGCATCTATAAGCCCATCATCCTATCCAGCAATCTCCAAATGGCATCTATAAGCCCATTCCCACCAAACTGCTAACATGTGAGCGCAAATTTCTGGGCACTCTAGTGTCCAATCATCTTCTACCCTCGGATTACGAAAGGCACGTCAGCCAATCTGCATCCTCAGGTCTAAGAAGATTGTACAGGGGCAACTGTTGTACCCCAAAATTTGCCCTCCCATATTCTCCAAGAAATTGCCAAGCCAAGTCACAAAATTCCCCAAGGGTTGCACAGTGCAACTGTCTCCTATACAGTCAAAACTAGGGTTTGAGTCCTGATCAAGAAAAAGAAGTTTTCAAGGGTCCAATCAAGTCTTACATGCTTACAAATATGGTCAAGCATCTTCATATCAAGTTTCAAGGCATTCAGCTCAAGATTGCACAGTCAAAACCCTAAATTGCACTACAGTCAACTGTAGGGGCAAAATGGTCATTTGACGGTCAAAAGTTCAAATTTTTGGTCAACATATCATTTTGAAGCCATAAACTTCATTTGATCAATGCTTGATCATGATTCTCAAAGTTTGGCTCAGAAATCATCAAAGATGCAAAAGTTTCCTTATTTGGACAGTTGAAAAAGTCAACTGAAATTGACCAGGGCATAACTTTCACATGGATTATCAGAAAAATTCCACCCAAAGCTCATTTTGAAGAGAAAGACATTTCCTACAACTCATCTTCATACTTCAAGTCCAATAAATGCTCTCACAAAAAGTTATCAATTTCAACATTATAGGTCATTTTCAAAAGTCAACAAAAAGGGACTTTAAGTCAAAGGCCATAACTTGAGATTGGTAAATCAAAATGACATGGGACCAAAGACATTGGTTAGAGGACTCAAAGACCTTTCCAAAATGTCCAAGAACATGATAAAAGCTTAAAAATTGAGCAAGTTATGCCTTGTGGAAGTTGGGAAATTTTTGGATATTTTGAAAAGTCAACTTTGATCCAAATGACCTAAAATTGCTAATGGGCCCATTTTTCTTCCATGATTCATCATTCCAAGCATATACACGACCACTTGGCCCAAAGGGAAGTATTTTCTCATTTTTTATTTATTTATTTGGATTTTTATTTATATTAATTCAATTAAATCAATTAAATATATGAAAAATGTTTAAATTAACCAAACCAATCTTTTTATACATGTTTTAAGGTCAATATTTCGTGTAAATGCAAACTAGGAAAGATTTGGGGTGATTGGATGCTAATTGATACAAGAACATGAGAAAAAGATATGAAAAGATCCTTAAGAAAAATCAAATCTTCAATTCATTGATTCAAGAGATTTTGAGCAATATTGTTGACCTAATGCCTTCCATACAAATACATGATCATAACCCTAATCATAATAGACAAAAAAGCTGCGCTAGAGACCAATATACAAACTTGGAATTTTCACTTAAAAACTCAATTCTGAAACCATTGTTAGAGGGCGAGTCAAGGCACGAAATTCATTCCAATAGCTTCCTTGGAGACTACTGAACACATTCCAATCAAAATCATCCATCCAAACGCAAAGAATTGGTATACAGAACCTGGAATGCTTTGTGAAAAATTTGTGATCGTGTTTTTAAATTTATGCATCTTCATGACATATTATTCATTGATTCATATTCCTGATGAAGTTTACAAGCTAACCATAACCTTTAATTGAAATTTCATGCGTTCTAGGCCAAGATGCCATGTTAGTTTTCTAGGGTTTTGCAGGACTGGAATTTGGGGCTTTTGCAATAAGGGAAAATTAGCCCTCAAGACCACCACCATTGGCTTCAGAATGCTCAAACGATCACAAACCAACTATTGCGCCTAATTTATGATTGCCCTAATGCTAATCGCTATTTTATGTAAAGGCCTTTTCTGCAACGGTGTAAAAACCGTTGCTTATGTTGTTTGTATTTCAGGATGATGGAGACGATGACATCGTGGCAAAACGTGACTGGCTAGTTTCAAATTTCGCGCGCGTTGGGGCCACTGACTTTCTTTTCCTTTTAAACATTTATTAACCATTATATATTAAATGTAATTCAAGCGCTTCAGTGGCAGGTGTACACCTTTGCAATGTCCAAGACCTGGGTTCGAATCCCAGGTCTGTATTATTCTCAATATTATTTTTCAACATGTGTTCACGTGCAGTTCCATAACATGGGCATACCATGCGCTGCCAAGATTCAACGTCCATGTGTCCAAGGGAACCAGATCAATGGCTGAGAACTGAAACCTATGGTGGACTCAGGTCAACGCGTATGTACGTACCATGCAAAAATCAAAAAAGGCCACTGCTTATTGGGCCAGCATTCTCAAGATATACCTCCATCTGGGGACTGAACCCCCCCTGGTTTGCATTCTCTATATTTTTTTCTTATATTTTATTTTTTCAATTATTGTTTTATTGCTTTGATTTAATTAATTAACTATTTTTTCATAAATATAAAAAATACCCCAAAAAATCCGAAAAAAGATAAAAAATGTAATAAATATTTTTATTTTAACATTTTCTTGTAAATAAATTGTATATAATAAATTTAGTTTTAAATTAGGTTTAACTTAAATTCTTTTCATAACAAAAATCCAAAAAATATAGAATTAGGTTTAATTGACAATTTTTATCCCTTTTAATTTTTTTCTTTCACCATAATATTATTTATCTTATTTATTTTCCTGATTAAATTTGCATGTAAAAAATTAGGGTTAATTTAGTTTAAATTTAATATTTTCTTAATAACTTAAAAAATAATTAGAACTAGGTTTAACACCTTATTTTAGTTTTAATTAATTCTTTTTATTAAATCTCAAAAAAACATAAAAATACCAAAAACATTCTCTTTTAATTTTTAATTTTAAATTCCCCATTAATTTTAATATTTTGCAAAAGGGTCCAACGCCCTCGTTTCGATAATTCTTTTATTTCGCATATTTATTTTATTTCGCTCCAATAATTATGTACCTCTCCCAAAGCTTTGTAACGTTTACTTTTCGCACTTTTCAATTTCGTTATTTACTTTGCTTATTTATTTTTCTGTCAAATCGGGTCCGGTTTAATTTTGGCGATGTGGACCCGCGCCATTTGTAATAGCTTTAGATTTACCTTTCCCGCAAACTTTTTTAACTGTTAAACAAAGCATGCAAGAATGAATGGCCTTGAATAAAATCAAGCGTAGATCACAATTAACATGACAAGACAAATATCAACGAAAACGACACACGAATCGCACACACCACCCCTAGGGTACGCCTCACTGTTTCCTTGCCTTCGAAAGGTGATCGTCGAGTAGAGGATGTCTTAGTAAGTCCTCATGATCCGGGAACCTGGCATGAGGGTAGCTTCTAAGGTGTCTTCCCATTGCTCTGGTGATCACCATGTCCCTAAAACTCGAATTGACCCGAACACCTCCAACGGTGGTGCTACCTACCTCTCAATGGTGGGATGGAACTACTTTAAAGGACATTTACACAGACGAATTCCTTAGGGTAGGTAGGTTCTCGTAGATACTTGCTCTCTTCAAAAATAAACAAAAATCTTTTCACACCGACACTTTTCAAAAGCTTTCAAAGCAATTTTTCAAACACTCTGACACAAGAGTCGATCTGAAACTTTCAAAGAAACTTTTTTTAAACCCACATTGAAAAGCAAACAAACATTTTTGAAAACACATTGAGCAAGTATCTAAGAGCCCATGGATAACCATGGATAGAAAGGGTGCTAATACCTTCCCTTTCTATAACTTACCTCCCGAACCGAGAGCAATCTCTATAAGGAATTTTTCTGTGCTTTTGTCCTTTCCATTTGGAGAAAATAAAAGACGGTGGCGACTCTTGCTTCCGCGACATTTCGCGAACCAGCGTTAAACAGTCAGTTCCAGATCCACCGATCACAGCAGGCTACTACTGGTTTACCATGGAAGCTGACTGTCAACAATACGCCCGCACTTGTCACAAATGCCAAGTCTATATGGACAAGGTGCATATTCCTCCGGTTCCTCTCAATATCCTAATAGCTCCTTGGCCATTCGCAATGTGGGGTATCGACATGATTGGAGAGATCAAGCCTACAGCATCCAATGGACACCGCTTCATCCTGGTGGCCATTGATTACTTTACCAAGTGGGTCGAAGCAGCTTCCTTCGCCTCCGTTACAAAGAATGTGGTTGCTCGCTTCATCAAGCATAACCTCATTTGCCGGTACGGTATTCCTGACCGAATCATTACGGACAATGGTACAAACCTGAACAATACTATGATCACCGCTCTGTGCGAACAATTCAAGATTCAACATCACAATTCATCTCCCTATAGGCCAAAGATGAACTGTGTTGTCGAAGCTGCGAACAAAAATATCAAGAAGATCATTCAAAAGATGACAGTCACCTACAAGGACTGGCATGAGATGTTACCGTTTTCTCTACACGGGTACCGTACCACGGCGCGAACATCAACTAGGGCACCACCCTTTTCTTTTGTATGCGGCATGTAAGTTGTTTTACCTATCGAAGTTCAGATTCCTTCCCTGAGAATAATGAAGGACGCTGGTTTGAGTGAAGACAATTGGATTCAGACCCGGCTTGATCAACTTAACTTGATTGACGAGAAGCGACTTACTTCAGTTTGTCATGGTCAGACGTATCAAAAACGGATGATCAAGGCTTTCAACAAGAAAGTCAGACGTCAGGTATATCAAGTCGGAGATCTTGTAATCAAGTGGATCATCTTGCCGCAAAGTGATCCCAAGGGCAAATAGACTCCTACCTATGAAGGACCATTTGTGATCAAAAACATCTTTTCTGGTGGGGCTATGATTCTAACCACCATGGACGGTGACGACCTGCCACACCCTGCGGATGTAGACATAGTCAAAAGATACTATGCATAAACGACCCGCCAAGTTGAAAACCCGAAAGAGCGACTTGGGCAAAAATGGGCATCCTAGTGAATCGAAAACCCGAAAGGGAGGTTCAGGAAAAAATTAGGGATAAACAAAAAAATCTGTACACCCGGCAAGTTGAAAACCCGAAAGGGCGACTTGGGCAAAAAAGGGTTTCCTGGTGGATCGAAAACCTGAAAAGGCGATCCAGGCAAAAGTTAGGGAATTAAAGCGTATGACTATGTCTCATCGGATCACTTTAAGGACAACCTCTTCACGGATAAACTCCAAGCTTCTGATCAATCCAATCATCTGCGGACAAAGCAACGAATGGACAAGATACTCAGAGTTGCGAAGGCTATAGCAGAATGGGAACCCCATGGAATTGTTACACATAACCATCTTTGTTTGTATAGATTTTTCCCAATATTATAGCGACATTCTCTTACTAGGATGTCTGTCTCCTTTGTACAAAATACTTACACAAAGTTAATACAAAGTTACTTCAAAGTGCAGAAAACTGTTTGCCTTTTCTTTCTTTTTTACACTTGTGTTTTATTTGAAAACGTCCAATGATTTATTAAATGAGCATATGCATTTAAACCAGATAATTCCTCAGAAAGTTATTTTTAAAACTTTTTTCCCCAATGAAGTCGCCAATCAAATCAGCACGTCACTAAGACCCCCAGCGGAGAGGAAACTTTGAGCTACCAATCCCCAGCGGAAACCATTCAGTTTGCCCCTGATATCCTCAACAGGACGGAGTTTCTCATTTTTGGAATCCCCAATAGATTGGCATACACTCAACCTCTTGACCCCAAATGCCTGAATGAAGATTCTCATTCTTGCTTCCCCAGTAGATTGGCATACACCCAAGCTCCTGATATTCCCGACAGAATGAAGATTCTCATTCTCAAAGTGGTATATAACCCGAGTTCCTGATATTCCCGACAGAATGAAGATTCTCATTCTCAAAGTGGTATATAACCCGAGTTCCTGATATTCTCGACTGAATGAAGATTCTCATTCTCAAAGTGGCATACAACCTAAACTCCTGAATTTCTTCCAAACAGGAATAAGCTTTTCCCAGAGTCTTGAGCTTACTCTCCAGCAGGATAGTTGCTCCCCAACAGTATAGCTATTCCCCACAGAGTTTTTACTCCCCAACAAAATCAAGATTCTCATCCTTGATTCTCCAGTGAAGTTGACCAGAACCTTCTTTACTCTCAGCATAAATTTGTCAGAGTTTTTAATCCCCCTGCAGATCGAAGATTCTCGTTCTTGACTCCTCGACACAAATTCCCCTAGCAGAATGAAGATTCTCATTCTCAATTCCCTAGTGGAGTTCTCCTCAAACAACAAAAACAGGAATCCTCGGTAGAAGTATTCTAAGCAAAACTTGAAGACACACATACTCTTCAACAGTGGTCCAGGATTTATTTTCCCCGACAGCGGTCAAAGATTTTATTATCTCCAACTATCCGGGATTTATCTTCCTCGGCAAGACGGTTAATCAGCATACATGCGCATACATTGCATTCATATATCATAAACATTGATAAAACACATATATTGTATCATACATTTCATGCAACATAACTTTGTGTTTCGGCTAATATTTTACCCTTTTCAGGATAAGATTAGCAAGCTTCGAATTCAAGAATCATGAAAACAGTTTACGGGTGCTTCCAAACATGGATGTCAATCAATCGCTTGTTCAGATTCAGCTTATTGAAAACAGTTTACGGATGCTCCAAACATGGATGTTAATATATTTCTTATTCAAACCCAAGGATCATGAAAACAGTTTACGGGTGCTTCCAAACATGGATGTAAATCTATCGCTTGTTCAGATTCAGCTTATTGAAAACAGTTTACGGATGCTCCAAACATGGATTTTAATCTATTGCTTGTTCAAACCCAAGGATCATGAAAACAGTTTACGGGTGCTTCCAAACATGGATGTCAATCTATCGCTTGTTCAGATTCAGCTCTTGAAAACAGTTTACGGATGCACCAAACATGGATGTTAATCTATTGCTTGTTCAAACCCAAGGATCATGAAAACAGTTTACGGGTGCTTCCAAACATGGATGTCAATCTATCGCTTGTTCACATTCGGCTCATTGAAAACAGTTTACGGAGGCTCCAAACATGGATGCTAATCTATTGCTTAATCAGACCCCCAGCTCAGAGACGTTCCAGACATGGATACCTTTATGATACTCATTCTTTCACCTACAACATACAATTCAACAAACATTTTTGGATGGCATCTTTAAGCCCATCTCCGACAAGATTCTGTCACATCTCCAAATGGCATCTTTAAGCCCATTCCCTCAACTATGCTTTGACAAGTGCAAATTTATGGGCACTCTAGTGTCCAATCATCTTTTACCTTCGAGTCGCGAAGGACAAACTCACCGATCTAACTCTTCAGGTTCAAGAAGATTGAACAGGGGTAGCTGTTGTACCCCAAAATTTGCCCTCCCTTTTTCACAAGAAATCGTAACCCTAGGGTTTTCTCAGATTTTCAAGATTGGCTCAGGAATCGATCAAACAGACTTTTCTATGGCAGTAAATCAAGAATTAGGGTTTTCTCTCGCATTTCTCAGAAGAAACTGAATTCTCAGAAATTCCATTAACTGTCACATGTTTTCATACTTTTTAAGCCTACTGAAAGATTATTGGTTGTTCTCAAGGATTGTTTATCTGGGATAAGAGATAGGAGCTGAGATGGTCATTTGAAATATTCAGGTTTTGTCTAATCCAGGTTAACCAGACAATGTGCGTTTGTTAAGACATTTGTTTGTTATTGGAATGAAATGCTTGTTTGTTTGTTGGAATACACAATGCGTATTTTGATTGGAATGTTGTTGCAGGGTTATGAGATTACAAAGTTTTTTGGGATTACTTGGAATTTAAGTTATTTGTATTGGAAATATTGGAATGCAGTTTCAGTTATTTTAAATCAGGAGTCTTAAACAATAAGTGAAGATGCAAAGAAAGAATTGCAAATTATTGACAGTAGAAGAATTTCATTGGATAAAGACTTTTTCATTTATTTCAAAAAAATGTTACAATACAGTTTGTTATTTAAATGCTTTAAGTTGTGCAACTTATTGTATTTGAACATTAAATTGGTACATTTGCTTGAATATTTATCCCTAAGTTACAAAGAGAAAAGTCTAAGCCTAAACTTCTATTGTTCCCGTGCTCGCCACAAAGTCTCCGGCTTCTTCTGCTTTGTCATCACCCAAGTTGTGCTCACATGAAAAAACAAAGAAAAGAGGATTAGTACAATTAATTTTCAAACAAAAAAAAGAGAAAGGAAAATTTTCATCATTAAAGTTTTCCGTCTGGAATCAGAGTGCTATTGTTCATCATGTTTTTATTTTTCTCTTTGCAAATCACAAGAAGATTGCTCTTCTTGGTTCACAAAGATAAAAAAATAAAAAATGCAAAAAGAAGAATGTAAACAAAGCAAATGTATTCAAATGCAACAAGGCGCCAAACTACATTACAAAGTAAGCAAAATTGCATACAAAGGCAGACTGAAACCTGCTGTACAAACAGCACAAGCAAGGTGCCAAACTGAGCTACAAAGCATAAGGCGCCAAACTGCATTTACAAAACATAAGCAAACTGAACAAAACAAATTGGATGCAAACTGTACAAATGCAGCAAGTACAATGCAGCAGGATAGCAGGCAAAGCAGGAGGTAAACCAAATCACAAGTCAAAGACTTGTCACAACTTTTCATCATTTTCCAATTAATAAGCAAACTTTTCAGAAAATAAGAAAAAGCAAAGTTGCTTTGTCATTGAGATAGAAAGAGAGAAAAGGGAGCACCTTTTTAGTATTGTACAGTTGGCTAAGAAAAGGGATCACAAGATATAATACCATAAAAACAGCAAGAAGAAAAGGCCCAACAGTTTCAAGCACAAGCTATAAGTCCCAGCCTGCTAACCAAAGGTGGGGGGATCTGTTATAAAACAGAAGTCAAGAGCCTGAAAAACAAAACAAAAAAACTCCAAGCCAAGCCTGAAAACTCACAAGTTAAAAACCTGTAAAACCTTTAACAATTGGAACCAAGCTGAAAAATATACCAAAACAACTGCACAACTCTCCCAAAGCCAAAAACATGTTAGCAGTTTCACCACCATCCCAAACCTATTACCAAACTGTAAACCAAACTGCAATAACCACAAAACCCTTAACAAACCAAAACTGCAACAAAACTCCCAAACCTTGTGAACCAATACAGAACAACAACCATAACTGCATAACAATTGCAGAACACAGTCAAAACTAGCATACAAAAAACTCAACAAATCACCAAAAAACCTGCATTTCTTAAACAGAAACAAGTATCTAAACTGAAAACATGTTACCAATCAACCAAAAAATCCCAAATGGCCTAACAGTTTCAAACTCCCAAACCCTGTGAACCATAACCAGCCTTCCAAACTGTAAACAAAAATCGTACCAAACTACACAATCAATCAAAACCTTCTGAAACAATCAATAGCCAAACAAAAGCTAGCAACAATAACCACTTTTAGAACAATCAATATCCAGTAAAAGCTACAAAATATCAACAAGGTTTCAGAACTATCATCATTAACAAAACCACCAACAAAATCAGTTTCAGAAACCATCATCATTAACAAAAAACAACAATGAAACCAAGTTTCAGAATAGCATCATTGTAGTTCAAATCAGAAGAAAAAATACCAACAACAAAGTTTCAGATTATCAAATCATCATCAACAATCATCAAACAAGTTTCAGAATAGTATCATCAACATTCAAGAGAGAGGAAAAAGTTTCAGAAGCAACATCAACAACAAGTTTCAGAAACATTTAATCATCATCAACATTCAGAATCAAAGAGAGAAGAAAGAGGCAACAAGTTTCAGAACTGAAAGTCATCATCAACAAAATCAACAAACAATAACAAAGTCTCAGAAGGAATCATCATCGTTCAAGGTTCAAGAAAAGAAGAGAAGTTACCAAAAAAGCTCGTCATCATTTCCTCTCCTCGTACCTCCGGCCACCAAGGGAGCGCCGCCAGTCAAACCTCTCTCCCTCCATTTTCCAGAAAATCTCACAGGTAAGATGCTTCTCAAACCCTTACTGCGTTTTAGGCATAGCACCATAGGTTAAACAAAGAAACATGAAGCCAACTTGATCAAACGAAAACTGTAAAACTCAAAACAAAGAACGAACCTTACTGTTTCACCAAAGCCTTGGATCGTTGTGAGGAGATGAGAGAGGGAGACAGCACTCCGGCGGCCTTAGGGGAGGAGGAGATCAGAACCCTAGAGTGAGGGAGATGAAGAGAGAAAACGAGAGAAACGGCACCGCTGTGAGCAAGAAACGTACAAACCATAATTTCTTGAAGACCCTAACAAAAATATCACCAACTTTGCCTTGGGCCTGTCCGCCCCTCCAGCTTAAGCCCACTTGAATTGCTACTAACCCCCCTCCATTCCATTCTGACTCTCCCCTTCCCTTATTTTTGTTATTGGGCCAAACACCACCCTAAAGCCCATTTGTTTAACTTCAATTTTGTTTTCTTTTTTTTTTTAGTTAATAATAACAATAGTAATACATTAAAACTTTGTTTTTTTTAAGTTAGTTTTATTTTATTCTTTATTAATTAATCCTGCTTCATTTGATAAAATACCAAAAAAAAAGAACATTTAGTTTGATTTAATTAATTTTGCTTTTCTTTAAACCTTTTTATCATTTAATAAAAATACTAAAAATGATAGAGATTTTGTTTAATTAAATTTTCTTACTTTAAACTTTTTATCCACATAATTAATAAAAAACATATACAAAGAATAATAATAATTATTCTTAATTTTTTAGAATAGATTATTTATTTATTTCTCAAGTAAATACATGCATTTCATAATTGATTGATTTTCTTTATTTTATAATTTGTTATGGCTTTGTATTGAATTGCGACAATTCGATTTGGTTGTAATATTTGGATATTATTATTCTTGTGAGACTCACCCCCATTTGTAATAATTGTACCCCCATCCCCGGATACTTTTGTAATAGCTTAGACTTTTAATTCTCGCACTTTATGCTTTCAAATATGCCATGATTAGAGATTAGGGTTTGTATGCGAAAATCCAAAATCAATCGCTAGATGACCTAATACAAGACCTAAATGCATGAAAATGACAAACACAATTCACACGTGCACCTCTAGGGTAACCACGGTTGTTGCCTCGGAAATACAATCATGTCCCTCGAATATGAGACACTCTAGCAAATGCCCCTTCGATAAACAAAGATCATAGTCCCTCGATGACCCTCGATGTTGCCTTCGATAAAACTATCTCGTCCCATACAAAATTGCTAGAGCGTCTCACAAGTTGCTTTCAATGATTGTATGCGATGACCCGCGCCTCTCCCGTTCAACATCCTAATACAAGGTTGTTTACCAAATGCAATGGTAAAACAACACTGTCAAAAGGGTTAAAAATGTGTAGGAAATACTTTTGAGTAAAATAGGGTAGATAACTCTTACTTACTTGATCAAATCTTGCAAAACATCCTTTCTATTTTCAAACACACTTCACAAAACAATTTCAAAACATTTCCCAAAAACAAACTTTCAAACATTGAAATCTTTTCAAAAGACAACACACCTTTGTATATATTCAAACAAGAATCATTACAAAGGTTGCCACGACGATGGCCTCTTTTTCAAAGCATTTTCAAAAAACCACACACAAAGCACCATTTCAAACAATTGAAAAGCAAAATCAAGTGATCTAAACAAGTAACTAAGAGCCCATGGATAACCATGGATGAAAAGGGTGCTTGCACCTTCCCTTTTCATAATCTACCCCCCGAACCCAAGAAAACATCTCAAAGGTCTTTCCTATGATTTTTGACCTTTCCTTTGGATAAAATAAAAAGTCGGTGGCGACTCTTGCTAAACCGCACAATTGCGAACACAAAATGCAAAACCTCAAGTCAGTTCTCCCACCGTATCACAGCCCCCCCCCCCCCCCCCCCCGGGAAATTCCTCGAGGTAAAAGGTGATTGGCTCCAATCTGCCTTTAATCCTCTCGAAAGTTACCATTTACAGGGGGGGGGGGGGGCGTGTCGACTAGCTCGTCCAATTTCCTCTTGGATGAATTTATAGTTAATTCATTAAACCCTGCACCATTTATAACCATGGCGGGGGGGGGGGGGGGGGGGAGTTTTCCCACCTGTTGTGCATGGACAGAGGCTCTTGAATATGTTTGGGGATGTAGAAGTCCTCCGGTCTCGTAACAGAGAATGCGGTTTGGATGGGGACCGACTCGTCAGATGGTTAGGCATCCTCCTCTATCTCCCTTGTTTCACGGGAATCTCGACGGGGGGCGTCGCCGCATAAATATTTCCTGAGTCTCCCTCCTTTTATGAGGGTCTCGATAGCATCCTTGAGATGGATACAATCTTCAGTCAAGTGTCCATGGCTACGGTGATACTGGGAGTATTTGCTCCGATCTTCCCCGGGTTTAGCAGGAGCGGGGCGAGGACGTTTGACGCCGCCATCCTTGAAATTTGTGTTTGTGCACTCCGCAAAAATGCGCTCGCGGGAAGCCTTTAGCAGATTGTACTCAATAAACCTCCCCGAGGGCCCCCTCTTCTCGCGAGGGTCTCGGGGTTTGTCGTCCCTTCTCTTCTCGCCAGTTCGTCGAGGAGGGAATGTGTCTTGTCGCAGATTGCTGGTTGATCAGTAGTCCCTCGGGTCCCAGACTCTGTTGGCCGCTTCCCTCTCCTCGTAGTCCATGTACGCTCTGGCTTTTTCGAGGAGGGCATCGAATGTCCGGGGCGGTTTGATGCCTACGACCTTTCTGAATTTTGTACCCGGGAAGAGTCCCCTCTCGAGCAGGTATCTCTTCATATGATCAGTACAAGGGACTTGGATGGCCTCCCGGTTAAACCGATCAATAAATTCCCTCAGGGTCTAGTCGTGTCTCTGGACGACAGCCTTGAGGGATGCTTCGGTCTTTGGGAGTCATCGCGAAGCAGTGAATGAACTGATTAATTGGTTCGTCAAATTTCGCCAAGAGGTAATTGACCCTGAGGCGAGACTCTTGTACCAACCCATCAAAGCTTTGCTCAAATTCGTGGAGAACAACCGGCATTTTATTGGTCCCCCGACATTGTGATAATGTAGCATGGCCTCGAACCCGTCTATAAGGTTGACCGAGTCGGCGATGTCGTCGTATTCCTTCAGGTGGGGAGGCTTCTCCATGCCCCGGGGGATGGGTGCCTCCATAATGGCTTGTTACAAGGGACCGCGGGGGTCGTCTTCGTCACTCCTGTCGGACGAGCGAGAAGGAGATCTGATGTAGTGGCGGTTATGGTGGCCCTGGTCACGCGGAGCGTTCCTTGAGCGGTATCTTTCATTGTTTCCCCCGTTCTTGTCTCCCGGGGATCTTCGTTCTTGACGCGAGGGGACGAGATCCGCGTCTCCCCGTGTCAACGGGATGGTCCCTTTCTAATGAATGGCGTCGCCTGATTGGTCGGAGAGAAGGACTTCGAGAGATATCCCGACTACGTCTCCGTGAGGGAGATTGGGGATGTTCCTCTACTTGGCGGTGAGGGGGAGACTGGGGCCTCCTGTTTCTTCTGGGGGCTCTCTGAGCATCTTCGAGAGCCCTCAATCTCTCTCCTTGAGAAAAGATCAGGTAGTTGGTCTGATTTATCGCTGCGAACAGTGCCTTGGTCGTGGTGTCTGCTCTGGCGGGAAAGGGGACCTCATGGAACTGAATGGGTTGGTAGTTCTGGGGAGGTGGTCGGTCGTCTTCGAGTCGTGGAGGTATCAATGATGATGAGGCAATTGCTCTGTCTCTATAGTTAGAAGGCCCGAGCATATTAATGGCGGGGGCCGTGTTGTGGCCGGCAGTACCAGCATTGTCGAGGCCAACATTATTGTTGGTGATGCTGTTGTTGACATCGACGATATAGACGTTTGTGTTCTTTGCAGTTTGATCAGCCATGACAATCGGGAGTGATTTAACTTTGGTCTCGAGTAAATAGAAGACAGGGAAGCAAGATTCCCACAGACGGTGCCACTGATCTTACTGGATCAGAATGGACCGTCACAACTAGCTCGAGCAGAAACTAAGCGAGATGGGGGGAGGGGTACCTGTAAGACACTCCGATGCCAAAATGAATTCGGGAACGAGCAAGCAAGTATGAGTTTAGAAAATGTTGAATACCTGACCCTCTCGAAAGAGAGTGTATTTATAGCCCCCGACGCTGGGCCAAGGTCTCTTTATTGGGGTGATCAAATAGGCCCAACATAGTGACTGCCAGGTTCTACGTGAGTAGTGGGGACCCGTACGTGGCCTCCTACTTGGATAACGTTCTCCGCAAGGTCAGGAGGATATGGACGCGATCTTTCCGGGACAGCGAAGACTCTGCAATATTCGGAGACGTTGGTAGTCATCCATACGGGGAAGATGCTCGGGAGGAGCGCCTGCTCGTCAGGGGTGATCCCCGCTAGACAAGAGCGCGATAGGGGACCGGTCTTCGCCGATGAGCTAGTTGAGGTGTTCTCGAGGCCTTCATGGTCGGGGCGTGAGCGTTCTCAGCCTATTCGGGCGTTGTCCCCGCGTGGTGAGGTTGTCTCCTCGCGAGAAAAGGTTAGTAGTTGCTCGCCGTGTTCGAGAGTGTACTGATCAGTGGTGCAGGTTGGCACACTTGGATTGGACCTCACTGGGAGTTGGACCAAGAGCAGGCGCAGTCCAGAACAGATACCAAAGTACCTATATTTGTACCAGTTTATCCGCATATTTAATAAAAAATAACATATCAATTATAATTTATTATTTCATTTTTAATTTTTAACAACATTTAAAAAAGAAAACTAATATATATATCCGTTCGAGGAACATGTTCAAATTTCTTAAAATAAAAAAAAAATTTAAAACTACTTATAATTTATAAATAAAATTATAATAATATTATAATCTATTGTAATATGTCTATTAGTAGTATATTTAAAAAATTTCTTCAAATAATAAAGTATTTATTGTTAATAAATATATTTATACTATTTAAATATTTAATATACTATAAACTATTCATGAAATTTTAAATCTATTTACATAACATTAACAAAGTGAATAAAATATATATATATATATATATATATATATATATATATATATATATATATATATATATATATATATATATATATATATATATATATATATATATATATATATATATATATATTGTTTCTCATGGATTTTAGCGACATTGACGAAATAGTTTGAATATCAATTTAAACATTAACTTTCAATGAATTAATCATCTACATTTAAATAATTTATCAATTATGTCAAAATATAATGAGAAGATTAGTATCCTAAGAGCATCCACATCCATCATATCCATTTGGGTTCTTTAAATGGGACCCACATAATTTTTTATATTATTTCACACTTCTCAATTTTTTAAACAACTCATCTACCATTCTCAAATATCCATGTAACTCATCAAAAAATCTAAAATGGACTCCACATTTAAAACAAATCAACTACATTCTTACAATTTTATTTATTAATTTATTATCATGACTCACTTAATTGGAGTGTAGAAGCGTGCTTTAGTATGAGGACGTACTTTAGTTCAGGAACGTGAAAACAAGTGAAATATCCATTTATTATTGACACAGTTTCTTTAATAAATGTGTAGGAACTCTCAAAAAACACCGATACTCATACTCTAAGATTCAAAAACATATGAACGTTATTAAAAAAAATTGTAAGAAAACGTCAACCACAAAATTAAATGACAATAAATATAAAATTATAATGACTATAATATCAATCTTAAAATACTATAAATGAGTTTGAATGTAAAATTTAAAAGGCTTTGAATTTCAGTTTTTTAACTACTAATATATCATTAATGGTCTTGTAAAAGAAATATATCATTAATGGTTAATAATATGCATTTATATGCATTAATATATAAAAGTTATTATGTAAAAAAATTATAATTAATTTTTTAAAGTTATCTTAAAATATGATAAAACAATAATAGTTCTTTGAAAATTATAAGTTTTTAGTCACTATTTTATAAACACACGAGATACACTACTACAAAACGTGTAAACAATAACGTCATGGTCACCAATGTCTAAACTAAGACACTTTCATATTATTTTTGTTTTTTATTTAAAATTAATTGTATATAACAATAGTTGATGAGTCAATCGTGGTGAAATCGTCAAGCTTTTATGGATTCGAACCCCAACGCTATCATATATATTATTCCATTAATATTAAGCCGCATTTTTTATTATTTATGTTTAAATAAAAAACATAAAGGATTATGATTATGGTTGGTTCATTCCACCGTTGTGATATAGTTTGTTTTTTTATTTAAAATTTTTAATTGTAAATTAAACTCTGGTGCTTCTTTATGAATTTCACTATGAAAGTAATATATCATAACGATTTCTAGTTTTGGTCGTGGTGGTATCTTTATAATATTATACATTTCTGGTTAACTTGTCTCTTCAGTATCATTTTTTCCATTGAAAAAAGAAACTAGACAAAATAATACACGATTTCAACCCTAAACCCTAACGTTCAATATTGTGAAACAATACACGATTTCAACCAAAACACCATTGTTCACCCTAGTTTGTCTCTTCAGTATCCATTCTTCACTATATATTTTCCATTTTCGTCATCATCGTCAAGGTTGACAATACCATTACGATCGTGACATCCAGAAAGAAGAGTACACCAAGCAAGTTGTCACCGTCGAGAAGGAAGACAACAACAACATCGTTGTTGCTGTAAGGAAGAAAGACAGCACCAACACCAACACTCACACCAACATCATTTACTTAGTCATCATGTTTAAGGTACGTAAATATTTTCCACATGCATCTATAGTAAACTTCATTTTCCATTATTGTGGTTCTTGTTGTTCATGTTGTTGTTGTTGTTGTTTTTGAACGTAGATGTCGACCTTGTCGAGTTCTTCATCAGATATTAGTGAAGGACATCAAACAAATGATTGTTGTGTGAATGAAACTCAAAAAAATGATACTCAATCAAAAAGATCACAAATAGGTGTCACAATGATGCCCCAATTCACATCAATCCGCAACTTATCATATGAAAAAACTCTGATCGAATTTGATTCATTCTATAGAGTAGTTGGTTGTGAATATTACTCTACTTTTAAGAGTTATGTTGTGTTCCTTGGATCGAGAAAAGTAAGTATATTGATAGATGATTGAAAACAAGTGGATGCGAAAGTCAAAGAAAGCATATGGACAGACGTTAAGGTATTACATACTATGATTTTTATATAATAGATATCACTACCTATAATTTCTAATACTGATTTAAATATAGTTGAATTTTGAGTTTATCGATGATTGAAAGTTGAAAAAAAATGGATCTCTTATGTCGGTACTCGTTGGAGGGGATTTAAGTCACAACCCACGACTGACTTATTAGAAAGCCTAAGAGCGGTCTTGATCTTCCATGGAAAAGATATAGTTTTATATCGAAGAAGCAATGGAAGAAGTTTGTGAAGATACGTTATTCTGAGGAATTCAAGGTTAGTACTAGTCTTATTTAACCGATAATGTTATTCTAATAAGTTATAGATATTAATCATATATATTACTCACTATGTTAATAACAGCTTAAAAGCGAATTAGGAATATGAAACAAGGCAAATAACATGTATCCCCATAAATTACCTCATGGGGGTTATAGGAAACTTGAGAAAAGAATCATGCTTGAAAAACAACACCAAATGGAGAGTACACCTCTGAGGCAACAAGAGTAGTTTCTGATAAAATTGTAAGTATGATTTGTTTTTCTTATGTTATTTGTTATTTAAATATGTTGGTAACAATATATGTAAGTTGCTCATGTTGTCTAAGATAAGTTGGTTGAGGCGACTCATGAAGACACATTTGTTCCAGAAGTACAACATGACATATTGGTATAGGCAATCAAAATAAATGAGCATGATGGGTGTGTCCGTGGTATGGGAGAACGTGTCGGCTTGATGTTATTCTTTGGGTATGAAAAAAAGTACCGAAAGCTCGAAATTGAATGCACAAAAACAAAAGATTGAAAATTTTAAGAAGCAATTAGAAGAACAAAGGAGGATGTTAGACAAGGAGAGGGAAAAAAGGAGAAAGATATGGAAAGGTTTCAAGATTTATATTTGGTATGTGCTTTACTTGATATTTTAGTGTTTTATCAGAAATGTATGATATATACTGTGCTTATTTTTGTTCTAACTGAATATTATAATGTAGAGAATAAGTGAAAATCTAGAACAACGTACAAATGAAGATCAATGTTATGTTGATGGTGATGATGATCATGATCATGATCAAACTCCAAGTAGAAGTGTTGTACATTGTGCTTCTACGAAAGGAAGTAATTGGATCCTAACTCAAATGAAATCACCATGTTATACTTGAACGTTGGGTGATAAATGATATGCAACCTCTCTTGCTAGAACATTGTCCAAGTGTGGAGTTATTCTATTATATTTCTGAAGATGTAAGAGATTTTCTCGGTGGATATAAGTGGTTGGACGTATGGATATTACAAGTTTGGTGCACGTAAGTATATAGTTGAATATACATGTCATTATAGAACATTATCATTTTTGGAATTTCCTCAATTAATTTATTAATTTTCTTTATCCATTTAGGTACATTCAACGTGTTTTTATAGAGTTAAATAAATCGGGTGTTTATAGAATCTTGGATCCGCTTTATATTTGATGGGCGTATAATCAACCAAAAGACATTCAAAATTACTTGAAAAAACGGTTAAATGAGGGAGGAAAAGAATGTTACTTTGCACCATTTCTCTGTTCGTACATATTTTTGTAATTGATGTTTATGTATTCTATATTTAGTTTTGTTTTAGAAAATACTAATAATATATATGCTCATGTTTATTCAGTGGTCACTGGCAATAGATCATAATATCATTTAAGACGAATACGATAAATGTATTGTGTTCCTTGCATGATCCACTCGACAAGAAAATTAAAGAGATTATTAATTCGGAAGTATATGTTTAATTCATTTTCTTTGATATTGTAAGTAGTTTAGCATGTAATATATTTAATTCATTTTCAATGTACAACATTGTGGAGCAAGTGAATATGATGAACAATGTTAGAAGAAAACCTTCATGGATCTATCATAAAGTAAGTGACCTGATTACCTATTTTAGTTCATTTACATCCATGTATGGTTATATTCATGTATGGGTATATTCATGTGTGGTTACATTCATTTTTAGATGAGGAAACAACCCGGAAAATACGAGTGTGGGTAATATCATGAAACACATGTTAAACATTGTCCTTGCCGACATTGTTGATTCATGGGATAAGGTATATATGTCATAATATGTTTACATATATTAATATATAAGTTGACATATATTTTAAACACTTTTTTTACTCTTTCTTATGTAGATGTTTAACAACGTAACTCCATTCCCTGTTGAGAACTTTGTCGATCTTCGTAAATGTTGAGCGTGTATCCACGATGTGCTTAAGGGTCATGCTATTTGATTTATTGAGATGTGCTAATGACTTATTTTTTGTATAATATGATGTGAATATTACTTTTGAATTAATCATATTGTGTTTTATGTAAATATTAATTTTGGATTTTGATGCACAACATTAGCCGTTTTTTATGCTCTTTATGCATGGTTAACAAAAATACGGGTAGTTGAAAATTCTCTGATATGTTTATAATAATTACAGGATAATAAATGGGAAGAATTTGTGAAGCATAGAATTGCATATTTAAAACAAAGGAAGTTTTGATAGCGGTTATAAAACCTAACCATGATTATATATTGAACAGTGACCAGAATAATATAAATTACAAAATGTTGATGTTGAGAATAGAATTTGGGACCTTTAGTTCTATCACAATGTTTGGGTTAAAGAACCGTTGTGATATATCGCGCGCTTTCTAGAATATAACAACGGTCCCAGGACCGTGATTGTTAGTATTGCATATATAATGACACTCTACATAACAACGCATAGGCCCACGTCCTTATATATCTTTCTCAACCGTTGTTAATTGGGTTTTCCATAGTAGTCACAATAATATTCAAGTAAATGCCTCATAGAGCCTTTGTACTCGGAGGCATAACAATGAATACAGTATGCTATAAGATGTCAATGGAATTAGATATCATCCCTACAATAAGCAGCTAAATTTACATAACTCCAATCCAATGCATTGGATGTAAACTCTTAATTAGTTGAGTTCTATGTAAGATGTATTATAGTTACAAATAAGATCAATTCCCTTGTGAAAAATTAATGGACAAAACTATATAGGATCATTATATTATCCTTCTATAGTACAATAATAATCTTTAAACAACATTGAAATTTATCACGTCTTGTTCTTATACTTTCGTTGAGGTTTCAAATCCACAACTATCATTGTTATGTTGTCTTTGCTTCCTTTTAGAAAAGCGTGATTTGAGAGGAACTATGATGTTGCTTGTGCGGAGGTGATAAGTGCAAATTGTAGTTATTTTTATATATACTTTTTTGCATTTATCGACTCTTTTTCATTAATAATCGTTGAATAAACTCGACTTTTGCGTAAATTCATATAGTTTATGTTTATTTGTTTTTTTTGTGTGTACATAGTGTACGTTTGATGTTTTTCCATTCATTTTGTAGGTATTTGTTGTATTTTGGAGCATTGAGAAATAAGGTGTCGAAGGTACGACTTCGGATGCGCGTTTTTGGAATAAAAGACCCAGTTTTGAGTAGTTATGCTTAGGGGACCACACTAAATGCATCCTCTAGCATGCTACAATTTTGACATTTGGCAGAAGTAATTTTTTGAGCCCGCTTAGCGCGTAAGTCCCGTTAAGTGAGGTTTAGGGCAGTTTAGTGTGTTAAATAAATGCAACCTGCTTAGTGCGGTGAGCCCGCTAAGCGCGATCTGCTGAGATCAATTTTGTATATATAGTTTAAAAACATATTTTCTAGGTTTTTATCAACTCTTTCCCTCTTCGAGGAGCTCTGATCCAATTCTTTATAGTTTAAAGGTTCAAGCAATATCATTTGGTGGTTCATCATGTCGATTGACTATGGGTGATCTCGGATCGTGTTGACACCACAAGAAGTTTCCTATTCATCTCCTTCTTCCCTATGTATCATTCCTATGGTGGGTGTTGTATGTATATCTTTACTCTTATTGTATGTATACTTTTTTATCATGAGATTGTATGAAATCTCTTTTACAAATTAATAATGGCATTTACTCTTGATTTTTGCTTAATCGCGGAGTTTTGGTTTGTCATAGACATATGCTTTATGAATCTCTTTCTTGAATGAATATCCATTAGGTCCTAGACTATAGACATAGATTTAGGCTTAATATTCATATGGATATCAGTTATGAAATGCATCCGAGTTATTTGAGTCGGTTGAGAGATCGTCGACAAGAGCAATATGAGTGATGTCTCACTTTGCGTTAGAGATAGACTTAGTGTGAGTGATACGTAATGGTATTGACAAGTGATTTAGGTCACGTGCAATTGATCAACAAGTTTCAGTATTTGACGAGTAGAGTGAAATGTGATTCCAGAATGAATTCTCTTAGGTTGCAGATTATTGTTTATTGCTTTCTTTATTTGCTTTATTTACTTTTCCTGCACTTTTCCCGTAAAACCATTTTCCAAACTTAGAAGGATTGAAACCGTTGAACGGTAGTTTTCCCTCTCACCAATCTATATGGACACGATACAGTATAACATATATCACCCGATAAAATAATACTTTACTTTTTGCTTGCCGCTTTACCGCTTCTAGCAAAATGGCGCCGTTGTGGGGGATTGGTGTTTATTGTTTTGCATTGCGATAATTTCTTTGTTTTTGAATTTTGTAATTAATGTATATTTTGTATAGAATGTTTACATAAACTTGTCTATTTTTACTTGTACATGTTTTGTGTTTACTTTCCATACTTATGCATATATGTGTTTTTCTTTGTTTTCACGTATTGTTGTGAATTATCTCGTTTTTGTAATGTTTGTTGTATGGTTGTTAGAACACTTTATTTAGATTTGCGCGGTGTGACAATACCATGGCATAACGAGAGGAGGTTACTAGCTCGGACAATAAAGTCATCGAGCTTACGACGTAAAACAAGCATGTTTTGTTTGTATTCGTTTATGTATGTGTTGACTTGTGTTTTAACAAGTTGAAATTAGATATGTTTTAAAATTCTCAAAATTTCACTTTTCAACTTGTTAATTCACTTTCACTTGTTTGTTTTGTTATGTTAATTTGTATTTTTCCGCAAGCTTGTCGTTTTTAGCTTGAGGTCTATTGTCGGTTGTAAATATTGTGTGTAGTTGAGATTGTGTAGGTGATTATGGAGGATGCTGCTACACTACTGTTGTTGTCTTGGTTTTTCTACAACTGGTGTAGCGCTCTTAGCGCGCTCTGTGCTGCTTATTGCTCCCTGCTGTGCAGAGTCAGTGAATTATTTTTAATTTTTCGCTTGGCTCTCCTTTTCTCCACTTCACCTAAGGCTTTATAGTATAGTAATTAATAGTAATATTTTTAATTCTTTCTTTTGTTGTTTGGACTCAAATTTTGGTTAGATAGCTTGAAGTCGCATTTGGTGATTTTCCGATTTTGAGTGTGTCAGCTTGCGGGTGTATGATAATGATAGTTTTTAAAGTTGGTATTCGTCAGATACTCATTTATCGCTTTCTATAACATAACATGTTTAGGAAGTTTATCATTTGTATAATTACCATGTCATTCATTCTTTTTGCATTACTTGCTCATGACTTGAATCACTTTAGTTCCCTTTTTACCCATAAATGTGAGGAAGCTTTCCATTATTCATATATGCTAGAGGCCACAATTCTTGTTTTAACTAGATTTTATTATGTTTAATATTTTGTTTGTGTTGATTGAATGAAAGCTTGAACTTGATTAAAACATTTTTTTGTTTCATTTTGAGCACAACTACCCTAGCCAAATAGTCAATTCACCTTATGAGTGTGTGAAATTTTGTTAACCCATTTGACCCTTTTTGTCGATGTTTATGTTTGTTTTTCTAAATGCTTATCAATGAGTATTTGGTTCATCTTTTTGTATGAATATTGATTCTTTGTTTTCTTGAACCCTTAACTATGATTTGTAGTTTGAATTTTTGCCTTTCTTTAGAAAGTATGGAGTATTCACATTATGATATGGTTGAATTCAAGTTGGGGAGATAAATATTTATGTGCTTATGTTGTGATTGCTACGAGGTTGTGGAAAAAAAAGAAAGAAAAAAAAAGTGAAAAAGAAAGAAAAGAAAAAGAAAAAATATTGAAAAAGCTTTGAAAAAGAAAAACAAAAAGAGTAGAATAATGTTGTGTTAATAAGTTATGTGTGTTGGCTTAAGAAATTTGGAATGAAGAAGAACTTTGATTGAAATTATTTTGCTTGAGTCTTTGTGAGTTGATCACTCCCTTAAGTTAGGACAAGTTTTTGTTTTGATTAACTTTACGACTTATCCCCTGTTTGTTAACTAAGCCACATTACAATCTTAAAAATCCCTTGTGAATCTTGCCTTTGTATTTTCAATATGAGTTTTTGGATATATGCATAATTTAGTCTATTATTTGCAAGATTATGGATGAGTGTTTTTTGTCTCTCACCTTTGTGTGTTCTTCATCTACCGATGAATTTTTACTAGGCATAATTCATGATTGAGCTTGTTTAGTTTTAGAATATTTAGTATGATTTTTATACTTAGGATTCACTTTGTTTACATGTTGTCGTTGTAGGATTGTGGTAAGTATTTACCTTGCGTGTGCGTTTTTGTTTGAACCATACATTTGTTTTCCATTTTAAAACTTGTTGATTCATGAGATTTTGTTTGATTACTTTTGGTTCTTTGAGTTGTTTGGCCTTGTTTGAGGACAAACAAGTCAAGTTGGGGAGAGTTTGATAAGTGCAAATTATAGTTATTTTTGTATATACTTTTTGTTGCACTTATTGACTCTTTGTTGTTAATAATCGTTGAATAAACCCGAATTTTATGTAAATACATTTAGTTTGTGTTTATTTGTGTTTTTGTGTATATAGTGTACCGTTTGATATTTTTCATTCATTTTGTAGGTATTTGTTATATTTTGGAGTATTAAGGAATAAGGTGTCAAAGGCACGGATATGGATGCACGTTTTTAGAATAAAAGACCCAGTTTTGAGTAGTTCTACTCAGGGGACCGTGCTAAGCGCATCCTCTAGAGCACTATGCATAATTTTGACAGATTTGGCAGAAGTGGTTTTTTGAGCCCGCTTAGCGCGCAACTCCTGTTAAGCGCGGTTTAGGGCGACTTAGTATGTTAAATAAATGCAGCCTGCTTAGCGCAGTGAGCCCGCTAATCGCGGTCTGCTGAGATATGTTTTGTATAAATAGTTTAGAAACAGTTTTTCTAGATTTTTACCATCTCTTTCCCTCTTGGAGGAGCTACGATCCAATTCTTTAAGCGAGAGAGCGAAAATGTAGTTTTTTCAAAACGTCCATAACTTTTCTTGTTTCAAAGAGAGAAAATTAGCATTTGGAAGATGATGCGTGAAACAGAGAGAGTGAAAGGCATACCTTTATTGGGAAAACGAAAACGTTGAAAATGGGAGCACGATAACCTGAAGCACAACAAACAAAACAATATTTTCAGTATAACACATTCAATATGCAAAATGAAAGGTGAAGTTAAAGTAAACGTAATGTAAATATTTGAAAAACTTAATGTTCAATATAAAGATATCATTTCGAAAACATAATGGATATAAAAACACTAACTTTATTCGACCCCGCTTAACAAACCATGTCTGCCATAACTTTTAAGAACACAAAGTGTTAATTTCTTCAACTGTGTAAAAGCAAGACAAACAACATACAATGGATGGAAAACATGATTTCCTTTCGAAAACACAAAGAACAAACAAATGATAAATCCGTAGTCGATGAAACATAAGAGGTAAACCAAACAAAATGTGAATCAGAAAATATTGTAAGGTCGATGATGATATAAACATGGGATGGATCATAAGTAATCATAAGTAGAATTCTATGTTATTATGAGAGCATCACGAACACTTTGTGGAGTTGCAATGAAAAGCTTGCGGAAGCTAAACATTTTTCGCAGAAAACAGTGGTGAGAACTCGATCTGCATCCTTGTTAAACTTGCATACATGTTCATATTTCCATAATCAGCTAAAAACCAAATGAAACAAAAAAAAATTAACAAATGGAAAAAAAGTGTGAAAAAGAATTGCTTAGGAATCCTGCATCAACGATTGCAAAATCCCATTGAGATTCATCAGAAAATGATTTTTGAAGTTGTGTGTGTTGGTATATATAACGGTGCTTTCAAATACACATTGATGTATTGTTTCAAATGGATTGTGCTGTACTTATATATGTTTATGTATCATTGCATTTGATGTTCATATTCCCAAGTAGTTGTTAGAACATAATTTGATTCTACAACCCTTGGTTAGAGTTTTGATGATAATAAATATAAAGAATAAATTATAAAATACAAAGAACAAATATGCACCTTAAAAATTATGTTTTATGTATACAGAAATTCTGATCATATCAGCATCAGAAGATAAGTCATAAGTGCTACACGCTGAAGCAATCAGAACATGCGCTGAAGATTGATGACTAGAACCTGCGCTTAATCAAAGTAAACCCTGATTCTGAACAAGAACATACTAATCCAAGTCATCAGTATTCTGAAGCGTCATCAGCAAGAAAGGAGATAAGATTCTGAAGCATTACTGATCATTCAAGACAACATCAATTCCAACGGTTTCTTTTAGACATGATCTTCTCCAAAAGAAAAGTGTGTTAATGACATTAAACATGCTTTATGATCAACGTCATTCCACTGCCTATATAAAAACAAAGTCATCTTTCAAAACCAACAACGACTTGGCCATATTATCAATCACGTATTTCAAAGCTGCAAGCAATTTCATTTTACATTTCTAAGCTATAATCCTGTGTAATTTATCACAGTTGTGATAAACAGTTTTGTTAGAAACATAACAACACATATCTTGTATACTTACATTGAAATAATTTTCCTTGAGATTAACTGGATTGTGGTTGTACTCAAGAAGACTTTAACAGTTGTTAAAGTAGCTTTTGTAATCTTGTTAAGATTAGTGGATTAAGACCTCGTTGGTGAGACACGAAATCACCTTGACGGGTGGACTGGAGTAGTTTGAGTTCAAACGAACCAGGATAAAAATACTGTGTCATTTAGCTTTTAGACTCAAGTTTTCAATTCAACCCCCCCTTCTTGTGTTTTTCACATCTTCAATTGGCATCAGAGCTCCTGGTTCTGAGCTTAAACACTTAACCATATCAGTACAAGATCCAAACTTCAGAAAAACACTATGGTGGGACCAAGCCAAAACATCAGCAATGACAACCATGAAGACAAGGACAGATTCAGTGGCAAACCTTCAGTCTTTGATGGAGAAAACTTTGACTACTGGCAAGACAGAATTGAGAGTTTCTTTCTGGCCCATGATGCTGATCTATGGGACATGGTGACTGATGGATACACGCATCCAGTGGATGGACGTGGTCAGAAGATAGACGGGAAAATAATGTCTGATCAGCAAAAGCGTGAATTCAGAAACCACCACAAGACCATAAAATTCTCCTCAGCGCCATCTCATATTCAGAATATGAGAAATATCAAACAGAGAAACTGCCAAGAACATGTTTGACTCTCTGAGAATGACGCGTGAAGGCAACATTCAAGTCAAAGAAACCAAGGCCCCTGCGCTCATTCAGAAGTATGAGGCATTCAAGATGGAAGATAGTAAATCAATAGAAACTATGTTTTCAAGATTCCAAATTCTTGTTGCTGGACTAAAGGTTCTTGACAAAGGGTATTCTACTGATGATCACGTTAAGAAGATCATCAGAAGCTTGTCCAAACAATGGAGGCCAATGGTCACAGCACTTAAGCTAGCCAAAGATCTCAACAAAATTTCTCTGGAGGAACTTGTTAGCTCCCTCAGAAGTCACACGATAGAGCTAGAAGAAGATGAGCCTCAAAAGCAAGGTAAACCATTAGCTTTAAAATCTAACAGAAAATCTAACTCTAAGGTTTTGCAGGTTGTGGAAGAAACATCTGATGGATCCTCATCAGAAGAAGATGAACTGTCTCTCCTCTCCAGAAGGGTGAACCAACTGTGGAAGCAGAGACAAAGGAAGTTTAGAAATCCCAGAAGATCAGCGAATCAGAATGAATCCTCCTCCAGATACAAAAAGTCAGAGTCTTCCTCTAGACACAGAAGATCTGAAGGTTCTTCAGGATACAGAAAACCAAACAACAAAGACATCATTTGCTATGAATTTAACGAGCAAGGGCACTACAAAAGTGACTGCCCAAAGCTTCAAAAGGAAAAGCCCAAAAAGAAGTTTCTCAAGGAAAAGAAGAAAAGCCTTATGGCTACATGGGATGATTCTGACACATCTGAAGCTGACTCAGAATCAGATGATGAAGAGAAAACATAGCTCTCATGGCAAACATATCAGAAGACAGTGAAGCTTTTGGTTCAGACTCAGAATCAGACACTGAAGAGGTATTCCCTGACTTTACCATAAACTTTACTAGGGCTAAACTTGCAGAAAGTCTAAATGAAATTCTGGAAAGGTATCAGCAAATCAGAGTCAAATTCAGGAACCTGAAATGGAATCTTGCCTCTAACTCCGAAAAGTCTGAGAGTATCAGATTGGAGAATTCTGAGTTAAGAGAAAAATTTCAAAATTAGAAAATGATTTGCAAAACTCTCAGACGGAAACAATCTCTAAAATTCCCAGCAATGCTGATGAGATCATCAAAGAGTATGATCACAGCTTTCAGAAGTTTCTAGCTAAAAACATAGATAGAAGCAAGATGGATTCAATGATCTATGGAGTTAGCAGAAATGGCAGAAAAGGGATAGGATATCAAGGTATGGTATCTACACCAAAAAATGTCATGGACTTAGTTATAAAACGCACACCACTCAATTCACAATTTATATATGGGCACACACATGACATAAAATACACAAGTAGTATTTATTCTGTCAAACCAAAATTCAATCATAATTTTGGTAAAACTAACAAATCAGGACCCAAGAAAATGTGGGTACCTAAGGATAAAATTATACATGTGGCAGATATCTTTAGCAGCAAGGCTAAGACACCAATCATGGTACCTGGACTCTGGCTTCTCGCGACACATGACGGGAAGAAGGCATATGTTCCATAGCCTGGAACTTAAGCCTGGAGGCTACGTGGGCTTTGGAGGTAATCAGAAGGGAAAGATCATTGGATGTGGAACAGTAGGTAATGGAAATCTTCCCTCTATAAGTAATGTATTATTAGTTGATGGATTAATGCATAACCTGTTATCCATAAGACAATTAAGTGATAATGGTTATGATATAATATTCAATCAAAATTCATGCAAAGCTATTAGTCAGAAAGATGGGACTATCCTATTTAATGGAAAGAGGAAAAACAACATTTATAAAATAAAATTTTCTGAACTAAAGAGTCAGAATATAAAATGCCTACTTTCTGTTAACAACGAGCAATGGGTCTGGCACATAAGATTGGGGCATGTTAGTATGAGAAGAAATCTCAGATTAACAAACTCAATCTGGTCAGAGGACTTCCAAAATTGAAGTTCAACTCAGATGCTCTGTGTGAAGCATGTCAGAAAGGCAAATTTGCAAAACCTGCTTTCAAATCCAAAAATGTTGTTTCCACCTCTAATCCATTAGAACTTCTGCACATTGACTTATTTGGACCAGTAAAAATTGCTTCAGTCAGTGGCAAGAAGTATGGGCTAGTAATCGTAGATGACTATAGCGGATGGACATGGGTAAAGTTCTTAAAACACAAGGACGAGTCACACTCTATGTTTGTTACCTTCTGCAACTAAGTTCAGAATGAAAAGGATCTTAGAATTGTCAAAGTCAGAAGTGATCATGGTGGAGAATTTGAAAATAATTTTTTTGAATTATTCTTTAATGAAAAAGGCATTTTGCATGACTTCTCTTGTCCTAGAACTCCCCAACAAAATGGAGTTGTAGAACGAAAGAACAGAACATTGCAAGAAATAGCCAGAACCATGATCAACAAGACTAACATTGCTAAGATCTTCTGGGCAGAGGCAATTAACACAGCGTGTTACATTCAGAATAGAATCTCCACAAGACCTATTCTGGAAAAGACTCCATATGAATTATGGAAGAACAGAAAGCCCAACATTTCTTATTTTCATCCATTTGGATGCACATGTTTTATTCTGAATACAAAAAGTTATTTGAACAAGTTTAACTCTAAAGCACAAAATTGTATTATGTTAGGATACTCTTAACGCTCAAGAGGGTACAAAGTATACATTACAGAAACACAGATTGTTGAAGAGTCAATCAGTGTTAGGTTTGATGATAAGCTTGACCCTCAAAAATCAAAGCAGAATGAACTCCTTGTAGGAATGGAAGTTGAACTCACAGGTACTGAAGACAACTCACCAGAAGTTCTCAACAGAGACACTCCCTCAATATCAGAAAGAGTCACTGCAAGCAATCCTGCACCTTCTGTTGATCAATTCCAGAAAAGACTATCCAGAAGCAGCATTGATCACCCAGAAGATACAATACTGGGAAAGAAGGATGATCCAATCAGAATAAGATAACCATTCAGAAACTCTAAAGAATCCCTCATGGGACTGGTCTCTCTGATCGAACCAACAACAATTGATGAAGCACTTCTGGACAATGACTGGATTCTGGAAATGCAAGAGGAACTGAATCAATTCACCAGAAATGACGTATGGGATCTGGTTCCCAAACCAAAAGGATTCAACGTCATTGGTACAAAATGGGTGTTCAGAAACAAACTGAACGAGCAAGGTAAAGTCATCAGAAACAAAGCACGACTCGTAGCACAAGGTTAAAGTCAGCAAGAGGGGATAGACTATACAAAAACCTTTTCTCCAGTCGCCAGGTTAGAATTTATCAGACTTTTAATATCATTTGTTGTTAATAAAGGCATCACTCTGTATCAGATGGATGTCAAAAGCGCATTCTTAAATGGCTATATAGATGAAGAGGTATATGTGCACCAACCTCTTGGTTTTGAGAATTCCAAAAATCCAGAATATGTTTTCAAACTAAAGAAGTCACTCTATGGTCTGAAACAAGCTCCCAGAGCTTGGTATGAAAGACTAAGTAACTTTCTGTTAGAAAAGGAATTCACCAGAGGGAAAGTGGACACAACCTTATTTTGTAAAACAGTTAAGAATGACATGTTAGTATGTCAGATATATGTTGATGACATTATATTTGGATCTACTAAACCCTCTCTGGGAAGAGAGTTTGCTAAATGTGTGCAGGCAGAGTTTGAGATGAGCTTAATGGGGGAACTCAAATTCTTTCTAGGCATTCAGATAAACCAAACTCCAGAAGGAACTTACATTCATCAGAGAAAATATGTCAGAGAACTTCTGAAGAAATTTGATCTCTCAGAATGTAAGCCCTCAAAGATTCCAATGCATCCCACATGCATTCTGGAAAAGGAAGAGGTAAGTAAAAAAGTAGAACAGAAGGTCTACAAAGGTATGATTGGTTCTCTTCCCTATCTGACGGCTCCAAGGCCTGACATTTTATTCAGTGTTTGCATTTGTGCTAGATTCCAATCAGATCCTAGAGAATATCACTTAATAGTAGTTAAGCTAATTTTCAAGTATCTGAAAGGTACTGCTAATCTGGGTTTGTTTTATAGAAAATCAAATGATTACAGCTTAGTAGGATATTGTGATGCTGACTTCGCTGGAGACAGAGTAGAACGTAAAAGCACTTCTGGAAGCTGCCAGTTTCTGGGAAAAAATCTGATCTCATGGTCCAGCAAGAGACAATCCACAATAGTACTATCAACAGCAGAAGCTGAATACATAGCAGCTGCTGGATGTAATACACAAATGCTCTGGATGAAAAGTCAACTTGAAGACTTCAATATATTTGAGAGTAACATTCATATCCTCTATGACAATACTTCTGCTATTTGTCTGAGTAAAAATCCAATTTTGCATTCCAGGGCTAAGCATATAGAAATAAAACATCATTTTATTAGGGACTATATTCAAAAAGGGATTCTTAACTTAAAATTCATTAACACAGACCATCAATGGGCTGATGTCTTTACAAAACCTCTTTCTGAAGATAGCTTTAACTTCATTATGAAGCATCTCAGCATGAAGCTATGCCCAGAATAAATTGTTTTATTTACATATCTTAACCATAAATTTTGTTATTTTCTGTGAACTACTGATCAACCTGCCTTCAGAGTTTTAGAAGTACAGATTGCATCAGAATCTATCCATGAAAATCCGAATGTTTCATTTCAAGGATAGAAGTGTGTTGTTCACATAATCAAACAGTTGTCATCCATTCATCAGCTACTTTCTGAGGCTGAACACGCGTTCACTTTTCTGAAAGGTCAAAAGCGCTGATTGGGTGCATTGAGACACACGTCATGGGTAACCGTTCCAGTATCTTTCTAAATCCCCTAATTTCAGCTGTCATTAATGCTTATAATCATGACTAATTATTTCTCTCTCTTACTGTTTACGCTTTCAAGAAAAACTATTTAAACTCAAATCTCACTTTTTACATTCACTTCTCTTTAATCTCTAAATACTTTCTTTCATTTCAAAAACCCTTTCATCTTTCTCAAATCTTGTGTGAACAATGGCTTCTTCAAGCGTCCAAAACATCAGAACTCAGGAAACCGCTACAATGGAATAGTACGAAGAACCTTACAGAACGCTACTCACTCCCATTGATAATCTGGAAGTTCTTCCATAACTGACTATTGACTTTGAAAGCTTGCAAGAAAACGACTTCCATTTGTATGAAGACGTCAATGCTCAAGGTTGGAACAAATACTTTGACCTTCTTCTAGGGCCAACATTTCCAATTCTTGTTAACGAATTCTGGATACATGCTTCTTCTTCAAATCATCAATTTACCTCTTATGTCATGGGGAAGAAAATTGTCATTACAGAAGACCTAATTTCAAGTCTTATTGGTTACAATGGTGGAGGTGTCAGATGTATTGACATGGGCGAAAGATGCTCTGATGTAGCTTCTATTGCAAGGGAAATATTTACTCTTGGACTTCCCTCCAGCAAAATCAGAGATCTGAAGGATCATCACAGAATTTGGGCAAAAATAATTCTGGGGTGTATCAACCACATGAAGCCAACTAGCTCTCCTGATTATACAAACATTGATCAGCAGTTTCTGATCTATTTTATTTCAAAGAAGACTAAGGTAAACCTCTCACACTTGATGTTTAATCATCTTAGAACTAGTGTGAAGGAAACAAGAGAATATGAACGGAACAAGAGGGACTGGATTCCCTTAGGCAGGATCATATCAGATATTCTGATAGAGAATAGGCTGATGGAGCATTTGACTGAAGCTCAGAAAATCAGCTCACTGGAAGCAACTGCTGGGAAGCCCCTGAACGCAAAAAATCCGAAGAAGATGAAAATCATTGAGAATATCAAGAAGGAACCCAACGTTACTTCTTTTGCAACCATCACTTCAAGAAGAATTCCTCTGGATGATTTTCCTCTTTTCTTTGAGATTGACTCCAAGCCAGAGATAATAGTCAGATATATGGATGCTTGTAAGGCAGATGGTACTGCACCAGAAATCAATATCCAGGACTTGCATCAAACTGCTCCAGAAGTTGTTCTGAAGAAGACCAAGAAAAGGAAAGCTGCAGCAGAAGGACAATCTCAGAGGACTCCAAAAGCTTCCAAAAAGAAAAGTAATCCTTCCTCTATTACTGTTTTAGAATCAATTAATTTATCAACATCTGAAACCATAACTACTCAACCAGAACATCCAACCCCACAAACATTTGAAGACTTTAACATAGGGTTTAATCCATCAGAAACTCTAGGTCTGAATGAAACTCACTCCCTTTCTCTTAATCCAAACCCTGAACAAACTCAACCAGAACTTACCAAAGTTCTGTCTGATATTGATTCATTTGACCAAGACTTTTCAGCTCCCGTACCACAAAATCCAAATTCTCAACTCCCTGAAAATCCAAACTCTGATACCACACCAGAAATTCCACAACCTCTCTCTCCACAACAAGATATTCCTCATCCACCATCACCTCAACCTGAATAACAACAACCAGAAGGCCAACCTTCTGAGAATCAATCCTCTGATATCCATGAACCAGAACATCACCATGTTTCAACAAACCAATCTGAAGAACCTCATTCAGATTCTGATACAATCCCAATACCTGGAATCACTGAACCACTTGTCATTCGCATGCCTCTTACCATCCACGACATTCCATAAATTCCTTCTTCTCTGGAATCCACACCACCAAACTCCCCTACCAGTCCAATCATCATACCTGACTCTCCCACTCCTTCACCTAATAGCAGTCCAACTGACAACGTAAGACTTGTCATTAATCCAATTGCGCTGGAAAGACTAGCTGCTATCTCTCACAAAACTGCCATTCCCAAACCTAAACCAACTGAAACCACATCAGATGTTGGTACAAATTTGTTGATATTGGAAACAGGGATACAGGAATGGATAAATTCCTTGATGTATGCTAGTCTAGAGATGACTAATCCTGCTGCTTCTGATTATATATGGACAAAATTCAGAAACTGGCTGAGTTTTGAAACACTAAAGCTAAAGGAACAGAGCTATGAACAGGTTCAACAGAACTTCAGTGGTAAGCTAAAAGCTTTTGAAGACCAAGTTCTGAGCCATCTGCTCAAGAAAGATATCCTCCCTCTGGATAATGCTCCATGGTCAAAGCATCATCCCTCAGATGAAGTTCAACAAGAATCAGAAGGTCTCTCCCTGACTGCTGCTCCAGAAGAGATGATCACAACAGAAGAAATGGTTCACTGTGAACAAGCTGTAGAATTCTCTGAGAAGCGTCCAACTACTGAAGAATCTCCAGCACCTTCCTCAGTCATGCAAATTCTGGAAGAGTTGAAGAAAGAAAATGCTCTTATCCAGGCAAGGATGGATAAGCAGGACGGCACAAATAAAGAGATTAAAAGCATCTTGGGCAAACAAGAAGAATCTAATATCCAGATCAAGAGCTTGCTAGAAGCTTTGTTCACACGTCTTCCTCCTCCCTCTTAGATTCTTTTCTGTTTTAAATCTGTATTTGTAACGCTTAATGTTTTATCACTTCTGTTCTGGAACTTATCACTGCTTCTTGTTTTTAATATAATTCAACTATTTTGGCTCTGACTATATTGCCTTTTTGATAACTAACAAAAAGGGGGAGAAAGTAAGATATTTTCAATAACAGTTTACTGAGACAGAAGTCTCAATCATTCTGAATTACTTAACCTCTATCTTTTGAAAAGCTTGAACAGGTACAAACTCTGATGAAAGATACAACTAAACTCTGATGCTCAAGGAACTTAAGGGAAGTAATCAACGCAGGGGGAGTTTCTTCTAAACCTTTTATTCTTTATTTTTAATTGAAAAATCTAGTTTTTGTCATCATCAAAAAGGGGGAGATTGTTAGAACATAGTTTGATTCTACAATCCTTGGTTAGAGTTTTGATGATAACAAATACAAAGAATAAATTATAAAATACAAAGAACAAATATGCACCTTAAAAATTATGTTTTATGTATGCAGAAATTTTGATCATATCAGCATCAGAAGATAAGCCATAAGTGCTACACGCTGAAGCAATAAGAACATGCGCTGAAGATTAATGACCAGAACCTGCGCTTAATCAAAGTAAACTCTGATTCTGAACAAGAACATACAAATCCAAGTCATCAGTATTCTGAAGCGTCATCAGCAAGAAAGGAGATAAGATTCTGAAGCGTTACTGATCATTCAAGACAACATCAATTCCAACGGCTTCTTTCAGACAGGATCTTCTCCAAAAGGAAAGTGTGTTAATGACATTAAACATGCTTTATGGTCAACGTCATTCCACTGCCTATATAAAAACAAAGTCAGCTTTCAAAACCAACAACGACTTGGCCATATTATCAATCACGTATTTCAAAGCTACAAGCAATTTCATTTTACATTTCTAAGCTATAATCCTGTGTAATTTATCACAGTTGTGATAAACAGTTTTGTTAGAAACATAACAACACATATCTTATATACTTACATTGAAACAGTGTTCCTTGAGATTAACCGAACTGTGGTTGTACTCAAGAAGACTTTAACAGTTGTTAAAATAGCTTTTGTAATATTGTTAAGATTAGTGGATTAAGACCTCGTTGGAGAGAGGCGAAATCACCTTGACGGATAGACTGAAGTAGTTTGAGTTCAAACGAACTAGGATAAAAATACTGTGTCATTTAGTTTTTAGACTCAAGTTTTCAATTCAACCCCCCTTCTTGTGTTTTTCACATCTTCAGTAGTAACTTATCAAAGAGAAACTTAGTACACAACCAAATAATACTTATTCAAAGAGTAATTTTCTCTGCCCTGAACATGCTCCATAAAATGTGAAACAAATATATGTGGTTCAATTCACTGCATATCTATTATTATGTTTGTATTGCTGTAGTTGCAATCCCCTATCAGCCCTTGAATGTTGTAGTTGCAATCCCCCAGTCAGTTAGGAAAATAACCACCACCTTCACTCAACCACTTAGAACTCCCACAACTCAGACACTGCTAACACACCACACAAACGACAATAACTCGCAGGATCGATGCGTTTGAGGATCGAGAATGAGTGGGAGATCATGAACAAATTTGATTCGAGTGTTGTTGTTGATTTTTTTTTAAATCTTGAACTGAGAGAGAGAGAGAGAGAGAGAGAGAGAGAGAGAGAGAGAGAGAGAGAGAGAGAGAGAGAGAGAGAGAGAGAGAGAGAGAGAGAGAGAGAGAGAGCAATAAAAACTTTAATTGATTACCTGAAAAATTGAAGGTGTGACATTGAAGATGAGATGAATGAAATTGGGAGAAGAGAAATTGGTGATGATTATGAAATGACTCGAGGTATATTTTCTTCGTTCTTCCCCAAATATTCACTTATACATATACCGAGGTTGGTATGTGAAGCGTGGCCCACAACACACAAAGCGTGAGACACACAAAGTAGAGTCTATACATTAATTAGAAAAATAAAAAATAAAAATTGAATATAAATACATTTAAAGGAAGTTTCTTTTTTTAGCAAGAATATAAATAGAAGATGGGCTGAGAGTTTGTCAAGTGTCCAACTTGTCCAAATACTCATTTTGTATTATTATATTGTATAGATCCTTGCATTCACACATTCAAGTGTCAATGATCGTCTAATTAAGATCGCACGACTCTAGTTTAAAAGTAAAATTTTAAAATTATAATATAAATTTAGTCTGTTTTTTTTAAATCGTGCAATCAAAATTCAACCGCTTATATTGTTTTGACTGTATGAATGCAATTTTTTGTTAACTGTACTGGATTCAATTTCTATAATCACGCGCGAACTAAAAATCATAATGTAATAATAACAAGGTATTTGAAAGTTGAAAAAGATACTCCCTTCATTCTAAAATAAGTGTCATAGTTGACACTTTCAAACAAGTTAAGAAAATATGATAAATGAAAAAGAGACAATAACAATTTTATCAAATTATCCTTATTAGTTATTGATGTATTCTAATTATCATTAATTCAGTATGAGAAAATGTAAATTATGAATATTAATTAGAGAATATAATTGAAAGATAAAAGTTAAAGTTGCATTAGAAACTAAAAGTGATAGTATTTATTCTAAGACAAATCATTTTTATAAATATAACAATTTATTTTGAAAAAGATAGAGTACTATAAAATGAGAAATCTTTATCGAGAGATTTACTTTATATCTTAACATACACATACAATACTTCGTGTATGATATCTTTAACTTTTTGTTAATTGAAGGGACCTGTGGAGGGACCTCTGAATACATGTCTAAACAAACAAGTTGCATTAGAAACAAATTTGACAGAAAGAGAGAGCGTAAGATCGGTGGTGTGCAAGAGTTAGGGAGAGACCCACCACCTAGTGTAATTTCATGGCGGGTGACTTGACACCAATCTAGCATGATAGCATGATAGCATGCAAACGTTTCTTAATGAAGACAAACAAAATCAATTTAGAGAAAACAGAAATCAAACGTATGTTTTAGAAGATTTATCAATGTGATACGTTCTTATGAATATCTATTGAATGGAATAAAGATCACCTTTATAATCATTTCCTCTTATACATATCTTAATTAAATTTTACTTTTTATTTAACTTGTTTGTATAAAATACTATATAATAAGGCATCCAAGATTTCATTGGCCGAAAGTAAGACCATGATTTTCGGTATTTCTATTTCAATCACTTTGTTGGGTTAAAAGGGAAGAAAAAAAATCAATAACTTTTACTATAAACTATAATTAGGTTTAATCGATTTTCTGTTAACTCAACGTAATTAAATTTTTAACAATGATGAAGTCTTAAAGTATCGATTCGGTTTATATTAGAATTTAATTGATATCTGTACCCGGGTAAAAGATATTTTACACTATAAATTAATCATAATTGTTTATGTATTTGAAATGTTTAATTTTTGTTTTTATTTCATTTAAAGTAATATATTTGAATGATTACAATGTATTAATGGTATAAAAAATTTATACCGACGGTTTATATTAATTAAACTTTTCATATTATGTAAATCCGCAATGAGTTTAATATTCAATGATAGCAAAATATTTCATAACAGAATAGAAGAAAATGGTAAGTTAAAAATGACTATTTAAAAGGTCTTGTGTTAGACTTATAGAGGTCTATATTGATCAGAGACATGGTATTTGCAATGTTTGCAATTCAACGCTCAACTTAGTAAATGAGAGAGATAAAATTTATAAGTGTGAGAATGAATGAATATTTAAGTGTGATTCAGGATCATAATTATATAGAGATAAAAGTAAGAATCATCATCAATTGGTCTAACATGAGACGCAAATGGCCATTGGAAGAAGATCAACATTTGAGATAAAGATAGGATCTACTCTAATGTGGTGCTTTAATGTTGACATCTACCTGCTCACCAACTGAATGGACGCTTTTGGTTGGATTGAGCCTCTGTAAATTGGGTCGGTCTTATTAGACCTTTATCTAGCCCAGAACAATTCTCCTCCAAGTCATTCCTATCTTTCATGAAGCGAGGAAATTTTATTTCTATCCTCCATGAAGCGGAGATTTTTTATATGAAAGCTTTGAGATCGAAATGTATGAGCTCTATAATGGGAGTGCAATTTTGTTGAAAGAATGCTTCAGGGGAAAGGAAGAGTTGTGTAGAGGAGCTAAGTGGGATTTTGAAGGCATTGAAAATATGTCACTACTACAAATAACGCTTGTAACGTCGGTCGCGAAATTCGTTTTACCTCGGCAACTCGGACGAGGTTACTAAGGTCGTCCTGAAAAGTCTTCACTTAACACCTCAGTATTTTAAAAATCGAGATTAATATTGAAAAGATCATGGGTTCGATCCTTAGGAACTGCATATTTTTTATTTTCTATATTTTATTGCGCGCTTCATGTATCTATCGGTTTTGTTTATATTCCGAGGTATTCATTTACCTCAGTTTTAAATAAAAATCAAGGGGTTTAATATGAAGCTTTTTGGCTATATTTATCAATTTTATTGGCCCCATGTATTATTTTTTTCCTGTATCATTTTCACTGGCCTGTATCATATCATTATAAGAAATCTATTAGCCTGTCAGTATTATTTTTTACACTGAAATTACATAATATGTAACAGAATATCATATATCATTTCAAACCAAATGTGTAAATTAACATTGTTATCATCAAGACAAAATAAGAAAACCCCAGTTCATATACAAAATAATATTATAGCAACCAATATAAACTATTGTTCTTGTTCTTGAGTTTCATAATGAGATAAGAAGACACTGGCCCAACGTGATCAGATGTCATAAAATTCCTCCGTTGAATATGATTTTTGGTTGCTAAGCTCCACCAATTAGAACAAAATTTAAACCATGATAAGCTAAAAATAATAAAATTAGTTTAAGAAGTATACATAACATGGATTAAGCTAATATCTTATTCTTCATCCATCCTTGTGTAATATCATCGGAGACAATATAGAGCATATATCTCATAACATAATATCCACAAGAATGAGCGTCAGTTTGTTTTCGCCACTACAAATGATTTTCATTTATTAATGTCACACTAATACACAATTAATATAATGTCAAATAGCACAATTACTATACTTACCTTGGATAATAAAAGTTTGGCTTTTTACCCATAAGATTTCTTCTTCGCGCATTATATTCCTCAATTGCTCTACACGTATAGTTTAAATTAAACATGAATAAAAACTATTCAATTCTAAAGTTAAATTTGAGTATAAGAAATAATACAACTTACCCATTCAAAGCGTTGATCATAATTTCGGGCAGTGTCGAGTGTATGACAAGTAGTTGCCAATGTCGGCTGCATAAACATTCAGAATAATTAATAATATGGATGAAGTTAATTTATAAATTAAAACACAAATTAATATATACTTAGTCGCATTACAATGGGGCCACATAACAATCTTTGATGCTCCCTCTCTCCATCAACTTATCTTATAAGTAAATTATGACTTCGTGACCTGGAGAATCGCGAGTAAGAGCAATCTTTGCAGCATCTAAGATATAATACTTGTTTAGAAGATTCCTTTCTGAACAAAACTCATGTATGTACCTGCAAGGTCAAATCTTTATGCTAAAGTACAAGAACGTATGTAAATAAATAGAAATCAACATAAAACTATACTTACGAGCACCAAATTTGCAATATGGACTCGTATAGTTCCTCATTTCCCTTCAAAAATTCATGTAACGAAGTCTTATTAAGAAACAACGACTGTTGTGGATCATGACTTAATTTAGTATCTATAGTAATGGGTTTAATACTCGGAATCATCATCTCTAGTCTTCGAAGGCTATCTTAATTTGGTGGTGAGGGTTCAACACTTCCCTTGTTGGCAGGAAAACTATGTGTCGCGCTTGTACCACTCGTAACTTTCTCAACTACATTCTCTCGAATTTCCATCTGATTTGAATTTATGTGGCTGAGTATACCCAACGAACTCAATTTCTACATCATAAAAACAATAGAAATACAATCCAAAACTGAAATATGCAGACAATAATAACAACAAAATACAACTTATACCTCAAGAACATCGCGGGTACACTTCTCGGTCCTCTTCTTCTTATTCATCCTCTCTCACTCCTTTTTCTCCTTCTAGACACTCTCCCATATTGTTTGCAAAAACTTCTCCCTCTCCCCTTCTAAAAAGTTCCCCTGCACTATTTGCAACAACTTCTCCTACTCCCCCTCTAAGAACTTCTCCTGCACCGTCTTCCACATACTCTCCCTCTCCTCTTCCAAGAACTTCTCCTGCACCGTCTTCCATAACCTCCCACTATCATCCTCCAAGAACCTATCCCACTTCTCCCTTTCCTCCCCCAAATTAATAGAAAAATCTCTCTAACCTCTCTCTTACTCATTTTCTCTCTAGATGATTGGGAGTGTCCAAAATATACCTTGAAGTCAACGCCTCTACCAAGACCACAAACACTCCCAGGATGCTCCTCAATTCCAATCGCTTCTATGAAGATGTTATGACGACCTTGTGAAGTGAAGAGGTCGACTCTGATATGTACTCGCCGTTTTTTCTTTGGTGTGCCCTCTTCCATTTGACGTGGTGTGGTGGTGGAGATGGACTTCGATCAAGACTTATAGAATCTCCCAGCTCTTCTTCCATTTTTTCTTTTTTTGTCCATTAATTTTTTTTAATTATTTGATATCCTCCACGAGATAACCTATGTGGATAGATATTTATAGCTCTATTTTCCCTTCCTTTTTGCCTCTTTGCCAAGAAGTCATGATTTTTGCGAGACTCTACTAATTTCTCCCAAGTAGCTCTCGCAATAAATGAATATACATTGCATGGAAGCAGTTCTTTATGACGTATCTTAGGTGAGTTATGTCTTAAATCCCCTCCAACGCTCACCACAATAAAAAATAATTTTCTTTTTCACGTACTTATCATTTGGAGTAACAATGAAGTGATCATATGTTTACACAATAGAGATGTTATTAGTATTTCATAAAAAATATACTTGTAAAACAAATGATAGGATACAAGATAAATACCGTAATATCGGTCCATATGTGGTTTTTAAATTCATCATCAATGTCATGCCAACTATTTATCAAAATACTCACTTTACTTCTACCTTGTAATGCAATGTAACCCAAAAAATACTCAACATGGTCACCTTCAACCTTGCTGGTTTCTGCATCAACTCTAACCAGGTATCGAATACCAGATTCGTTGGATTTTTTCACCTTTGTATACATTATGGCACCTCTAGTTTTTGTTTTACGACTTTGTATATTAATAGAGTTTGAAGTAGATGTTGTATGAGAGATGCTTGTTGAATCGGTCATGGCTACCAAGGTGAATCAAACGTTTCACAAATGGAAAATCACAGAAACAAAATGATCAATAGACAAAGTAATAAAGAAACCCTAAACAAAATGATCAATAGACAAAGTGAAAAACTAACGTTGATGAATATAAAAACTAATGATTCAGTGAAGAACAAACCTATTGCGAAAATGATGTTTGATGAATATCTGTTGGAAGAGTTTTGATATCACCTGGGGTTTTTTTGCGAAATGAGAGTGACGAACTGACGTTTGAGTGTTAATAGGTAAATAAAAAGTTAGAAACTAGCTAGATAGTTCTATGAAGTATTTCATGCAAAATAAGTTTCATTTTGGTTTTACACAAAAATCAATGTGGTTGTTTTGTTAAAAATATAAAATATAAAAATAATTTCATAGTGTCGTATTCTGAGAATTCTTTTAAAAGATATATCACGTCAGATATTTAGGAAAAATGAGGGGTTAAAATATATCAAATAAAGTATTAAAATAAGAATTTGAAATTAGTATTATGGAATTGTTAATGAAAAATATATTACATATCAGTTGGATCCTGTAGCCGAGGTAAATACTAATTTAACAAATAAAAAAATAAAAAAAAAGAAATTGGAAATGCGCCAAGTGAGAAATACCTACTAAACAATTGAAAAAAACATAAAATGCAGTAACTAGGTGTCGAAGCGAGTTCCCTTATTGCTACCTTATCTCAGTTATATTAAATATCTGAGGTCTAATATTTTTATTAAATATAAATTAATATAACATAGTGCTCCCAGGACCTATACCCTCATTTTTTCATTGTTCGAGATGTAAGCTTCGTCAAGAAAAACGTTATTTGTTGTAGTTTATGCATTAAATGCTTATCACATCACTGAATTGTTGCTTTGGGGGAGGATTTCATGTGGCTCCATGTGGATATGGTAGGGAGGCAATGCACTTAGGTTACCTAAGGGGACACGAGTTTTGTTACAAGATCAAGGTTTCACCTTGACCATTGGTCCTGACCTTTGGTGCCTTTTGGACTCTCAATCATTGATCTTAACACCCTCGCTGCCTAAAAATTTGGGAAACAAAGTTAGTTTTTCTTTTCTTCCTTCTATGGCTTTCGAGTGCTATAAACTCATTCATCTTCTTACAATTTTGGTGATAACCACTACAACTCTTTTGGGTTTCTATTATCCTTTCTTAGTTGTTTGATATTCATCCTTCCAGATTTGTTATATCTATCGTTCAACGACTTTCTTCTTGTTTATTTGTTGTCCATTCCTCAGAACTTGCACAAGCAATCAATCTGGAAATTTCTACTTCTTTATATTTTTTGTTTTTCATAACCTTTCTAGTCAGGGCAATTTCTCCCTCTTCACCAATGATCATAGGGTGGATAACACCCATAAATTGGGCATTTCTTCACATGACCCCACCAAGAGATTGACTAGTTAGAATGAGGATGCTACATTCATGTGAACTGACACCTGAAGGACTTGTGGTATTTCTTCTACTCAATTTCCTTTGTATCTGTCAAGTTTAGTGAAGTTCTTTGGGAATTAGTCCTTTAAATTGGTTGCATTTGACAAAACAAAAACATGTAGAAGTGTTCAAAGTGCTCAAGTTGATTTAGCTTGCTTAAGTTGTATGGAACTACATAAGGGACACATGCTGGACACGATGTCTCAACATGTGGAATATTTGTTAAAGATTTTATTGTTATTGCTTTAAAAATATGATTATGTGATTTGTTTGACATTTGGATGAAGATTAATTTAGATTTAAATTTGAATTTAAACTGAAACAAATCATATATTGTTGCAAAGATCTAACAAACAAATGATATCTAACAAATTCTACATCAATTCTAGATGAAATCAAATCAAATATCCATGAGGACAAGCCCATAATAATTATGCTATATAAGGAGATCTTTCCTAGATTTGAAGTCACTGATCATACATTGAAGATCAATATAGTTTAGGGTACAAAAGAGTCCTTGTGTTATGTACATCATTATGTCTCAATAACTTGGTATAGTAGGTTTTTCTAGTTGAGTTGTAAGATTCAACATCACTTATAGTTGTAATTAAGGTTGATTAGTAGGTGTAACACGGTGGGAGAACTGACTTGGGATGTTTTGCGTTTTATCACAATTGTTGCGGATAGCAAGAGTCGCTGTTAGCTAGAAATTTCGACTAAGGATTTTAAAGTTAGACTTGAATATACTTCATATATATTCCACTACTTTATTTATGTGAAGCCATAAAGGTTGAGATTCGAATTGAGTAAAATTAGTTGGAAAGGTTTACCAATTCTAATTATTGAATAAATATTGTTATTCGAAATGTGGCTAAGGTTTCAAACATTTTTTTGTTCGACCGTCTTCAGAGATTGGCGCTCAAGATAAGAAGGAGATTCGAATTCAAATATTTTGATCTTATCCGAAAAGACGCGTGGAAGGCTCTGCGTTCGTCGAAGACATGTAAACAAAAACGTGGCATTAGTTCATGTAGAAGACCGTTAGGGTCGAAGTAGTATAAATAGTGGCTTTAGTATTTAGATTTAGGTGGTGAACACCTTTGTACAAATTACTCAGAAATTACTCAAAGTACCAAGTGTTAAAGAGAAACTAGTTTATTGAGGATGTACGTATGATACACCCATTTAGTATAAATGCATTTACTTTCTGCAGAATTTCCAGTAACATTTACTTAAGTCTTTTACTATTTCAAGTTTAGAAGTAATTTTACTTTCACTTTATATGCATTTTAATTCGACATTTGAAGCCATTTGTCTTCATATACAAAACATGTTAAATACAACAATCAAGTTAAAAGATTAATAAAGACACTCGTGTCCTGAGATCAATCTGATCGATCTCACAAGTAACTAGATCCGTGAAAGGATTTGGAAGATCAGCGGTTGTTTACCAAAATTCGAGGGTAAACAAATTGGAACGGCCAGTGGGACTTGCGTCTTTATCCATCTTAGTTTTAACTTGTTTATTGCATGAGATTGAGAAGTGGAAAACTAGCCAACAATATAAATCCTAGACCAAAAGGACAACACGTCAGGGGAATGGATAACCCACCCACTAGTGATGCGCAACAAGTTCACCCTCCTATGGGAGGAAATACCAGCGCTTCGAATACAAACGAAGTGATGACGACGAGTCAAGGGACTGCAATGATCCCTTCGACAACAAGCGCTGCAGTTATACCCCAAAATACAAATGCTTTAACTATATCATCAAACACCATAACGAACATACCATTGTGTCTATGGCCAATCAAAATCCACCATTAACACCCAGGCCTTCGATAGGTATGTCTAGAACTTTTCCACCAGGATTTACAATCCCAACATCAAATCTTATATATGGCATGCCAACTTTGTTCATGACGGGATTTCAAAATAATACATCGACATACACCCATCCCGTAACATCTAATTTATCACCATTGCAAGGATTAGGGTCTGGGATAAACCATATGGCTAGAAATAATTCGTAGCCAATCCAAATACTTGCTATCACCACAAATACACAAGCAGTCATAAGGCAACAAATGGACGATAGCAACCACGAGATGTTGGGCGTATTGGCCCAACAGATGGGTACGATTTTCAACCCTTTAATTCAAAGCACTACACAAACTAACTTGTAGAGTGCCCAAGCAAACCAACAGATTGCAGCGCAAATAGGGCGTCTTGCAGATTTCTTTGGTGCGCCCAGAGAAGCAGTTTGACTGCCATCCCCACAACCCACATAGGTAAGGGAGAATCAAGGCATCATATTCCAAGAAGAGCCAACCATAAACCAGGCCCAACCTTTGATTCACCCTGAAGCCGAAGTCCAACAACCAATTCGAAGGGAGGAACCACCCAGACCCCAACAGGCTATCCCTAGGGAGGAACTAGGGAGAAGGGTAGTTTTGGTGAATCGAAACCAAGATGCTGATGAAATCCTTCAGGGTTGTCTACAGAATGATACGGTGGGAAACAATAACCTAGAAGCCTTAGTCGAAAGGATTATGGCACGAAATGGGGTAACATTAGGTATGTGTAGACCAAATTATAAATCCCCTTTGTCAGAATATATTCAACAAACTGAATTGCCAAGGGGATGGAAAGTACCCAAATTCACCAAGTTTTCTGGTGATACTAGCGAATCTACCATAGAACATATCGCCAGATACCTTATAGAGGCATGAGATATAGCAAATAATGAAAATCTAAGGATTAAATACTTCCCTTCTTCGCTGACAAAAATTGCTTTTACTTGGTTCACCACCCTCGCGGCGAATTCCATCCATGATTGGACTCGTTTGGAAAGGCTGTTTCATGAACAATTTTATGTAGGACAAACCAAGATTAGTCTAAGTGAATTGGCAAATGTCAAGCGAAAATTTAGTGAGCCCATAGACGATTACCTCAACAGATTCTGTTTGTTGAAGGCAAGATGCTTCACACAAGTTCCAGAACACGAGTTGGTTGAAATGGCAGCAAGAGGTTTGGACTTTTCTATCAGGAAAAAATTAGATCCCCATTGTTTGAGGGAAATGGCGCAATTGGATGATAGGGTTCGACAAGTTGAGTGTTTGAAGATCGAAAAGTCTAGGGCGAAACAAAGTCATATAAAAGAAAGAGTGGCTTATATCGAAGCCTGCTCAGACGAAAGAGAATTCGAAGAGGATTTCTCAGAAGTCGAAGAGCACGAAATAAATCTTGCAGAGTTGAAGCAAGGACCATCGTACCCTTGCAAAATGTTGACTCCTGTGAATGGGAAAAATCCTGTCGAACCACAAAGGAGCGACAAATTTCCCAGAAAATCTTATACATTCGACATCACCAAGTGTGATGTAATTTTCGACTTACTAGTTAAAGATGGCCAGATGATAGTGCCCCCTGGTGCTAAAATTCCTCCGTTAGAACAACGGAAGAAAAGGGGTTTTTGTAAGTATCATAATTTCCTAGGCCACAAAACCTCACAATGATTTCTTTTCAAGGATATGATATAAAAAGCAATTCAGGATAGAAGGCTGAAGTTTGGGGGAAAACCCAAACCTCAAATGAGGATTGATGCTGACCCTATGCAGGTTGCCGAGACCAATTATGCTGAGCCTGCTGCCATCAACATGGTGGACATTGTTGGAGTCGAAGGGTTGCAACCAGAATAAAACCAGGGGTCTTACAAAGCCTCAAAGCCAGGGTTTGCTAATGATCTCGTGGCGGAGAAGGAAACAAGCGCTACTGATGGCGCAATGAAGAGTGCAATGAAGACCAGGACTATTGATGGTCTTAGGGTCAAGTTCGAAGGAATGAAACTTGCTGAGGGTCCAAAATTCAAAGTGAACATGGTGGACCTGAACCAATTCTCCCCAGAAATGGAGGAGATAGAAAAGCGACTCAAAATGGAGAATGAAAAGATGAAGGCAGGCGACCAAAAGGTGAGTTTGGTGGATTACTTATTCCATTGTCACTCGAAGAACCCAAAGGGGCTTGTGTGCCCAAGGTGCAGCATCATGAATAATCAAGGAGCAGCTGCTACCTACCAAAGGGTCTATCAGGAGAAGGCCAGAAATAACTGGAAAAGGGAGAAGGAACTCTTACCTTACCCCCAGATGGGAGAGAGTCTCATGGGATTCTTAGTTCGTTGTCACAAAATGGGTTCAGAAGTTCTTATGTGCCCATGGTGCAACGCGCTATATGACGGAAGGACTGCTGAAGCTTACAAAAGGATTCCATACTCTCAGTGTTGGAACAATCAAAGCTGGAATAGGGAATGACTACGTCAATAATGCAAGAGGCATCCCCAAAAGGGCAAATAGACCACACCCTAGGGCACGCAAACAAGCAACATTTAAGCCTCCAGCAAACATGCCAACGGGAAAATGGCTGAAAGCAGGACAAAACAGAACTGAAGCCAAAGGAAAGTCAAAGTGGAGAAGCTTCGAAGAAGGTGGACGTACTGCATGGGCCTTCAGGAGGCAGTTTCACTCCAACAAGAAACAATCTCACGTGTCGGAGAACTACAAGGGGAATAACCCCATGTCTAGGTCCCAATGGAGGCGACACCAACGAAACAAGAAAGCACAAAGGGAGCTTACAAACAAGGAAGTTGGCGAGTCAAGCACCAACCAAACTTCGACTGTCCCAACAATGGAAAAGAAGTCCCCAACAAGGAGGAAACTTTTCTCTCCTACCAAGATGAAGGTCCCTGGCGAAGGGGATAACAACGAACTGACCAGCAATGGGCTAGTAGATGATGAAGATATGTCAACAGATAGCTTTAATTCCGATGGAGAATCTTCTTTGCAAATAAATTGCAATATGTTTTCTGTCTTACCACATGAGTACGACCAGGTTACTGAGGTCGAAGACTCCGAAGAGGCTGACGAATTGGAAATGACAAAACACAAACCTGTATGTTATTATGTCATGAATAACGGCTCCATTGATGAGCAGAACGCCTTCTTCAAAAGGCCAGATGCAGGTATGAAAAACCACCTTAAGCCTTTATTTATTAGGGCTAAAATTGAACAGGTGGGAATCAACAAAGTTATGGTGGATGGTGGGGCAGCAGTGAACTTGATACCTCAATTCCTATTGAATAGGATTGGGATGTTCGACACTGACATCAAACCACACAACATGGTGCTGTCAAACTATGAAGGCAAAATTGGACAAACTCTAGGAGTGGTCCAAGTAGAATTCACTGTAGGTACCATAACAAGACCCACCATATTCATGGTAATTACGGCGAAGATGAATTACAATCTTCTTCTAGGCCGTGAATGGATACATGGAATCGGGGCAGTTCCATCCTCAATGCACCAAAGGGTGGTAATATGGAGAGATGATGGGATTGTCGAAAACATAGAAGCAAACCAAAGCTATTTTATGGATGAGTTTAATCATGTCGATAGAAGGAATTTTGACAGGAATTTGGCCAACATTGGGCCATGCACTGCAGCGGAAGGTGCATCAGCACCAAGTAATAATGCAATGTATTTCCTTACCCTTCACCCAACACATGGATTTTATTTGGACAAGGAAAACATGGGACCTGACAAAGACGTGCTTGGAGTCCTAGGAATGCGGCCAACTGGCTGGGAAGATGAAGACCATGTCCATGTCTGAGTCTTCTTACTTCAAGAAGATTTCAGCCTATTTGGCTGAAAATAGGATGAAAACGGATTTGGAAGCCGAAGTTAAAATTATGGCTGTTGAAGCCAAGGCTGAAGGAATTCACAACAAGGGGCCAGGAATTTTCTTCAAACCTGAACCACCTGACGAAGACACACTTGTCTAAGACAAATACCAAAGGCTTGATGCCATCTATGACGATGAGCCTTTGGGATTCGAGAAGGATCCAACGACATCCAACACGAAGATGCTGGCGCAATACCCTCTCGAGGAAGTGGATCTAGGAGATGGAACTCAAAGGAGGCCAACGTACGTCAGCGCGAAATTGAACCCAGAAGTAAGAGCAGAAGTGATCCAATTGCTCAAGGAGTATAAAGATTGTTTCGCCTGGGACTATGACGAAATGCTTGGTTTAAGCAGGGAACGGGTTGAATTGAAGCTGCAAATAAAGGATGGCAAGAAGCCCATTAAGCAGAGCCCAAGGAGATTCGCGCCAGAAATCCTGTCCAAAATAAAAGAGGAAGTCGAAAGACTCCTATGTTACAAGTTTATCAAGACCACAAGGTATGTCGAATGGATAACTAATATAGTTTCTGTAATTAAGAAAAACGGTTCTCTTAGAGTATGCATAGATTTTCGTAATTTAAATTCAGCTACTCCTAAAGATGAATACCCAATGCATATGGATGAAATGTTAGTAGATTCTGCTGTTGGTTATGAATACCTTAGTATGTTAGATGGTTATTCAGGATACAACCAGATTTTTATTGCAGAAGAAGATGTGCCAAAGACAGCGTTTCGATGCATTGGCATAATAGGCACCTATGAATGGGTGGTTATGCCCTTTGGCCTAAAAAATGCTGGGGAAACCTATCAAAGGGGAATGAATTCAATATTCCATGATTTCATTGAGACCTTTATGCAGGTTTATATTGATGACATAATGGTGAAATCTATATCAGGGCCAAGCCATTTGGATCACCTTCGACAATCATTCGAAAGAATGAGAAAGCATGGCCTAAAAATGAATCCCCTTAAGTGTGCATTTTTTATGCAGGCAGGTGATTTTCTGGGCTTTGTGGTCCATAAGAAGGGTATAGAAATCAACCAAAACAAGACAAAGGCAATTTTTGAGGCAAAGGCGCCATCGACAAAGAAAGAGTTGCAATCACTCTTAGGAAAGATAAATTTCTTACGAAGGTTTATATCCAACCTAAGTGGTCGAACTCAAGCCTTTTCCCCACTCTTACGATTAAAATAAGAGGCCTTTGTCTGGAACGAAGAACATCAGGAGGCATTCGAAAGGATCAAGCAATACTTGGTGCATCCACCAATTCTTTCACCTCCAAGAAGAAACAAGTGCATGAGATTGTACATTTTAGCGTCAGACAAAACGATTGGAAGCATGTTGGCCCAAGAAGATGATAATGGTGCCGAAAGAGCCATTTACTACTTAAGTAGGGTCTTAAATGACACAGAAACTAGATATAGCAATATTGAAAAGACATGTCTTTGTCTATACTTCTCATGTACAAAATTAAAATATTATATAAAGCCAGTTGATGTTTTTGTTTCTTCACACTTTGATGTTATTAAACATATGTTGTCCAAACCAATTTTGCACAGTCGAATTGATAAATGGGCTTTGGCTTTAACGGAGTACTCTTTAACTTTCATGCCTTTGAAAGAAATGAAGGGGCAAGTAGTCTCTGATTTCATTGTCGACCATGCAGTGGTCGGAATATCCCAAAACTTTGTGGACCAGAACCGTGGAAATTATTCTTTGATGGCTCTGCACATAAAAATGGAAGTGGGATTGGAATCTTGATTATTTCTCCAGATCGAATTCCAACAAAGCTCAAGTATAAGATAACTAGTTCTCGTTGCTCAAACAATGAAGCAGAGTATGAAGCACTCATAGCAGGACTTGAGACTTTATTGGAATTGGGGGCAACTAGAGTCGAAATAATGGGAGATTCTGAGTTAGTAATCAAGCAAATTACCAAAGAATACAGGTGCATAAAAGAAAACTTGATGTTCTACTTTGTGATGGCAAATAGACTTCTTTGAAAGTTCGAATACATAGACATCAATCACATCCCCAGACTAAAGAATCAAGAAACAAATGATTTGGCTCAGATAACTTCAGGATATAAAGTGTCGAAGGAAATACTAGAAGGCCTAATCGAAGTACGTGGTAAGGTACTAGCAACTAAACTTTCTTCAACAAAGTTAAAGAATTCAAGGCTAGGTTATGTGAATGATGTATATTTTGAGGTTTTAACCATAGATAGTTTAGCATATACAGATTGGAGAAGTCCAATAATAAACTATTTGAAGGATCCAACAGTGGATGTAGAAAGAAAAGTAAAATATAGAGCCTTGAGTTATGTGTTAATAGGCAACAAATTGGTTAAGAAAACCCCAGAGGGAGTTTTATTAAAATGTTTAGGGGAAAGTGAGGCTTATATAGAACTATCCAATGTACATAGTGGGATACGCGTAGCATGATCCTGCATACTGATGAACAGTTTTGTGAGTTCCAATACAGGAACTAGTCATTGTAGCTAATGATGGAATTTATAGATACCCATGTTGTGATTTGACATTTTGAGATTAAAGATCATCATGAGGATGACGTCAGAGTAGTTGAAAGATTGACAGCATGTTCAGGGAGTCGAAATTTTGAAGAGGTTGCAAAAAATATACATTTCTTGTTTCGAAATGAATATTTCTTGGGGGCAATTTGTTAGCTGGAAATTTCAACTAAGGATTTTAAAGTTAGACTTGAATATACTTCAGAAATATTCCACTACTTTATTTATGTGAAGCCATAAAGGTTGAGATTAGAATTTAGTAAAATTCGTTGGAAAGGTTTACCAATTCAGATTATTGAATAAAGATTGTTATTCGAAATGTGGCTAAGGTTTCAAAAAAATTTTCGTTCGACCGTCTTCAGAGTTTGGCGCTCAAGATAAGAAGGAGATTCAAATTCAAATATTTTGATCTTATCCAAAAAGACGCGTGGAAGGCTCTGAGTTCGTCGAAGACATGCAAACAGAAACTTGGCATTAGTTCGTGTAGAAGACCGTTAGGGTCGAAGTAGTATAAATAGTGGCTTTAGTATTTCGATTTAGGTAGTGAACATATTTGTACAAATTACTCAGAAATTACTCAAAGTACCAAGTGTTAAAGAGAAACGAGTTTATTGAGGATGTACGTATGATACACCCATTTAATATAAATGCATTTACTTTCTGCAGAATTTCCAGTAACATTTACTTAAGTCTTTTACCATTTCAAGTTTAGAAGTAATTTTACTTCCACTTTATATGCATTTTAATTCGACATTTGAAGCCATTTGTCTTCATATACAAAACATGTTAAATACAACAATCAAGTTAAAAGATTAATAAAGACACTCGTGTCCTGAGATCAATCTGATCGATCTCACAAGTAACTGGATCTGTGAAAGGATTTGGAAGATCAGCGATTGTTTACCAAAATTCGAGGGTAAACAGTCGCCACCGACTTTTCTTTTATCCAAATAGAGGAAAGGGTGAAAAGAACAGGAAAGACCTTTGAGATTATTTTCTTGAGTTCGGGGGGTAGATTATGAAAAGGGAAGGTGTTAGCATCCTTTTCATCTATAGTTATCCATGGGCTCTTAGTTGCTTGCTAGATCATTGCTTTTTGTTTGAAAGTATGCTTTGTGGTGGGTTTTTGAAAGTATTTTTGAAAAGCGCCTTCATTTAGGCCAACTTTGTAATGATTCTCGTCTCTGTAAGAATGTATACAAAGTGTTGGAATTTTGAAAATATTTCATGGAAAGTGTTGGTGCATTTGAAAAGGTGTTTGTCTTTTGAAGATGAGCAAGCAACTAGAAACATTCTACCTTACTCAAAAGTCTTTTGTCCATTTCTCTCTTTCTTTGAGTTTTCTATCTTACCATTGATTGGTAAGAAGCCTTATATTTGGATGTAAAAGGGACGGGCGTGGGTCATTGTATAGTCATGATAGCAATGTTGTGAGATATCTTAGCATTTCTCTTGAGGGACTAAGATCATTTGTAAGGCAACATTCAAAGCGTCATCGAGGAACTATGATCTTGTATTTTTGATTGTTTTTGCTAAGACGTCTCACATGCATAACATGACTATTTTTCATAAGGCAACAAGTGGAGTTAACCCTAGAGGTGCACGTGTGCAAAGTGTGTTTGATTGCATGCATTTTTGTCTTTTGATCAGGGTGGTCTATTTATTGATTTTATCTTGCCGTACACCCTACTTACTAGCATTTTGTGTAAAGTAAAAAATGCAGAAAGATAAAATCCTACAATATTACAACCATATTGAATTGCATGAAAATATAAAGGCAAAAATAAGATAAAAGAAAGAAAAAGGGTCTTTTCAATTTAGGCAGAGAACCCTTCGATTCTGTACTTTCTAGCTCTCTTCTATCTGGCCTGAAAAAGGTGAAGGCATGGCTTTCGATCGGGGGCCTGGAGGACAGCATGTTGAGCCTTTTGAATGGGTCTGGAATCAGTGTCATGTGCCTTCTGGCTGCCTCTTTCGTTTGACCTGAAGGTTAGTGTGGAAGCCAGAGGCTTCTTTTCTAACTTTCTATCTCCTGTTTCTTTCGTTTGAGTTTGAATAGAAACATGGCCTAAGGCCATGCCAGTATTACCTTAGGGCCAGGTTAGTCTTAAAATCATGTTTAAAATGTACAAAGAGCAAAAACCAAGAAGGTTGTTAACCATGAAACATATTAAAAAGGGTGGAAACGAAAAGAAGAAAAATAGTATGTACATATTTGAAACAAAAAGAAAGCGTATTTACATGCTATGCTGGGAACGAAGGGTCCAAGGTTAAGAATTACTTACCTTGCTAGAGGCTGGAGCATGTGCTGGACCTTGAAGTGGTTACCTTGAATGCCTCTGGATTCGAAGGGTAAGACCAAGGGTGGGACTTTGACACCGGATTCGAAAGAGAAAAACAAGTGAAATGTCCTTCTTTGCTGGATTCAAAGGATAGTAAGATGCAAGGATTTTTCAGATTTTAAAGAGACAAGTATTTGGATTCTGGGTTTGGATTTTCAAAAGTGTTTAAGTGTTTGAGAATTTTATAGTGTGTAAGAATTTTGAAGATACAGTCCCCTCTTCTTTTTATCCTCGCTTTGATGTGCAAATGAACTCTCTATTTATAGAGAAAATTTTGGAATGTTTGGGAGTAAAAATAATTAAATAAGGCTCAGCTGGAAAGTAAGCATACACTTGTACCATGATAGCAAGATGAATGGTTCAGATGGATTGCTTCCTTCAGAAGGAAAATAGGCGCAAGGCTCAAGAAAAACTTTTCTAAAAAGTAGTATTATACTATTAAGGGCAAGTGGTCTTGGACAGCAAATGGGTAAAAGCCTATTGTAATTTGTATAAACAATTAAATATAGAGTGAGTCATAGGTTTGAGGCTAGAAAAGGGTAAACATGTAGCCTAGCCTATGGGTCTAAATGTTCAACTTGATCTTTTGAATCTAATCCTCCATCCTTCCGTAACTTTCGACCAGACTAAAATAATATTCGTTCCCACCAGTTATGTGTCCTTCGAATGGACCAACATGTATTCTTCGAATGGGTCTCTTGTGTGGCCTTCGATTGGGCCTTCTACATGTTAAAGTGTATACAAATATTTTAAAGGGGAGTCTGTGCCTTGTGGTCAAAGGCAACATTGGAGGAGTCTTGGCCTTGTGTGGAAGACAAACTAAAGAGGGATACGTGTACTGGTGACACGCTGAGGGGTCTTTTGTCCAGTGGGAGTTTTTGTGAATCGATGGCCAGTTTGGAGAAGTTATTGCTTTTGTACGCTGAAGGCACGCCCAAAGGGAAAGTTTGCCTAGTAGAAGTAGGAAATAAGCTTTCTCCAAGGAAAATAAATGCTCAATCGAAGTAATGATCCAACTTACATGTGGGTATCTATTGAATTTGTGAGTCAAGCCAGCATGCGAAGATAGTGGTGCAATCGAAGGAGAATTGACAAGAAGCCCTTCCCCTCTGTATAGAAGCTTGTGTTTAGCAAGCAAGTAACAATCCAAGACTTCAGTTGGAGCTTGGAAAACTGAGGCAAGCTTGGATGAGGATTCGAAGGTCATGTTTTGATTGAAGAACACAACTTCCACACGTTGAAGAATTGGATTCTAAAGGCCATGTTCTGATCAAAGAGTAGAGTTTCTGTATGTTGAAGAGTGAGATTTTAAGGGTCATGTTCTGAACGAAGAGTAGAACTTTTGTATGTTGAAGAGTGAGATTCGAAGGGTCATGTTATGATCGAAGCAAACTTCTGAGCTTCGATTCTCCCTGCTCCAGCATGATATGAAGGAATTATCTAGGAAGCTTGTAACATGTTCTAGCATCACTTTTGCAAATTCTGATTGTACTTGTGTGAAAACTGGCACAGAAGTTCTGTCTGAATTTTGACTAAAAAATACCCAGAATTAGCTTCATGAACGTGTCTTCAAGGATTTATAACTTGAAATCCCATCATTTCTAGGAGAAGTTCTGTTCAACAATGTTTTAGATCTCATTGAGATCTATAACTTTCATGTTAGAAGTTCTAATTGAATCATCTTGTATCATGATGAAAATCTGGCCCAAAATTATGTAATTATCATATTTTTTTAACACTTATAAAATTTTCTAAGTGCTTAAAAATTTGACTTTTCAAAGTAATTTTGACTTTTGATTTCTTGATGAACCAACTTCATGTCTTGATGAAACATGATTTTTGAAACTTGATTTTTGATCAAAAAGTCAAAGTTTGACTTTTCAATATGCATTTGACCATTTTACCCTTGTGAATGACTTTCTTGAAAAATTGTAATCTGAGACTTGAAACTTGACAGAAGCAATCCTTAGGGTCCAGGATGATCCCTTGAGAAATGAGAGGGAAAATTTTGGGGTACAACAGCTGCCCCTGTTCAATCTTCTTAAACTTGAAGAGTTAGATTGACGAGTCCGCCATTCGTGACTTGAAGGTGGAAGATGATTGAATACTAAAGTGCCCAAAAATTTGCACTCGCATAAAATAGCACTGATAGTTGATGATGTAGAGAATGGGCTTACATATGCCATTTTGAGGAGATGACACAGAGTTATCAGAGCTAGGCTTAAAGATGCCATCTAGAGTAATTGGGGGGAGGTATCAGGATAAATCTTTTGGTTGATTTATACTGAAGTAGTAGATGTCCTTTGCCTATTTTTAAGCTAGAAGAGATAAATCTAACCAGAAAAGGTCTTCATTTGATGATTGATTTTTTTCCTGCAAGGAAGAGGATTAGTTGCATGCAGATGTATGCATGGCGTAATGATGTTCTCAAAAATAAATGAGATTATGCTGTATGCATTTGTTATGTATGCGTCATGGTTTATGAATGTGATGTCTTTATTGCAGTGTGTCTTTGTCTAGGAAAATAAATCCTTGACAACATGTTGGGGAATCTTGGAGGGATGAATCCATAAATGTTGTTGGAGAATAAATGTATCTTCAACTTTGTTTATAATGTTTCCATTGGGAATTCCTGTTCTGTTGTTTGAGGAGAACCTCCATTGGGGAATATTGGCTTGTTTAAGAAGACTCTATGGAGAGTGTTGATCTCTGCTTGGGGAAAATAGTTTAGGAGTCTTAGCTACTCGTTGCTCTATTGGGGAGTTATTCCTGACTGAAGAGAATCAAAAGTTAGCTGTTATCTGGTCGAAATCCAGGCTTGGCAGCAAATTGTTGAGGATAATGAAGTTGACTGTTATCTGGTTGTATTCCAGGCTTCGCAGCGACTTACTGGGGAAGATTAAATTAACTGCTATCTGGTCGGATTCTAGGCTTCACAAGAAATTACTTGGGAGAGTGAAGTTAAACTGTTATCTGGTCGGATTCTAGGCTTCGCATCAACTTACCAAATTTAAACTGCTATCTGGTCGAATTCCAGGCTTCAAAGCAGATTTCTGAGGTGGATGAAGTTAATTATTATCTGGTTGAAATACAGGTTTCACAATAACTTACTTGAAAGGGTGAAGTTGAACTCATATCTAGTCGGATCCAGGCTTCACAGTAACTTGCTTGAAAGGATGAAGTTAAACTGATATCTGGTCGGGTCCAGGCTTCACAGTAACTTGCTTAAAAGGATGAAGTTGAACTGTTATTTGGTCAGGTCTAGGCTTCCTAGTAACTAGCTTAAAAGTATAAAGTTGAACTGATATCTAGTCGGGTCCAGGCTTCCCAGTAACTTACTTAAAAGGATGAAGTTGAACTGATATATGGTCGGGTCCAGGCTTTACAGTAACTTGTTTGAAAGAAGGAAGTTAAACTGATATCTGGTCGGGTCCAGGCTTCACACTAACTTACTTAAAAGGATGAAGTTGAACTAATATCTGGTCGGGTCCAGGCTTCCCAGTAACTTGCTTAAAAGGATAAAGTTGAACTGATATCTGGTCGGGTCCAGGCTTCCCAGTAACTTGCTGAGGATAAAGGCAAACTCTACTGGGGAAAGAAGTTAAGCCATTGTCTGGTTGGGTCAAGGATTTACAATATCTCGAGAGGTTAGACTATTATCTGGTCGGGTCCATGCTTCATAGTAACCTAATTTTTTTTGAGTAGAAATGCTTCCGTTGGAGGGTGTATTATTTTGTTATGGAATAAACCTTGTTGGAAAGAATATTTGATGACTTGCTGGTGAGATGAATTCTTTTCTGAAGAAATCCACAATGCTTCTTCTTTTAAGATCAACTCAGCTGGGGAGAGGGATGTCGAGAGATTGAAACTTTGATCGAGGTTTGCATAGATCCAACTTTGTGGGAAACTCTGTTGGGGCAAAGGTTTATTGTAGCAGGCTCTGTGGGGATAATGCTAATGAGATAACTCTGGGGATATCTCCACTTCATTAAAGAGATGCTCATTGCTGCTTGGCGGAACATATTTGTTAGATAGTTTAATTATGTTCATATGCATATGTTCATTCAATTTTAGTCATTAGACATCTTTGCACTCAAAACAAAAAACAAAAAGTTTACACTTCAAAGTATATTTGTATTGATGTTCTACCCATGAAAAAGCATTTTTGTACAAAGAGACGGAGACCCTAGTAAGAGGAAATCGTCGAAAGGATAACAAAATTGAAAACAAAAACAAAAACCATGTGGAAATGATCTCATTGTGTTCCAGCTCTACTATTGCCCCAATGTCTTTGAACGTCCCTTTCCATTGACAGAAGTTGATTGGATTGATCTTGGACCGTTTGAACTTGGACCTTGATAATAAAGTTGACTATGGTGATTCCACGGGACATAGTCATACACTTTAATCCTTAACTTTTTCCTGGACCGTCCTTTCGGGTTTTCAACCGACTAGGATACCCATTTTTGCCCAAATCGCCCTTTCGGGTTTTCGACTTGCCGGGTGTACAATCTTTTGCATATATCCCTATTTTTTGCCCAAACCTTTGGTTTGCTGGGATGCCCTTATCTTGCCTAGGTGTGTTAACCTAGCGGGTCTCTGATGCGTAGTATTTTTTAACCATGTCTGTGTTCACAGGATGTGGGAAATCTTCACTGTTCATAGTAGTCAGCATCATGGCACCACCAGAGAAAACTTTCTTGACAACAAATGACCCTTCGTAAGTGGGAGTCCATTTGCCCCTGGGGTCGCCTTGTGGAAGAATGATGCGTTTTATTACCAAGTCACCAGCTTGATATACTCGAGGCCTAATATTTTTGTTGATAGCCTTGATCATACATTTTTGGTACATATGACCATTACAAACAGCAGCCAGTCGCTTTTCATCAATCAAGTTCAACTGATCCAATCTTGTCTGAATCCATTCATCTTTGCCTAGGCCTGCTTCATTCATAATCCTTAGTGAGGGAATCTGAACTTCCATTGGTTGGACAACTTCCATGCCATAGACCAAAGAAAAAGGAGTTTCCCCAGTTGATGTTCGAGCTGAAGTACGGTAGCCATGAAGAGAAAATGGTAACATCTCATGCTAGTCTTTGTAGGTTACCACCATCTTTTTCACAATCTTATTAATGTTTTTGTTGGCTGCTTCCACTGCGCCGTTCATTTTAGGTCTGTAAGGAGAAGAATTGTGATGCTTGATTTTTAACTGGGTGCAAAGTTCTATAATCATAGCATTGTTGAGATTGGTCCCATTGTCAGTGATGATCCTTTCGGGGATACCATAGCGGCAGATGAGGTTATGCTTGATGAATCTGGCTACAATGTTCTTTGTGACTAAGGAAAATGAGGCAGCTTCGACCCATTTGGTGAAATAATCGATAGCGACAAGAATGAAGCGATGTCCATTGGAAGCAGTAGATTTAATCTCTCCAATCATGTCAATGCCCCACATTGCAAATGGCCATGGAGCAGTTATGAAGCTTAGAGGAATAGAAGGTACATGGACCTTGTTAGCATAGATTTGGCACTTTTGACAAGTCCTTGAGTGGTGATGGCAATCAGTCTCCATTGTTGATCAATAGTAACCAGCTCTCAGGATTTTCTTAGCCATAGTATATCCACTAGAGTGAGTCCCGAAGAGACCATCATGCATATCTTCCATAATTTTCTCTGCCTCCTTCTTGTCCATACATCGGAGTAGAGTAGAATCATGGTTGCGTTTGTACAGGGTTCCATTGCTTAGGAAGAATTTGGCTGAGAATCTTCGTAAGAATTTTTTATCATTGATGGAAGCTCCTTCGGGATACTCTTGTGATTCAAGCTACCTCTTCACCTCTTGGTACCATGGCTTCTATATGTTAGTGTCAAGCTCATAGTAGTGTGCAGGTTCGTCAAATCTCTCAATTGTAATCATAGGAGCTTCATTGTCCCATTTGACCTTGAACATAGAAGACATTATGGCCAAAGCATCGGCTAACTGATTTTCTTCTCTAGGGAAGTGTTCAAAGGTGATTTCTTAGAAGTATGGAATTAGAGATAGTACAAGATCCTTGTAAGGATTAAGATTAGGATGCTTAGTGTCCCAATCTCCCTTTACTTGGATAATCACTAGAGCGGAATCTTCGAACACATTCAAGTGCTTGATTCTTAAATCAATGGCAGCCTTCAGACCCAAAATGCATACCTCATATTCAACCATGTTATTTGTACAATCGAAGCACAATCTAGAAGTGAAAGGGGTGTGGTAACCCTCAGGAGAAATTATCACAACATTAATTCTGTTACCCAAAGCATTGGAATCCCCATCGAAGACCATAGTCCATCAGGATCCTTGTTCAGGTCCTTCATACGGTCCAAGTTTTGCACAGTCGGTTATTAACATGATATTCTCGTCCGGGAATTCAAAGTTCATAGATTGGTAATCATCAACAGCTTGATGGGCCAAATGATCTGCCAGTAAACTTCAATTGGTGGCCTTTTATGTTGTATACTGAATATCATACTCAGTCAAGATCATTTGCCATCTAGCTATCCGTCCGGACATAGCGGGTTTCTCAAAGATGTACTTGATATGGTCCATCTTAGAAATCAATAGAGTGGTATGAGTTAACATGTACTATCTTAGTCAGCGAGCAACCTATGCCAGAGTGCAACAAGTTTTCTCGAGTAGTGAATATCTGGTTTCACAGTCGGTAAACTTTTTGCTCAGGTAGTAAATTACATGCTCTTTTCGGCCAAACTCGTCATGTTGGCCCAACACACACCCCATAGAACTCTCTAGCATGGTTAAGTTCATGATCAAGGGTCTTCCTTCGACTTGAGGCATGAGGATAGGAGGTTCTTGTAGATATTCCTTGATTTTTTCGAAAGCAGCTTGGCATTCATCATTCCATCTGACTACTTGATCTTTCTTCAAGAGTTTGAAGATTGACTCACAAGTAGCAGTTAAGTGAGATATGAAGCAGGCGATGTAGTTAATACGGCCCAAGAATCCTCTAACCTCCTTTTCAGAATGGGAATTGGCATTTCCTTGATGGCTTTTACCTTTGCGGGATCAATTTAGATGCCTTTACCACTGACAATAAAACCTAGAAGTTTTCCAGATCTTACTCTGAATGTGCACTTATTAGGGTTCAACCTCAACTTGTACTTTTTCAGCCTCTCGAATAGCTTGTATAAGTGGTTGAGATGTTCTTCCTCAGTTTGTGACCTTGCAATCATATCATCCACATATACCTCTATTTCATGATGGATCATATCATGAAACAAATCTACCATATCCCTTTGATATGTTGCCCCTGCATTCTTCAATCTGAATGGCATGACCTTGTAACAAAAGGTTCCCCATTGCGTGACAAAGGTGGTCTTATCCATGTCTTCAGGAGCCATCTTAATTTGATTATAGTCGGAGAAGCCATACATAAAAGATAAGACTTTATGTTGAGCGGTGTTATCAACCAAGACATCGATATGAGGTAGAGGGAAGTCGTCCTTGGGGCTTGCCCTATTCAGATCCCTGTAATCTATGCACATGCGCACTTTTCCGTCTTTCTTTGGAACCGGCACCACATTTGCAACCCATTGAGGATAAGATGTCACTAACAAGAATCCTGCATCGAATTGTTTCATCACTTCAACCTTTATTTTCTCAGGCATGTCAGCTGTATACGACAGACTTTTTGCTTGACAGGAGGACAATCTTCCTTTGTTCGCAGACAATGAACTACAATGTCGATATCTAACCCTGGCATATCTTCATACGACCAAGAAAACACTTCCATATAGTCATGTAACATATGAACTAATCTGTTTTTGACACTGCTTCCTAGGTTGGCCCCGATCTTGACCTCTTTCTTTTCGGTCTCGGTACCTAGGTTGATGACTTCAACTAATTTTTCATGCGGCTAAATAGCTTTTTCCTCTTACATTAGAATCCTGGCTAGTTCTCCTGTTATTTCACAATCTTCCTCGCCTTCGTCTTTGGCTTGGTTAATTGGATGTTAGAAATCATAGGTGGAAATAGTAGAGTCATTATCAATGAGATCCGGAGTGGATGAGGATCTGCAAGAGTGTGTGTGTGTGTAAGATACATGGATATTTGAAAAATGGATTTAAATAAAAAGAAAGCAATGAGCATTAAAATTTGAATGCAAAAAGTCCAACGGTTTATATTGAATGATCATATGATAAAATGAACACAAATAAAACCTTTAATAAAACGCACATAGTGCCCCAGGCCAGGCATACGACTTTAAAAGTCATTGTTTAATATTACAGATAAAAGGTTCTTGGAAAGCAATAAACAAGTAATTACTCCTCAATGAAGGAGATGGGGATGAAGTCCTTTGCGTGCCAATTGTTAAGCTTTGTTGTAGTAGGGTATATCCATTCTTCGAAAGCACATTCATCATCGGAATCCTCCACAGCGTTTACTTCATGATTTCCAATATGGAGAGGGGATTTTCCCACATGAGCGCGCCTAACCTCTTTCTCAGCCTTGGCAGTGAAACCCAACCCACATTTATCTGCTTTGAACGGGATCTCAAGGAGTTTCCCCAGGTAGCACAACTTCCATTTTCGACTGCGGCACGAGCATCCTTAAATGAAACAATCCTTGGCACGACTTTATTAGTTTGGGCATGTCAGAAGAAATTTTGGCAGTAGCAAACAAAGGTGGAACAACTTCAAAAGCCTGGCACGAGGTTTCTATAAATTCTCCATCCATCTCCACATATTTGAAAGAATTGAGATGGGTTACCATTAATTCCTCCTCACCGCAAACAGTGACGATCCTCCCCTTGATTGGGTATTTTAGCTTTTGGTGAAGGGTGGATGTTAATGCCCCTGCTCCATGGATCCAAGGGCGACCCAACAAACAGGAATAAGCAGGACGAATGTCCTTGATGTAGAAAGTAAAGTTGAAAATATGTGATCCCACTTTGATCGAGAGATCCACCTCTCAATGAACCATCCTTTTGGACCCATCGAAATCCCTCACAATAATATCACTCGGCTTCAACACCACTCCTTCACAGTCTAACCGGTCCAAAGCACCCTTGGGTAGCACGTTTAAAGAAGAGCCAGTGTCGACCATAACATGTGCTAAGGTAGTCCCCTTACTTTCAACAGAAACGTGCAAAGCTTTGTTATGGTTCCTTCCAAGTGGTGTCAGATCAGCATTCGAGAACCCCAATCCATTGTTGGCCGTCAAGATCGCCACACAATTTTCGAATTGGTCAATTATGGTCTCATGAGGGACATGAGCTTTCTTTAAGAATTTGATCCATGCTCGGGCATGAGCATCAGAAAAAAGTAGCAAAGATAACATGGAGATCTTGGAAGGGGTTTTCCCCAGTTGTTCCACTATCTTGAAATCACTCCTCTTTATAATCTTTAAGATTTCATCCATTTATTGAGTGTAAGGCTCCTTAGTAGCAACGTCCTTTGCGGACATTTCTGTCTCAGCAGGCTCAACTACTTTCTCTTTACCCTTTGTGTCAGCACTAGGCTTAGCAGCGGTGATGCGGGCGGGTGCTGTTGTAACAGTTGGGGGTGAAATTTTGGGCGAAAAGATTCTCCAAATTCTAGTCACTTTACTAGAACCACTAATATTACCAATGTCATCAGCCTTGGTTTCTTCAATCCAAGCATCTTGCTTTATTCCATGATGATACACTTCGGCACCGTAGTTCTATGGCACTGCTTTGTTGGAAGAATACAGAATTGGCCCAGGGGAAATAATTATCAGGGGAGCAACAATCGGTTCATTCAAAATCGTGATAGGACCCTTTGAGGAGATCCTAAGAGGCTTGTTTGAAATTGTTATGATGGAGAGGTCTTCAATCTTATTGGACAAACTTTTGACGGACAAAATTTTCTCAAATAGGATCTCATGACTATTCATCAGGCGTTGGATTCCTTCTTTCATCCATTTGCATCTATTAATTTGTCTGGCGCAACAATCACAATCTTTCAAGCAGCCAGAAAAAACCCTGCTCTCAGCAAATTCTTTTTGATAACAACTAACGGAGTAGTTAGATCTTCGACGGAGGGAACAAAAATAGTGTCTTCAATTGCATTGACACCTTTGCCATGGTTTGGCATTGGTACCATTATCACATTGGGAACCGTAGGCGGATCAAATTCGATTGTTTTATTGTCAATTAGATCTTCAATTTTGTTCTTCAGCATCCAGCATTGATCGGTCTCATTCCCGGGGCTATTTGAATGATATGCACACTTGGTATTTGGATTGTATTTAGGTGAGGAAGTGTTCGGATTGGATGGAGGATCACGCAGTGTCATCAAGTTATCCTTTAATAGGTGTTGTAAGGCTTGGGATAGCGACATACCTATCCTTGTAAACTGTCTTCGTGGAGCCTCAAATCATTGATCATTGGAAGATTGTCTTTAAACAGGAGCCGGGATGGAAATTAGAACAACATTATCGGACGAACGGTTATCCTTCTTGGCATGGGCCCTCGCCCTATACACAACATTAGTTTCTTTCTTCCCAGTGAAGGGTTTCTTTACGGGATTGGAGGTGGAAGCAGATGCCATGGGGATTTTCCCGTTCTTGATACCACTTTCGACCCTTTCATTGGTTAGGACCAGCTCGGTGAAACCAGACGAAGAACACCCAACCAATAGGTTGAAAAATGGGCCAAATAACATACCCAAAAACATATCAATATGTTCCCTATCAGTTAACGATGGTTGGACCCTACTGGCAAGATCCCTCCACTTTTGGGCGTACTCTTTGAACCCCTCGTTTTTACCCATTGTCATGTCTTGCAGTTGAACTCTAGTCGACGCCAGGTCGGCATTGTATTGGTATTGGTGATAGAGAGTAGTGGCCAAGTCTTCCCATGTATGGATACAGGAACCCTCCAATTGGTAAAACCAATCTAGTTGAGTCCCAGCCAAGCTTTCTTGAAATAAGTGGACCCAAAGTTTCTTGTCGGTGGTGTGCGGTTGTATTTTGCGCACATAAGACTTCAGATGAAGCTTTGGGCAAGAAACCCCATCATATTTAACAAAGACCGGTATCTTGAATTTATGGGGAATGACAACCCCATATATTAAACCTAAATCATCAAAATCCAAACCAGGAATGGCTTGAATCTCAACAACCTTCAATCTATCCTCTAGATGTTTGTACTTGTCACCGGCAGGAGGATATTGCTCATAAAAATAGTCTTCATCATCAGACACTCGGTCATTGACACATCAAGCCTAGGTACTCTTTGCTTCTCCAACTTGATTTTTTTTCCTCAGACGAATCTTCAACTATTGGTATCTGGCAGATCGACTCTCTGAATATGCTACCCATATTGACTAGGGCTTTCCTGTTTGGTTTCTTTTTGGACGCCAACAATGTCATAAACTCTTGTTGCCCTTTGGCCAGGGTCAGCAAAGTCTCTTGAAACTGGAAATTTTATACTTGTAGGTCCTTCACTGTTTTCTCGATATCCATCTTACTGAAATAAACAACAGAAAGATAAGGAGACCTGTTGTGGAAAACCTGTTATGTTATGATGCATGAAGAATGTGCATGCAAATGATTTAAAGGATTTATACGATTTAAATTTGTCTAGACAAAGAATGAACAAACGTCAAATTGCATTAATATGTTAAAAATGGTTACAACATGCCTCTTGGGCTTACAAAATAAATTCCTAAGACAGGAAGGTCGAACGCATCCTCTTTGGTGCAATGTAGACATTCAAGCTTTGTTCTACATGAAGTTGCCTTGTAAGCTCCAAAACCCTTTTCTCGCTTGCATAGAACTGAGCTTCAAAGGTGTCTCTCTCTTCCTTTAGCTGAATGCAACCCTTTTGAAAGTCTTCAAGAGAAGTAGGCATGTTGGGATAAAGAATAGTATACGGTCATCCCCTTCGGCAACAGGTTCCACAATAACGGGTAGGATGGAGGGGTAAGGCATTACGAGCTTCTTAGCACGAGGTCGTACCCACCTAAGGTAAGGCTAAAGGGGAATAGAATTGTTGTGTCCCAGTGTCTTACTATCCATTCTGTTTACCATCCTCTAAGCTTGTACAAACCTCTGATGGTAGCCTTGATCGTTGATGTTGTAGTCGAACACCACTCTTGGATGAGCATATCATGAGGTCCATCTCTTCAGGCATACCCAAACTGTCGCAAAGCTAAGAAAGGGTTGTAAGTGATACCTCTTCTAATGCCAAGAAAAGGGACATTAGGGAATTCCTCATAATGGTAAATGATAGTAACATCCTCCAAGGATCGAGAACACCAGTGAATATCTGAATGTCTGAGTGACATCAACCTATTGGACCACCTTAAACCTTGTTCGTTCTTCATAACGGATCGTGGGAGGTGTGAAACAAATCACCTAGCCAATAGAGGAGTGTAACACATGAGGGATTCTCTTATCTTCATAGTACGAGATTGGAGAGTGTTGTACCCCAAAATTTGCCCTCCCATTTCCTCAACATTTTCTCACCACTAGACCCTTGGAGTTCAAGAACAAGTTAGGGTTTGCTCTACTCAAGACTCCTCCTTGCACCGTTGACTCAAATTAGGGTTTGTGTTTGCACAAAGATGTTTTGACCTAAAAGGCCCAAAGTGACTTTCATGCTTCATGTTGGACTCACAAGTTTATCCATACCAAGTTTCAAGCCTTGATTCCAAACTTTGCCCAGTCAATTGGACAGTTGACCTAGAAATCAGTTGTATTGGGAAAAAAGTCAACTGTGGTCAATTGACAGTCAAACCTCATGAAATTTGACCCTCATCAACATTATGAACTCATATGAACCATTTGATCAAGTTTGGATCACAAATCCACAAGAAATTTGATCAGATCACCAAAAGGGCAAAATGGTCATTTTTAGGGTTTTGACTACACAAAGGCAATTTTGACTGTTTGACCTAGCCAATGGCAAACCAAGATCACATATGGACTCAAGGACTCAATGGCATTGTCTTGACATGTTCAACAAGCTCAAAAGATCCCAAATGCACAAGATTGACAGATGAATTTTCCAGTCAATTGAGCCAAATTTGACTGTATACTGAAAAGTCAAACTTTGACTTTTTGGTCAAAATCAAGTGTCAAGATTCATTTTTCATCAAGACATGTCAAATTATGAAACTTGTTCATCAAGAAATCAAAAATTGCAAATTAGGGTTTGAAATGAAGAATTTTCATAACTTAGAATTTTTCTAAGTTATGAAAATCCCTAATTTTTTCCTAACTTTGTCCCATTTTTTCACCAAGATGCCTTTGGATTCAAACAAAACTCAAAACATGAAAGTTCTATTCCAATGCAAAATCTACAACTTTGTTTCACAAAGTTTCCTCAAAAGAAGCTTGTAGCTCAAGTTATGATTTTTGGAACAAGGGTGCAAAACAATCTTAACTTAGAAAAATTTTGACCTATTCTAGGCAGGATTTTTGCCTAACTTCATGGCCACTTTTCACATGCTTCCACTTGGAATTTCAATTTTCATTACAAAGATGGATTGTAGTACACATTCCAAGCTTTCCAAAATTACCAAGAACTCATCAAACAACCTTGTGGTTAGGGAGAATCGAATTTGGCAATATAGGCAAAAGTCACTTTGTTCATAAGCCATCTTCATGTTCATACACTTTGCAATTTTTCAAATCAGCATGAGCAAGCTAGTTACAGGCCTCTAATCCTTTTCTTACTCAATAATTAAATTCCAATCCATTGTGCCAAGGCATTATTTTGTGCATTTGGTCATTGTATGAAGAATTAAGCCTTAATTAGAAAAAGCACTTTATCCATTTTTGTAAAGTATGGCTTTATGTCAAGTTTGCAAATCAAGAAGTACAAGGCCATATCTTTGGACACATGATTCATGGACATAACACACTGATCAAGAGGGATTGAGGAAGCATGTTTAGGGGGCCTGCATAAGTCTAGAAACCAAGTTGACAAATTTGGCTTACATGAGAAGATACATGGCATAACTTACAACAACTCACATTGCTGCAACCACAAGCCTAGACAAACTTGTTGAACACATTCCATACATCAAACCTGAGCTAAGGCACGAGCTAACTACCTTCCATACCTCCCTAAACCTCAAAACACCATTGTACTGCACAAAAACAGGGCATCCCTGCAGTTTGAGGTCCATAACTCAATCCACTTGTGTGTTTTGGCTGAAACCTTTGCAAACACATTCCCTATCACCCACTGAAGCTATCCCAAGCATTGGACACGACCTGTAACATCCCTAACATCATTTGTCATTTTCAGTTTTCAACTTTGCAGGTGAACTTCTGTAGCTTGATATAGCAAGATTCAAAGCACACCAAGCATTAGAATAGCATCCCTGGACTTCAAGCAAGCTGTACCAGTCCTCACCTTGCCTTGAAAGTGCCTCCATTGTCATACACGATCCAAGCTGAACAGGTAAGTTCATGGACTTCTATCTCTCAATCTAGGAAGAGTTAGGCCTAGGTTTATGAATGAAAAGTGTCATACTCATGTCCCTGAAGCCACCCATATCTTCACTTTCCATTTATATTGCATATGCTGAGAGAATTTAAGACCTGAATATTAGAAAAAAACTAGGTCAGGAATTGGGGGAGAAGAAATTCTCTCTCATTTCTGAGAGTTAGATCAAGTTCTTGGTATGTATGGATTCGTGGTTTGATGCTTGACATTTTTCATGTTGTGAGTTTGTGCTGAAAATCAAGGAATCAGGAGATAGCAGGGACAAGGCAAAACACGCGTTTTTGGTTGTTTGAACTGTCTGGAGGTTGAAGACAACCTCTATGGGCTGGGCCTGAGATATTTTTCCTTTTTGCACCACTGTATTTCACATGCACCCCCTTGGCCCATTGTGTTTTATTTTTATTATTTTTGACTTTTGATTTTTGTTTCTGACTTATTTATTTTTGTCAAAGCATAAAAAATATTAAAAATATTTTTCTCACATTTTTTGCATTTTATTTGATATTTATTTTGTTTCATTTGGTTTAATATGAAAATAAATACATAATACTTTTTATTTAAAATACTAAAAACAATACAAAATACACTTATTTTATAATTTTATTTTATTTTATCTTTTGAAAACATTTTATAAAAAAAAATATACTTTTTTTTATAAATATTAAATATTTTATTTTTGTACATATTTAATATATTTAACATATAATATAAATATATACATATTTATTAGGATATTTAGGATAAAAATACAAAAAATATACATGTTTATTTTTATTAATATTTAACATCAAAAATACCTTTGGACAAATATACTTCTATTTTATTTATTTTTAGTATATAATTAATAAATATTGTATATAATATATATTAAATAATAAATACCCTTTTATTTAGCAAAGTTAGGGTTTTTGCCCTGAACATGAAAATATCCAAATTAACTCTTTTTAATTATTTTATTTTTATTTCATTTGTGAATCACATACACTTACACAAAAATATTTACACATACATTTTGCTTTATTCTTATACATTGATCATTTTATATTTGAAATCGCAATTCGATTTGGTTGTAAATATTGGACACTACCCTCCTATGAAGTCTGATCCCCATTTGGACATTTGTACCCCCATTCCCATGATTATTGTGTAATAACTTAGGACTTTTAATTTCGCATTTAAAAGCTTTCTAAATATGCCATGATAGACTTAGGGTTTTGTATGCAAAGATCAACCAAAAATTAGCTTGACCCAACAAAAGACAAAAAGCATGCAAATGAACAAACACCAATCACACTTGCACCCCTAGGGTTACTCCACTTGTTGCCTTCAATAATGGGCCATGTTGCATGTTAGGTATCTTTGAGATTATTTTCTTGAGTTCGGGGGGTAGATTATGAAAAGGGAAGGTGTTAGCATCCTTTTCATCTATAGTTATCCATGGGCTCTTAGTTGCTTGCTAGATCATTGCTTTTTGTTTGAAAGTATGCTTTGTGGTGGTTTTTGAAAGTATTTTTGAAAAGCGCCTTCATTTAGGCAAACTTTGTAATGATTCTCGTCTCTGTAAGAATGTATACAAAGTGTTGGAATTTTGAAAATATTTCATGGAAAGTGTTGGTGCATTTGAAAAGGTGTTTGTCTTTTGAAGATGAGCAAGCAACTAGGAACATTCTACCTTACTCAAAAGTCTTTTGTCCATTTCTCTCTTTCTTTGAGTTTTCTATCTTACCATTGATTGGTAAGAAGCCTTATCTTTGGATGTAAAAGGGACGGGCGTGGGTCATTGTATAGTCATGATAGCAATGTTGTGAGATATCTTAGCATTTCTCTTGAGGGACTAAGATAATTTGTAAGGCAACATTCAAAGCGTCATCGAGGAACTATGATCTTGTATTTTTGATTGTTTTTGCTAAGACGTCTCACATGCATAACATGACTATTTTTCATAAGGCAACAAGTGGAGTTAACCCTAGAGGTGCACGTGTGCAAAGTGTGTTTGATTGCATGCATTTTTGTCTTTTGATCAGGGTGGTCTATTTATTGATTTTATCTTGCCGTACACCCTACTTACTAGCATTTTGTGTAAAGTAAAAAATGCAGAAAGATAAAATCCTACAATATTACAACCATATTGAATTGCATGAAAATATAAAGGCAAAAATAAGATAAAAGAAAGAAAAAGGGTCTTTTCAATTTAGGCAGAGAACCCTTCGATTCTGTACTTTCTAGCTCTCTTCTATCTGGCCTGAAAAAGGTGAAGGCATGGCTTTCGATCGGGGGCCTGGAGGACAGCATGTTGAGCCTTTTGAATGGGTCTGGAATCAGTGTCATGTGCCTTCTAGCTGCCTCTTTCGTTTGACCTAAAGGTTAGTGTGGAAGCCAGAGGCTTCTTTTCTAACTTTCTATCTCCTGTTTCTTTCGTTTGAGTTTGAATAGCAACATGGCCTAAGGCCATGCCAGTATTACCTTAGGGCAAGGTTAGTCTTAAAATCATGTTTAAAATGTACAAAGAGCAAAAACCAAGAAGGTTGTTAACCATGAAACATATTAAAAAGGGTGGAAACGAAAAGAAGAAAAATAGTATGTACATGTTTGAAACAAAAAGAAAGCGTATTTACATGCTATGCTGGGAACGAAGGGTCCAAGGTTAAGAATTACTTACCTTGCTAGAGGCTGGAGCATGTGCTGGACCTTGAAGTGGTTACCTTGAATGCCTCTGGATTCGAAGGGTAAGACCAAGTGTGGGACTTTGACACCGGATTCGAAAGAGAAAAACAAGTGAAATGTCCTTCTTTGCTGGATTCAAAGGATAGTAAGATGCAAGGATTTTTCAGATTTGAAAGAGACAAGTATTTTGATTCTGGGTTTGGATTTTCAAAAGTGTTTAAGTGTTTGAGAATTTTATAGTGTGTAAGAATTTTGAAGATACAATCCCCTCTTCTTTTTATCCTCGCTTTGATGTGCAAATGAACTCTCTATTTATAGAGAAAATTTTAGAATGTTTGGGAGTAAAAATAATTAAATAAGGCTCAGCTGGAAAGTAAGCATCCACTTGTACCATGATAGCAAGATGAATGGTTCAGATGGATTGCTTCCTTCAGAAGGAAAATAGGCGCAAGGCTCAAGAAAAACTTTTCTAAAAAGTAGTATTATACTATTAAGGGCAAGTGGTCTTGGACAGCAAATGGGTAAAAGCCTATTGTAATTTGTATAAACAATTAAATATAGAGTGAGTCATAGGTTTGAGGCTAGAAAAGGGTAAACATGTAGCCTAGCCTATGGGTCTAAATGTTCAACTTGATCTTTTGAATCGAATCCTCCATCCTTCCATAACTTTCAACCAAACTAAAATAATATTCGTTCCCACCAGTTATGTGTCCTTCGAATGGACCAACATGTATTCTTCGAATGGGTCTCTTGTGTGGCCTTCGATTGGGCCTTCTACATGTTAAAGTGTATACAAATTTTTTAAAGGGGAGTCTATGCCTTGTGGTCAAATGCAACGTTGGAGGAGTCTTGGCCTTGTGTGGAAGACAAACTAAAGAGGGATACGTGTACTGGTGACACGCTGAGGGGTCTTTTGTCCAGTGGGAGTTTTTGTGAATCGATGGCCAGTTTGGAGAAGTTATTGCTTTTGTACGCTGAAGGCACGCCCAAAGGGAAAGTTTTCCTAGTAGAAGTAGGAAATAAGCTTTCTCCAAGGAAAATAAATGCTCAATCGAAGTAATGATCCAGCTTACATGTGGGTAGCTATTGAATTTGTGAGTCAAGCCAGCATGCGAAGATAGTGGTGCAATCGAAGGAGAATTGACAAGAAGCCCTTCCCCTCTGTATAGAAGGAGGCTATTTTAAAAGGAAAATATGCCCAGTTGAAGCTTGTGTTCAGCAAGCAAGTAACAATCCAAGACTTCAGTTGGAGCTTGGAAAACTGAGGCAAGCTTGGATGAGGATTCGAAGGTCATGTTTTGATTGAAGAACACAACTTCCACACGTTGAAGAATTGGATTCTAAAGGCCATGTTCTGATCAAAGAGTAGAGTTTCTGTATGTTGAAGAGTGAGATTTTAAGGGTCATGTTCTGAACGAAGAGTAGAACTTTTGTATGTTGAAGAGTGAGATTCGAAGGGTCATGTTATGATCGAAGCAAACTTCTGAGCTTCGATTCTCCCTGCTCCAGCATGATATGAAGGAATTATCTAGGAAGCTTGTAACATGTTCTAGCATCACTTTTGCAAATTCTGATTGTACTTGTGTGAAAACTGGCACAGAAGTTCTGTCTGAATTTTGACTAAAAAATACCCAGAATTAGCTTCATGAACGTGTCTTCAAAGATTTATAACTTGAAATCCCATCATTTCTAGGAGAAGTTCTGTTCAACAATGTTTTAGATCTCATTGAGATCTATAACTTTCATGTTAGAAGTTCTAATTGAATCATCTTGCATCATGATGAAAATCTGGCCCAAAATTATGTAATTATCATATTTTTTTAACACTTATAAAATTTTCTAAGTGCTTAAAAATTTGACTTTTCAAAGTAATTTTGACTTTTGATTTCTTGATGAACCAACTTCATGTCTTGATGAAACTTGATTTTTGAAACTTGATTTTTGATCAAAAAGTCAAAGTTTGACTTTTCAATATGCATTTGACCATTTTACCCTTGTGAATGACTTTCTTGAAAAATTGTAATCTGAGACTTGAAACTTGACAGAAGCAATCCTTAGGGTCCAGGATGATCCCTTGAGAAATGAGAGGGAAAATTTTGGGGTACAACAGCTGCCCCTGTTCAATCTTCTTAAACTTGAAGAGTTAGATTGACGAGTCCGCCATTCGTGACTTGAAGGTGGAAGATGATTGAATACTAAAGTGCCCAGAAATTTGCACTCGCATAAAATAGCACTGATAGTTGATGATGTAGAGAATGGGCTTACATATGCCATTTTGAGGAGATGACACAGAGTTATCAGAGCTAGGCTTAAAGATGCCATCTAGAGTAATTGGGGGGAGGTATCAGGATAAATCTTTTGGTTGATTTATACTGAAGTAGTAGATGTCCTTTGCCTATTTTTAAGCTAGAAGAGATAAATCTAACCAGAAAAGGTCTTCATTTGATGATTGATTTTTTTCCTGCAAGGAAGAGGATTAGTTGCATGCAGATGTATGCATGGCGTAATGATGTTCTCAAAAATAAATGAGATTATGCTGTATGCATTTGTTATGTATGCGTCATGGTTTATGAATGTGATGTCTTTATTGCAGTGTGTCTTTGTCTAGGAAAATAAATCCTTGACAACATGTTGGGGAATCTTGGAGGGATGAATCCATAACTGTTGTTGGAGAATAAATGTATCTTCAACTTTGTTTATAATGTTTCCATTGGGAATTCCTGTTCTGTTGTTTGAGGAGAACCTCCATTGGGGAATATTGGCTTGTTTAAGAAGACTCTATGGAGAGTGTTGATCTCTGCTTGGGGAAAATAGTTTAGGAGTCTTAGCTACTCGTTGCTCTATTGGGGAGTTATTCCTGGCTGAAGAGAATCAAAAGTTAGCTGTTATCTGGTCGAAATCCAGGCTTGGCAGCAAATTGTTGAGGATAATGAAGTTGACTGTTATCTGGTTGTATTCCAGGCTTCGCAGCGACTTACTGGGGAAGATTAAATTAACTGCTATCTGGTCGGATTCTAGGCTTCACAAGAAATTACTTGGGAGAGTGAAGTTAAACTGTTATCTGGTCGGATTCTAGGCTTCGCATCAACTTACCAAATTTAAACTGCTATCTGGTCGAATTCCAGGCTTCAAAGCAGATTTCTGAGGTGGATGAAGTTAATTATTATCTGGTTGAAATACAGGTTTCACAATAACTTACTTGAAAGGGTGAAGTTGAACTCATATCTAGTCGGATCCAGGCTTCACAGTAACTTGCTTGAAAGGATGAAGTTAAACTGATATCTGGTCGGGTCCAGGCTTCACAGTAACTTGCTTAAAAGGATGAAGTTGAACTGTTATTTGGTCAGGTCTAGGCTTCCTAGTAACTAGCTTAAAAGTATAAAGTTGAACTGATATCTAGTCGGGTCCAGGCTTCCCAGTAACTTACTTAAAAGGATGAAGTTGAACTGATATATGGTCGGGTCCAGGCTTTACAGTAACTTGTTTGAAAGAAGGAAGTTAAACTGATATCTGGTCGGGTCCAGGCTTCACACTAACTTACTTAAAAGGATGAAGTTGAACTAATATCTGGTCGGGTCCAGGCTTCCCAGTAACTTGCTTAAAAGGATAAAGTTGAACTGATATCTGGTCGGGTCCAGGCTTCCCAGTAACTTGCTGGGGATAAAGGCAAACTCTACTGGGGAAAGAAGTTAAGCCATTGTCTGGTTGGGTCAAGGATTTACAATATCTCGAAAGGTTAGACTATTATCTGGTCGGGTCCATGCTTCATAGTAACCTAATTTTTTTTGAGTAGAAATGCTTCCGTTGGAGGGTGTATTATTTTGTTATGGAATAAACCTTGTTGGAAAGAATATTTGATGACTTTCTGGTGAGATGAATTCTTTTCTGAAGAAATCCACAATGCTTCTTCTTTTAAGATCAACTCAGCTGGGGAGAGGGATGTCGAGAGATTGAAACTTTGATCGAGGTTTGCATAGATCCAACTTTGTGGGAAACTCTGTTGGGGCAAAGGTTTATTGTAGCAGGCTCTGTGGGGATAATGCTAATGAGATAACTCTGGGGATATCTCCACTTCATTAAAGAGATGCTCATTGCTGCTTGGCGGCACATATTTGCTAGATAGTTTAATTATGTTCATATGCATATGTTCATTCAATTTTAGTCATTAGACATCTTTGCACTCAAAACAAAAAACAAAAAGTTTACACTTCAAAGTATATTTGTATTGATGTTCTACCCATGAAAAAGCATTTTTGTACAAAGAGACGGAGACCCTAGTAAGAGGAAATCGTCGAAAGGATAACAAAATTGAAAACAAAAACAAAAACCATGTGGAAATGATCTCATTGTGTTCCAGCTCTACTATTGCCCCAATGTCTTTGAACGTCCCTTTCCATTGACAGAAGTTGATTGGATTGATCTTGGACCGTTTGAACTTGGACCTTGATAATAAAGTTGACTATGGTGATTCCACGGGACATAGTCATACACTTTAATCCTTAACTTTTTCCTGGACCGTCCTTTCGGGTTTTCAACCGACTAGGATACCCATTTTTGCCCAAATCGCCCTTTCGGGTTTTCGACTTGCCGGGTGTACAATCTTTTGCATATATCCCTATTTTTTGCCCAAACCTTTGGTTTGCCGGGATGCCCTTATCTTGCCTAGGTGTGTTAACCTAGCGGGTCTCTGATGCGTAGTATTTTTTAACCATGTCTGTGTTCACAGGATGTGGGAAATCTTCACTGTTCATAGTAGTCAGCATCATGGCACCACCAGAGAAAACTTTCTTGACAACAAATGACCCTTCGTAAGTGGGAGTCCATTTGCCCCTGGGGTCGCCTTGTGGAAGAATGATGAGTTTTATTACCAAGTCACCAGCTTGATATACTCGAGGCCTAATATTTTTGTTGATAGCCTTGATCATACATTTTTGGTACATATGACCATTACAAACAGCAGCCAGTCGCTTTTCATCAATCAAGTTCAACTGATCCAATCTTGTCTGAATCCATTCATCTTTGCCTAGGCCTGCTTCATTCATAATCCTTAGTGAGGGAATCTGAACTTCCATTGGCTGGACAACTTCCATGCCATAGACCAAAGAAAAAGGAGTTTCCCCAGTTGATGTTCGAGCTGAAGTACGGTAGCCATGAAGAGAAAATGGTAACATCTCATGCTAGTCTTTGTAGGTTACCACCATCTTTTTCACAATCTTATTAATGTTTTTGTTGGCTGCTTCCACTGCGCCGTTCATTTTAGGTCTGTAAGGAGAAGAATTGTGATGCTTGATTTTTAACTGGGTGCAAAGTTCTATAATCATAGCATTGTTGAGATTGGTCCCATTGTCAGTGATGATCCTTTCGGGGATACCATAGCGGCAGATGAGGTTATGCTTGATGAATCTGGCTACAATGTTCTTTGTGACTAAGGAAAATGAGGCAGCTTCGACCCATTTGGTGAAATAATCGATAGCGACAAGAATGAAGCGATGTCCATTGGAAGCAGTAGATTTAATCTCTCCAATCATGTCAATGCCCCACATTGCAAATGGCCATGGAGCAGTTATGAAGCTTAGAGGAATAGAAGGTACATGGACCTTGTTAGCATAGATTTGGCACTTTTGACAAGTCCTTGAGTGGTGATGGCAATCAGTCTCCATTGTTGATCAATAGTAACCAGCTCTCAGGATTTTCTTAGCCATAGTATATCCACTAGAGTGAGTCCCGAAGAGACCATCATGCATATCTTCCATAATTTTCTCTGCCTCCTTCTTGTCCATACATCGGAGTAGAGTAGAATCATGGTTGCGTTTGTACAGGGTTCCATTGCTTAGGAAGAATTTGGCTGAGAATCTTCGTAAGAATTTTTTATCATTGATGGAAGCTCCTTCGGGATACTCTTGTGATTCAAGCTACCTCTTCACCTCTTGGTACCATGGCTTCTATATGTTAGTGTCAAGCTCATAGTAGTGTGCAGGTTCGTCAAATCTCTCAATTGTAATCATAGGAGCTTCATTGTCCCATTTGACCTTGAACATAGAAGACATTATGGCCAAAGCATCGGCTAACTGATTTTCTTCTCTAGGGAAGTGTTCAAAGGTGATTTCTTAGAAGTATGGAATTAGAGATAGTACAAGATCCTTGTAAGGATTAAGATTAGGATGCTTAGTGTCCCAATCTCCCTTTACTTGGATAATCACTAGAGCGGAATCTTCGAACACATTCAAGTGCTTGATTCTTAAATCAATGGCAGCCTTCAGACCCAAAATGCATACCTCATATTCAACCATGTTATTTGTACAATCGAAGCACAATCTAGAAGTGAAAGGGGTGTGGTAACCCTCAGGAGAAATTATCACAACATTAATTCTGTTACCCAAAGCATTGGAATCCCCATCGAAGACCATAGTCCATCAAGATCCTTGTTCAGGTCCTTCATACGGTCCAAGTTTTGCACAGTCGGTTATTAACATGATATTCTCGTCCGGGAATTCAAAGTTCATAGATTGGTAATCATCAACAGCTTGATGGGCCAAATGATCTGCCAGTAAACTTCAATTGGTGGCCTTTTATGTTGTATACTGAATATCATACTCAGTCAAGATCATTTGCCATCTAGCTATCCGTCCGGACATAGCGGGTTTCTCAAAGATGTACTTGATATGGTCCATCTTAGAAATCAATAGAGTGGTATGAGTTAACATGTACTATCTTAGTCAGCGAGCAACCTATGCCAGAGTGCAACAAGTTTTCTCGAGTAGTGAATATCTGGTTTCACAGTCGGTAAACTTTTTGCTCAGGTAGTAAATTACATGCTCTTTTCGGCCAAACTCGTCATGTTGGCCCAACACACACCCCATAGAACTCTCTAGCATGGTTAAGTTCATGATCAAGGGTCTTCCTTCGACTTGAGGCATGAGGATAGGAGGTTCTTGTAGATATTCCTTGATTTTTTCGAAAGCAGCTTGGCATTCATCATTCCATCTGACTACTTGATCTTTCTTCAAGAGTTTGAAGATTGACTCACAAGTAGCAGTTAAGTGAGATATGAAGCAGGCGATGTAGTTAATACGGCCCAAGAATCCTCTAACCTCCTTTTCAGAATGGGAATTGGCATTTCCTTGATGGCTTTTACCTTTGCGGGATCAATTTAGATGCCTTTACCACTGACAATAAAACCTAGAAGTTTTCCAGATCTTACTCTGAATGTGCACTTATTAGGGTTCAACCTCAACTTGTACTTTTTCAGCCTCTCGAATAGCTTGTATAAGTGGTTGAGATGTTCTTCCTCAGTTTGTGACCTTGCAATCATATCATCCACATATACCTCTATTTCATGATGGATCATATCATGAAACAAATCTACCATATCCCTTTGATATGTTGCCCCTGCATTCTTCAATCTGAATGGCATGACCTTGTAACAAAAGGTTCCCCATTGCGTGACAAAGGTGGTCTTATCCATGTCTTCAGGAGCCATCTTAATTTGATTATAGTCGGAGAAGCCATACATAAAAGAGAAGACTTTATGTTGAGCGGTGTTATCAACCAAGACATCGATATGAGGTAGAGGGAAGTCGTCCTTGGGGCTTGCCCTATTCAGATCCCTGTAATCTATGCACATGCGAACTTTTTCGTCTTTCTTTGGAACCGGCACCACATTTGCAACCCATTGAGGATAAGATGTCACTAACAAGAATCCTGCATCGAATTGTTTCATCACTTCAACCTTTATTTTCTCAGGCATGTCAGCTGTATACGACAGACTTTTTGCTTGACAGGAGGACAATCTTCCTTTGTTCGCAGACAATGAACTACAATGTCGATATCTAACCCTGGCATATCTTCATACGACCAAGAAAACACTTCCACATAGTCATGTAACATATGAACCAATCTGTTTTTGACACTGCTTCCTAGGTTGGCCCCGATCTTGACCTCTTTCTTTTCGGTCTCGGTACCTAGGTTGATGACTTCAACTAATTTTTCATGCGGCTAAATAGCTTTTTCCTCTTACATTAGAATCCTGGCTAGTTCTCCTGTTATTTCACAATCTTCCTCGCCTTCGTCTTTGGCTTGGTTAATTGGATGTTAGAAATCATAGGTGGAAATAGTAGAGTCATTATCAATGAGATCCGGAGTGGATGAGGATCTGCAAGAGTGTGTGTGTGTGTGTAAGATACATGGATATTTGAAAAATGGATTTAAATAAAAAGAAAGCAATGAGCATTAAAATTTGAATGCAAAAAGTCCAACGGTTTATATTGAATGATCATATGATAAAATGAACACAAATAAAACCTTTAATAAAACGCACATAGTGCCCCAGGCCAGGCATACGACTTTAAAAGTCATTGTTTAATATTACAGATAAAAGGTTCTTGGAAAGCAATAAACAAGTAATTACTCCTCAATGAAGGAGATGGGGATGAAGTCCTTTGCGTGCCAATTGTTAAGCTTTGTTGTAGTAGGGTATATCCATTCTTCGAAAGCACATTCATCATCGGAATCCTCCACAGCGTTTACTTCATGATTTCCAATATGGAGAGGGGATTTTCCCACATGAGCGCGCCTAACCTCTTTCTCAGCCTTGGCAGTGAAACCCAACCCACATTTATCTGCTTTGAACGGGATCTCAAGGAGTTTCCCCAGGTAGCACAACTTCCATTTTCGACTGCGGCACGAGCATCCTTAAATGAAACAATCCTTGGCACGACTTTATTAGTTTGGGCATGTCAGAAGAAATTTTGGCAGTAGCAAACAAAGGTGGAACAACTTCAAAAGCCTGGCACGAGGTTTCTATAAATTCTCCATCCATCTCCACATATTTGAAAGAATTGAGATGGGTTACCATTAATTCCTCCTCACCGCAAACAGTGACGATCCTCCCCTTGATTGGGTATTTTAGCTTTTGGTGAAGGGTGGATGTTAATGCCCCTGCTCCATGGATCCAAGGGCGACCCAACAAACAGGAATAAGCAGGACGAATGTCCATGATGTAGAAAGTAAAGTTGAAAATATGTGATCCCACTTTGATCGAGAGATCCACCTCTCAATGAACCATCCTTTTGGACCCATCGAAATCCCTCACAATAATATCACTCGGCTTCAACACCACTCCTTCACAGTCTAACCGGTCCAAAGCACCCTTGGGTAGCACGTTTAAAGAAGAGCCAGTGTCGACCATAACATGTGCTAAGGTAGTCCCCTTACTTTCAACAGAAACGTGCAAAGCTTTGTTATGGTTCCTTCCAAGTGGTGTCAGATCAGCATTCGAGAACCCCAATCCATTGTTGGCCGTCAAGATCGCCACACAATTTTCGAATTGGTCAATTATGGTCTCATGAGGGACATGAGCTTTCTTTAAGAATTTGATCCATGCTCGGGCATGAGCATCAGAAAAAAGTAGCAAAGATAACATGGAGATCTTGGAAGGGGTTTTCCCCAGTTGTTCCACTATCTTGAAATCACTCCTCTTTATAATCTTTAAGATTTCATCCATTTATTGAGTGGAAGGCTCCTTAGTAGCAACGTCCTTTGCAGACATTTCTGTCTCAGCAGGCTCAACTACTTTCTCTTTACCCTTTGTGTCAGCACTAGGCTTAGCAGCGGTGATGCGGGCGGGTGCTGTTGTAACAGTTGGGGGTGAAATTTTGGGCGAAAAGATTCTCCAAATTCTAGTCACTTTACTAGAACCACTAATATTACCAATGTCATCAGCCTTGGTTTCTTCAATCCAAGCATCTTGCTTTATTCCATGATGATAAACTTCGGCACCGTAGTTCTATGGCACTGCTTTGTTGGAAGAATACAGAATTGGCCCAGGGGAAATAATTATCAGGGGAGCAACAATCGGTTCATTCAAAATCGTGATAGGACCCTTTGAGGAGATCCTAAGAGGCTTGTTTGAAATTGTTATGATGGAGAGGTCTTCAATCTTATTGGACAAACTTTTGACGGACAAAATTTTCTCAAATAGGATCTCATGACTATTCATCAGGCGTTGGATTCCTTCTTTCATCCATTTGCATCTATTAATTTGTCTGGCGCAACAATCACAATCTTTCAAACAGCCAGAAAAAACCCTGCTCTCAGCAAATTCTTTTTGATAACAACTAACGGAGTAGTTAGATCTTCGACGGAGGGAACAAAAATAGTGTCTTCAATTGCATTGACACCTTTGCCATGGTTTGGCATTGGTACCATTATCACATTGGGAACCGTAGGCGGATCAAATTCGATTGTTTTATTGTCAATTAGATCTTCAATTTTGTTCTTCAGCATCCAGCATTGATCGGTCTCATTCCCGGGGCTATTTGAATGATATGCACACTTGGTATTTGGATTGTATTTAGGTGAGGAAGTGTTCGGATTGGATGGAGGATCACGCAGTGTCATCAAGTTATCCTTTAATAGGTGTTGTAAGGCTTGGGATAGCGACATACCTATCCTTGTAAACTGTCTTCGTGGAGCCTCAAATCATTGATCATTGGAAGATTGTCTTTAAACAGGAGCCGGGATGGAAATTAGAACAACATTATCGGACGAACGGTTATCCTTCTTGGCATGGGCCCTCGCCCTATACGCAACATTAGTTTCTTTCTTCCCAGTGAAGGGTTTCTTTACGGGATTGGAGGTGGAAGCAGATGCCATGGGGATTTTCCCGTTCTTGATACCACTTTCGACCCTTTCATTGGTTAGGACCAGCTCGGTGAAACCAGACGAAGAACACCCAACCAATAGGTTGAAAAATGGGCCAAATAACATACCCAAAAACATATCAATATGTTCCCTATCAGTTAACGATGGTTGGACCCTACTGGCAAGATCCCTCCACTTTTGGGCGTACTCTTTGAACCCCTCGTTTTTACCCATTGTCATGTCTTGCAGTTGAACTCTAGTCGACGCCAGGTCGGCATTGTATTGGTATTGGTGATAGAGAGTAGTGGCCAAGTCTTCCCATGTATGGATACAGGAACCCTCCAATTGGTAAAACCAATCTAGTTGAGTCCCAGCCAAGCTTTCTTGAAAGAAGTGGACCCAAAGTTTCTTGTCGGTGGTGTGCGGTTGTATTTTGCGCACATAAGACTTCAGATGAAGCTTTGGGCAAGAAACCCCATCATATTTAACAAAGACCGGTATCTTGAATTTATGGGGAATGACAACCCCATATATTAAACCTAAATCATCAAAATCCAAACCAGGAATGGCTTGAATCTCAACAACCTTCAATCTATCCTCTAGATGTTTGTACTTGTCACCGGCAGGAGGATATTGCTCATAAAAATAGTCTTCATCATCAGACACTCGGTCATTGACACATCAAGCCTAGGTACTCTTTGCTTCTCCAACTTGATTTTTTTTCCTCAGATGAATCTTCAACTATTGGTATCTGGCAGATCGGCTCTCTGAATATGCTACCCATATTGACTAGGGCTTTCCTGTTTGGTTTCTTTTTGGACGCCAACAATGTCATAAACTCTTGTTGCCCTTTGGCCAGGGTCAGCAAAGTCTCTTGAAACTGGAAATTTTATACTTGTAGGTCCTTCACTGTTTTCTCGATATCCATCTTACTGAAATAAACAACAGAAAGATAAGGAGACCTGTTGTGGAAAACCTGTTATGTTATGATGCATGAAGAATGTGCATGCGAATGATTTAAAGGATTTATACGATTTAAATTTGTCTAGACAAAGAATGAACAAACGTCAAATTGCATTAATATGTTAAAAATGGTTACAACATGCCTCTTGGGCTTACAAAATAAATTCCTAAGACAGGAAGGTCGAACGCATCCTCTTTGGTGCAATGTAGACATTCAAGCTTTGTTCTACATGAAGTTGCCTTGTAAGCTCCAAAACCCTTTTCTCGCTTGCATAGAACTGAGCTTCAAAGGTGTCTCTCTCTTCCTTTAGCTGAATGCAACCCTTTTGAAAGTCTTCAAGAGAAGTAGGCATGTTGGGATAAAGAATAGTATACGGTCATCCCCTTCGGCAACAGGTTCCACAATAACGGGTAGGATGGAGGGGTAAGGCATTACGAGCTTCTTAGCACGAGGTCGTACCCACCTAAGGTAAGGCTAAAGGGGAATAGAATTGTTGTGTCCCAGTGTCTTACTATCCATTCTGTTTACCATCCTCTAAGCTTGTACAAACCTCTGATGGTAGCCTTGATCGTTGATGTTGTAGTCGAACACCACTCTTGGATGAGCATATCATGAGGTCCATCTCTTCAGGCATACCCAAACTGTCGCAAAGCTAAGAAAGGGTTGTAAGTGATACCTCTTCTAATGCCAAGAAAAGGGACATTAGGGAATTCCTCATAATGGTAAATGATAGTAACATCCTCCAAGGATCGAGAACACCAGTGAATATCTGAATGTCTGAGTGACATCAACCTATTGGACCACCTTAAACCTTGTTCGTTCTTCATAACGGATCGTGGGAGGTGTGAAACAAATCACCTAGCCAATAGAGGAGTGTAACACATGAGGGATTCTCTTATCTTCATAGTACGAGATTGGAGAGTGTTGTACCCCAAAATTTGCCCTCCCATTTCCTCAACATTTTCTCACCACTAGACCCTTGGAGTTCAAGAACAAGTTAGGGTTTGCTCTACTCAAGACTCCTCCTTGCACCGTTGACTCAAATTAGGGTTTGTGTTTGCACAAAGATGTTTTGACCTAAAAGGCCCAAAGTGACTTTCATGCTTCATGTTGGACTCACAAGTTTATCCATACCAAGTTTCAAGCCTTGATTCCAAACTTTGCCCAGTCAATTGGACAGTTGACCTAAAAATCAGTTGTATTGGGAAAAAAGTCAACTGTGGTCAATTGACAGTCAAACCTCATGAAATTTGACCTTCATCAACATTATGAACTCATATGAACCATTTGATCAAGTTTGGATCACAAATCCACAAGAAATTTGATCAGATCACCAAAAGGGCAAAATGGTCATTTTTAGGGTTTTGACTACACAAAGGCAATTTTGACTGTTTGACCTAGCCAATGGCAAACCAAGATCACATATGGACTCAAGGACTCAATGGCATTGTCTTGACATGTTCAACAAGCTCAAAAGATCCCAAATGCACAAGATTGACAGATGAATTTTCCAGTCAATTGAGCCAAATTTGACTGTATACTGAAAAGTCAAACTTTGACTTTTTGGTCAAAATCAAGTGTCAAGATTCATTTTTCATCAAGACATGTCAAATTATGAAACTTGTTCATCAAGAAATCAAAAATTGCAAATTAGGGTTTGAAATGAAGAATTTTCATAACTTAGAATTTTTCTAAGTTATGAAAATCCCTAATTTTTTCCTAACTTTGTCCCATTTTTTCACCAAGATGCCTTTGGATTCAAACAAAACTCAAAACATGAAAGTTCTATTCCAATGCAAAATCTACAACTTTGTTTCACAAAGTTTCCTCAAAAGAAGCTTGTAGCTCAAGTTATGATTTTTGGAACAAGGGTGCAAAACATTCTTAACTTAGAAAAATTTTGACCTATTCTAGGCAGGATTTTTGCCTAACTTCATGGCCACTTTTCACATGCTTCCACTTGGAATTTCAATTTTCATTACAAAGATGGATTGTAGTACACATTCCAAGCTTTCCAAAATTACCAAGAACTCATCAAACAACCTTGTGGTTAGGGAGAATCGAATTTGGCAATATAGGCAAAAGTCACTTTGTTCATAAGCCATCTTCATGTTCATACACTTTGCAATTTTTCAAATCAGCATGAGCAAGCTAGTTACAGGCCTCTAATCCTTTTCTTACTCAATAATTAAATTCCAATCCATTGTGCCAAGGCATTATTTTGTGCATTTGGTCATTGTATGAAGAATTAAGCCTTAATTAGAAAAAGCACTTTATCCATTTTTGTAAAGTATGGCTTTATGTCAAGTTTGCAAATCAAGAAGTACAAGGCCATATCTTTGGACACATGATTCATGGACATAACACACTGATCAAGAGGGATTGAGGAAGCATGTTTAGGGGGCCTGCATAAGTCTAGAAACCAAGTTGACAAATTTGGCTTACATGAGAAGATACATGGCATAACTTACAACAACTCACATTGCTGCAACCACAAGCCTAGACAAACTTGTTGAACACATTCCATACATCAAACCTGAGCTAAGGCACGAGCTAACTACCTTCCATACCTCCCTAAACCTCAAAACACCATTGTACTGCACAAAAACAGGGCATCCCTGCAGTTTGAGGTCCATAACTCAATCCACTTGTGTGTTTTGGCTAAAACCTTTGCAAACACATTCCCTATAACCCACTGAAGCTATCCCAAGCATTGGACACGACCTGTAACATCCCTAACATCATTTGCCATTTTCAGTTTTCAACTTTGCAGGTGAACTTCTGTAGCTTGATATAGCAAGATTCAAAGCACACCAAGCATTAGAATAGCATCCCTGGACTTCAAGCAAGCTGTACCAGTCCTCACCTTGCCTTGAAAGTGCCTCCATTGTCATACACGATCCAAGCTGAACAGGTAAGTTCATGGACTTCTATCTCTCAATCTAGGAAGAGTTAGGCCTAGGTTTATGAATGAAAAGTGTCATACTCATGTCCCTGAAGCCACCCATATCTTCACTTTCCATTTATATTGCATATGCTGAGAGAATTTAAGACCTGAATATTAGAAAAAAACTAGGTCAGGAATTGGGGGAGAAGAAATTCTCTCTCATTTCTGAGAGTTAGATCAAGTTCTTGGTATGTATGGATTCGTGGTTTGATGCTTGACATTTTTCATGTTGTGAGTTTGTGCTGAAAATCAAGGAATCAGGAGATAGCAGGGACAAGGCAAAACACGCGTTTTTGGTTGTTTGAACTGTCTGGAGGTTGAAGACAACCTCTATGGGCTGGGCCTGAGATATTTTTCCTTTTTGCACCACTGTATTTCACATGCACCCCCTTGGCCCATTGTGTTTTATTTTTATTATTTTTGACTTTTGATTTTTGTTTCTGACTTATTTATTTTTGTCAAAGCATAAAAAATATTAAAAATATTTTTCTCACATTTTTTGCATTTTATTTGATATTTATTTTGTTTCATTTGGTTTAATATGAAAATAAATACATAATACTTTTTATTTAAAATACTAAAAACAATACAAAATACACTTATTTTATAATTTTATTTTATTTTATCTTTTGAAAACATTTTATAAAAAAAAATATACTTTTTTTTATAAATATTAAATATTTTATTTTTGTACATATTTAATATATTTAACATATAATATAAATATATACATATTTATTAGGATATTTAGGATAAAAATACAAAAAATATACATGTTTATTTTTATTAATATTTAACATCAAAAATACCTTTGGACAAATATACTTCTATTTTATTTATTTTTAGTATATAATTAATAAATATTGTATATAATATATATTAAATAATAAATACCCTTTTATTTAGCAAAGTTAGGGTTTTTGCCCTGAACATGAAAATATCCAAATTAACTCTTTTTAATTATTTTATTTTTATTTCATTTGTGAATCACATACACTTACACAAAAATATTTACACATACATTTTGCTTTATTCTTATACATTGATCATTTTATATTTGAAATCGCAATTCGATTTGGTTGTAAATATTGGACACTACCCTCCTATGAAGTCTGATCCCCATTTGGACATTTGTACCCCCATTCCCATGATTATTGTGTAATAACTTAGGACTTTTAATTTCGCATTTAAAAGCTTTCTAAATATGCCATGATAGACTTAGGGTTTTGTATGCAAAGATCAACCAAAAATTAGCTTGACCTAACAAAAGACAAAAAGCATGCAAATGAACAAACACCAATCACACTTGCACCCCTAGGGTTACTCCACTTGTTGCCTTCAATAATGGGCCATGTTGCATGTTAGGTATCTTTGAGATTATTTTCTTGAGTTCGGGGGGTAGATTATGAAAAGGGAAGGTGTTAGCATCCTTTTCATCTATAGTTATCCATGGGCTCTTAGTTGCTTGCTAGATCATTGCTTTTTGTTTGAAAGTATGCTTTGTGGTGGTTTTTGAAAGTATTTTTGAAAAGCGCCTTCATTTAGGCAAACTTTGTAATGATTCTCGTCTCTGTAAGAATGTATACAAAGTGTTGGAATTTTGAAAATATTTCATGGAAAGTGTTGGTGCATTTGAAAAGGTGTTTGTCTTTTGAAGATGAGCAAGCAACTAGGAACATTCTACCTTACTCAAAAGTCTTTTGTCCATTTCTCTCTTTCTTTGAGTTTTCTATCTTACCATTGATTGGTAAGAAGCCTTATCTTTGGATGTAAAAGGGACGGGCGTGGGTCATTGTATAGTCATGATAGCAATGTTGTGAGATATCTTAGCATTTCTCTTGAGGGACTAAGATAATTTGTAAGGCAACATTCAAAGCGTCATCGAGGAACTATGATCTTGTATTTTTGATTGTTTTTGCTAAGACGTCTCACATGCATAACATGACTATTTTTCATAAGGCAACAAGTGGAGTTAACCCTAGAGGTGCACGTGTGCAAAGTGTGTTTGATTGCATGCATTTTTGTCTTTTGATCAGGGTGGTCTATTTATTGATTTTATCTTGCCGTACACCCTACTTACTAGCATTTTGTGTAAAGTAAAAAATGCAGAAAGATAAAATCCTACAATATTACAACCATATTGAATTGCATGAAAATATAAAGGCAAAAATAAGATAAAAGAAAGAAAAAGGGTCTTTTCAATTTAGGCAGAGAACCCTTCGATTCTGTACTTTCTAGCTCTCTTCTATCTGGCCTGAAAAAGGTGAAGGCATGGCTTTCGATCGGGGGCCTGGAGGACAGCATGTTGAGCCTTTTGAATGGGTCTGGAATCAGTGTCATGTGCCTTCTAGCTGCCTCTTTCGTTTGACCTAAAGGTTAGTGTGGAAGCCAGAGGCTTCTTTTCTAACTTTCTATCTCCTGTTTCTTTCGTTTGAGTTTGAATAGCAACATGGCCTAAGGCCATGCCAGTATTACCTTAGGGCCAGGTTAGTCTTAAAATCATGTTTAAAATGTACAAAGAGCAAAAACCAAGAAGGTTGTTAACCATGAAACATATTAAAAAGGGTGGAAACGAAAAGAAGAAAAATAGTATGTACATGTTTGAAACAAAAAGAAAGCGTATTTACATGCTATGCTGGGAACGAAGGGTCCAAGGTTAAGAATTACTTACCTTGCTAGAGGCTGGAGCATGTGCTGGACCTTGAAGTGGTTACCTTGAATGCCTCTGGATTCGAAGGGTAAGACCAAGTGTGGGACTTTGACACCGGATTCGAAAGAGAAAAACAAGTGAAATGTCCTTCTTTGCTGGATTCAAAGGATAGTAAGATGCAAGGATTTTTCAGATTTGAAAGAGACAAGTATTTTGATTCTGGGTTTGGATTTTCAAAAGTGTTTAAGTGTTTGAGAATTTTATAGTGTGTAAGAATTTTGAAGATACAATCCCCTCTTCTTTTTATCCTCGCTTTGATGTGCAAATGAACTCTCTATTTATAGAGAAAATTTTAGAATGTTTGGGAGTAAAAATAATTAAATAAGGCTCAGCTGGAAAGTAAGCATCCACTTGTACCATGATAGCAAGATGAATGGTTCAGATGGATTGCTTCCTTCAGAAGGAAAATAGGCGCAAGGCTCAAGAAAAACTTTTCTAAAAAGTAGTATTATACTATTAAGGGCAAGTGGTCTTGGACAGCAAATGGGTAAAAGCCTATTGTAATTTGTATAAACAATTAAATATAGAGTGAGTCATAGGTTTGAGGCTAGAAAAGGGTAAACATGTAGCCTAGCCTATGGGCCTAAATGTTCAACTTGATCTTTTGAATCGAATCCTCCATCCTTCCATAACTTTCAACCAAACTAAAATAATATTCGTTCCCACCAGTTATGTGTCCTTCGAATGGACCAACATGTATTCTTCGAATGGGTCTCTTGTGTGGCCTTCGACTGGGCCTTCTACATGTTAAAGTGTATACAAATTTTTTAAAGGGGAGTCTATGCCTTGTGGTCAAATGCAACGTTGGAGGAGTCTTGGCCTTGTGTGGAAGACAAACTAAAGAGGGATACGTGTACTGGTGACACGCTGAGGGGTCTTTTGTCCAGTGGGAGTTTTTGTGAATCGATGGCCAGTTTGGAGAAGTTATTGCTTTTGTACGCTGAAGGCACGCCCAAAGGGAAAGTTTTCCTAGTAGAAGTAGGAAATAAGCTTTCTCCAAGGAAAATAAATGCTCAATCGAAGTAATGATCCAGCTTACATGTGGGTAGCTATTGAATTTGTGAGTCAAGCCAGCATGCGAAGATAGTGGTGCAATCGAAGGAGAACTGACAAGAAGCCCTTCCCCTTTGTATAGAAGGAGGCTATTTTAAAAGGAAAATATGCCCAGTTGAAGCTTGTATTCTGCAAGCAAGTAACAATCCAAGACTTCAGTTGGAGCTTGCAAAACTGAGGCAAGCTTGGATGAGGATTCGAAGGTCATATTTTGATTGAAGAACACAACTTCCACACGTTGAAGAATTGGATTCTAAAGGTCATGTTCTGATCAAAGAGTAGAGTTTCTGTATGTTGAAGAGTGATATTTGAAGGGTCATGTTCTGAACGAAGAGTAGAACTTTTGTATGTTGAAGAGTGAGATTCGAAGGGTCATGTTCTGATCGAAGCAAACTTCTGAGCTTCGATTCTCCCTGCTCCAGCATGATATGAAGGAATTCTCTAGGAAGCTTGTAACATGTTCTAGCATCACTTTTGCAAATTCTGATTGTACTTGTGTGAAAACTGGCACAAAAGTTCTGTCTGAATTTTGACTAAAAAATACCCAGAATTAGCTTCATGAACGTGTCTTCAAGGATTTATAACTTGAAATCCCATCATTTCTAGGAGAAGTTCTGTTCAACAATGTTTTAGATCTCATTGAGATCTATAACTTTCATGTTAGAAGTTCTAATTGAATCATCTTGCATCAGGATGAAAATCTTGCCCAAAATTATGTAATTATCATATTTTCTTAACACTTAGAAAATTTTCTAAGTGCTTAAAATTTTGACTTTTCAAAGTAATTTTGACTTTTGATTTCTTGATGAACCAACTTCATGTCTTGATGAAACATGATTTTTGAAACTTGATTTTTGATCAAAAAGTCAAAGTTTGACTTTTCAATATGCATTTGACCATTTTACCCTTGTGAATGACTTTCTTGAAAAATTGTAATCTGAGACTTGAAACTTGACAGAAGCAATGCTTAGGGTCCAGGATGATCCCTTGAGAAATGAGAGGGAAAGTTTTGGGGTACAACAGCTGCCCCTGTTCAATCTTCTTAAACTTGAAGAGTTAGATTGACGAGTCCGCCATTCGTGACTTGAAGGTGGAAGATGATTGAATACTAAAGTGCCCAGAAATTTGCACTCGCATAAAATAGCACTGATAGTTGATGATGTAGAGAATGGGCTTACATATGCCATTTTGAGGAGATGACACAGAGTTATCAGAGCTGGGCTTAAAGATGCCATCTAGAGTAATTGAGGGGAGGTATCAGGATAAATCTTTTGGTTGATTTATACTGAAGTAGTAGATGTCCTTTGCCTATTTTTAAGCTAGAAGAGATAAATCTCACCAGAAAAGGTCTTCATTTGATGATTGATTTTTTTCCTGCAAGGAAGAGGATTAGTTGCATGCAGATGTATGCATGGCGTAATGATGTTCTCAAAAATAAATGAGATTATGCTGTATGCATTTGTTATGTATGCGTCATGGTTTATGAATGTGATGTGTTTATTGCAGTGTGTCTTTGTCTAGGAAAATAAATCCTTGACAACATGTTGGGGAATCTTGGGAGGATGAATCCATAACTGTTGTTGGAGAATAAATGTATCTTCAACTTTGTTTAGAATGTTTCCATTGGGAATTCCTGTTCTGTTGTTTAAGGAGAACCTCCATTGGGGAATATTGGCTTGTTTAAGAAGACTCTATGGAGAGTGTTGATCTCTGCTTGGGGAAAATAGTTTAGGAGTCTTAGCTACTCGTTGCTCTATTGGGGAGTTATTCCTGACTGGAGAGAATCAAAAGTTAGCTGTTATCTGGTCGAAATCCAGGCTTGGCAGCAAATTATTGAGGATAATGAAGTTGACTGTTATCTGGTTGTATTCCAGGCTTCGCAGCGACTTACTGGGGAAGATTAAATTAACTGCTATCTGGTCGGATTCTAGGATTCACAAGAAATTACTTGGGAGAGTGAAGTTAAACTATTATCTGGTCGGATTCTAGGCTTCACATCAACTTACCAAATTTAAACTGCTATCTGGTCGAATTCCAGGCTTCAAAGCAGATTTCTGAGGTGGATGAAGTTAATTATTATCTGGTTGAAATACAGGTTTCACAATAACTTACTTGAAAGGGTGAAGTTGAACTCATATCTAGTCGGATCCAGGCTTCACAGTAACTTGCTTGAAAGGATGAAGTTAAACTGATATCTGGTCGGGTCCAGGCTTCACAATAACTTGCTTAAAAGTATGAAGTTGAACTGTTATTTGGTCAGGTCTAGGCTTCCTAGTAACTTGCTTAAAAGGATAAAGTTGAACTGATATCTAGTCGGGTCCAGGCTTCCCAGTAACTTACTTAAAAGGATGAAGTTAAACTGATATCTGGTCGGGTCCAGACTTTACAGTAACTTGTTTGAAAGAAGGAAGTTGAACTGATATCTGGTCGGGTCCAGGCTTCACACTAACTTACTTAAAAGGATGAAGTTGAACTAATATCTGGTCGGGTCCAGGCTTCCCAGTAACTTGCTTAAAAGGATAAAATTGAACTGATATCTGGTCGGGTCCAGGCTTCCCAGTAACTTGCTGGGGATAAAGGCAAACTCTACTGGGGAAAGAAGTTAAGCCATTGTCTGGTTGGGTCAAGGATTTACAATATCTCGAGAGGTTAGACTATTATCTGGTCGGGTCCATGCTTCATAGTAACCTAATTTTTTTTGAATAGAAATGCTTCCGTTAGAGGGTGTATTATTTTGTTATGGAATAAACCTTGCTGGAAAGAATATTTGATGACTTGCTGGTGAGATGAATTCTTTTCTGAAGAAATCCACAATGCTTCTTCTTTTAAGATCAACTCAGCTGGGGAGAGGGCTGTCGAGAGATTGAAACTTTGATCGAGGTTTGCATAGATCCAACTTTGTGGGAAACTCTGTTGGGGCAAAGGTTTATTGTAGCAGGCTCTGTGGGGATAATGCTAATGAGATAACTCTGGGGATATCTCCACTTCATTAAAGAGATGCTCATTGCTGCTTGGCGGCACATATTTGCTAGATAGTTTAATTATGTTCATATGCATATGTTCATTCAATTTTAGTCATTAGACATCTTTGCACTCAAGACAAAAAACAAAAAGTTTACACTTCAAAGTATATTTGTATTGATGTTCTACCCATGAAAAAACATTTTTGTACAAAGAGACGGAGACCCTAGTAAGAAGAAATCGTCGAAAGGATAACAAAATTGAAAACAAAAACAAAAACCATGTGGAAATGATCTCATTGTGTTCCAGCTCTACTATTGCCCCAATGTCTTTGAACGTCCCTTGCCATTGACAGAAGTTGATTGGATTGATCTTGGACCGTTTGAACTTGGACCTTGATAATAAAGTTGACTATGGTGATTCCACGGGACATAGTCATACACTTTAATCCTTAACTTTTTCCTGGACCGTCCTTTCGGGTTTTCAACCGACTAGGATACCCATTTTTGCCCAAATCGCCCTTTTGGGTTTTCGACTTGCCGGGTGTACAATCTTTTGCATATATCCCTATTTTTTGCCCAAACCTTTGGTTTGCCGGGATTCCCTTATCTTGCCTAGGTGTGTTAACCTAGCGGGTCTCTGATGCGTAGTATTTTTTAACCATGTCTGTGTTCACAGGATGTGGGAAATCTTCATTGTTCATAGTAGTCAGCATCATGGCACCACCAGAGAAAACTTTCTTGACAACAAATGACCCTTCGTAAGTGGGAGTCCATTTGCCCCTGGGGTCGCCTTGTGGAAGAATGATGCGTTTTATTACCAAGTCACCAGCTTGATATACTCGAGGCCTAATATTTTTGTTGATAGCCTTGATCATACATTTTTGGTACATATGACCATTACAAACAGCAGCCAGTCGCTTTTCATCAATCAAGTTCAACTGATCCAATCTTGTCTGAATCCATTCATCTTTGCCTAGGCCTGCTTCATTCATAATCCTTAGTGAGGGAATCTGAACTTCCATTGGCTGGACAACTTCCATGCCATAGACCAAAGAAAAAGGAGTTTCCCCAGTTGATGTTCGAGCTGAAGTACGGTAGCCATGAAGAGAAAATGGTAACATCTCATGCTAGTCTTTGTAGGTTACCACCATCTTTTTCACAATCTTATTAATGTTTTTGTTGGCTGCTTCCACTGCGCCGTTCATTTTAGGTCTGTAAGGAGAAGAATTGTGATGCTTGATTTTTAACTGGGTGCAAAGTTCTATAATCATAGCATTGTTGAGATTGGTCCCATTGTCAGTGATGATCCTTTCGGGGATACCATAGCGGCAGATGAGGTTATGCTTGATGAATCTGGCTACAATGTTCTTTGTGACTGAGGAAAATGAGGCAGCTTCGACCCATTTGGTGAAATAATCGATAGCGACAAGAATGAAGCGATGTCCATTGGAAGCAGTAGATTTAATCTCTCCAATCATGTCAATGCCCCACATTGCAAATGGCCATGGAGTAGTCATGACGCTTAGAGGAATAGAAGGTACATGGACCTTGTTAGCATAGATTTGGCACTTTTGACAAGTCCTTGAGTGGTGATGGCAATCAGTCTCCATTGTTGATCAATAGTAACCAGCTCTCAGGATTTTCTTAGCCATAGTATATCCACTAGAGTGAGTCCCGAAGAGACCATCATGCATATCTTCCATAATTTTCTCTGCCTCCTTCTTGTCCATACATCGGAGTAGAGTAGAATCATGGTTGCGTTTGTACAGGGTTCCATTGCTTAGGAAGAATTTGGCTGAGAATCTTCGTAAGAATTTTTTATCATTGATGGAAGCTCCTTCGGGATACTCTTGTGATTCAAGGTACCTCTTCACCTCTTGGTACCATGGATTCTATATGTCAGTGTCAAGCTCATAGTAGTGTGCAGGTTCGTCAAATCTCTCAATTGTAATCATAGGAGCTTCATTGTCCCATTTGACCTTGAACATAGAAGACATTATGGCCAAAGCATCGGCTAACTGATTTTCTTCTCTAGGGAAGTGTTCAAAGGTGATTTCTTAGAAGTATGGAATTAGAGATAGTACAAGCTCCTTGTAAGGATTAAGATTAGGATGCTTAGTGTCCCAATCTCCCTTTACTTGGATAATCACTAGAGCGGAATCTTCGAACACATTCAAGTGCTTGATTCTAAAATCAATTGCAACCTTCAGACCCAAAATGCATACCTCATATTCAACCATGTTATTTGTACAATCGAAGCACAATCTAGAAGTGAAAGGGGTGTGGTAACCCTCAGGAGAAATTATCACAACATTAATTCTGTTACCCAAAGCATTGGAATCCCCATCGAAGACCATAGTCCATCAGGATCCTTGTTCAGGTCCTTCATACGGTCCAAGTTTTGCACAGTCGGTTATTAACATGATATTCTCGTCCGGGAATTCAAAGTTCATAGATTGGTAATCATCAACAGCTTGATGGGCCAAATGATCTGCCAGTAAACTTCAATTGGTGGCCTTTTATGTTGTATACTGAATATCATACTCAGTCAAGATCATTTGCCATCTAGCTATCCGTCCGGACATAGCGGGTTTCTCAAAGATGTACTTGATATGGTCCATCTTAGAAATCAATAGAGTGGTATGAGTTAACATGTACTATCTTAGTCAGCGAGCAACCTATGCCAGAGTGCAACAAGTTTTCTCGAGTAGTGAATATCTGGTTTCACAGTCGGTAAACTTTTTGCTCAGGTAGTAAATTACATGCTCTTTTCGGCCAAACTCGTCATGTTGGCCCAACACACACCCCATAGAACTCTCTAGCATGGTTAAGTTCATGATCAAGGGTCTTCCTTCGACTTGAGGCATGAGGATAGGAGGTTCTTGTAGATATTCCTTGATTTTTTCGAAAGCAGCTTGGCATTCATCATTCCATCTGACTACTTGATCTTTCTTCAAGAGTTTGAAGATTGACTCACAAGTAGCAGTTAAGTGAGATATGAAGCAGGCGATGTAGTTAATACGGCCCAAGAATCCTCTAACCTCCTTTTCAGAATGGGAATTGGCATTTCCTTGATGGCTTTTACCTTTGCGGGATCAATTTAGATGCCTTTACCACTGACAATAAAACCTAGAAGTTTTCCAGATCTTACTCTGAATGTGCACTTATTAGGGTTCAACCTCAACTTGTACTTTTTCAGCCTCTCGAATAGCTTGTATAAGTGGTTGAGATGTTCTTCCTCAGTTTGTGACCTTGCAATCATATCATCCACATATACCTCTATTTCATGATGGATCATATCATGAAACAAATCTACCATATCCCTTTGATATGTTGCCCCTGCATTCTTCAATCTGAATGGCATGACCTTGTAACAAAAGGTTCCCCATTGCGTGACAAAGGTGGTCTTATCCATGTCTTCAGGAGCCATCTTAATTTGATTATAGTCGGAGAAGCCATACATAAAAGAGAAGACGTTATGTTGAGCGGTGTTATCAACCAAGACATCGATATGAGGTAGAGGGAAGTCGTCCTTGGGGCTTGCCCTATTCAGATCCCTGTAATCTATGCACATGCGAACTTTTCCGTCTTTCTTTGGAACCGACACCACATTTGCAACCCATTGAGGATAAGATGTCACTAACAAGAATCCTGCATCGAATTGTTTCATCACTTCAACCTTTATTTTCTCAGGCATGTCAGCTGTATACGACAGACTTTTTGCTTGACAGGAGGACAATCTTCCTTTGTTCGCAGACAATGAACTACAATGTCGATATCTAACCCTGTCATATCTTCATACGACCAAGAAAACACTTCCACATAGTCATGTAACATATGAACCAATCTGTTTTTGACACTGCTTCCTAGGTTGGCCCCGATCTTGACCTCTTTCTTTTCTGTCTCGGTACCTAGGTTGATGACTTCAACTAATTTTTCATGCGACTAAATAGCTTTTTCCTCTTACATTAGAATCCTGGCTAGTTCTCCCGTTATTTCACAATCTTCCTCGCCTTCGTCTTTGGCTTGGTTAATTGGATGTTAGAAATCATAGGTGGAAATAGTAGAGTCATTATCAATGAGATCCGGAGTGGACGAAGATCTGCAAGAGTGTGTGTGTGTGTAAGATACATGGATATTTGAAAAATGGATTTAAAGAAAAAGAAAGCAATGAGCATTAAAATTTGAATGAAAAAAGTCCAACGGTTTATATTGAATGATCATATGATAAAATCAACACAAATAAAACCTTTAATAAAACGCACATAGTGCCCCAGGCCAGGCATACGACTTTAAAAGTCATTGTTTAATATTACAGATAAAAGGTTCTTGGAAAGCAATAAACAAGTAATTACTCCTCAATGAAGGAGATGGGGATGAAGTCCTTTGCGTGCCAATTGTTAAGCTTTGTTGTAGTAGGGTATATCCATTCTTCGAAAGCACATTCATCATCGGAATCCTCCACAGCGTTTACTTCATGATTTCCAATATGGAGAGGGGATTTTCCCACATGAGCGCGCCTAACCTCTTTCTCAGCCTTGGCAGTGAAACCCAACCCACATTTATCTGCTTTGAACGGGATCTCAGGGAGTTTCCCCAGGTAGCACAACTTCCATTTTCGACTGCGGCACGAGCATCCTTAAATGAAACAATCCTTGGCACGACTTTATTAGTTTGGGCATGTCAGAAGAAATTTTGGCAGTAGCAAACAAAGGTGGAACAACTTCAAAAGCCTGGCACGAGGTTTCTATAAATTCTCCATCCATCTCCACATATTTGAAAGAATTGAAAGGGTTACCATTAATTCCTCCTCACCGCAAACAGTGACGATCCTCCCCTTGACTGGGTATTTTAGCTTTTGGTGAAAGGTGGATGTTAATGCCCCTGCTCCATGGATCCAAGGGTGACCCAACAAACAGGAATAAGCAGGACGAATGTCCATTATGTAGAAAGTAAAGTTGAAAATATGTGATCCCACTTTGATCGAGAGATCCACCTCTCAATGAACCATCCTTTTGGACCCATCGAAATCCCTCACAATAATATCACTCGGCTTCAACACCACTCCTTCACAGTCTAACCGGTCCAAAGCACCCTTGGGTAGCACGTTTAAAGAAGAGCCAGTGTCGACCATAACATGTGCTAAGGTAGTCCCCTTACTTTCAACAGAAACGTGCAAAGCTTTGTTATGGTTCCTTCCAAGTGGTGTCAGATTAGCATTCGAGAACCCCAATCCATTATTGGCCGTCAAGATCGCCACACAATTTTCGAATTGGTCAATTACGGTCTCATGAGGGACATGAGCTTTCTTTAAGAATTTGATCCATGCTCGGGCATGAGCATCAGAAAAAAGTAGCAAAGATAACATGGAGATCTTGGAAGGGGTTTTCCCCAGTTGTTCCACTATCTTGAAATCACTCCTCTTTATAATCTTTAAGATTTCATCCATTTATTGAGTGGAAGGCTCCTTAGTAGCAACGTCCTTTGCGGACATTTCTGTCTCAGCAGGCTCAACTACTTTCTCTTTACCCTTTGTGTCAGCACTAGGCTTAGCAGCGGTGATGCGGGCGGGTGCCGTTGTAACAGTTGGGGGTGAAATTTTGGGCGAAAAGATTCTCCCAATTCTAGTCACTTTACTAGAACCACTAATATTACCAATGTCATCAGCCTTGGTTTCTTCAATCCAAGCATCTTGCTTTATTCTATGGTGATACACTTCGGCACCGTAGTTCTATGGCACTGCTTTGTTGGAAGAATACAGAATTGGCCCAGGGGCAATAATTATCAGGGGAGCAACAATCGGTTCATTCGAAATCCTGATAGGACCCTTTGAGGAGATCCTAAGAGGGTTGTTTGAAATTGTTATGATGGAGAGGTCTTCAATCTTATTGGACAAACTTTTGACGGACAAAATTTTCTCAAATAGGATCTCATGACTATTCATCAGGCGTTGGATGCCTTCTTTCATCCATTTACATCTATTAATTTGTTTGGCGCAACAATCACAATCTTTCAAACAGCCAGAAAAAACCCCTGCTCTCAGCAAATTCTTTTTGATAACAACTAACGGAGTAGTTAGATCTTCGACGGAGGGAACAAAAATAGTGTCTTCAATTGCATTGACACCTTTGCCATGGTTTGGAATTGGTACCGTTATCACATTGGGAACCGTAGGCGGATCAAATTCGATTGTTTTATTGTCAATTAGATCTTCAATTTTGTTCTTCAGCATCCAGCATTGATCGGTCTCATTCCCGGGGCTATTTGAATGATATGCACACTTGGTATTTGGATTGTATTTAGGTGAGGAAGTGTTCGGATTGGATGGAGGATCACGCAGTGTCATCAAGTTATCCTTTAATAGGTGTTGTAAGGCTTGGGATAGCGACATACCTATCCTTGTAAACTGTCTTCGTGAAGCCTCAAATCATTGATCATTGGAAGATTGTCTTTAAACAGGAGCCGGGATGGAAATTAGAACAACATTATCGGACGAACGGTTATCCTTCTTGGCATGGGCCCTCGCCCTATACACAACATTAGTTTCTTTCTTCCCAGTGAAGGGTTTCTTTACGGGATTGGAGGTGGAAGTAGATGCCATGGGGATTTTCCCGTTCTTGATAGCACTTTCGACCCTTTCATTGGTTAGGACCAGCTCGGTGAAACCAGACGAAGAACACCCAACCAATAAGTTGAAAAATGGGCCAAATAACATACCAAAAAACATATCAATATGTTCCCTATCAGTTAACGATGGTTGGACCCTACTGGCAAGATCCCTCCACTTTTGGGCGTAATCTTTGAACCCCTCGTTTTTACCCATTGTCATGTCTTGCAGTTGAACTCTAGTCGACGCCAGGTCGGCATTGTATTGGTATTGGTGATAGAGAGTAGTGGCCAAGTCTTCCCATGTATGGATACAGGAACCCTCCAATTGGTAAAACCAATCTAGTTGAGTCCCAGCCAAGCTTTCTTGAAAGAAGTGGACCCAAAGTTTCTTGTCGGTGGTGTGCGGTTGTATTTTGCACACATAAGACTTCAGATGAAGCTTTGGGCAAGAAACCCCATCATATTTAACGAAGACCGGTATCTTGAATTTATGGGGAATGACAACCCCATATATTAAACCTAAATCATCAAAATCCAAACCAGGAATGGCTTGAATCTCAACAACCTTCAATCTATCCTCTAGATGTTTGTACTTGTCACCGGCAGGAGGATATTGCTCATAAAAATAGTCTTCATCATCAGACACTCGGTCATTGACACATCAAGCCTAGGTACTCTTTGCTTCTCCAAATTGATTTTTTTTTCCTCAGACGAATCTTCAACTATTGGTATCTGGCAGATCAGCTCTCTGAATATGCTACCCATGTTGACTAGGGCTTTCCTGTTTGGTTTCTTTTTGGACGCCAACAATGTCATCAACTCTTGTTGCCCTTTGGCCAGGGTCAGCAGAGTCTCTTGAAACTGGAAATTTTATACTTGTAGGTCCTTCACTGTTTTCTCGATATCCATCTTACTGAAATAAACAACAGAAAGATAAGGAGATCTGTTGTGGAAAACCTGTTATGTTATGATGCATGAAGAATGTGCATGCAAATTATTTAAAGGATTTATACGATTTAAATTTGTCTAGACAAAGAATGAACAAACGTCAAATTGCATTAATATGTTAAAAATGGTTACAACATGCCTCTTGGGCTTACAAAATAAATTCCTAAGACAGGAAGGTCGAACGCATCCTCTTTGGTGCAATGTAGACATTCAAGCTTTGTTCTACATGAAGTTGCCTTGTAAGCTCCAAAACCCTTTTCTCGCTTGCATAGAACTGAGCTTCAAAGGTGTCTCTCTCTTCCTTTAGCTGAATCCAACCCTTTTGAAAGTCTTCAAGAGAAGTAGGCATGTTGGGATAAAGAATAGTATACGGTCATCCCCTTCGGCAAAAGCTTCCACAATAACGGGTAGGATGGAGGGGTAAGGCATTACGAGCTTCTTAGCACGAGGTCGTACCCACCTAAGGTAAGGCTAAAGGGGAATAGAATTGTTGTGTCCCAGTGTCTTACTATCCATTCTGTTTACCATCCTCTAAGCTTGTACAAACCTCTGATGGTATCCTTGATCGTCGATGTTGTAGTCGAACACCACTCTTGGATGAGCATATCATGAGGTCCATCTCTTCAGGCATACCCAAACTGTCGCAAAGCTAAGAAAGGGTTGTAAGTGATACCTCTTCTAATGCCAAGAAAAGGGACATTAGGGAATTCCTCATAATGGTAAATGATAGTAACATCCTCCAAGGATCGAGAACACCAGTGAATATCTGAATGTCTGAGTGACATCAACCTATTGGACCACCTTAAACCTTGTTCGTTCTTCATAACGGATCGTGGGAGGTGTGAAACAAATCACCTAGCCAATAGAGGAGTGTAACACATGAGGGATTCTCTTATCTTCATAGTACGATATTGGAGAGTGTTGTACCCCAAAATTTTCCCTCCCATTTCCTCAACATTTTCTCACCACTAGACCCTTGGAGTTCAAGAACAAGTTAGGGTTTGCTCTGCTCAAGACTCCTCCTTGCACTGTTGACTCAAATTAGGGTTTGTGTTTGCACAAAGATGTTTTGACCTAAAAGGCCCAAAGTGACTTTCATGCTTCATGTTGGACTCACAAGTTTATCCATACCAAGTTTCAAGCCTTGATTCCAAACTTTGCCCAGTCAATTGGACAGTTGACCTAGAAATCAGCTGTATTGGGAAAAAAGTCAACTGTGGTCAATTGACAGTCAAACCTCATGAAATTTGACCCTCATCAACATTATGAACTCATATGAACCATTTGATCAAGTTTGGATCACAAATCCACAAGAAATTTGATAAGATCACCAAAAGGGCAAAATGGTCATTTTTAGGGTTTTGACTGCACAAAGGCAATTTTGACTGTTTGACCTAGCCAATGGCAAACCAAGATCACATATGGACTCAAGGACTCAATGGCATTGTCTTGACATGTTCAACAAGCTCAAAAGATCCCAAATGCACAAGATTGACAGATGAATTTTCCAGTCAATTGAGCCAAATTTGACTGTATACTGAAAAGTCAAACTTTGACTTTTTGGTCAAAATCAAGTGTCAAGATTCATTTTTCATCAAGACATGTAAAATTATGAAAATTGTTCATCAAGAAATCAAAAATTGCAAATTAGGGTTTGAAATGAAGAATTTTCATAACTTAGAATTTTTCAAAGTTATGAAAATCCCTAATTTTTTCCTAACTTTGTCCCAATTTTTCACCAAGATGCCTTTGGATTCAAACAAAACTCAAAACATGAAAGTTCTATTCCAATGAAAAATCTACAACTTTGTTTCACAAAGTTTCCTCAAAAGAAGCTTTTAGCCCAAGTTATGATTTTTGGAACAAGGGTGCAAAACATTCTTAACTTAGAAAATTTTTGACCTATTCTAGGCAGGATTTTTGCCTAACTTCATGGCCACTTTTCACATGCTTCCACTTGGAATTTCAATTTTCATTACAAAGATGGATTGTAGTACACATTCCAAGATTTCCAAAATGACCAATAACTCATCAAACAACCTTGTGGTTAGGGAGAATCGAATTTCGCAATATAGGCAAAAGTCACTTTGTTCATAAGCCATCTTCATGTTCATACACTTTGCAATTTTTCAAATCAGCATGAGCAAGCTAGTTACAGGCCTCTAATCCTTTTCTTACTCAATAATTAAATTCCAATCCATTGTTCCAAGGCATTATTTTGTGCATTTGGTCATTGTATGAAGAATTAAGCCTTAATTAGAAAAAGCACTTTATCCATTTTTGTAAAGTATGGCTTTATGTCAAGTTTGCAAATCAAGAAGTACAAGGCCATATCTTTGGACACAGGATTCATGGACATAACACACTGATCAAGAGGGATTGAGGAAGCATGTTTAGGGGGCCTGCATAAGTCTAGAAACCAAGTTGACAAATTTGGCTTACATGAGAAGAAACATGGCATAACTTACAACAACTCACATTGCTGTAACCACAAGCCTAGACAAACTTGTTGAACACATTCCATACATCAAACCTGAGCTAAGGCACGAGCTAACTACCTTCCATACCTCCCTAAACCTCAAAACACCATTGTACTGCACAAAAACAGGGCATCCCTGCAGTTTGAGGTCCATAACTCAATCCACTTGTGCGTTTTGGCTGAAACCTTTGCAAACACATTCCCTATCATCCACTGAAGCTATCCCAAGCATTGGACACGACCTGTAACATCCCTAACATCATTTTCCATTTTCAGTTTTCAACTTTGCAGGTGAACTTCTGTAGCTTGATATAGCAAGATTCAAAGCACACCAAGCATTGCAATAGCATCCCTGGACTTCAAGCAAGCTGTACCAGTCCTCACCTTGCCTTGAAAGTGCCTCCATTGTCATACACGATCCAAGCTGAACAGGTAAGTTCATGGACTTCTATCTCTCAATCTAGGAAGAGTTAGGCCTAGGTTTATGAATGAAAAGTGTCATACTCATGTCCCTGAAGCCACCCATATCTTCACTTTCCATTTATATTGCATATGCTGAGAGAATTTAAGACCTGAATATTAGAAAAAAACTAGATCAGGAATTGGGGGAGAAGAAATTCTCTCTCATTTCTGAGAGTTAGATCAAGTTCTTGGTATGTATGGATTCGTGGTTTGATGCTTGACATTTTTCATGTTGTGAGTTTGTGCTGAAAATCAAGGAATCAGGAGATAGCAGGGACAAGGTAAAACACGCGTTTTTGGTTGTTTGAACTGTCTGGAGGTTGAAGACAAGCTCTATGGGCTGGGCCTCATATATTTTTCCTTTTTGCACCACTGTATTTCACATGCACCCCCTTGGCCCATTGTGTTTTATTTTTATTATTTTTTACTTTTGATTTTTGTTTCTGACTTATTTATTTTTGTCAAAGCATAAAAAATATTAAAAATATTTTTCTCACATTTTTTGCATTTTATTTGATATTTATTTTGTTTCATTTGGTTTAATATGAAAATAAATACATAATACTTTTTATTTAAAATACTAAAAACAATACAAAATACACTTATTTTATAATTTTATTTTATTTTATCTTTTGAAAACATTTTATAAAAAAAATATACTTTTTTTTTATAAATATTAAATATTTTATTTTTGTACATATTTAATATATTTAACATATAATATAAATATATACATATTTATTAGGATATTTAGGATAAAAATACAAAAAATATACATGTTTATTTTTATTAATATTTAACATCAAAAATACCTTTGGACAAATATACTTCTCTTTTATTTATTTTTTGTATATAATTAATAAATATTGTATATAATATATATTAAATAATAAATACCCTTTTATTTAGCAAAGTTAGGGTTTTTGCCCTAAACATGAAAATATCCAAATTAACTCTTTTTAATTATTTTATTTTTATTTCATTTGTGAATCACATACACTTACACAAAAATATTTACACATACATTTTGCTTTATTCTTATACATTGATCATTTTATATTTGAAATCGCAATTCGATTTGGTTGTAAATATTGGACACTACCCTCCTATGAGGTCTCATCTCCATTTGGACATTTGTACCCCCATTCCCATGATTATTGTGTAATAACTTAGGACTTTTAATTTCGCATTTAAAAGCTTTCTAAATATGCCATGATAGACTTAGGGTTTTGTATGCAAAGATCAACCAAAAATTAGCTTGACCTAACAAAAGACAAAAAGCATGCAAATGAACAAACACCAATCACACTTGCACCCCTAGGGTTACTCCACTTGTTGCCTTCAATAATGGGCCATGTTGCATGTTAGGTATCTTTGGGCAAAACAAAACAAATTCAAATGATCATAGTCCCTCGATGACGCTTTCAAAAGTTGCCTAAAAAATGATCAATTCCCTTAAAGGAAAAATTGCCCAAAGATACTTGGCACCATTGCAATCATGGTCTAAACGATGACCCGCGCCTGTCCCGTTCACATCCTAACACAAGATTGTCCACCAAATACAATGGTGGAACAAAATTGTTAAAAGGGTTAAAACATAGCGAAGATCTTTGAGAAATTTAGGGTAGATAGCTCTTAGTTACTTGCCAACTTGCAAAACAAAAACACTTGCCTATTTTTCAAAACACACAACACACTTTCAAAACAACTTTCAAAAACATTGAAAACTTTTCAAAAGACATACACCTTTGTATACATCCCAACATGGATCATTACAAAGGTTGCCACCACATTGGCCTCTTGTTAAAACATTTTCAAACCCACACACACAAAGCACCATTTCAAACAATTGAAAATCAAGGCAAGTTGATCTAAGCAAGTAACTAAGAGCCCATGGATAACCATGGATAGAAAGGGTGCTAACACCTTCCCTTTCTATAATCTACTCCCCGAACCCAAGAAAACATCTCAAAGGTTTTTGCTGTGCTTTTTAACCTTTCCTTAGGATAAAATAAAAAGTCGGTGGCGACTCTTGCTCAACCGAAACATTTGCGAAAACAAACGCAAAACCTCAAGTCAGTTCTCCCACCGTATCACAGAACTGGCGACTCTGCTGGGGACAACTTAAAAGCGGAGTAACCTTAGGTCTTAGATCACTCTTGTTTTCAAATTGTTTGCCTTGTTTGCTTTTATATTTATGGGCTTTGCATCGGAGTTTCATAGATCCTAACTCGGATATGTGGAATACCCTTTTAGGTAGCATAATCTGTGAGGGACCTGTCCGGCGTAGACCGACATGGGTGAAGCAGTGGCTACGTTAGTTTGACACCTTGGTCTGTACCGATATCCCTTGTGTTGCAACGAGGAGAATATGGGTCTTCTAAGGAGTCATTAAACACCAACCGACCTTAGAACCCTAAATTGACCCAACTTGGCCATAGAACAGTAGCAATATGCTACACTCATTGAGGCTAAACTCTCGTGATGGTTCTGGCCGCAAGAAAAGATTGCGATGCTGGAGTTATGACCGATTGAGGGTAGTCAATGATATTGAGATCCTCTAGAACCCGGTTACTTTTGATAGGACAGGTTTTAACCAACGAAACTAAAAGAGGGTAATACCTAAACTTCATGCTGGCCTAAACCCTAAGGGTTGTCTTGTGTGACTTGTGTGCCTTATCATGCTTGCCTTTGTGAATACTTGTGGGGTGCTTCATCATAGCATCATACCATCATACCATTGCATGCATCCTGCATAAGGACTGACCCATTTCAAAGACAAGAGGGTTTCATCTTTGCTATGTTTTGTAGGACATCATGATGCCTGTGCGTAGGAATACTATCCGGCTCAATTTTGTTCAACCACCTACTTTGCTCAAGGAATTGGTTGATAGGATTCCAAACACTACTTCCTTCATCAAGAGGCATGGTTCTCTCCTTGGGTTAGTCACTTCAAAGTGGGACCAACAACTGATAAGTGTCCTGACCTAGTTTTATGATCCCCTATATCATTGCTTCACCTTTCAAGACTTCCAGCTAGTCCCTACCCTGGAAGAATTCTCTGATTTGCATGGTATCCCTGTTTTGGAGCAGACTCCATTCACTGGTTGGGAGAAGACTCTTAGGCCTGAAGAGATTGTTGCAATCCTTCCCTTAACCAAAGAATAGGTAATGGCTAACTGGGAAACTAGAAGTGGAGTTAAGGGCTTTTTGGTTAAGTTTCTGGTTGGCAAAGCTAATAGTTTCTGGAATAACTTAGACTTCAAGGCGTACGAAGACATTCTGGCTCTTTTAATTTATGGTTTGGTATTGTTTCCCAATCCTGATACCTTTATCAATATCTATGCCATAAGGATCTTCATGTCTCGGAACCCTGTACCCACTCTTTTGGGTGATATCCTGCAACAGCTCTATGCTCGTACTGCCCGAAGACGGGGAACTCCATGGTGTTGTGCTCCTTTGTTAGTGAGGTGGTTTATTTCGCACCTCCCTAAGTTTGTGCTGAAGAATGAAGAAGGAAGGGGCCGGGCTCATAGGTTAATGTCTCTCACTGATAATGACATCATTTGGACACTCAGAGGTTTGGATGAGGTAGCTGTTATTGATTGTTGTGGAGAATATCCTAATGTTCCATTGATCGGTACCCAGGGAGGAATCTCTTATAATCCATGTTTAGCTCTTTGTCAGTTTGGAAGAGCCAGAAGAGTAGGGCCTCATGAGATGTTGGTTCCTCACTTCAGTTTTGAATTTCAGGTAGGCAGTGACAAACTGCGCCATGGATTCATTAAGGCTTGGGACAGAATTCATAAAGCTGACCCACATGAGTTGGGACCGAAGACTTCTCTACCATTGGAACCCTATTGCAGATGGGTCCGCATCCGTGCTTAGAAGTTATGTATGCCATACGAAGCTGTCAGGCCTATCATTCTTGAATCTTCTGATGAAGACGAGGTTCCTCCAACTGTCCTCCCTCCTCAGATGCCTACTGATGTTGATACACTAAAGAGATCTTGGGCGCAGCTACAGGAAGAACGGGATTTTTATCGGGAAAAGTTCAACGAACAAGAACGGAAGATCCAGAAGCTGACTAAGCAATTGGAGGAAGAGCGGATCCTGAATGACTATATCCATACTGAGAGGAGGAGGCCATGGGAGCATTGATGGGCTTTGGATGTTTCTTTTTACAGCTTTTATTTCCTTTTCAGTATTTTCATTTCTGTAACGCCTAAGGGAAAGTTGTCAAACAATTTAAAGTTTGAATCTAATGAAGTATGTTTCCTTTTTGTCTACAAAGTTGAATCCCGTTTGTCTTTGAAAACATAAATCATGCGCATCTCATTACATCATATGCATAACAGGTACCCTTTTTCTACAGGTTGCTTAATCTTCTTCGCTGTTTATTTGAACAGACATCATGAATCCTGAATCATCCAATGAGCAAGCTATCAAGGCCCTCCAGGCCCAGAACGCCCAGTTTCAAGAGCTGGTCATGAGCTTAGCCCAAGGTCAACAAGAGTTGAAGACGCTGCTCTTGAAGAAGAAGAAGAAGAAGAGGACTGCGCTGTTTAACACTGGACGGAGGTTTGGGAATACACTACATAATGAGGCTGATCAGGCTACTTCCTCTGCAGAGAAAGACAGTCCCCAAGGGGGAAGGGCTCCTAGTTCCGCAGTCTCCGACAATGAGATGGATTACAATGATGAACAGTACCCTCCTGCTGCAGACAGATACAAGCAACTAGAGGACCGTTTAAGTGCCATGGAGATTCAAAATGTGCCGGGGTTGGATTTCGGAGATCTAGGTTTATCTTCTGGGGTGGTGATCCTACACAAGTTCAAGGCGCCTGCCTTTGCGAAGTACGACGGGGCTTCCTGTCCTAAGCTGCATCTCAGATCATATGTAAGGAAGATCCAACCTTACACTGCAGACAAGAACCTATGGATCCGTTTCTTTCAGGATAGCCTTTCGGGGTCTCAACTCGAATGGTTCTATCAGCTAGATGGAGCCAGTATTCGAAACTTGGAAGATTTGGCTACCGCATTTTATAAACAGTATCAGTATAATTCAGACCTTGCTCCTACGCATACCCAGCTTCAGGGTATGTCACTGGGAACCGGCGAAGGATTTAAGGAGTATGCGCAAAAGTGGAGAGACCTGGCTGGCAGGGTGCAGCCTCCTTTGACTGACCGTGAACTTGTTGACATGTTCCAAGGGACCCTGTCTGGTCCATTCTTCAATCATCTGATTGGTAATTCTTCTGCTGGGTTTACAGATTTGATCTTGACTGGTGAGAGGATAGAAGCTGGTATCAAGTCGGGGAAGATACAGAAAGGTGCCTCCGCGAGTACTGAGAAGAAGCCTTTCAAGAAGGAAGCCAGTGCTGTTTATGGTCCCAGAAGACAAATTAAGCCGGAACGCCGCCAAGCTGTCAATGCATTGGTAATTTCAAAGCCTGTTGTTGCTCCTCAGCAATATAATCAACAAAGGGGTGAGAGGCCCAAAAGGCAGTACACTCGGCTTAGCATGACCCTGTCTCAGATTTTTCCGTGACTACTGTCAACCAATCTGGTAACTGTCAAAGAAGCTCCGAAGGTAGTGAACACAACTTCTCCAAAGTACAACCCCAACGCCCGTTGCGCTTATCACTCTGATAGCCCCGGGCATACTACGGACGATTGTTGGGCTCTGAGGAATAAGGTTCAAGACCTTATTGATGCTAAGGAAATACAGTTTGAGGCACCCGAAAGGCCCAATGTTGTGACTGCTCCCATGCCCCAACATGGAGTGAATGCTGTGGAAGAAGACCGATATGTAGCCTCCGTGGAAGAGATTGTTACTCCGTTATCGACTGTTAAAAGGAATCTGTTGCTAGCCGGTTTATTTCCGGGATGTGGTGAAGATTGCCTTCTATTTGCTGTTTCGCCTGTTGGTTGTCCGTTGCTGAAATCAAGTATCCAAAGCCTGATGGATAGCAAGGAAATCTTGTTCGAGAAGATTGTTGTTCCTGCTGTCCCTTCTGAAGAAGTTTCTATCGTCACTATTTTCAACAAACCTCCTAGGGCTCCCTCAAAGAAGCATGTCAAAATCATGCCCACTCAGAAGATTCCTCCCATCATCATCACTGTTCCGGGACCTCTCCCTTATACATCCGACAAAGCTGTCCCATGGCACTATGGGGCAGATCTTTATGTGCTTGGAGTAAAACAAGAGTTTGATACAAGTACCGGTGTCAGTAACATCATCGGGCCTGCCAAAATTACTCGCAGTGGTAGGCTGTTCTCGCCAGATATTGCGCCACCAGCTATTCAGAAACCTCTTATCATCACACCCGCAAGTGTGCCTGTTCCTCTTCCTAATCAAGTTCCTGTTTCTACCCCTGTTGCCGAGCCCTCTGATGCTCGGGGCAAAGGGATTGCTACTGATTTTCCTGCCCTGACGGAGGCACCAAAGACAACCACTGTTGAAGCCTCCCAGCAAGAGATGGAGGAGATCTTCAAGATTATCAAGAAAAGTGATTTCAACGTAGTTGAGCAGTTGGGACACACCCCATCAAAGATTTCTATGCTATCACTGTTATTGTGTTCAGAGGCCCATGCCAAGGCCCTGATTTCCTTCCTGAAGACGGCCCATGTGCCACAAGAAACGTATGCCGATCAATTTACCGATTGTGTGGCCAACTTGACTGCCGATAATGGTTTGGGCTTCTCTGACGCCGATCTGACTGCCAAAGGAAAAAACCATAATGACGCCCTGCATGTCTCCATTGAATGCAGGGGCACCACTCTTGCCCATGTGTTGGTAGACACCGGTTCTTCTTTGAATGTATTGCCCAAGAAGGCCCTAGACAGGTTAGATTGCAAGGGTTTGGAGCTCAAGCCTAGTAACAATGTTGTTCGAGCCTTTGACGGTTCGAAAAGGATGGTACATGGTGAAGTTGACATTCCGATCTGGGTTGGCTCTCAAGTTTTTGATTCTACTTTCTATGTGATGGATATCCGTCCGTCCTATTCTTGTTTGCTGGGTCATCCATGGATCCACAAGGCTGGAGCTGTGACCTCCACACTACATCAGAAGCTTAAGTACCCAGTCAGAGGAAAGATTGTTACAGTTCAAGGGGAAGAAGAGTATATGGTCAGCCACTTAAACTCGTTTCGATACATAGAAATGGATGGGGAATTCATTGAAACCCCCTTTCAACACTTTGAAGAGGTGCCTCAGACGTTGGCATCAGCTGAAACTGTGATTGAAGACCCTCCTTTGAAGATGGCTTCCTTAAAGGACGCCCGGGCTGTGATTGAGATGGGCGAGTGCGCAAACTGGGGCCGACTTCCTGACTTTACTCCGAAGACTAACAAGTTTGGCTTGGGCTTCACTGCAGAGGCTCAGAGGGCTGTTCGCAAAGCAAGGATTGGAAGACCTCATGTGTTCATCACCAACCCAGGAGTGAATGCTGTTGAAGGCGATATGGAGGAATCTGAATTTGACAGCTGGATCTACCCAACAACCGACAGTGGACCAAGCAACTGGACTGCCAAAGACTTTACACCTATTACTTTTGTCACTCAGTAATGAACTCTTTTGTTTTCAATTTGTAACAAACAATATGTTGAAACTTTTATGGCTCGGTGTCCTACCCGGGGCACCGTGGCTTTATTTGTGAGGGCTTTTGTATGTCATTTTCATATATCATTAATCAAAACATTGGACGTTTGTTGCATTTCAAAATCTTGCGCTCCTTTTCTTTCTTTATTATATATTGCAAAACAACTATATTTACACACACTCACTTATACAGGTTCCAATCCACTCTGGATCTCACTGGTAATGACTCTGCTACTGCCAGTTATGACTTCGAAAATCCGATCAACTTAGCCGAAGACGAAGGTGAAGATGATTGCGAAGTGCCTGGTGAACTTGCAAGACTGCTACTCTAGGAAGAGAGGGCCATTCAGCCACATGAAGAGCCAGTGGAAACGATAAATCTGGGTACTGAGAAAGACAGAAAGGAGGTCAAAATTGGTGCCAACCTAGAGCTCAGTGTGAAACAATGGTTGATTCAAATGCTGCATGACTATGTGGAAATCTTTGCCTGGTCTTACGAAGACATGCCTGGGTTGGATACTGACATTGTGGTTCATCACCTGCCTACCAAGGAAGACTGTCCTCCGGTTAAACAGAAGGTCCTCCGTATGCGTCCAGAGATGTCCGAGAAAATCAAAGCTGAGGTTATGAAACAATTTGATGCCGGGTTTCTGGCAGTGACTTCTTACCCTCAGTGGATTGCCAATGTGGTTCCAGTGCCGAAGAAAGATGGTAAGGTCCGAATGTATGTTGATTACAGGGATTTGAACAGAGCGAGCCCTAAGGATGATTTCCCTCTGCCTCATATCGACGTTCTGGTTGACAATACTGCTCAGCATAAGGTTTTCTCCTTCATGGACGGCTTCTCCGGTTATAATCAGATCAAGATGGCTCCTGAAGATATGGAGAAGACCACTTTTGTTACTCAGTGGGGCACTTTTTGCTACAAGGTCATGCCTTTTGGGTTGAAAAATGCTGGGGCAACCTACCAACGTGCCATGGTTGCTTTATTTCATGATATGATCCACCACGAGATAGAAGTGTATGTCGATGATATGATTGCAAGGTCCCAAACTGAGGAGGAACACCTTGACCATCTACGGAAACTGTTTGACCGTCTGAAGTTGTACAAGCTGAGGTTGAACCCAAACAAGTGCACCTTTGGGGTAAGATCTGGAAAATTGCTAGGTTTCATCGTAAGCGACAAAGGCATTCAAGTGGACCCTGCCAAAGTGAAAGCCATACAAGAGATGCCAACTCCCAAGACAGAGAAAGAAGTCAGAGGCTTTCTGGGACGATTGAACTACATTGCCCGATTCATCTCACATCTAACTGCTACCTGTGAACCAATCTTCAAGCTACTGAAGAAGGATCAAGTAGTACGTTGGAACGATGAATGTCAGGCTGCTTTCGAAAAGATCAAAGAGTATCTCCAAGAACCACCCATTCTTATGCCACCGGTTGAAGGGAGACCTCTAATACTATACTTGACAGTACTGGACAACTCAATGGGGTGTGTGCTGGGGCAGCATGACGAGTCTGGCCGAAAAGAGCACGCTATTTATTACTTGAGCAAAAAGTTTACCGACTGTGAGACCCGGTACTCACTGCTCGAGAAAACTTGCTGCGCTCTGGTATGGGCTGCTCGCCGACTGAGACAGTATATGTTGACTCACACTACTCTGTTGATTTCAAAAATGGATCCAATCAAGTACATATTCGAAAAGCCCGCCTTGTCCGGAAGAATAGCAAGATGGCAAATGATCTTGACAGAATATGACATCCAGTACACGACTCAAAAAGCAATCAAGGGAAGTGTATTGGCAGACCATTTGGCACACCAACCAGTGGACGATTACCAGTCGTTGAACTTTGAATTTCCAGACGAAGATATCATGGTAGTGACTGATTGTGAAGTACCTGGACTGGATGAAGGACTTGAGGAAGGATCCCGATGGTCTATGCACTTTGACGGAGCCTCGAACGCTTTGGGTAATGGTATCGGCGCTGTGATCATATCCCTTAAAGGCACTCATACTCCACTTACTGCCCGACTATGTTTCAACTGCACCAACAACATGGCGGAGTATGAGGCATGTATCATGGGTCTTCAAACTGCAATCGATTTAAGGATCAAGTTTCTGAGTGTCTTCGGAGATTCCGCTCTCGTGATCAATCAGGTCAAAGGCGAGTGGGATACGAAACACCCAAATCTTATTCCTTACAAGGAGTATGTGCTGACATTGCTTCCCAACTTCGAGGAGATAACTTTTGAACACTTCCCAAGAGAGGAGAATCAGTTAGCGGACGTGTTGGCTACGATGTCTTCTATGTTCAAAGTAAAATGGGACAACGAGGCTCCCGGATCATTATTTGGAAGTTGGATGAACCTGCACATTGCTGCGATCTCGAGACCGAGCAGGTAACAGAAAAACCCTGGTATCATGAAGTGAAGAGGTACTTGGAAGCTCAAGAATACCCCGAGGGTGCATCCGTTAATGACAAGAAATTCCTGAGAAGGTTTGCGGCAAAGTTCTTCCTCAGCAATGGCATTCTCTACAAGCGAAACCATGATTCAACTTTACTGTGTTGTGTGGATAAGACTGAAGCAGAAAAGATCATGGCAGAACTACATGAAGGTACATTCGGAACACATTCCAGTGGACATACCATGGCAAAGAAAATCCTTTGAGCAGGATATTTCTGGTCCACAATGGAAGCCGACTGTTATCAGCATTCTCGAACTTGTCATAAATGCCAGATCTATGCTGATAAAGTGCACATTCCTCCGGGTCCTCTGAACGTCTTGACATCACCTTGGCCTTTTGCAATTTGGGGCATTGATATGATCGGAGAGATCCGACCTACGGCATCTAACGGGCACCGCTTCATCTTGGTAGTGATTGATTACTTCACGAAGTGGGTTGAAGCAGCTTCCTACGCCACCGTAACCAAGAGCGTCGTGGCACGGTTCATTCGGCACAACCTGATCTGTCGATACGGTATACCTGAAAGGATCATTACGGATAATGGTACCAATCTTAACAACAAGATGATCACTGAGCTCTGCGAGCAATTCTAGATACAACACCACAATTCTTCTCCTTACCAGCCGAAGATGAATGGGGCTGTAGAAGCAGCGAATAAGAACATCAAGAAGATTGTGCAGAAAATGACAGTGACCTACAAAGATTGGCACGAAATGTTACCGTTTGCTCTTCATGGGTACCGTACCTCAGCACGAACGTCAACAGGGGCAACTCCCTTTTCCTTGGTCTATGGCATGGAGGCAGTCTTGCCTATTGAAGTCTAGATACCCTCTCTCCGGATAATGAAGGATGCAGGTTTGAGAGAAGATGACTGGATCCAGACTCGGCTTGATCAATTAAACCTGATTGACGAAAAGAGACTCACTGCTATTTGCCATGGTCAGACGTACCAAAAACGGATGATCAGGGCATTTAACAAGAAGGTCAGACGACAAGAGTATCAAGTCGGAGACCTGGTAATCAAGCGCATCATTCTTCCTCAAAGTGACCCCAGGGGCAAATGGACCCCTACGTACGAAGGGCCATTTGTGGTTAAGCATATCTTCTCAGGAGGAGCTATGATCCTAACCACCATGGATGGTGACGACCTTCCTCACCCCGCCAATGCAGACATAGTAAAAAGATACTACGCATGAATTAAGGACCCGCTAGGTTGACACACCTAGGCAAAAATAAGGGCTTCCCTGCGAACCAAAAGGGTTCGAGCAAAAATAAGGGATGAAAATGAAAAAATCTGTACACCCGGCAAGTCGAAAACCTGAAAAGGCGGCTTGGGAAAAAATGGGTATCCCGGTGGACTGAAAACCCGAAAGGGTGATCCAGGCAAAAGTTAGGGATAAAGCGTAATACTATGTCTCATTGGATCACCTTGCATCAGAATTCGACATCAACTATCGGGCTCAGACGACATCGATCAATCAGCTTCATCTTCAACTAAGCAGCAAAGTGATGAGACGCTTAAAGACATGAAGGCGATAGCAGAGTTGGAACCTAGTGGGATTATTTTGCACATAGCTGTTTTGTTTCCTTTTCACAAAATTGTATAAACTCTATTTCGCTCGGCGGCATCCTCTTACTAGGACTTCAGCCTCTTGTACAAAAACGCCTATTTACGGGCAAATTTCAAAATCAATACAAGTTCAATTTTCTCAGATAAATTATCCATTGTTTTTCCTTTTTCTATTTTGTTTTGCAAAGAACGTTCAATGTTCATTTTTGATATATGCATTTGACATTATTTGCTAATCATAAATACTTGCATGTGAAACAAAGGATTAATTACAGATGACATCAGAAACAGGGGCGATTTAGATTTATCTAAGCGATCTAGTTGCTTTGTCCACCAAGGTACCAAGGTAAGTTCAGCTGAAGAATGTAACCAAGTTACCTCGACTCCCCCACGGAGTAAGACCAAGATTCCGCAATACTCTCTCCAAGCAGGGTCAGTCTACTGTCAGCCTTAAGGAAGTTGGGTATCCCCAGAAGATCTCAACATCCCCCAGCGGAGTATAGATATTCCTCAGCAAGCATCCCCGACAGTCTTAATATAAGATTGTTCCCCGGCGGAATACCAACACCCCAGTACAGTCTGAAAAGTTTCCCCAAGAAAGTGGAATCCATATCCCCAGCAGGTCTTGAAGCTTATCCCCAGTAGATTCTGGAATCTTATCCCCTGCAGAGTACGTCTCTCCCCGACTTTATTTAAAGGTTACTTCCCCACCAGGGTATAACTGGGTTATCCTCAGCTAATTACCACGGAAATTTCGTCCTCGGCGAAGTTCTTCCTATCCCCAGCGGAGTTCATCAAATTCCCCAGCGGAGCTCTCATCAAAACCTCAGTGAAGTATCTCTTCCCACAGAGTAATACCCCGCAGAGTAATCTCTTCGACAAGTTTATTCCCCAACGGAGTCGTCTTCTCCTACCGGTTTATTCTTGCAACCATCATCCCCAGCGGAAGCGAAGAACTCTACTCTTCAGCATCAGCCCAGGATTCTACAAACCCCCGGCAGTCGTCAAGGATTTATTTTCCTAGACAAAAAATACATTCATAGACATTCCACATTTCATACATCATGACATTGCATACAACTGATGTTTTGCCTTTTCAGTAAAAGGTCAATCTAGAGATGATTACTGTCAACTATCGCAATTCCAGATTCGATTCCTGTATCTAGCCAGGGCACATCTGTGAGTGTTTGATTGTAGATTCGATACCTGTATCTAGCCAGGGCATATCTGCATGAAGAGTTTGAAGATCAACCCCTGTAACAGGCCAGGAAATTATCTTTCATTCTCAGGTCAGAGGTTTACACCTGTATCCAGCCAGGAAAGCTATCTCTACCAACCTTCTGCAATTCCAAATTCGATACCTATATCCAGCCATGGCATATCTGTAGACGACAATTCCAGATTCGATTCCTGTATCTAGCCAGGGCATATCTGTGAGTAATTTGATTGTGGATTCGATACCTGTATCTAGCCAGGGCACGTCTACATAAACAGTTTAGAGATTCGATACCTGTATCCAGCCAGGGCACGTCTGTAAACAACCTTTTGAAGTTCCAGATTCGATTCCTATATCTAGGCAGGGCACATCTGTGAGAAACTAATAGTGGATTCGACTCTTGTATCTAGCCAGGGCATATCTGCATGAAGAGTTTGAAGATCAACACCTGTAACAAGCCAGGAAACATCTTCCTTTCTCAAAGTACGCAAGTTCTCGCTAAGGAATATCTTACGCGATCAACACCTCCAAATGGCATCTATAAGCCCATTCCCGACAAGGTTCTGTCACGTCTCCAGATGGCATCTATAAGCCCATTCCCGACATCACATTGCTGATACTCCAGCATGCGAGTGCAAATTTCAGGGCACTCTAGTGTCCAATCTCCTTTTACCTTCGAGTCGCGAAATGCAAGCTTGTCAATCTAACTCTTCAGGTGCAAGAAGATTGAACAGGGGAAACTGTTGTACCCCAAAATTTTCCCTCCCATTTCCTCAACATTTTCTCACCACTAGACCCTTGGAGTTCAAGAACAAGTTAGGGTTTGCTCTGCTCAAGACTCCTCCTTGCACTGTTGACTCAAATTAGGGTTTGTGTTTGCACAAAGATGTTTTGACCTAAAAGGCCCAAAGTGACTTTCATGCTTCATGTTGGACTCACAAGTTTATCCATACCAAGTTTCAAGCCTTGATTCCAAACTTTGCCCAGTCAATTGGACAGTTGACCTAGAAATCAGCTGTATTGGGAAAAAAGTCAACTGCGGTCAATTGACAGTCAAACCTCATGAAATTTGACCCTCATCAACATTATGAACTCATATGAACCATTTGATCAAGTTTGGATCACAAATCCACAAGAAATTTGATCAGATCACCAAAAGGGCAAAATGGTCATTTTTAGGGTTTTGACTGCACAAAGGCAATTTTGACTGTTTGACCTAGCCAATGGCAAACCAAGCTCACATATGGACTCAAGGAATCAATGGCATTGTCTTGACATGTTCAACAAGCTCAAAAGATCCCAAATGCACAAGATTGACAAATGAATTTTCCAGTCAACTGAGCCAAATTTGACTGTATACTGAAAAGTCAAACTTTGACTTTTTGATCAAAATCAAGTGTCAAGATTCATTTTTCATCAAGACATGTCAAATTATGAAACTTGTTCATCAAGAAATCAAAAATTGCAAATTAGGGTTTGAAATGAAGAATTTTCATAACTTAGAATTTTTCTAAGTTATGAAAATCCCTAATTTTTTCCTAACTTTGTCCCATTTTTTCACCAAGATGCCTTTTGATTCAAACAAAACTCAAAACATGAAAGTTCTATTCCAATGCAAAATCTACAACTTTGTTTCACAAAGTTTCCTCAAAAGAAGCTTGTAGCTCAAGTTATGATTTTTGGAACAAGGGTGCAAAACATTCTTAACTAAGAAAATTTTTGACCTATTCTAGGCAGGATTTTTTCCTAACTTCATGGCCACTTTTCACATGCTTCCACTTGGAATTTCAATTTGCATTACAAAGATGGATTGTAGTACACATTCCATGCTTTCCAAAATGACCAAGAACTCATCAAACAACCTTGTGGTTTGGGAGAATTGAATTTGGCAGTATAGGCAAAAGTCACTTTGTTCATAAGCCATCTTCATGTTCATACACTTTGCAATTTTTCAAATCAGCATGAGAAAGCTAGTTACAGGCCTCTAATCCTTTTCTTACTCAATAATTAAATTCCAATCCATTGTTCCAAGGCATTATTTGTGCATTTGGTCATTGTATGAAGAATTAAGCCTTAATTAGAAAAAGCACTTTATCCATTTTTGTAAAGTATGGCTTTATGTCAAGTTTGCAAATCAAGAAGTACAAGGCCATATCTTTGGACACATGATTCATGGACATAACACACTGATCAAGAGGGATTGAGGCAGCATGTTTAGGGGGCCTGCATAATTCTAGAAACCAAGTTGACAAATTTGGCTTACATGAGAAGAAACATGGCATAACTTACAACAACTCACATTGCTGCAACCACAAGCCTAGACAAACTTGTTGAACACATTCCATACATCAAACCTGAGCTAAGGCACGAGCTAACTACCTTTCATACCTCCCTAAACCTCAAAACACCATTGTACTGCACAAAAACAGGGCATCCCTGCAGTTTGAGGTCCATAACTCAATCCACTCGTGCGTTTTGGCTGAAACCTTTGCAAACACATTCCCTATCACCCACTGAAGCTATCCCAAGCATTGGACACGACCTGTAACATCCCTAACATCATTTTCCATTTTCAGTTTTCAACTTTGCAGGTGAACTTCTATAGCTTGATATAGGAAGATTCAAAGCACACCAAGCATTGGAATAACATCCCTGGACTTCAAGCAAGCTGTACCAGTCCTCACCTTGCCTTGAAAGTGCCTCTATTGTCATACACGATCCAAGCTGAACAGGTAAGTTCATGGACTTCTATCTCTCAATCTAGGAAGAGTTAGGCCTAGGTTTATGAATGAAAAGTGTCATACTCATGTCCCTGAAGCCACCCATATCTTCACTTTCCATTTATATTGCATATGCTGAGAGAATTTAAGACCTGAATATTAGAAAAAAAACTTGGTCAGGAATTGGGGGAGAAGAAATTCTCTCTCATTTCTGAGAGTTAGATCAAGTTCTTGGTATGTATGGATTCGTGGTTTGATGCTTGACATTTTTCATGTTGTGAGTTTGTGCTGAAAATCAAGGAATCAGGAGATAGCAGGGACAAGGCAAAACGCGCGTTTTTGGTTGTTTGAACTGTCTGGAGGTTGAAGACAACCTCTATGGGCTGGGCCTGAGATATTTTTCCTTTTTGCACCACTTTATTTCACATGCACCCCCTTGGCCCATTGTGTTTTATTTTTATTATTTTTGACTTTTGATTTTTGTTTCTGACTTATTTATTTTTGTCAAAGCATAAAAAATATTAAAAATATTTTTCTCACATTTTTTGCATTTTATTTGATATTTATTTTGTTTCATTTGGTTTAATATGAAAATAAATACATAATACTTTTTATTTAAAATACTAAAAACAATACAAAATACACTTATTTTCTAATTTTATTTTATTTTATCTTTTGAAAACATTTTATAAAAAAAAATATACTTTTTTTTTTATAAATATTAAATATTTTATTTTTGTACATATTTAATATATTTAACATATAATATAAATATATACATATTTATTAGGATATTTAGGATAAAAATACAAAAAATATACATTTTTATTTTTATTAATATTTAACATCAAAAATACCTTTGGACAAATATACTTCTCTTTTATTTATTTTTTGTATATAATTAATAAATATTGTATATAATATATATTAAATAATAAATACCCTTTTATTTAGCAAAGTTAGGGTTTTTGCCCTAAACATGAAAATATCCAAATTAACTCTTTTTAATTATTTTATTTTTATTTCATTTGTGAATCACATACACTTACACAAAAATATTTACACATACATTTTGCTTTATTCTTATACATTGATCATTTTATATTTGAAATCGCAATTCGATTTGGTTGTAAATATTGGACACTACCCTCCTATGAAGTCTCATCCCCATTTGGACATTTGTACCCCCATTCCCATGATTATTGTGTAATAAGTTAGGACTTTTAATTTCGCATTTAAAAGCTTTCTAAATATGCCATGATAGACTTAGGGTTTTGTATGCAAAGATCAACCAAAAATTAGCTTGACCTAACAAAAGACAAAAAGCATGCAAATGAACAAACACCAATCACACTTGCACCCCTAGGGTTACTCCACTTGTTGCCTTCAATAATGGGCCATGTTGCATGTTAGGTATCTTTGGGCAAAACAAAAAAAATTCAAATGATCATAGTCCCTCGATGACGCTTTCAAAAGTTTCCTAAAAAATGATCAAGTCCCTTAAAGGAAAAATTTCCCAAAGATACTTGGCACCATTGCAATCATGGTCTAAACGATGACCCGTGCCTGTCCCGTTCACATCCTAACACAAGATTGTCCACCAAATACAATGGTGGAACAAAATTGTTAAAAGGGTTAAAACATAGCAAAGATCTTTGAGAAATTTAGGGTAGATAGCTCTTAGTTAATTGCCAATTTGCAAAACAAAAACACTTGCCTATTTTTCAAAACACACAACACACTTTCAAAACAACTTTCAAAAACATTGAAAACTTTTCAAAAGACATACACCTTTGTATACATCCCAACATGGATCATTACAAAGGTTGCCACCACATTGGCCTCTTGTCAAAACATTTTCAAACCCACACACACAAAGCACCATTTCAAACAATTGAAAATCAAGGCAAGTTGATCTAAGCAAGTAACTAAGAGCCCATGGATAACCATGGATAGAAAGGGTGCTAATACCTTCCCTTTCTATAATCTACTCCCCAAACCCAAGAAAACATCTCAAAGGTTTTTGCTGTGCTTTTTAACCTTTCCTTAGGATAAAATAAAAAGTCGGTGGCGACTCTTGCTCAACCGAAACATTTGCGAAAACAAATGAAAAACCTCAAGTCAGTTCTCCCACCGTATCACAGAGAGTATGTAGGATATCTCCCAATAAAGTAGGCACCAGATTGTGAGATATGAAGATTTTGAAAGCATTCACATCTATAAGTTGGCCAGGATTTGGAAATAGTACCATCCCATACACGTGAAGGGCCAAGATTTCTTCAAAATCTTGTAAATCCAGAGTGTTCCAACAATCTTGAGCTTTCTCAAACAAGAACTTGGCTAAGAAACCTTTGTCACCACTTCTTATTTCCCAATTAGCCGTGACGTCAGAACTTTTAAAGTGTAAAGCTCGGGAAATATCTTCAGAGCTCGAGTCTCTTTTGATACCGTTGAAAGGTAGTTGATTGAGAATAGGAATACCCAAGAGTTGAGAAAATTATTCCATAGTAGGCACAAGCTGGTAATCAGGGAAGGTAAATTAATGGTGCAAAGGGTCTAAGAACTGGAAAAGCACTTTCATCATGTCTTCATCAATGCTCAAGGTAACCAAGTTTAAGAGCCGACCATGTCTTTTGGTGAATGAAGAAATCTCAGGAACCCTCGATGCTAACTCTTTGAGTTGATAAGGAATTATTACAAGATTGACTTGGATAGTATTCCTGCGGGTGAAAGCCATATCCTGCAAAACTGAACAAAGATAAATCCCAATAAATCCTTGAAATGGTTAGTGCGAAATTCAATGGTATGATGTTATGATGTCATGTACATGTAAGCATATACACACAAAAGCAAACAAGTCCTTAGGTTTAGTTTTGCATGGAGTTTATTGGTAAGTACCCTCTTAAAGTTTAGTTGGCTCAACCTGTCCTAGTAATAGTAACCGGATTCTATGGGATCTAAATATCACTGATCTTTATTCATAAGGCATTGTTTCAGCGTAAGCCTCTTTAATGGAGACCGAAATATCCCGAAAGTCCAATCTCAATGAGTGTAGTATCGATTATCAACCAACTTCGGACTGCACCAAAGCCGACTACCTCACTACTTCCTAAAGGCCAAGTTGGTCAAATATGGTTCTAAACTCAGTTAGTGCTTCATGACACCACACAACGGCCCCGTATTCTCCTTGAATACTCAAGGGCTACCAGTACCAACAAATGTGTTACACTAACATAGCTATTGCTTAGACTATGTAGGTATACCCCACACAGTTTCCACAACTTATTGCTACTTACCTAAAAGGTGTCCCAGATCCATGTAGAGGATCAAAACAAGCCCAAACAAAGAACCAAAATATAAAGCAAACAAGTCAATCAAAGAAATTAAAGTTGATATAGCCCTAAGTTAATCCCACTTTTAAATTTCCTCAGCAGAGTCGCCGGTTCTATAACACGGCGGGAGAACTAACTTGGAATGTTTTGCGTTTTATCGTAATTGTTGCAGATAGCAAGATTCACCACCGACTTTTCTTTTATCCAAATAAAGGAAAGGGTGAAAAGAACAGGAAAGACCTTTCAGATTACTTTCTTGAGTTACGGGGGGTAGATTATTAAAAGGGAAGGTGTTAGCACCCTTTTCATCCATAGTTATCTATGGGCTCTTAGTTGCATGCTAGATTATTACTTTTTGTTTGAAAATATGTTTTGTGGTGGTTTTTGAAAGTATTTTTGAAAAGCGCCTTCGTTTAGGCAAACTTTGTAATGATTCTCGTCTATGCAAGAATGTATACAAAGTGTTGGACTTTTGAAAATATTTCACGGAAAATGTTGGTGCATTTGAAAAGGTGTTTGTGTTTTAAAGATGTGCAAGCAACTAGGAACATTCTACCTTACTCAATAGTCTTTTGTTCATTTCCCTCTTCCTTTAATATTGTTATCTTACCATTGATTGGTAAGAAGCCTTATCTTTGGATGTAAAAGGTACGGGTGGGGGTCATTGTATAATCATGATAGCAATGTTGTGAGATATCTTAACATTTCTCTTTAGGGACTAAGATCATTTGTAAGGCAACATTCGAAGCGTCATCGAGGGACTATGATCTTGTATTTTTGATTGTTTTCGCTCAGACGTCTCACATGCATAACATGACTATTGTTCATATGGAAACAAGTGGAGTTAACCCTAGAGGTGCACGTGTGCAAAGTGTGTTTGATTGCATGCATTTTTGTCTTTTGATCAGGGTGGTCTATTTGTTGATTTTATCTTGTCATACACCCTAATTACTAGCATTTTATGTAAAGTAAAAAATGCAGAAAGATAAAATCCTACATTATTACAACCATATTGAATTGCATAAAAATATAAAGGCAAAAATAAGATAAAAGCAAGAAAAAGGTTATTTTCAATTTAGGCAGAGAACCCTTCGATTATGTACTTTCTAGCTCTCTTCGATCTGGCCTGAAAAAGGTGAAGGCATGACTTTCGATCAAGGGTCTGGGGGCCAGCATGTTGAGCCTTTCGAATAGGCCTGGAATCAGTGTGATGTGCCTTTTGGCTGCCTCTTTGTTTGACCTGAAGGTTAGTGTGGAAGCCAGAGGCTTCGTTTATAACTTTCTGTCTCCTGTTTCTTTCGTTTGAGTTTGAATAGCAACATGGCCTAAGGCCATGCCAACATTACCTTAGGGCCAGGTTAGTCTTAAAAGCATGTTTAAAATGTACAAAGAGCAAAAACCAAGAAGGCTGTTAACCATGAAACATATTAAAAAGGGTGGAAATGAAAAGAAGAAAAATAGTATGTACATGTTTGAAACGAAAAGAAAGCATATTTACATGTTATGCTGGAAACGAAGGGTACAAGGTTAAGAATGACTTACCTTGCTGGAGGTTGGAGCGTGTGCTGGACCTTGAAGTGGTTACCTTGAATTCCTCTGGATTCGAAGGGAAAGACCAAGGGTGGGCCTTTGACACCGGATTCGAAAGAGCAAAACAAGTGAAATGTCATTCTTTGCTTGATTCGAAGGATAGTAAGATGCAATGATTTTTCAGATTTGAAAGAGACAAGTATTTGGATTCTGGGTTTGGATTTTCAAAAGTGTTTAAGTGTTTGAGAATTTTATGGTGTGTAAGAATTTTGAAGATACGCTCCCCTCTTCTTTTTCTCATCTCTTTGATGTGCAAATGAACTCTCTATTTATAGAGAAAAATTTGAAATGTTTGGGAGTAAAAATAATAAAATAAGGCTCAGCTGGAAAGTAAGCATCCACTTGTACCATGATAGCAAGATGAATTGTTCAGATGGATTGCTTCCTTCAGAAGGAAAACAGACGCAAGGCTCAAGAAAAACTTTTCTAAAAAGTAGTATTATACTATTAGGGGCAAGTAGTCTTAGACAACAATTGGGTAAAAGCCTATTTTAATTTGTATAAACCATTAAATATAGAGTGAGTCATAGGTATGAGGCCTGAAAATGGTAAACATGTAGCCTAGCTTATTGGTCTAAATGTTCAACTTGATCTTTTGAATCAAATCCTCCATCCTTCCACAACTTTCGACCAGACTAAAACAACATTCGTTCCCGCCAGTTATGTGTCCTTCGAATGGACCAACATGTATTCTTAGAATGGGTCTCTTGTGTGGCCTTCAACTAGGCCTTCTGCATGTTGAAGTGTATACAAATGTTTCAAAGGGGAGTCTGTGCCTTTTGGTCGAAGGCAACTTTGGAGGAGTCTTAGCCTTGTGCTAAAGACAAACTGAAGAGGGATACATGTGCTGGTGACACGCTGAGGGGTATTTTGTCTAGTGGGAGTTTTTGTGAATGGAAGGCCAGTTTGGAGAAGTTCTTGCTTTTGTGTGCTGAAGGCACGCCCAGAGGGAAAGTTTGCCTAGTAGAAGTAGGAAATAAGCTTGCTCCAAGGAAAATAAATGCTCAATTGAAGTAAGGATCCAACTTGCATGTGGGTAGCTATTGCAATTGTGAGTCAAGCCAGCATGCGAAGACAATGGTGCAATCGAAGGAGAACTGATAAGAAGCCCTTCCCCTTTGTATCGAAGGAGGCTATTTTAAAAGGAAAAGATGCCTAGTCGAAGCTTGTGTTCAGCAAGCAAGTAAAAATCTAAGACTTCAGTCGAAGCTTGGAAAATTGAGGCAAGCTTGGATGAGGATTCAAAGGTCATGTTCTGATTGAAAAACACAGCTTCCACACGTTGAAGAATTTGATTCGAAGGGTCATGTTCTGATCAAAGAGTAGAGTTTCTGTATGTTGAAGAGTGAGATTTGAAGGGTCATGTTCTGAACGAAGAGTAGAACTTCTGTATGTTGAAGAGTGAGATTTGAAGGGTCATGTTCTGATCAAAGCAAACTTCCGAGCTTCGATTCTCCCTGCTCCAGCATGATCTGAAGGAATTCTATAGGAAGCTTGTAACATGTTCTGGCATCACTTTTGCAAATTCTGATTGTACTTGTGTAAAAACTAGCCCAGGAGTTCTGCCTGAATTTTGACTAAAAAATACCCAGAATTAGCTTCATGAACGTGTCTTCAAGGATTTATAACTTGAAATCCCAACATTTCTAGGAGAAGTTCTGTTCAGAATTGTTTTATATCTCATTGAGATCTATAACTTTCATGTTAGAAGTTCTGATTGAATCATCTTGCATCATGATGAAAATCTGGCCCAAAATTATGTAATTATCATATTTTCTTAACACTTAGAAAATTTTCTAAGTGCTTAAAAATTTGACTTTTCAAAGTAATTTTGGACTTTTGATTTCTTGATGAACCAACTTCATGTCTTGATGAAACATGATTTTTGAAACTTGATTTTTGATTAAAAAGTCAAAGTTTGACTTTTCAGTGTGCATTTGACCATTTTGCCCTTGTGAATGACTTTCTTGAAAAATTGTAATCCGAGACTTGAAACTTGAAAGAAGCAATCCTGAGGGTCCAAGATGATCCCTTGAGAAATGAGAGGGCAAATTTTGGGGTACAAAAGTAGGGTTTAGTGATTGAAAGTCCAAACACTTGAGTTAGTATTTGAGAGAAAGTGAGAGGGGTTCTCATATTTAGGTGAAGACCTAAATAAAAAGTCATTGGGTAGTGTTAGAAAAGGAATATAACATCATATGCTTTGTTGTTGCGTGTAAGACTGACTATACTAAGCAACTAATAGGGAATTTCCTATCCTGGGTTGGAAGCCAACCCTCTAACCTAGGTGCGGGTTGTATCAAACTGGGTTACCAATTGATTATGTTACGTATTGCTTTTTCTAACCCATCATCTTGTACACGTTAATTATGGTGATTCTGATTTAACTTATCGAACCAGTTGCTAGGACATTGTGTGAAACATCTGTCTCTCGAGGAACAAAAGTTCAATTGGTATCATAACAGGAGCTCTAGCCTATTGGGTGACCTCCAGGGAAGATAATTTATGCTCAAATAGAGATAATGAAAGATGGATGATCATTCAATAAACCACATGTTTTAGATGGCACCAACTATTATTATTGGAAGTGGATGATGTTTGTCTTTCTCAAATCCATGGGCAACAAAGCATGTAACGTTATGATAAAAGGATGGAAACATCTAGTGGTTACTCATGATGATCGAACAACCAGGTTGAAACCAAAATCTCATTAGACTGATGCTGAAAAGGATGAAGCTCTTGGAAATTCCAAGGCTTTAAATGATATTTTCAATGGTGTGGACATGAACATGTTCAACTTGATCAACACATGAAGCATGACAAATTCTTAAAACTACACATAAAGGCATATCCATGGTTCGTTTGTCACGGTTGCAGCTCCTTACCACCAAGTTTGAAAAAATGAGGATGACTGAAGATGAGTCTATCAGTGAATTCCATATTAGATTATGTGATACAGACAATACCACTTTTCCTTAGGTGAAAAGACATTTGAAGGAAAGCTTGCCAGAAAAATTCTCAGATCATTGCCTAAGAGGTTTGATATGAAAGTGACTGCTATTGAGGAAGCTCAGAACTTGAGAAACATCAAGGGTAATGAACTCGTGGGTTCCTGATAGACCTTTGAGATATCCTTTAATGACATGGTTGAAAAAAGAACAAAGGTATAACCTTTGTTTCCAACACTAAGGAATAATGAATTCAATATGATAAATAAGAGAGCTTGTTAGATGATATAACTCTTCTTAGGAAAAAGTTCAACAACTCCTTGAAGTATCTGGACAAAAAGTGGACAACAAATTTCCAAGACAAGAGCTCTAACATCAGTCCCTAGAATAAAGGCATGAGTGAAGATACACGAGATGAAGGCATGGGTACTTAGTGCTTTGAATGTGAAGACTTTGGACACATTAAAGAAGAATGGCCTTCCTTTTAAAAAATACGGAAAAGGAATTATCCATCACTTGGTCTGATTCTGATAATGAAAGTGATGGAGAAACTACCATCAATGTTACGACTTATTATTTTAGATTTAAGCCCGGAGGTGAGTTTAGTTATGAAGATCTAAAAAAATAAGATTGTGATACATTATTCAGGTTACTACACACCAAGTGGGAAGAATAATGCTCAACAATAGCCAAACATAAGAAAACCATAGGTGTTCTTCAGAAGGAAACAAAGGAGCTTGCATTTACCATCACAAGTGTGGAAAAAGAGGTTTCTTCGCTAAACTCCAAAATAGATAATTTGATACAGTTGGAAAGCAATTCGAAAACTAGCTCAAATTCACTTGATGGAAAGATGAAGTTTGTAGATATGTCTAGTAATATAAAGAGAATAGATCTTGGGACGAGCATGAAAGAGATGAAGATTTCCTCAAAAAAGTTATTATACTTGAAAAGAAGATAAAGGTTCTGATCTCAGACCAGATGTCTCAGCATCGTGCTCAATATGTGTTATCTCATCACCATGGTAACCTGAAATGGCCTTTGATATGTCACAATTATGGTAAATATGCACATACAAGGCCTTATTGTTACAATCTGCTAAAGATCAAGGAAGCTTGGGCTAAAAATAAGTGGAAACACAATGTTATTTCATCAAACTCAATAGCTCTTACGACACGCAGAGGATCCTCAAGAAAAGATTGGTATTATAATAACGAGGTTACCTGGCACAGGTCTAAAGAAAAATTCTCATGCCACTATTGATAATGGAGCAAAGGGAAGAATCAAGACCTTAAGGAAATTGTTTAAGTCTGATCATAAGGAGATGCTACTAAGGAAAGGATCAACAATGTTATTTCTATGAAATTATGATTGACATACATTTTGGTAAAACCAATTTGGTAGCAACATGTTGAACAAGATGTTCCAAATTTCAGTTTTTAACATGTCGAAGACGATGTCCCAACCTGGAGATAGGACATCGCATTTGTAGCAGCTGTTAGTTATGTTTCAGCTGTTTTATTAAGTTATTGAATATTTAGGGAATGTTCAGTTAGCTTATATGGCATCCAAGATTGAAAAATCAGAATATTTTTATGTTGGTTTTCGAAGATTGCATAGTTTCTAAATATGGAGATATTTTAGGAAACTAATGATTGAAGACCTGTTATCTTGGAGAAGAATGTGAAGACCTCTTAGGAAGAAAGGAAGATCCAATCAGAACAAGATCTAGCTTCAGAAACTCTGAAGAATCCCTCATGGGACTGGTTTCTCTAATTGAACCAACAACAATTGATGAAGCACTTCTGGACAATGACTGGATTCTAGCAATGCAAGAGGAGCTAAATCAATTCACAAGAAATGACGTATGGGATCTAGTTCCCAAACCAAAAGGATTCAACGTCATTGGAACAAAATGGGTGTTCAGAAACAAACTGAACGAACAAGGTGAAGTCATCAGAAACAAAGCACGACTGGTAGCACAAGGTTATAGTCAGCAAGAGGGGATAGACTATACAAAAACATTTGCTCCAGTCGCCAGGTTAGAATCTATCAGACTCTTAATCTCATTTGCTGTTAATAAAGGCATCACTCTGTATCAGATGGATGTTAAGAGTGCATTCTTAAATGGCTATATAGAAGAAGAGGTATATGTGCACCAACCCCCTGGTTTTGAAAGTTCCAAAAATCCAGAATATGTTTTCAAACTAAAGAAGTCACTCTATGGTATGAAACAAGCTCCTAGAGCTTGGTATGAAAGACTAAGTAACTTCCTGTTAGAAAAGGAATTCACCAGAGGGAAAATGGACACAACCTTGTTCTGTAAGACAGTTAAGAATGACATTTTAGTATGTCAGATTTATGTTGATGACATCATATTTGGATCCACTAAACCCTCTCTGGGAAGAAAGTTTGTTAAATGTATGCAGGAAAAATTTGAGATGAGCCTAATGGGGGAACTAAAATTCTTTCTGGGCATTCAGATTAATCAAACCCTAGAAGGAACTTACATTCATCAGAGCAAATATGTCAGAGAACTTCTGAAGAAATTAGATCTCTCAGAATGTAAGCCATGAAAGATTCCAATGCATCCCACGTGCATTCTGGAAAGAGAAGAGGTAAGTAAAAAGGTAGAACAAAAGGTCTATAGAGGTATGATTGGTTCTCTTCTCTATCTGATGGCTTCAAGGCCTGACATTCTATTCAGTGTTTGCATTTGTGCTAGATTCCAATCAGATCCTAGAGAATCTCACTTAACAGCAGTTAAGCGAAATTTCAAGTATCTGAAAGGTACTACTAATATGGGTTTGTTTTATAGAAAATCAAGTGATTACAGTTTGATAGGATACTGTGATGCTGATTTCACTGGAGACAGAGTAGAACGTAAAAGCACTTCTGGAAGCTGCCAGTTTCTGGGAGAAAATTTGATCTCATGGTCCAGCGAAAGACAATCCACAATTGTTCTATCAACAGCAGAAGCTGAATACATAGCAGCAGCTGGATACATCACACAAATTCTCTGGATGAAAAGTCAACTTGAGGACTTCCAGATATTTGAGAGTAACATTCCTATCCTATGTGACAATACTTCTGCTATTTGTCTCAGTAAAAATCCTATTTTTCATTCTAGGGCTAAGCATATAGAAATAAAACATCATTTTATTAGGGACTATATTCAGAAAGGGATTTTAAATTTAAAATTTATTAACACAGACCATCAATGGGCTGATATCTTTACAAAACCTCTTTCTGAAGATAGGTTCAACTTCATTCTGAAACATCTCAGCATGAAGCTCTGCCCAGAATGAAATTGTTTTGATTCTACATCTTAACCTTCAAAACTCTGTTTATTTTTCGTGAACTACTGATCAATCTTTCTTCAGATCTTTAGAAGTACAGATTGTATTAGAATCTATCTATGAACATCTGAGCGCTTCATTTCAAGGATAGAAATGTGCAGTTCACTCAAGCAAACAAGTGTCATCCAGTCATCAGCTACTTTTTGAGGCTGAACACGCGTTCACATTTCTGAAAGGTCAAAAGTGCTGATTGGATGCATTGGGACACATGTCATGGGTAACCGTTCCAATATCTTTCTGAATCCCCCAAAATCATCTATCATTAAATGCTCATAATCATTATATTTAATTTCTCTCTCTTACCGTTTATGTTTTCAAAATTTTAGAAATCTATTTAAACACGTTTCTTAACATTTACACTCTTTTACCTTCACTTTAATTTTCTCTCAAACTTATTGTTTTCAGTTTGCATCCTTTCTCAAAACCCTTTCAATTTTCTTCTCAAAACCTTCGTGTGAACATGGCTTCTTCAAGCATTCCTACCTCCAGTGCTCAGAAAACAGATTCCTCTGAACAATATGAAGAACCCTACAAAACTCATCTTACACCCATCAAAAATCTAGAAGTTCTGTCAGAATTGATCGTGGATTTCAACAGCCTTCAAGATAATGGGTTTAATCTCTCTGAAGAAGTTTGTTAGAACAAAGTTTGAATCTACTACCCTAAGTTAAAGTTTTGATGATAACAAAATGCAAGAATATATAAATTGTATGATTCATGTAAGACATATATGCTACCTAAAAATTATATTGTGTTTTACAGAAACTCTGATAAGTATCAGCATAAGAATATCATCATCAGCATCAGAAGATGAAACTTCAATATCAGCATCAGAAGATATTATATCAGATGCCAAAATCAGAAGATCAAAGCATGTTCTTACGCTGAAGCTTGATGAACAGATCTGCACGTAACAATCTAAACTCTAATCAAGACAACAACAATTCATCAGCACCTAGCAGTGTCAGAATAATCCAAAGCCAGAACACGCTTAATTGGCAACAGTACTGTGCATTCAAGATACTTTATTATCAATGACATTATTCCAGACAAAGATCTGCTCAATATGGAAAGAATGTAATTGGCATTGAAATGGAATAACTGACTCCAACGTACCATTTCCAATACTATATAAACAAGCAAGTGAGGAACGAATTGGCTAATGCTCTACAACTCTCTACACGCCTAAAGCGATTCATCTTCATCCTCATTCCCAGTTTGCTAAAGCTCTAAAATTACTTACTCTATTGTTTTAGCATTCCAGTTCTCATAAGCTTAATTTGTGTAGTATCACAGTTGTGATAAACAGTTTTGTAGAAAACATTCAACACACTTAGATTTCATTTATCTGTAAGAAAGTATTTCCTTGAGAAACCGGTTTGTGGTTTTGACTCAAGAAGGCTTTAGCAGTTGTTAAAGCAGTTGTAATATTCAGTTGAATATAGTGGATTAAGACCTCGTTGGAGAGAGGCGAAATCACCTTGACGGGTGGACTGGAGTAGTTTGAGATCAAACGAACCAGGATAAAAATAACGTGTTTTCTACATTTGATTCCAAGTTTTACAATTCAACCCCCCCTTCTTATGTTTTTCACTTCTTCAATTGGCATCAGAGCGCCTGGTTCTGAGCTAAAACACTTAACCGTGTCAGTACAAGATCCAGCGTCAGAAAAACACAATGGCAGGAACATATCAACACAGCAGCAATGACAACAATGAAGATAGAGACAGATTCAGCGGCAAACCTCCAGTCTTTGATGGAGAGAATTTTGATTACTGGAAATACAAAATCGAAAGCTTCTTTCTGGAACATGATGCTGATCTGTGGGACATGGTGACAGATGGATACACGCACCCAGTGAATGCAAGCGGTCAGAAGATTGACAGGAAAGCAACTTCTGATCAACAAAAGCGTGACTTCAAAAATCACCACAAGGCCAGAACCATTCTTCTCAGCGCCATCTCTTACGTTGAATATGAAAAGATATCTAACAGAGACACAGAAAAGAACATGTTTGACTCACTCAGAATGACGCATGAAGGCAACATTCAGGTCAAAGAAACTAAAGCTCTTGTGCTCATTCAGAAGTATGAGGCATTCAAAATGGAAGAAAGTGAATCCATTGAAACAATGTTCTCAAGATTCCAAATTCTGGTGGCTGGTCTCAAGGTTCTGGACAAAGGATAATCTACTGCTGATCATGTCAAGAAGATCATCAGAAGCTTGCCAAAACAGTGGAGGCCAATGGTTACAGCGCTGAAGCTAGCTAAAGATCTCAACAAAATTTCTTTGGAGGAACTTATCAGCTCCCCCAGAAGTCACGAGATAGAGCTAGAAGCTGATGAACCTCAGAAGCAAGGTAAGCCTTTAGCATTAAAATCTAACAGAAAATCTGACTCTAAAGTTTTGCAGGCAGTTGAAGAAACATCTGATGGGTCCTCATCAGAAGAAGACGAACTTTCCCTCCTCTCCAAAAGAGTGAACCAACTATGGAAGCAGAGGAAAAGGAAGTTCAGGAATCCCAGAAGATCTGATCAGAATGAGTCCTCTTCCAGATACAGAAGGTCAGACACTTCCTCTGGATATAGAAGATCTAAAGGCTCTTCAGGAAGCAGAAAGTCAAACACCAAGGACATCACTTACTATGAATGCAACGAGCAAGGATACTATAAGAGTGACTGTCCAAAGCTTCAGAGGGAAAAGCCCAAAAAGAAGTTTGGAAGAGAAAAGAAGAAAAGTCTCATGGCTACATGGGATGACTCTGACTCGTCTGAAGTTGATTCAGAATCAGATGATGAGAGAGAAAACATAGCTCTCATGGCCAACATATCAGAAGACAGTGAAGCTTCTGAATCAGACTCAGAATCAGACACCGAAGAGGTATTTCCTGACTTTGCAATTAATTTTACTAAGGCTGAACTTGCTGAAAGCCTTAACGAAATTCTGGAAAGGTACCAGCAGATCAGAGTTAAATTCAGAAACCTGAAAAGGAATCTTGATTCTGACTCTGACAAAACTGAGAGTCTCAAATTGGAAAATTCTGAGTTGAAAAATAAAATTTCAAAATTAGAAAATGTTTTACAAAACTCTCAGAAGGAAACAATTTCTGAAACTCCCAGCAGCGCTGATGAGATCATCAAGGAGTATGATCATAACTTTCAGAAGTTCCTTGCTAAAAGCATAGATAGAAGCAAAATGGCTTCAATGATCTATGGAGTTAGCAGAAACGGCAGAAAGGGAATAGGATACCAAGGTAAGGTTCCTACACCAAAGAATGCCATGGATTTAACTATTAAACACACTCCTCTGAATTCACACTTTGTGTATGGTCACACACATGACATTAAATATACTAGTAGCAATTATTATGTGAAACCAAAATTCAACCAGAGTTTTGGTAAAGCTAACAAATCAGGACCCAAGAAAATATGGGTACCTAAGGATAAAATAATACATGTTGCAGATATCTTTAGCAGCAAATCAGAAACACCAGTCATGGTACCTGGACTCTGGCTGCTCACGACACATGACAGGAAGAAGGCATATGTTCCAAAGCCTGGAACTTAAGCCTGGAGGCCACGTAGGCTTTGGAGGCAATCGGAGGGGAAAGATCATTGGCTCTAGAACTGCAGGTAATGGAAATCTTCCCTCTATAAACAATGTTCTGTTAGTAGATGGATTAATGCATAATCTGTTATCCATAAGTCAATTAAGTGATAACGGTTATGATATAATCTTTAATAAAAAATCATGTAAAGCTGTTAGTCAGAAAGATGGGACTATCCTATTTAATGGAAATAGGAAAAACAACATTTATAAAATAAAACTTTCTGAACTGAAAAGTCAAAATGTAAAGTGTCTTCTGTCTGTTAACAACGAGCAATGGATCTGGCACAGAAGATCGGGGCATGTTAGTATGAGAAGAATATCTCAGATTAACAAACTCAATCTGGTCAGAGGACTTCCTAATCTGAAGTTCAATTCAGATGCTCTGTGTGAAGCATGTCAGAAAGGCAAGTTTGCAAAACCTTCCTTCAAATCTAAAAATGTTGTTTCTACCTCTAAGCCATTAGAACTTCTGCACATTGACTTATTTGGACCAGTTAAACTGCTTCAGTCAGTGGCAAGAAGTATGGGTTAGTAATCGTAGATAACTATAGCAGATGGACATGGGTAAAGTTCTTAAGACACAAGGACGAGTCACACTCTGTGTTTGTCACCTTCTGTAACCAAGTTCAGAATGAAAAAGATCTTAGAATCGTTAAAGTCAGAAGTGATCATGGTGGAGATTTTAAAAACAAAGATTTTAAGTCATTCTTTAATGACAAAGGCATTCTGCATGATTTCTCTTGTCCTAGAACTCCCCAACAAAATGGAGTTGTAGAACGAAAGAACAGAACATTGCAAGAAATAGCCAGAACCATGATCAATGAGACAAACGTTGCTAAGATCTTCTGGGCAGAGGCAATAAACCCAGCGTGCTACATTCAGAATAGAATCTCCATAAGACCTATTCTGGAAAAGACTCCATATGAATTGTGGGAGAACAGAAAGCCCAACATTTCATATTTTCATCCATTTGGATGTACTTGCTTTATGTTAAATACAAAAAATTATTTGAACAAGTTTGATTCTAAAGCACAGAAGTGTATTATGTTAGGATACTCTGAACGCTCAAGAGGGTACAAAGTATACAATACAGAAACACAGATTGTGGAAGAATCAATCAATGTTCGTTTTGTTGATAAGCTTGACTCTGAAAAGTCAAAGCAGAATGAAGTTTTTGCAGGTATGGAAGTTGAATTTACAGGTTCTGAAGACAAGTCATCAGAATCTCTAAATAAAGACACTCCTTCAACATCAGAAAGAGGCACTGCTAGTAATCCAGCAACATCTGTTGACCAACCTCAGAAAAGATTACCCAGAAGCATCTTGGATCACCCAGAAGAAACTATCTTAGGAAGTGTGATCGGTGGATCTGGAACTGACTGTTTAACGCTGGTTTCGCGAAATGTCGCGGTAAGCAAGAGTCGCCACCGTCTTTTTTTTTCTCCAAATGGAAAGGACAAAAGCACAGAAAATTCCTTAAAGAGATTGCTCTCGGTTCGGGAGGTAGATTATAGAAAGGGAAGGTGTTAGCACCCTTTCTATCCATGGTTATCCATGGGCTCTTAGATACTTGCTCACATGTGTTTTCAAAAATGGTTTGTTTGCTTTTCAACTGTGGGTTTTTTAAAAAGTTTCTTTGAAAATTCCAGTTCGACTCTTGTATCGGTCCTCAAGAGTGTTTGAAAAATTGCTTTCGAAAGCTTTTTGAAAAGGTGTCGGTGTGAAAAGTATTTTTTTGATTTGTTTTGAAATTAGAGCAAGTATATAGAGTCGTCTACCTACCCTAAGGAATTCGTCTGTGTAAATGTCCTTAAAAGTAGTGCCATCCCACCATTGAGAGGTAGGTAGCACCACCGTTGGAGGTGTTCGGGTCAATTTGAGGTTCGGGGCATGGTGATCACCGGAGCAATGGGAAGACACCTTAGAAGCTACCCTCATGCCAGGTTCCCGGATCATGAGGACTTACTAAGACATCCTCTACTCGACGATCACCTTTCGAGGCAAGGCAACAGTGAGGCGTACCCTAGGGGTGGTGTGTGATTTGTGTGTCGTTTTCATTTATTTTGTCTTGTTCATGTCATGGGTGATCTATGCTTTTGTTTTTATTTTTATCATTCATTCTTGCATGCATTTATTAACAGTTAAAAAAGATGCGGAAATTAAAAGTTCTAAACTATTACAAAGGCGCGGGTCCACGTCACCAAATTAAAATCCAGGACCCGATTCGACAGAAAGTAAATAAATAAAGTAAAGTGCGAGAAATTTAATTTACACGGCTTCAGGAGAGTTACATTAATATTATAAGAGATAAAATAAATAAAATGCGCAAAGAGAATAAAAAATCGCAAGAGAGGGCGTTGGACCCTTTTTTAAGGAAATTAACTTATGATTATTAAATTAATGAAATTAAAAAAGAAAAAGAAATTATTTTTTGAGTTTTTTGTATTTATGATTTTTGATGAGAGAATTAAACAAAATCAAGAAATTAATTAATTAACCCTAATTCTACAATTTTTATTTATTAAAAAAAAATATGTTGAAATTTAAACCTAAAATTAAATTAAGGAATTAATGGCAATTTGATTTATAAAAATAATAGTAAATTACTAGTGATGAGAAAATAGAAGAAAAAAGTAATTAAACTAATTAAACCTAATTCTACAAGTTTTTGATTTATTAAGAAAAGATGTTAAAATTTTAACCTAAAATTTAAATCTAATTAATTAGTGAGATTTATTTACAAAAAAATATTAATTAACTAAATATTATTTTTTATGACTTTTCTGTTTTTTTACTATTTTTATATTTTATGAAAATAAGTTAAATTAATTAAAAAAAGAGAATCATTGAAATAAATAAAATAAGGAAAAAAAAAGAAAATACAATACCTTGGGGGGTTTCTGTCCCCAATTGGAGGTCATATCTTAGCAATCCAGGCCCAATTATCCTTGGCCTTATTGACTTTCCAGGGTAGCATGCATATACGTTGACTCCTGCCCATCATGTTCTTCCAATTATGGCCCTTTGATTCATCTCAGTAGGCACGTGGATGGCTTGATATTGTGGATGTATGATGGACGCTTGCTTGGAAATTACATAGAAGCATTGTTAGAAAAATAACATGGAAAGGGATGGGGACCTGGGATCGAACCCAGGTCCTGGAGGTTACCAATCACACGCCTGCCAGCTGAGCCACCTGAACACTTTGTTTATCATATGACGCATAAACATTATAATGGAAAATTGGTTAATAACATAGAAAAAATAAAAAAACGCGCGTTGGATTCAAACTACCCAACCATTGCTTGCCACCTACCTTTCTTCTTCGTTGAACCCTGAAACATAAAAAGGTTAGCGGGGGTTTTGAACCCCCCCAAAATATGCAATTCTCAAAAATAGCGACTAGGCCATGGGACTATATAAATTAGGCGCGAGGTATCTGTTCAGATCGTCCAAGCATGCTGAGTTCGGTCATGGTATTGAGGTGTTCCAATTTCACAGCATTTAGAAACGCCCAAATTAAAACTTGAAGAACCCTAATAATCATTCATGGTAATTCTTCATACAATGCATAAAAACTCAATTCAATCATATGGTTAGTTTCAGAATCAATCAAGGAACATAAATCAAACATTTAAAAGTATTAAAAACGCATGAATCATGATGCAAGCATATTGAAAAAATTCTGTACAGGACACGATTGTTCTCACGTTTCTTGGTGTTAGGGCTTATGGTTTTGATTCAAACTCCTTCCTTGAAGCTTCAGCAAGACAATGGAACAATTCTTTTGGCTTGAATCGCACTAGAACCTAGTTTTCAGTTTTGGACTTTTTTGAGAAAATTGCAAGTTTGGCTATGGCTTTTCTGCGCAGCTTTGTGGTTATTGGCATTAGGGTTGGCTTCATGCTTATGTATGGAATGATTAGGGTAAAAAATATGAGCCAAAGGATCCATGAATTGATGAGAAAATATTTGATTTTCCATGCCATAATTTTCCAGTCTTTTCATGCATATTTGCTACCAAATCATGTTCAATCACATGGATTCTTTCCTTATCTAACAATGCACGAAAATCTGAAGTTATCCTATGCACAAAAAGATTTGATTGACTTGTTTTGGTATTTTTCACATATTTATTTTAATTAAATGAATTATTAATAATTAAAAATCCAAATAAATAAATAAAAATGATAAAAAACTTCCCTTTGGGCCAAATGGTCGTGCACATGTTTTGGATGATGGATTTTGGAAGAAAAAGAGGCCCATTAGCATTTTTAAGACTTTGGAAGCAATGTTGACTTTTCAAAATATCCAAAAATTTCCCAACTTCCACAAGGCATATCTTGCTCAAGTTTTAAGCTTTGTTCATGTTCTTGGACATTTTGGAAAGGCCTTTGAGTCCTCTAACCAATGCCTTTGGTACCATGTCATTTTGATTTACCAATCTCAAGTTATGGCCTTTGACTTAAAGTTCCTTTTTGTTGACTTTTGAAAATGACCTATAATGTTGAAATTGATAACTTTTTGTGAGAGAATTTCTTGGACTTGAAGTGTGAAGAGAAGTTGTAGGAAATGTCTTTCTCTTCAAAATGAGCTTTGGATGGAATTTTTCTGGTAATCCATGTGAAAGTTATGCCCTGGTCAAGTTACAGTTGATTTTTCAGCTGTCCAAAAATAGAAACTTTTGCATCTTGAGACTTTTTGAGCCATGCTTTGAGAATCATGATCAAGCATTGATCAAATGATGTTTGTGGCTTCAAAATGAGATGTTGACCAAAAATTTGAACTTTTGACTGTCAAATGACCATTTTGCCCCTACAGTTGATTGTAGTGCAATTAGGGTTTTTGACTGTGCCATCTTGTGCTGTAAGTCTTGAAACTTGGTATGAGGATGCTTGACCATGTGTTGTAGGCATGTGGGGACTTGATTGGACCCTTGGAAACTTTATTTTCTTTGCCAGAACCAAAACCCTAGTTTTTGACTGTTATGAGGCCCTTGAACTGTGCAACCCTTGGGGAAATTTTGAAGCTTTGACTTGGCAAATCTTGAAGAATATGGGAGGGCAAATTTTGGGGTACAACAGTTGCCCCTGTTCAATCTTCTTAGACCTGAGGATGCAGATTGGCTGACGTGCCTTTTGTAATCCGAAGGTGGAAGATGATTGAACACCAGAGTGCCCAGAAATTTGCGCTCACATAGTAGCAGTGATGTGGGGAATGGGCTTATAGATTCCATTTGGAGATTGATGGATAGGATGATGGGCTTATAGATGCCATGCTGAGAGGTGATGGAACGTGGATGGGCTTACAGATGCCATCTGGATGTTGATCGCATAAGAGATTCCTTAGCGAGAACTTGCGTACCTGCAAAAGAAAATGATTACCTGACCTGTTACAGGAGCTGATCTTCAGATTCTTTGTATGGATGTGTCCTGACTGGTTACAGGAGCTGGATCTGGAGCTTCAAACGGTGATGAACGAACCAGGGATGGTTACTACCTCAACGGGACGGTGAGAGAACCTTAGGCGACTTCAACCTCAACAGTAATCATTGAGAGAATCTTGGGCGACTTCAACCTCCGCAGTATCATTGAGAGAATCTTGGGCGACTTCAACCTCAACAGTAATCATTGAGAGAATCTTGGGCGACTTCAACCTCAACAGTAATCATTGAGAGAATCTTGGGCGACTTCAACCTCAACAGTAATCATTGAGAGAATCTTGGATATCTTCTACTGAGTCTTTATCAGAAAAGTCTGTTAGGGGTCGATTTAGCTGGACTAGAGAAGGCCTTGGACTGGATAAGAAACAGAAAAATCTTAGGGTCGATTTACCTGAACCGGTCTAGGTCTTGAAATCTTCAACTGGATAAGAAACAGGGAGATCTTAGGGTCGATCTGACTGAACCAGAGAAGGCCTTTGACTGGATAAGAAACAGGAAAATCTTAGGGTCGATTTAACTGAACCGGTCTAGGTCTTGATGTCTTCAACTGGATAAGAAACAGGGAGATCTTAGGGTCGATCTGACTGAACCAGAGAAGGCCTTTGACTGGATAAGAAACAGAAAAGTCTTAGGGTCGACTTAACTGAACCGGTCTAGGTCTTGAAATCTTCAACTGGATAAGAAACAGGGAGATCTTAGGGTCGATCTGACTGAACCAGAGAAGGCCTTTGACTGGATAAGAAACAGAAAAGTCTTAGGGTCGACTTAACTGAACCGGTCAAGGTTTTGAATATAGCTGAGAACTCAACTGGATCCTTCCTGAAAGGTAAAGGTCAGTCATATGCAATGCATGATATGGATCAAGCAATGATGTTCTCAACATAAATGAGATTTGTAAGATGTGATGCGTATATGCATGCTATAATGATGTATGTGATGTTTATGTATGTTTTCGTCTCAGGAAGATAAACCCTTGACGGGTTCCGGGAAGTCACTCTTGGGCTGATGTTGAAGAATAGATTTTCTGCCTCCGCTGGGGATGATAGTTGCAAGAATACCGGTAGGAGAAGATAACTCCGTTGGGGAATGAACTTGGCGAATGGATTACTCTGCGGGGAGAAAAGTACTCTAGCGATCTTGCTGGGAAGCAATACTCTGTGGGGAGAGTAGGTACTTTGTCGGGATGTTGATAATAACTTGCTGGGGATACCCTTGTTGTGTTGGAAGTGTTAATAGACTTCGCTGGGGATAAGGAGACCCCGTCGAGGACGCTCTTTCCGTGGCTTTTGGCTGAGGATAACCCAGTTATATCCTGGTAAGGAAATAACTCTTTGAATAAAGCTGGGGAACGCGTTCATGCCTTGCGGGGGTAAGCTTCCAGAATCTACTGGGGATAAGCTTACTGCTTGGGGAGATGGATTCCGACCTTCCTGGGGAAACTGGATTGGACTCTCCTGGGGAAGTTTTGAACTGTACTGGAAGTAACCCCACTGAATGTCTGGTATACCGCCGGGGAACAATCTTTAGGCCAAGATTGCCGGGGATGCTTGTTAAGAATATGTATACTACTGGGGAATGTTGAGCTCTGCGGGAGGATACCCAACTTCCTTAAGCTTGATAGTAGCTTTGCTGGAGGAGAGCGTACTGATTTGCTGGCTCACTCTCTGGGGAATTAAGATACCTAGTTGTGTTCTTCAGCTGAACCTACCTTGATACCTTTGGAGGATAGAACAATTAGATGGCTTGGACAACTCTTTATTGCCCCTGTTTCTAATGTTACCTGTAATTAATCCTTTGTTTCGTATGCAAATATTCATGAGTTAGCAAATTATTGTCAATGCATATATCACAAATTGAACCTTGGACGTTCTTCGCAAAACAAAACAGAAAAGAAAAAAACACTTGGAAATTTTAACTGAAAAGTATATTTGTATTGATTTTTGAATGGCCTGTAAATAGGCGTTTATGTACAAGAGGCTGATGTCCTAGTAAGAGGACGCCGTCGACCAAAAGAGTTTATACAAATTGGTACAAAAGAAAAATAAAACAGCTGTGTGAAATGAACGATCCCACTGGGTTTCAACTCTGCTATTGCCCTTATAACTCCGAGCGTCTCATCACTTGATGACCTTAGTTGAAAGTGAAGCTGACTGATCGATGCCGTTTGAACATGAGGTTGATACCGGATTCTGGATGCAAGGTGATCCAATGAGACATAGTATTACGCTTTATCCCTAATTTCTGCCTGGACCGCCCTTTCGGGTTTTCAGTCCACCGGGATACCCATTTTTTGCCCAAGCCGCCTTTTCAGGTTTTCGACTTGCCGGGTGTACAGATTTTTTCATTTCATCCCTTCATTTCGCCCGAACCCTTTTGGTTCGCCGGGAAGCCCTAATTTTTGCCTAGGTATGTCAACCTAGCGGTCTTTATTCATGCGTAGTATCTTTTTACTATGTCTGCATTAGCGGGGTGAGGAAGGTCGTCACCATCCATGTTGGTTAGAATCATGGCTCCTCCTGAGAACACATGTTTAACCACAAATGGCCCTTCGTACGTAGGGGTCCATTTGCCCCTTGGATCACTCTGAGGAAGGATGATTCGCTTGATTACCAGATCCCCAACTTGATATTCCTGTGGTCTGACCTTCTTGTTGAATGCCCTGATCATCCATTTCTGATACGTCTGACCGTGATAGATAGCAGCAAGTCTCTTTTCGTCAATAAGGTTTAATTGATCAAGTCGTGTCTGGATCCAATCATCTTCGTTCAGATTTGCTTCCTTCATTATCTGGAGAGAGGGTATTTGCACTTCGATCGGTAAGACTGCCTCCATACCGTAGACCAAGGAGAAAGGAGTTGCCCCGGTTGACGTCCTAGCTGAGGTACGGTACCCATGTAGAGCGAACGGTAACATCTCGTGCCAATCTTTATAAGTCACTGTCATCTTCTGCACGATTTTCTTAATGTTCTTATTTGCTGCTTCAACAGCCCCATTCATCTTCGGTCTGTAAGGAGAAGAGTTGCGGTGCTGTATCTTGAACTGCTCGCAGAGCTCAGTGATCATCTTGTTATTAAGATTGGTACCATTGTCTGTAATAATTCTTTCTGGGACGCCGTATCGACAGATCAGATTATGCCGAATGAACCGTGCCACAACGGTCTTGGTTACCGTAGCATAGGAAGCTGCCTCAACCCACTTCGTGAAATAATCAATCGCTACCAGGATGAAGCGATGTCCATTAGATGCTGTAGGTTTAATCTCACCGATCATGTCTATGCCCCACATTGCGAACGGCCAAGGCGCAGTCAGAACATTTAGAGGAACAGGAGGAACATGCACCTTGTCTGCATAAATCTGGCATTTATGGCATGTCCGAGAATGTTGGTAGCAGTCAGCTTCCATGGTGGACCAGAAATACCCTGCCCGAAGGATTTTCTTCGCCATAGTGTGTCCACTGGAATGTGTACCAAAGGTCCCTTCATGTAGCTCTTCCATGATCCTTTCTGCTTCAGTCTTGTCCACACAACGCAGTAAGGTCGAATCATGGTTTCGCTTGTACAAAATGCCGTTACTAAGGAAGATTTTTGCTGCGAACCTTCTCAGAAACTTCTTATCATTGACAGATGCACCTTCAGGGTATTCCTGAGCTTCCAGATATCTCTTCACCTCATGGTACCAAGGCTTCTCAGTCACCAATTCGGTCTCAAGATCACAACAGTATGCCGGTTCGTCCAGTTTCCAGATGATGATCCGGGGAGCCTCATTGTCCCATTTGACCCTGAACATAGAAGACATCGTAGCTAACGCGTCCGCTAACTGATTCTCTTCTCTTGGAAAGTGTTCAAAGGTTATCTTCGTAAAGTGAGGGATCAATGTCAGCACACATTCTCTGTAAGGAATAAGATTCGGATGTTTCGTATCCCACTCTCCTTTGATCTGATTGATCATAAGAGCGGAATCTCCGAAGACACTCAGAAACTTGATCCTTAAGTCGATTGCAGCTTGAAGACCTATGATGCATGCCTCATACTCTGCCATGTTGTTGGTACAGTTGAAACATAGCCGGGCAGTGAGTGGAGTATGAGTGCCTTGAGGGGATATGATTATGGCGCCGATACCGTTACCCAAAGTGTTGGAGGCTCCGTCAAAGTGCATAGACCATCGGGATCCTTCCTCAGGTCCTTCATTCGGTCCAGGTACTTCACAATCAGTCACTATCATGATGCTCTCGTCCAGAAACTCAAAGTTCATTGACTGATAGTCGTCTACGGCCTGATGTGCCAAGTGGTCTGCCAAGACACTTCCCTTGATGGCTTTCTGGGTCGTGTACTGAATGTCGTATTTCGTCAAGATCATTTGCCATCTTGCTATTCTCCCAGACAGAGCAGGCTTTTCGAATATGTACTTTATAGGATCCATCTTTGAGATCAACAAGGTAGTGTGAGTCAGCATATACTGTCTCAGCCGGCGAGCAGCCCATACCAAAGCACAGCAAGTTTTCTCGAGCAGTGAGTATCGGGTCTCACAGTCGGTAAACTTTTTGCTAAGGTAATAAATGGCATGCTCTTTTCGGCCAGACTCGTCATGCTTCCCCAGCACACACCCCATTGAGTTGTCAAGTACTGTCAGGTATAGTATCAGAGGTCTCCCTTCAACCGGTGGCATAAGAATGGGTGGTTCTTGGAGATACTCTTTGATTCTGTCAAAAGCAGCCTGACATTCATCATTCCAGCGTATTACCTGATCTTTCTTCAGCAGCTTGAAGATTGGCTCACAGGTAGCAGTCAGGTGTGAGATGAATCGAGCAATGTAATTCAGGCGTCCTAAAAAGCCTCTGACTTCCTTCTCTGTCTTAGGAACTGGCATCTCTTGAATAGCTTTAACCTTGGCAGGGTCCACTTGAATACCCTTGTCACTTACGACGAAGCCTAGCAACTTTCCAGATCTTACCCCGAAGGTGCACTTGTTCGGGTTCAACCTCAGCTTGTACAGTTTCAGACGGTCAAACAACTTCTGCAGATGATCAAGGTGTTCTTCCTCAGTTTGGGACCTTGCGATCATGTCGTCAACATACACCTCTATCTCATGATGGATCATGTCATGAAATAAAGCAACCATGGCACGTTGGTAGGTTGCCCCAGCATTTTTCAGTCCAAAAGGCATGACCTTGTAGCAGAAGGTGCCCCACTGAGTAACAAAGGTAGTTTTTTCCATGTCTTCAGGAGCCATCTTGATCTGATTGTAGCCTGAAAAACCATCCATGAAAGAGAACACCTTATGCTGAGCTGTATTATCAACAAGGACATCAATGTGAGGTAGAGGGAAGTCATCCTTAGGGCTGGCCCTGTTCAGATCCCTGTAATCAACGCACATTCTGACCTTTCCATCTTTCTTTGGTACCGGCACCACATTAGCAACCCACTGAGGGTAAGAAGTCACTGTAAGGAACCCAGCATCAAACTGTTTCATAACCTCGGCTTTGATCTTCTCAGACATCTCTGGACGCATACGACGGACCTTTTGCTTAACTGGAGGGCAGTCTTCCTTAGTAGGCAAATGATGGACCACAATATCGGTATCCAACCCGGGCATGTCTTCGTAGGACCAGGCAAAGATCTCCATATAATCATGTAGCATCTGAGTCAACCGTTGCTTCACGCTGAGCTCTAGGTTGGCACCAATTTTTACCTCCTTTCTGTCTGCCTCAGTACCCAAGTTTATTGTTTCCACTGGCTCTTCATGTGGTTGAATTGCCCTCTCTTCCTGGAGTAGCAGTCTTGCAAGCTCGCCAGGCACTTCGCAATCATTTTCACCTCCGTCTTCGGCTAAGTTGATCGGATTTTAGAAGTCATAACTGGCAGTAGCAGAGTCGTTACCAGTGAGATCCAGAGTGGATTGGAACCTGTATGAGTGAGTGTGTGTAAATACAGCTGTTTTGAAATATATAAAGGAAGGAAAGACAGAAAAGGAGCATAAGATTTGAAATGCGAGAAAACGTCCAAGATTTTTATTTATGATATATGAAATGACAATTTATATGCCCTCACAAATAAAGCCAACGGTGCCCCGGGTAAGACACCGGGCCATAGAGTTTTAATTGTTTATTACAAATGCCAAAAACATAGGAATTCATTACTCAGTAACAAGAGAAACATGTAGGTTGTCCTTTGCACTCCAATTGCTAGGTCCACTGTCGGTTTCCGGGTAAATCCAGCTGTCGAACTCAGCTTCATCCACTTCATCCTCATCCCCAATAGCATTCACTCCATGAGCAGGCAGGGGAGCTGTCACTACATTAGGCTTCTCAGATGCCTCAAATTGTACCTCCTTGGCGTCAATAAGGTCCTGCAGCTTGTTCCTTAAGGCCCAACAGTCATCAGTGGAATGCCCCGGGCTATCAGAATGGTAAGCACAACGGGCATTTGGATTGTATTTAGGAGAAGCCGTATTCACAACCTTTGGGGCCTCTCTGACAGTCACTAGATTGGTGGACAACAACTGTGGCAAAATCTGCGATAGGGTCATGCTCAAACGGGTAAACTCTCTCCGGGGTCTTTCAGCCCTTTGAGGATTGGTTTTCCGAGGAGCGGCAGCAGGCTTGGCAATCATCACCGTGTTGACAGATTGGCGGCACTCAGGTTTCTCTTTTCTCCTAGAGCCGTATACAGCACTGGCCTCCTTTTTGAAGGGTTTCTTCTCAGAACTTGTAGATGCACCCTTCGGAATCTTACCAGACTTCAACCCAGCCTCAATTCTCTCTCCAGTCAGAATAAGATCAATAAACCCTGCAGATGAGTTACCGATAAGATGGTTGAAAAATGGCCCAGATAGGGTCCCCAAGAACATGTCTACCAACTCCCGATCAGTCAACGGAGGCTGCACTCTGCCAGCCAGATCCCTCCACTTCTGTGCGTACTCTTTAAAACCTTCACTTGAACCTAGCGACATACCCTGGAGCTGGGTACGTGTAGGGGAAAGGTCGGCATTATATTGATACTGCTTATAGAAAGCAGTAGCCAACTCCTCCCAGTTACGAACCTTGGTCCCATCCAGCTGATAGAACCATTCGAGATGAGTCCCTGAAAGACTCTCCTGGAAGAAGTGGATCCACAAGTTCTTGTCCACTGAGTACGGCTGAATCTTCCGCACATACGATCTGAGGTGTAACTTGGGACAAGACGCCCCGTCGTACTTGGTAAAGGTTGGTGCTTTGAACTTATGAGGAATAATTACACCAGTAGACAAACCCAAATCTCCAAAATCTAGCCCAGGCACCTGTTGGATCTCCATATCATTCAGTCTGTCCTCCAACTGTTTGTATCTGTCTTCTGCAGGAGGATATTGTTCCTCATCAAAATCAGTCTCGTTATCGGAGACTACTGGACTAGGACCTTTTTTCCCCTTGAGGGGTACCCTTGCCTATAGAAGAACCAGCCTCTTCATTCTGCAGAGTGTTGCCAAACCTTCGGCCCGAGTTGAAAAGAACAGTTCTTCTCTTCTTCTTCTTTTCCTTCTTCAGGAGCAGAGCCTTCAGCTCTTCTTGGCCCTGAGCCAAACCCATGATTAGTTCTTGAAATTGCGCATTCTGCGCCTGAAGAGCCTTGATGGACATCTCGGTTGATGATGAGTCAGGATTCATGATGCTGAAATAAACAGCGAAGAACGGTAAGCAACCTGAAAAGAAGAAAACCTGCTATGCGCATGATGAATGATATGTGTTTATGCAATGCATTCAAGGGTTCGAAAGTTCAAATTTGTTGTAGACAAAAAAGAACACACGTTATCATTAAGGAAATAATTGTTCAGTACATCAAAGCCTCATGGGCCCAAATTACAAAGCAAACCAATCCCAAAAGACACTACGCATCCTCTTTGGCGCTATGTAGGTGTTGAGATTCCTCTCCTCGTGCAATAGGCGAGTGAGCTCTAAGACCTTCTTTTCACTAGCATGTAGACTGGTCTCAAGAGAATTCCTTTCTTCCTTAAGCTGGATCCAGCTCTTCTGCATCTCTTCCCAGGATGTGGGCATATCAGGATGCTGAATGGTGTAAGACACCTCTCCTTCCAGGACTGGCTCTTTGATCACTGGGAGCATATGAGGATATGGCATTACTAACTTCTGGGAGCGGGCACGTACCCACTTGAGATAAGGTTCAAACGGGATGGAATTCCTGTGCCCCAGTGTCTTGCTGTCTATCCTACTTGGCATCCTCCAAGCTCTGATGAATCTCTGGCGAAGTCCTTGTGCATCGTTGTCGAAGTCAAAAACTATGTCAGGAATTAACATGTCATGAGGACCGTCCCTCCGAGCATAACCAAACTGTCTCCAAGCCAGGCATGGGTTGTAAGTAATACCTCCTCTGGTTCCAAGTAAAGGAACATTAGGGTATTCCCCACAACGATCAATGATAGTGACATCCTCTCTGGACCGAGGACACCAATGTATGTCTGCATGTGTAAGAGTCATCAACCGTTGTGACCATCTCAACCCTCGCTCGTTCTTCAAGACTGATTGTGGAAGGTGCGAAATAAACCACCTTCCCAGGAGAGGAGTGCAACACATAAGGACACCTATTTTTCTCATGGTTCGAGTGTAACATGAGTGAAGTATGTCCCCTAGCAACGTAGGTATAGGATTCCTGGACATGAAGATCTGGACAACACTGATATCTATAAGCTGATCTGGGTTAGGGAACAACACCAAACCATAGACAAGGAGGGCCACAACTTCTTCAAAAGCTTGTAAGTCAAGGGAGTTCCAACACTCATGGGCCTTTTCAAACAGAAACCTGGCTAAGAACCCTTTGATGCCACTTCTAACTTCCCAATGTCCCTTGAGGTCAGATGACTGTAGGTGTAAGGCTTTAGCAATCTCTTCAAGTTTGGGTTCCTTTTCCGTACCGTTGTAGGGTAGTTGATCAAGGATAGGGATCTTCAGGAGCCGAGAGAACTCCTCCAATGTAGGTACCAGCTGATAGTCCAAGAAGGTGAAACAGCGATGCAGAGGGTCAAAGAACTGGAACAGGACCTTTACCATATCTTCCTCAATGTTGGTATTGACCAAGCTGATGAGTCTTCCATGTCTCTCACTGAATGAAGAGCTCTCGGGAATCCTGGATATAAGTTCCTTAAGCTGAGGAGGGACCCTTACAAGACTGATTTGAATTGTCTTTCTGCGAACAGTTTCCATGTCCTACAAAACAAGAACAAAGATGAAGATTCGAACCCCTGAAATGGTTAGTCAATGCATATGATGCCGGATGATGTCATGATGCTATGATTAAACACACCACAGATATTTACAAAGACAAACATGTAAGGCACACAAGGCACACAAGACAAGCCCTTAGGGTTTAAGGCCAGTATGGGGTCTGGGTAGTACCCTCTTGAAGTTGGTGGGCTCAACCTGTCCTATTAGAAGTAACCGGGTTCTAAGGGTCCCAATATCACGGGATTGCTTTCATTGTTCATCGTTTCGATTTAGCCACTGAACTGGCGACCGAAATATTCCAGGAAAGCAACCCTCAATTGAGTGTAGTATCGAGTATCAACCAACCTCGGACTGCACCAAAGTCAGTTATCTCACTACCCTAAAGAGGCCAAGATAGTTCAATTAAGGTTCCTAAGGTCTGTTGATGCTTCACGACACCACGCGGAGGCCCCGTACTCTCCTTGACTGAACTCAAGGGTTACCGGTACACCCCAAAGTGCCACATCAATGTAGCAGACTGTTTCAACCATGTCGGTATACCCCGCACGGTTCCCTCACAGCCTTGTTGCTACTTTCTAAGAAGGTATCCCCCAGATCCGGGTTAGGATCTATAGAACTCCCAAGCAACCCACAATTTAAAGCAAGCAAGTCAATACAATTGAAAACACAGTTATGAACTAAACCCTAAGGTACACCTCACTTTAAGTTTGATTCCCCAGCAGAGTCGCCAGTTCTGTGATCGGTGGATCTGGAACTGACTGTTTAATGCTGGTTTCGCGAAATGTCGCGGTAAGCAAGAGTCGCCACCGTCTTTTTTTTTCTCCAAATGGAAAGGACAAAAGCACAGAAAAATTCCTTAAAGAGATTGCTCTCGGTTCGGGAGGTAGATTATAGAAAGGGAAGGTGTTAACACCCTTTCTATCCATGGTTATCCATGGGCTCTTAGATACTTGCTCACCTGTGTTTTCAAAAATGGTTTGTTTGCTTTTCAACTGTGGGTTTTTTAAAAAGTTTCTTTGAAAATTCCAGTTCGACTCTTGTATCGGTCCTCAAGAGTGTTTGAAAAATTGCTTTCGAAAGCTTTTTGAAAAGGTGTCGGTGTGAAAAGTATTTTTTTGATTCGTTTTGAAATTAGAGCAAGTATCTAGAGTCGTCTACCTACCCTAAGGAATTCGTCTGTGTAAATGTCCTTTAAAGTAGTGCCATCCCACCATTGAGAGGTAGGTAGCACCACCGTTGGAGGTGTTCGGGTCAATTCGAGGTTCGGGGCATGGTGATCACCGGAGCAATGGGAAGACACCTTAGAAGCTACCCTCATGCCAGGTTCCTGGTTCATGAGGACTTACTAAGACATCCTCTACTCGACGATCACCTTTCGAGGCAAGGCAACAGTGAGGCGTACCCTAGGGGTGGTGTGTGATTTGTGTGTCGTTTTCATTTATTTTGTCTTGTTCATGTCATGGGTGATCTACGCTTTTGTTTTTATTTTTATCATTCATTCTTGCATGCATTTATTAACAATTAAAAAAGATGCGGAAATTAAAAGTTCTAAACTATTACAAAGGCGCGGGTCCACATCGCCAAATTAAAATCCAGGACCCGATTTGACAGAAAGTAAATAAATAAAGTAAAGTGTGAGAAATTTAATTTACACGACTTCGGGAGAGTTACATTAATATTATAAGAGATAAAATAAATAAAATGCGCAAAGAGAATAAAAAATCGCAAGCGAGGGCGTTGGACCCTTTTTTAAGGAAATTAACTTATGATTATTAAATTAATGAAATTAAAAAAGAAAAAGAAATTATTTTTTGAGTTTTTTGTATTTATGATTTTTGATGAGAGAATTAAACAAAATCAAGAAATTAATTAATTAACCCTAATTCTACAATTTTTATTTATTAAAAAAAAACATGTTGAAATTTAAACCTAAAATTAAATTAAGGAATTAATGGCAATTTGATTTATAAAAATAATAGTAAATTACTAGTGATGAGAAAATAGAAGAAAAAAGTAATTAAACTAATTAAACCTAATTCTACAAGTTTTTGATTTATTAAGAAAAGATGTTAAAATTTTAACCTAAAATTTAAATCTAATTAATTAGTGAGATTTATTTACAAAAAAATATTAATTAACTAAATATTATTTTTTATGACTTTTCTGTTTTTTTACTATTTTTATATTTTATGAAAATAAGTTAAATTAATTAAAAAAAGAGAATCATTGAAATAAATAAAATAAGGAAAAAAAAAGAAAATACAATACCTTGGGGGGTTTCTGTCCCCAATTGGAGGTCATATCTTAGCAATTCAGGCCCAATTATCCTTGGCCTTATTGACTTTCCAGGGTAGCATGCATATACATTGACTCCTGCCCATCATGTTCTTCCAATTATGGCCCTTTGATTCATCTCAGTAGGCACGTGGATGGCTTGATATTGTGGATGTATGATGGACGCTTGCTTGGAAATTACATAGAAGCATTGTTAGAAAAATAACATGGAAAGGGATGGGGACTTGGGATCGAACCCAGGTCCTGGAGGTTACCAATCACACGCCTGCCAGCTGAGCCACCTGAACACTTTGTTTATCATATGACACATAAACATTATAATGGAAAATTGGTTAATAAAATAGAAAAAATAAAAAAACGCGCGTTGGATTCAAACTACCCAACCATTGCTTGCCACCTACCTTTCTTCTTCGTTGAACCCTGAAACATAAAAAGGTTAGCGGGGGTTTTGAACCCCCCCAAAATATGCAATTCTCAAAAATAGCGACTAGGCCATGGGACTATATAAATTAGGCGCGAGGTATCTGTTCAGATCGTCCAAGCATGCTGAGTTCGGTCATGGTATTGAGGTGTTCCAATTTCACAGCATTTAGAAACGCCCAAATTAAAACTTGAATAACCCTAATAATCGTTCATGGTAATTCTTCATACAATGCATAAAAACTCAATTCAATCATATGGTTAGTTTCAGAATCAATCAAGGAACATAAATCAAACATTTAAAAGTATTAAAAACGCATGAATCATGATGCAAGCATATTGAAAAAATTCTGTACAGGACACGATTGTTCTCACGTTTCTTGGTGTTAGGGCTTATGGTTTTGATTCAAACTCCTTCCTTGAAGCTTCAGCAAGACAATGGAACAATTCTTTTGGCTTGAATCGCACTAGAACCTAGTTTTCAGTTTTGGACTTTTTTGAGAAAATTGCAAGTTTGGCTATGGCTTTTCTGCGCAGCTTTGTGGTTATTGGCATTAGGGTTGGCTTCATGCTTATGTATGGAATGATTAGGGTAAAAAATCTGAGCCAAAGGATCCATGAATTGATGAGAAAATATTTGATTTTCCATGCCATAATTTTCCAGTCTTTTCATGCATATTTGCTACCAAATCATGTTCAATCACATGGATTCTTTCCTTATCTAACAATGCACGAAAATCTGAAGTTATCCTATGCACAAAAAGATTTGATTGACTTGTTTTGGTATTTTTCACATATTTATTTTAATTAAATGAATTATTAATAATTAAAAATCCAAATAAATAAATAAAAATGATAAAAAACTTCCCTTTGGGCCAAATGGTCGTGCACATGTTTTGGATGATGGATTTTGGAAGAAAAAGAGGCCCATTAGCATTTTTAAGACTTTGGAAGCAATGTTGACTTTTCAAAATATCCAAAAATTTCCCAACTTCCACAAGGAATATCTTGCTCAGGTTTTAAGCTTTGCTCATGTTCTTGGACATTTTGGAAAGGCCTTTGAGTCCTCTAACCAATGCCTTTGGTCCCATGTCATTTTGATTTACCAATCTCAAGTTATGGCCTTTGACTTAAAGTCCCTTTTTGTTGACTTTTGAAAATGACCTATAATGTTGAAATTGATAACTTTTTGTGAGAGAATTTCTTGTACTTGAAGTGTGAAGAGGAGTTGCAGGAAATGTCTTTCTCTTCAAAATGAGCTTTGGATGGAATTTTTCTGATAATCCATGTGAAAGGTATGCCCTGGTCAAGTTACAATTGATTTTTCAGCTGTCCAAAAATAGAAACTTTTGCATCTTGAGACTTTTTGAGCCATGCTTTGAGAATCATGATCAAGCATTGATCAAATGATGTTTGTGGCTTCAAAATGAGATGTCGACCAAAAATTTGAACTTTTGACTGTCAAATGACCATTTTGCCCCTACAGTTGATTGTAGTGCAATTAGGGTTTTTGACTGTGCCATCTTGTGCTGTAAGTCTTGAAACTTGGTATGAGGATGCTTGACCATGTTTGTAGGCATGTGGGGACTTGATTGGACCCTTGGAAACTTTATTTTCTTTGCCAGAACCAAAACCCTAGTTTTTGACTGTTAGGAGGCCCTTGAACTGTGCAACCCTTGGGGAAATTTTGAAGCTTTGACTTGGCAAATCTTGAAGAATATGGGAGGGAAAATTTTGGGGTACAACAGGAAGAAAGGAAGATCCAATCAGAACAAGATCCAGCTTCAGAAACTCTGAAGAATCCCTCATGGGACTTGTTTCTATGATTGAACCTTCCTCAATTGATGAAGCACTTCTGGACAACGACTGGATTCTAGCAATGCAAGAAGAGCTGAATCAATTCACCAGAAATGACGTATGGGATCTTGTTCCCAGACCAAAAGGATTCAACGTCATTGGAACAAAATGGGTGTTCAGAAACAAGCTGAACGAACAAGGTGAAGTTATCAGAAACAAAGCACGACTGGTAGCACAAGGTTATAGTCAACAAGAGGGGATAGACTATACAGAAACCTTTGCCCCAGTCGCCAGGTTAGAATCTATCAGACTTTTAATTTCGTTTGTTGTTAACAAAGGCATCACTCTGTATCAGATGGATGTCAAGAGTGCATTCTTAAATGGATATATAGAAGAAGAGGTTTATATGCACCAACCCCCTGGTTTTGAAAGTACAAAAAATCCAGAATATGTTTTCAAACTAAAGAAGTCACTATATGGTCTGAAACAAGCTCCCAGAGCTTGGTATGAAAGACTAAGTAACTTTCTGTTAGAAAAAGAATTCACCAGAGGGAAGGTGGACACTACCTTATTCTGTAAGTCAGTTAAGAATGACATCTTAGTTTGTAAAATTTATGTTGACGATATTATTTTTGGATTTACTAATCCTTCTCTTGGAAGAAAATTTGCTAAGTGTATGTAGGCAGAATTTGAGATGAGCCTCACGGGGGAACTGAAATTCTTTCTGGGAATTCAGATCAATCAAACTCCAGAGGGATCTTACATTCATCAGAGAAAATATGTCAGAGAACTTCTGAAGAAATTTGATCTCTCAGAATGTAAGTCATCAAAGATTCCAATGCATCCCACGTGCATTCTGGAAAGAGAAGAGGTAAGCAAAAAGGTAGAACAGAAGATCTACAGAGGTATGATTGGTTCTCTTCTTTATCTGACAGCTTCAAGGTCTGATATTTTATTCAGCGTATGTATTTGTGCAAGATTCCAATTAGATCCTAGAGAATATCACTTAACAGCTGTTAAGCGAATTTTCTAGTATCTGAAAGGTACTACTAATCTGGGTTTATTTTATAGAAAATCTAGTGATTACAACTTAGTAGGTTACTGCGATGCTGACTTTGCTGGAGACAGAGTAGAGCGTAAAAGTACTTCTGGAAGCTGCCAGTTTCTAGGAGAAAATCTGATCTCTTGGTCCAGCAAAAGGCAATCCACAATTGCACTATCAACAGCAGAAGCTGAGTACATAGCAGCAGCAAGATGCAGCACACAAATGCTCTGGATGAAAAGTCAGCTTGAAGACTTCCAGATTTTTGAGAGTAACATCCCTATACTCTGTGACAATACCTCTTCCATTTGCTTAAGTAAAAATCCTATTTTGCATTCGAGGGCTAAGCATATAGAAATAAAACACCATTTCATTAGGGACTATATTCAGAAAGGAATTTTGAACTTAAAATTTATTGATACAGACCATCAATGGGCTGATATCTTTACTAAACCACTTTCTGAAGATAGGTTCAACTTCATTCGGAAACATCTCAGCATGAAGCTCTGCCCAGAGTGAAAATGTTTTAAGTTTATATGTTAACCTTCAGAATTTGTTTTATTTTACTGTGAACTTCTGATCAATCTTCTTTCAGAAAGTTAGACATGCAGATTGTATCAGAGTCTATCCATAAAGATCTGAGCGTCTCATTTCAAGGATAGATATGCTGTTCACCAAATCAAACAAGTGTCATCCAGTCATCAGCTAATCTATGAAGCAGAACACGCGTGCACGCTTCTGAGAAGGCAAAACGCTGATTGGATGCATTGAGACACATGTCACTGGTAACTGTTCCAAATATCTTTCTCAAATCCCCCAAAATCAGCCAACATTAAATGCACATAATCATGAGTTAATTCTCTCTCTTAAAAACGTTTATGTTTTCAAAACACTTTTTGAAACTTATTTAAACACCATCACTCCATTCATTCACTTTTTGCCGTCTCTTGCAATCATCTAAATATTTTCTGCATTCTTACTTGTGTGTTCATCTTTTTCCAAAGAAACCCTTTTTCAAGCTTTTTCTCAAAGAAACCCTAGTGTGAACATGGCAACTTCTAGCACTGTTTCTGCAGGTTCCCAGCAAGAGGCTTCATCTGAACAATATCAGATTCCGTTCAGAACGCTCATTACTCCGGTGAAGAACCTGGAAGTTCTGTTCACACGCCTTCCACCCCAACCTTAGATTTTGTTTTTCATTGTTTTCTTTCCATGCTTTCTGTACTATCTTCTAAGCTTTGAACTAAATACAAGATTTTTTCTGCACTGATCGTTTTAACTTCAATTACTTGCACTTTTTGATTGCTGACAAAAAGGGGGAGAAAAAGAATGATATTTTTCAGTAACGGATTACTGAGACAAAGTCTCAAACATTCTAACAATCTGATATACTTGAATGTTTCCTTGTTCTGCATAAGCTTACAGGTACAAGAAGTTAATTATCTCCGATACACTGAAGCTCTGCTCGAGTAAAAGAAAGTTCAAGAAAAGATCTGATGCTGAAGGACTCATGGAACATGGAATTAAAAAGGGAAGTAATAAATTTAGGGGGAGTATTTCCGATCTAAACTCTGATACCTCTTTATCCCTTATCTTCTTATCTTTGATAACTTCCTATTTAATTCTAATACAATTTATTATTTGGTTATCTCTGATACTTTTCTCGTTAATTTTCAATTAAAAAAAATCTAGTTTTTGTCATCATCAAAAAGGGGGAGATTGTTAGAACAAAGTTTGAATCTACTACCCTAAGTTAAAGTTTTGATGATAACAAAATGCAAGAATATATAAATTGTATGATTCATGTAAGACATATATGCTACCTAAAAATTTTATTGTGTTTTACAGAAACTTTGATGAGTATCAGCATAAGAATATCATCATCAGCATCAGAAGATGAAACTTCAATATCAGCATCAGAAGATATTATATCAGATGCCAAAATCAGAAGATCAAAGCATGTTCTTACGCTGAAGCTTGATGAACAGATCTGCGCGTAACAATCTAAACTCTGATCAAGACAAAAACAATTCATCAGCACCTAGCAGCGTCAGAATAAGCCAAAGCCAAAACACGCTTAATTGGCAACAGTATTGTGCATTCAAGATACTTTATTATCAACGACATTATTCCAGACAAAGATCTGCTCAATATGGAAAGAATGTAATTGGCATTGAAACAGAATAACTGACTCCAACGTACCATTTCCAATACTATATAAACAAGTAAGTGAGGAACGAATTGGCTAATGCTCTACAACTCTCTACACGCCTAAAGCGATTCATCTTCATCCTCATTCCCAGTTTGCTAAAGCTCTAAAATTACTTACTCTATTGTTTTAGCATTCCAGTTCTCATAAGCTTAATTTGTGTAGTATCACAGTTGTGATAAACAGTTTTGTAGAAAACATTCAACACACTTAGATTTCATTTATCTGTAAGAAAGTATTTCCTTGAGAAACCGGTTTGTTGTTTTGACTCAAGAAGGCTTTAGCAGTTGTTAAAGCAGTTGTAATATTCAGTTGAATATAGTGGATAAAGACCTCGTTGGAGAGAGGCGAAATCACCTTGACGGGTGGACTGGAGTAGTTTGAGATCAAACGAACCAGGATAAAAATAACGTGTTGTCTGCATTTGATTCCAAGTTTTACAATTCAACCCCCCCTTCTTGTGTTTTTCACTTCTTCAAAGTTAAGGCTTAAGGCTGGGAAAGATACTTTGACCGTCTGGTGGGTCCAACATTCCCAATTCTGGTAAAGGAATTTTGGATTCATGCTTCATCTTCCAACCATCAAATTACTTCATACATAATGGGGAAGAAGATTGTTATTACTGAGGACCTCATTGCAAGATTAATAGGCTACATTGGTGGTGGTGTACGTTGCATTGACATGGCTGAAAGATGCGCTGATGTTGCCCTAATTGCAAGAGAAATCTTCACTCTGGGGCTTCCCTCCAGCAAGATAAGGGATTTAAAAGACCATCACAGAACATGGGCCAAGATCATTCTGGGGTGCATAAACCACAGGAAGCCTACCAGCTCTCCTGACTACATCAATATTGATCAGCAATTTCTGATCTACTTCATCTCCCAGAAGATCAAGGTAAATCTGGCTCATCTGCTGTTTAACCAACTAAAGACCAGTGTTAAGGAAACCAGAGAAGAGGAGCACACAAAAAGGGACTGGATACCCCTAGGAAGACTTATATCAGATATTCTAACAGAGAATAAGCTGATTGATCATCTTACAGAGGCTCATAAAATCAGCTCTTTGGAAGCTACTGTTGGCAAACAGCTGAATGCAAAGAATCTGAAGAAAATGAAGTTGATTGAGAACATCAAGAAGGAACCCAGCGTCACTCCTTTTGCAAAAATCTCCAGCAGAAGAGTCCCTCTGGATAACTTCCCTCTATTCTCAGAGATTGATTCTAAACCAGATATAATAGTCAGATATTTGGATGCTTGCAAGGCGGATGGTACAACACCTAATCTGAACATTCAAGATCTGCAGCAGAAGGCTCTAGAAGTTGTGCTGAAGAAAACCAAGAAAAGGAAAGCTGTAGCAGAAGGATCATCCCAGCAGACTCCTAAAAAGAGAGGTAATCCTTCTTCTGTAACTGTTTTAGATTCAATTTCTGTATCAACATCTATCCCAATTCCCACTCAATCTGAAAACCCCACACCACAAACATTTGATGACTTTGACATTGATTTTGACCCCTCTGAATCCTTAACTCTTAGAAGATCTCGCTCCCAACCTCAAAATCCAAATATTGATGAAACCCAACAAGAACTTGCAAAAGTTCTATCTGATATAGATACCTTTGACCAACATACTTCTGCTCCCATACCAGAAAATCCAAACCCTAAAACCATAATAGAAGCACAACCAGAAATTCCCCTCACACCACAACCAGAAATTCCCCTCTCTCCACAACCAGAAATCCCACTACCTCCATCTCCACAACCAGAAATTCATCCACCTTCTCCACAACCTGAACAATCTCACCCAAAAGTTTAAACTTCTGAGGCTCAACCTTCTGAATCCTGTGAACCAGAACCTCATAACGATCAATCAAACCAAATTGTTGATTCTGATACCATTCCCATTCCTGGAATCACAGAACCTCTGGCCATTCGTATGCCCCTTGGTACCATTGTGAATATTCCCCAAATTCCATCCTTACTAGAATCAACTCCACCAAACTCCCCATCAAGTCCAATCATAATTCCTGACTCTCCCACTCCCTCACCAAAGAACAATCCAGAAGACAACATCAAGACTGTCATTAACTTAATAGTTTTTGAACGTCTTGCTGCCATAACCCGTAAAACAGCTATCCCAAAACCAAAACATCCAGATGTTGGTACCAGCTTATTGACATTTGAAATAGAAGTACATAAGTGGATCACTTATCTGAAACAAGCTAGTCTTGAGCTGATTGATCCTGCTGCATCAGACTACCTTTGGACAAGGTTCAGAAGATGGGTATCTTCTGAAACTCATAAGTTGCAGGAACAGAGCTATGGACAAGCTCAACAGAGCTTCAGCAATCTGCTGAAAGAAATTGAAGGTCCAGTTCTAAGAAAGCTGCTTAAGGAAGAAGTTCTTCCTCTGGACATTGCTCCCTGGTCTGAACATCGTCCAACATCCAAAGTTCAACCAGAGTCAGAAGATCTCAATCTGATGATTCCTGCTGAAGCACTGGGTCAAAAAGAGGATATTGCAGAAATCTCTAAAAAGCATCCTGTTACTGAAGATTCTCAAGCTTCCTCCCTTGACATGCAAACTCTAGAAGACCTGAAAAGATCTGATATGCTGATGAAGGAAAGAATGGATAAACAGGACAACACAATTGATGCAATCACAAACATTTTAACCCAGCAACAGGAAACCAACACCCAAATCAAGAGCATGTTGGAAGCTCTGTTCACACGTCTTCCTCCTCCCTCTTAGAATTTCCTTGTTTTTATAACTTGTTTATCTGTAATATTTTTACATTGTTTTGAACTTATCATTGCTTCTGGTTTTTAATATAAATGCATTTTGACTCTGATTATTTGTTCTTTTTGATAACTGACGAAAAGGGGGAGAAAGAATGATATTTTTCAATAACAGATTACTGAGACATAAGTCTCAAACATTCTGATCCATTTAAATTTCTCTCTTCTGAAAAGCTTACAGGTACAAAATTCTGATGAAAGATACAGTAAAGTTCTGATGCTCAAAGACTCATGGAATTAAAGGGAAGTAATCAACTCAGGGGGAGTTTTCTCGTTTTAATTCTATACTTTTTATTCTTTATTTTTAATTGAAAAATCTGGTTTTTGTCATCATCAAAAAGGGGGAGATTGTTAGAACATAGTTTGATTCTACAACCCTTAATTAGAGTTTTGATGATAACAAAATACAAAGAATAAATAAATTGTAAGATTTATATATAAGACAAATATGCTTCTTAAAATTATGATTTGTATATACAGAAGTTCTGATGGAATCAGCATCAGAAGATCAGTAATATGTCAGCATCAGATGATCAGTAACATGTGCTACACGCTGAAGCTACCAGATCATACGCTGAAGCTTGATGACCAGAATCTGCGCATAAACATATACACTCTGACTCTGATCAAAGGTCTTTACCAAGTCATCAGCACTCAGAAGCGTCAGCATAAGTTAAAGCAAAGAACACTCTAAAGTGTTACCATAAGCAAAGAAGACTCTGAAGCGTTACTAAGTATTCAAGACAGATTAAATGCTAACGGCTCTCTTCAAGACAAGATCTTCTCAGAAAGGAAAGTGCGTTATTATCATTAAACAGGCTTTATGGTCAACGTATCTTTGCCTTGGCTATATAAACAAGTCTTCTTGAGAAAAGACGCACGCATGCACTCACATAATTTGCCAAGCCTTCAACACCACGCTTACTCAAACGCTTTAGCAAATTCTTTTTTACTTCAAGCTTAAATTGTGTAATTATCACAGTTGTGATATATTATTTTGTTAGAAAACATTAACACATCATTGTTCATAATTTGTAAAAGATTTCCTTGAGATAAACCGGTTTGTGGTTATACTCAAGAAGGCTTTAACAGTTGTTAAAGCAGCTGTGTAATCCTTTGAATATAGTGGATTAAGACCTCGTTGGAGAGAGGCGAAATCACCTTGACGGGTGGAATGGAGTAGTTTGAGATCAAACGAACCAGGATAAAAATACAGTGTTGTCTAAGCATTTGATTTAAGTTTTACAATTCAACCCCCCTTCTTGTGTTTTTCACATCTTCAGATTAGACACTCTTTCTCAAAGATGAAGCTGGAAAGTTTTTGATAGCTCAGATCTATGTGGATGACATTGTTTTTGGGTGAATGTCGGATGACATGGTCCAACATTTTGTCAGACATATGCAATCTGAATTTGAGATGAGTTTGGTAGGTGAACTGACATACTTTCTCGTTTTACAAGTCAACCAGATGGAAGACTCCATTTTTCTCTGTCAGAGAAAATATGCAAGGAATATTGTGAAGAAGTTTGGGTTGGAAAATTTAAGCCATAAGAGGACTCATGCTCCTATACACCTGAAGTTAACCAAAGATGAAAAAGAAGTTAGTGTTGATCAAAGTTTGTATAGAAGCATAATTGGCAGTCTTCTATATCTTACTGCTTGTAAACCAGACATCACATTTGTTGTTGGAGTATGCACAAGGTATCAAGCAGAACCTAAGATAAGTCACATTAATCAAGTTAAGAGGATTCTGAAGTATGCGAATGGAACATGTGACTATGGTATGTTGTACTCCAGTGATATAAGCTCCTCATTGGTGGGATTTTGTAATTCTGATTGGGATGGAAGTGCTGATGATAGAAAGAGTACATCTGGAGGATGTTTCTTTATGGGAAACAACTTGATCTCTTGGTTCAGTAAGAAGCGGAACTGCATTTCTCTATCTACTACTGAAGTTGAATACATAGCAGCAGGAAGCAGTTTCTCTCAACTGGTGTGGATGAAGAAAATGTTGTCTGAATATAATGCCACATAGGATGTTATGACATTATTCTGTGACAATTTGAGAGCTATAAGTATTTCCAAAAATTCTATTTAGCATAGTAGGACCAAGCACATTGACATTAGGCATCACTTTATCAAAGATCTTGTGGAGGACAAAGTCGTTAAGCTTAAGCATGTCAGTAATGAGAATCAACTTGTTGATATCTTTACAAAATCTCTTGATACTTCTCTATTTGAGAATCTAAGGAGGAGACTTGGGATCTGTATCTATGAAGAGCTATAGAAATTACTGTCGGTGCTTCATCTTATGTTGAGGATGCTAAGTATGGTGTTGCACCTTATGAATATTCTACCAGTGCTTTTAAACAAAGAGAAGATGCTCATGCATTACAATTTGTCATGGGATTTTGCTTGAATTTACCTGATGATTCTATTTGTTTTAGTTTATGATTTTGTAAGGGTTAAATGCCCAAGATATTTTTAATTTTCTTTGCTAATATTGTCTACTTACCTTTGTCATATTATGGCTAAAAAGGGGGAGTAGTATGATATTAAGGGTGCTGGAACATCTACCACTGATGGTGCTTTTAAGGGGGAGAATTTATGATTTATGATTCTCTTTGCTAGCAGGTTTTAAGGGGGAGTGTGATACGGTGGCAGAACCAGACTGTTTTAGGAAAATGTTGGTTTGCGTTTTGTGTTTGTGTTCGCAAAATGTCACGGTAAGCAAGAGTCGCCACCGAATTTTATTTTATCCAGCTGGAAAGGAAAAAAGCACAAAAAAATTCCTTTTTCGAGATTTTTGAGTACGGGGGGTAGATTATAAAAGGGAAGGTATTAGCACCCTTTCTATCCGTAGTTTTCTACGGGTTCTTAGGTACTTGCTCATCATTTCAAAAATTGCTTCCGTGTTTGTGTGTTTTGAAAAGTTTTTGTTTTACTTCGTTTTAACCCTTGTATCAGTCCTCAAGAGTGTTACGAAGTCGTTTTGAAAACTTTGTTTGAAAAATTGTAAGTGTGGAAAAGTTTGATTTTGAGCAAGTACCTACTAGCATCTACCTACTCGAAAAAAGAATGTTTATGTTCTTGTTTCCTTTAGACAATGTTATCCTACTATTAATGAGTAGGTAGAATCATCGTTGGAGTTGTAAGGGTCAATTCGAATGGGATGTACAATCACTAAAGCAATGTTAGAACGTCTTAGTAATAACCCTAATGTCTTGAGATCATATTCGAGGCAACATTTCCGAGGCAACCTTTCCGAGGCAACATTTCCGAGGCAACATTTGATCTTTCTTTAGACAAGAGAGCGACCACTAAAACACCATATACTTAATGATCGTTTACCGAAGGAAACCAAAGTGAGAATATACCCTAGGAGTGCGCATGTGCGAGTGATTTGATTTCAAGTTATTATCTTTGCACATTTAGGGTTTGCTAACCATTTTAAATTAACATACATTCTTGTCATGCAATCCTATCATCATACATCTAACAGTTAATATTTGCGAAAATTAAAATTCGAGAAATAAAGCTACGCTATTACAAGGCTTCAGGGAGGGGGATTAATTACATAACAAAAAACCCGTAAAACGATAAATAAAAGAAAAAAGTTCTAATTAAACTATTACATCCCATGAGCAGTTATATTAATATTGTAAAAAATAAATAAACGTGCGATGAATCGAGAACGAGTGAAAATTAGGGGTTTGACCCCATCTAAACCTAAAAAGAAAAATCATTTTTGTTGTTTTTGATTTTTTTGAGAAAATAAGGTTTTAATTAAAAAAAATACAAACCTAATTACTAATTAAATTAAATTAAGAGAAATAATTAATTTGACCTATTTTTATATTTTTGGTTATTTTAAGAAAAGAAAATATAAATTAAATCAAGCAAAACCCTAATTTCTAATTTGTTTTAAATTATTTACAAAAGATTAAAATTGCCCTAAAATTAAATTAAACTAATTAAATTAAATTTGATAAAAAATAAACCTAAATCTAATTTGATGAAAATTGATTTATGAGTTTTTTGTAAAAAAGGGAATTAAATTTGTGTGAGAAAATAATTAAAACAAATAAATGAATAAATAAAAGAAAATATATAAAAGAAAAGAAAGAGAGAATTGGGCCTGGTGTCAAAGCAAAAGGGGGGTGTCCATAGCATATCTGAGCCCAAAAGCCTTGGTCCACATTTGACTTCTCATGATCCAATGCATTGGCTTGACTGATGTTCATGGTAGACCTCCATCATGAACCCTTGGATCTAGCGCATGAGCAATCTGATGGTTGAAAGATGATGGAGTATAGTAGCCTCCTTTCGTGTGTACGCGCCTGATCATACAAGAAATAAAACTATGAAATAATATGGGGGACCTGGGATTCGAACCCAGGCCCTTAGGCTTTTTCTCTCTCTCACTGACCAACTGAGCTGGCATGTTTTGTTGTACAAAGAAAAGTAAGCAAATATTGTATTGAGAAAACAAATTAACATATGCCAGATGCGCGAATTTTCAAATGGTCCAGTCAGGTCACGCCACGCCATCATCTTCTACCTCCTTCCATTGGTAAAAGTTTAGACACTTTTACCTACAGACAAAAGTCTGTAGTTATAGCCCTACGTATTTCTAGAATCTCATACAAGCATGATAAATGAAAACTAATGCTACAGGCCAATTTGTCTTGGCCTTGTGAACACCATGGTACCCCTCTTTTGGGCCAATTTTACCTGCATGAGAAAACCCTAAAACGAACAAAGAAAACCTAACAATGGTGGATCTCTGTATGGTTAGCAAAAATGCAATTAATTATTACCAATAGCTTGCAAATGTCTCAAAGATTCAGAATATATCCATGACATATGCTAACAATGCCAAGTTCATGAGATTCAATTTCAAAAAAGTAAGGATGTCGTGAGGCACTTACAGTGCGTTTCTGGGAACGAAAAATGCCCGTTGATGATTGGGATAGACTCCTTGAATACTCAGCAAGCGAATGAGATAGCTGGGAAGGCTTGAGATAGCCTGGAACTATGAAATAAGATTTCCATTTTTTCTTGATTTTTTGAAAGTTCTCCTTCTCTTTTCACGCCTCTAACCCTTCTGTGCTTTTGGTCTGCAAATGTTCTATATGTATCCTTGAATGGATTAGGGTTACAAATTTGCTCCAAATCTTTTTCAATTAAGGTGATTGAATCATGATTTGATTCTTATTCAAATCTTTCTAAATCAAGAAAAACTCAATATTTTTGTGTACAAACAAGCCTTGCACGATTTGATCTCATTGCCAGCTATTCATGGACCTGAAATATGCACAAAATCTCAAGGTTTAAATGATTTTGATATTTTCATGATTTTATTTTGGTTTAATTTGATTTAATTAAAATCAAAATAAAAATAAATGATAAAAATAAAATAAAGGCAAGTGGGAAAGATCATGGGTCGTGGACCATGTTACAAACTCAATACAAGCACAAAAAGTTGGGCCCATTTGACAAAAATTACAATTTGAGGCATATTTGACTTTTGGTAATTTTGCAAAAAGGCCAACTTTGCCAATGCATAACATCCACAATTTTGACCCTAGAGATGTGTTCTTGGACTTTTTAGAAATATCGAGATATCCTCTAAGCAACCCTTTTAGTCTCCTCTCAATTGAGTCTTCCATGTTCATGTATGAAGCTTTGACAAAAAAGGTGTTTTTGTTGACTTTCCAAAATGACCTATAATGTCCAAATTTATATCTTCTTGTGAGTGCATATGTTGAACTTGGAAGCTGAAGATGATTTATATGGAATTGCATCCTCTTCAAAATTAGCTTTAGATGGGTCATTTCTAATAAAGTATGAGAAAGTTATGCTTTGTCAAAGTTGAGTTGACTTTTCATGCAAAACCCTAATTTAGCAACTTTTGGGTTTTGATGAATTGTGAGCAATCCTTGAGGAATCATGATCAACCCTTGATCAAATGATGAATAATATTTAAAAAATGAGGATGTTGACCAAAAATCTTGAAGTTTAACTATATGTAGGACCCGATTGACTTTTGCCCTAGCACAGTCGATTTTCAAGCCCTTGAGCAATTGATTGAGCAAACTTCCTCTACAAGGATTAAAACTTGACATGGATGATCTTGAGAACATATTAGGACAAAAGTGAGCATTTGGGACCCTTTGGACTCAAGTATCTTGATGCAACATGAAACCCTAATTTGAGGTAGACTGCCTTAGGAGAGAGTTTGTCTGGTGAACCCTTGGACATCCTTGAGCAATTTGAGGATATCACTTGAAATGTGTTGAGAAATATGGCAGGGAAAATTTTGGGGTACAACAGCTGCCCCTGTTCAATCTTCTTAAACCTGATGATGTAGATTGGCTTGTGTGCCTTTCGTGATACGAGGGTGGAAGATGATTGAACACTAGAGTGCCCAGAAATTTGCACTCGCATGAAGTGGTACTTGTCTTATGATGTTGGGAATTTGCTTATAGATGCCATTTGGAAATGAACGACATGAGATGGGCTTAAAGATGCCATCCTAAGGAGTGTCGATCACATAAGAGATTCCTTTGCGAGAGTCTGTATACCTGTTGTTGAGGAGGATTTCGCTGGGGAATGCTGATCTATGTCTTGGGAGAAATAGAATTTTAGGAGGTTCAGTCGTCCGTTATTCTACTGGGGAATCATCTCTTGGTCGAAGAGGTGAAAATGAACTACTATCTGGTCGTGCTCCAGGCTTCATAGTGATAAGATCAACCGCTATTTGGTCGTGTTCTAGGCTTTGCAGTGACTTACTGGGGAGATGGGATTAAACTTACTATCCGGTCGTTCTCCAGGCTTGGCAATTTCTAAATTCTTATCTGGTCGTAATCCAGGCTTCATAGTGATAAGATCGACTGCTATCTGGTCGTGCTCCAGGATTTACAGTGACTTACTGGGGAGATGAGGTTAAACTTGCTATCTAGTCGTAATCCCGACTTGGCAATTTCTCAATTCTTATCTGGTCTTAATCCAGGCTTCAGAAGGAATTAGGTTGTTATTTGGTCGCATCCGGGCTTCAACTTGTATTTAGGGCACACTAATATCCGTTCAACTCCGGGCTTCTTAGTAATTGTCCAGGTAAACTGCTATTTGGTCGAAATCCAAGCTTCAGTGTCTTGTACTGTTATCTGTTCGTAATCCCAGGCTTCAGTGTCCTTTACCACTATCCGGTCGTAATCCAGGCTTCACGATGTTTCATACCATTATCTGGTCGAATCCAGGCTTCATGGTGTTTGGAGAAATCAAGATATTATCCGATCGAATCCGGGCTTCATAACTTAAATTAAAGATATACCACTATCTGGTCGACTCCAGGCTTCTTAGTATTCTTGGCTGCTATCTGGTCGTAATCCAGGCTTCACGGTGTCCTATACCATTATCTGGTCGAATCCAGGCTTCACAGTGTTTGGAGAAACCAAGATATTATCTAGTCGAATCCGGGCTTCATAACTTGTATTAAAGATATACCACTATCTGGTCGATTCCAGGCTTCGCAGTATTTTGATACTGTTATCCGGTCGTTCTCCGGGCTTCGCAGTATGATGGAGAAATCAAGATATTATCTGGTCAGACCCGGGCTTCATAGCTTGGACTGGAATAGAAATCTTAGCACCGATTTGACTGAACCAGAGAAAGTTGTGAGAATTTGATTATATCTTTCCCTGAAAGGTAAAGAGTTAGTCGTATGTAATGTCATGATGCATGACATGTATCGAATAATGTTGTTCTCAAAATAAATGAGATTGTGCTGTATGATGCGTATGCGTATGCCATGATGTATGAATATGTAATGTTCTTATGACGTTCTCTAGCTGGGGAAAATAAATCCCGGACTACTGCTGGAGAATATAAAGAGCTGAATTCTTCGTTCCTCGCTGGGGATAATGACCGAAGATGATTTGAGAGTAAATTGGCGGGAGAATAACTTTGCTGAAGAATAAATTGGAGAGAGAATGACTCTGTGGGGAAGAGAGATACTCTGCTAGAAGATTCACTGATTTGGAGAAATAACCTCGGCTGGGGATGAATTACCATTGCTGGAGATAACGAACCCTGTTGGGGATTGAGTTTCTGTCTGTGGAAGAAATAACCTCCATTGGGGATAGTCTTTCAGTGCTGGTGATAGATGAACTCTTCTTGGGGAGAATTAACGTCACTGTCTTTAGATGCTTCTTACTCTGCGGGGAGTGTATGCACTTTTAGTCATATTCTTCAGCTGGGTCTATCCCCGTGCCTGGTGGGTAGAGCAACTGTAAGGTTTGGACATTTCTTTTTTGCCCCTGTTCCTGGAATTACGAGTAATTGTCTTTTGTTTCGTATGTAAATATGTATGAGCAGCAATTATTGTCAAATGCATATATCAAAATGAAACATTGGACGCTCTTGCAAAACAAAACAGAAAAAGAAAACAATTTTTGAAATTTCTTTGTGAAAATGAATTGTATTAGTTTTGAAGTTGGCCTGTAATAGGCGTTTTGTACAAGAGGCTGACGTCCTAGTAAGAGAACACCGTCGGGAGAACAGAGTTTATACAATTTGTGTAAAAGAAAGAAAAACAGCTATGTGAAACAATCCCACTGGGTTCCAACTCTGCCATTTCCTTTATCTCTTCGAGCATCTCATCACTTCGCTACTTGGTTGAAGGTAAATCAGATTGATCAGCACCGTCCGAGCTTGATAGTCGATACCGAAGTCTGGTTGCGAGATGATCCAATGAGACATAGTGTTACGCTTTAATCCCTAATTTTTGCCTGGACCGCTGTTGTACCCCAAAATTTTCCCTCCCATTTTTCATACAAGATACAACCCTAAGGTTTCTTGGATATTCAAGTTGGTTCAGAAATCAACCAGACAGATTCTCTTCCGGGGCAGTAAACCAACAATTAGGGTTTTTTGCAATTCTCAAAAGAAAATGAGTTTTCAAAGATCCAATTTTCCTTCATAGGTCTTCATGCTTTCTCAAGGTTGTAGTTATGATTTCTTCAAGTTACAAGACTTTGAGACGATTATGTCTGTTCATGGTCACATGTGATGTCGCTCACGGGTTTATCTTCAGAGAATCAGAAGAAATTTGAGTTTGGAAGACTTTAAAATTATCAAATCATCACAAGGCATTGATTGATTTTGAATTTTTCTTAAACACAGTTTACTGAAAGGATAATGTTTGTTCTCAGAGCATGATTTGTTTGGGACAAGATATGGAGATTAAGACTGTCATTTAGGACAATCATGATTTTGGGATCCATGTTGACCAGATGATTTACATCCTTAAAACATTTATTTTGTTTAGGAAATGGAGTGCAAAGTGCGTGTTTGCTTGAAATGCAGTTACAAAGTTATTTGGATTATTTGGAATTCAAGTTTCCAGACTGGAGCATTTTATTTAAAATATCCTGATTGGGAATTTAAAAAAAAAATCAATTAGGATACGAAGAGAAATTACAAATTTTTGTTCATAAAGGATTTCAAGATTAAAATAACACAAGAATACTTTATACTACAATTCAAGTTTTCTCCAATTTCAAACGCACTGTCTAAGATTGTTACAAAAACTTCGAATACTTTTAATACTTTATGTTTTACAACTTATTGTATTTAAAGATCAGTTGGTACAACTATTGGATACAATACATCAAAATACAAGAAGATTTTTCTAAGTTACAAAGAAAATCAAGTGAATGTTTGGCCTAAGAGAACTAATCCATGATTAAGTTGTTTGAAGATTGAAGTTATATCAAATTCCTTTGATTTTCTCCAAGACTTTTGTGTTTGCCACGGGTTTCTTGTGTTCTTTGCTTTGTCATCTCCACTTTTGCTCACATGAAAACAAGAGAAAGAAAGCATGATTAATACAAAAAATATGTGAGCATGAACAAGTTCCAAAAGCTTTGTCATAAGTTCATCATTAAGGTTTGCAACGTGGAATCAAAATGCTGTTTATTTCATCATAACCTATTTCCCCCAGTTGAAAATCACAAGAAGGTTGTCCTTCTTGGTTCACAAAGAAGAAGGAAAAAGAGAAATTCGCGAACATGATAGCCCAAGGCTGCACACAATAACAAAATGATACAACAATTGAAACAAACAGCATCATCACAAGTTGAAACAAACAACATCATCACAAACTGAAGCAAAGCAGCAGCATCACAAATTGAAACAAACAGCATCATCACAAACTGAAACAAGCAGCGTCATCACAAACAAACAACATCATCACAAACTGAAACAAGCAGCGTCATCACAAACAAACAGCATCATCACAAACTGAAACAAGCAGCATCATCACAAACTGAAACAAACAGCATCATCATAAGCTAAAACAAGGAAATAGTGTGGCAAATATAACAAATAGCTAGATGCTAAATCAAACAAAATAGCAAGTCAACTTGCTCAAGAAACAAATTATCATCATTTTCCAAGTGCTGCAAACCTTTCAGAATGGTAAAATAAGCAAAAGAGAAATTTGCTTTTTTATTGTCATTGAGAGAGAAGAGAGGAAAGAGGTCACCTAGGCTACAGAATTGCCCAAAGCACATCCTGCAAAAGCTCTGCTACAAAAAGAAGAGTTGCTGTAAACCCAAAATCAGACCAAAACCTGCTGTAAACCCAAAATCAGAACAAAACCTGCTGTAAACCCAAAATCACCAAAACCTGCTGTAAACCCAAAATCACCAAAACCTGCTAGAATACAAAATTAGAAAGAAAACTTGCTGCAATGACAGGACCATAAAACCTGTTGTAAACATCAAAGTCAAAGGGGCCACAACATAAAGGAGGTTAATAAAAACAGAGAGAGGGGCGATTGATTGAGGATACAACATACACAGTAACAAAGCAAGCAAACTCCAAAACCTGACAAACATCATCCAAAACCCAGAAAAACAAAGAAAACAGAACGATTCATTCATTCATAGAAAAAGATCAACCACGAATCATTTTACAAAAATCACCAGGAACTTTCTTCACACTCTCTTTGAATTTTCTCTGTTTCTTCGATCTGATTCATCTTTCTGCATCAAAGTTGCAACAACCCTCTTCAACATCAATATCAAATCTGCATCAGCTTTTATGCTTCAAACTTCACAATAGGGAACATCAACTCACCGCTCCATCAATTACATCGTTGTATCTTAATTCCTTAACAACAAAAACGCTATACCCACAATTCAAAAAAAAACCCAGAGATTTAAAAAGATCAAAGGAGATAAAGCATTGCAACTTATCGATAAAGTCTTCGGAGGTATCTCTTCTTTCGCGTTCGCATATCACCATCAGAAACCTTTACTTCTGCACCTACTATTTACGCTATCAGAGAAACAGTCTGACTCGGTATCCCCTTTCTCTGTACTTTTAAGTTCAAATGTTTTTTCTTGTTGTTGTTGCTTACGAACATGAGCGATGGAAACGAAGAATCAGATATGTTGTTGCGGTTTTCCTAAGCGTATGAACAGAAAGGCGTACGAGTGCTTGGGCGGCTAGGGTTATACAACCCGTCTATTTTGGAGGGAGGGATACTGGGTCCGGACCCAACCCGGTCCGGCCCAGCATATACTTTTTGTTATTATTATATTAGTTTTGTTTCCAGCCTCACTCCTAATTTTCTATTTCATACCCTTTTCCTTGTAATTATTTTGTTTAGTTTTAGTTTAGTTTAACTATAATTCTAATTAAGTTTAGGTTCAATCCTTTTTTTTTATTTAAAAATTTCTATTATTATTATTATTATTTTTTACTTAATTACTATTTATTTAATTTTAGAATTAGTCTAAATATCTAGATTTTTATATTTAACTTAGAATTTTGTTAAGGTTTATTTCTAATTCAATTAAAATGTACATTTTCAAAACTAATTTATTTTCTCATTTTTAGTAAAAAAATCGTGCATTATTTTTATTATCTAATTTTTGTATTTTTATTTGTTTATTTAATTTCTTATTAACAAAAAAAAACCCAAAAGACAAAATACTTGCATTTGATTTAATTCTTTAGTCAATTGATAGAATAGATTTTCCTTTCTTTCAAACTTTTCAAAACAAAAAAAAAGAATCTTACTCCCTTATTTTTTGTGAATTAATTTTTATTTCATAAGCTCGTTTCCATTTCGATTAATTGTTCGATTCAATTTGGTTATATTGATTGCTATTTTAGACTCTTACTTACATTGACGATTCGACTCATCCCCATTTGTAAAAATTGTACCCCCATTCCCGAACACTTTGTAATAGCGTAGAATTTCAATTCCTGCAATTTACTGTTTTCCTTATACTGTATAGTAATTAGGCGTGTATGGCAAGATTCAAAAATCAATCGCTAGATAACCTAATCAAAGAATAAAATAACTTGAAACAAACACACTTTTTCACACGCGTACCTCTAGGGTAACCTCGCTCATCGCCTCAGAAATACAGTGATGTCCCTCGAATGTGGGACGTCTTAGAAATGACCCTTCGATAAAAAAAGATCGTAGTCCCTCGATGACCCTCGATGTTTCCTTCGATAAAACGATCTCGTCCCTTACAAAAATTGCTAAAGCGTCTCATAAGTTGCCTTCGATGACTGTAAAAATTGACCCGCGCCCGTCCCTTCACATCCAATGATGGGGCTTATTACCAAATTAATGGTAAGATAGCCACATTAAGAGGAGGAAGAAAAGAATAATTTAATACCTTTCGAGTAGATAGATTCGCTCCTAGTTACTCGCTTGCTCACGATAAAAACATTTTTACACCTACACTTTCATTGCAAAACATTTTCAAAAGACAAAACGTTTTGTATACGTTCTTATAGAGACGAGAACCATTGCAAAACATCCTTTCAAAACACTTTCTGAAACACAATTCACAAACACATCTTTGAACCACTTTTCGAAACAAAACTTTGTACGCGTTCTTATAGAAACGAGAACCATTACAAAGAGATTTTTCAAAATACTTTCAAAGCCCACACCACAAGCACACTGTCAAATGAAAGCAAGTGATCTAAACGAGTAACTAAGAGCCCATGGAAAACCATGGATGAAAAGGGTGCTAATACCTTCCCTTTTCATAATCTACTCCCCGAACGCGAGAAATAATATCGAAAGGTATTTCCTGTGCTTTTTTACCTTTCCTTTAGATAAAAGAAAAGTCAGTGGCGACTCTTGCTATCCGCACAAATGCGATCGAAACGCAAAACATCAAGTCAGTTCTCCCACTGTATCACAGAACTGGCTACTCTGCTGGGGAAAAATAAAAAAAGTGGGGTTACCTTAGGGTTAGATCACCTTTACTCGCTTTCATTATTTGATTTGTGTGCTTTATATATATTTTTTTTGTATGGGGCTTGCTTTGATCCTCCACCCGGATCTGGGGCACCTTTTTTAGGTAAATAGAAATAGATTGTGGAGACTGTACGACATAGACCGATATGGTTGAGACAATGGCTATGTTAGTGTGACGTATTTGTGGGTACCGGTATCCCTCGTGGTGAATCGAGGAGAATACGGGGCCGTTGAGTAACATCATGAAGCACTAATTAACCTTAGAACCCTAATTGAACAAACTTGGCCATTAGGACGTAATGAGGTAGCCGGTTTCGGTGTAAAGCTAAAAATTGGTTGATACTCGATACTACACTCATTGAGGCTAGACTTTTGGGATATCTCGACCGCAAGAAAAGATTGTTGTGCTGAGACAATACCTAAGAGAAAGGTCGGTGATATTGAGATCCTTTAGAACCCGATCACTATTGCTATGACAGGTTGAACCAACTAAACTTCAAGAGGGTACTTACCTACAAACTCCATGCGAGCCTAAAACTAAGGATTTGTTTGCTTTGTATGAATATGATTATTTGTATATATACTTGCTTACCCCACATATTTGTATATAACATCATAACATCATACCATAGCATTTTCAATAACCTTTTCGAGGATCTCAAGGGCCTATGATGCAGGGTCATGTTGAACCAGACGCCTATCCAAGGGAAAGAAGATTTATTTTCCTCAAACCGAACGCCGTTAAAGATCAAGTACAACAATTTGAGTCAAGGGCTATGACCCACTTGATATGGTGAGCTTGATTCTCGTGGAAGGACATCCACCGATACAAAGTTCTCCAATAAAAATGATGATTAAAGTTCAACTTGTAACTTTTTCTTGTGTTTACCCCGCGAGATCCTTAAAAACATGCATCCACATATCATGCATCATATCATGACAGGTTTCTCCCATACAAGTCTCCTTATCTTCCTACTGTTTATTTCAGTAAGATGGATATGGAACAAACAATGAAAGACATCCAGGCTCAAAACGCCCAACTCCGAGAAATGTTCTTGAACCTATCCAAGGGGCAAGAAGAAGTGAAAGCTCTCCTTACTAGGGGCATGATCATGGGGAATCTTGAGGGAAACAAGGATGATCAGTTGGAAAGGCTACAAAATGAATTTTCCATGATGAGGGTCCAAATGATGGGACAGCTGGTGGGTCAGATAGCTCTTATCCAAAATCTGGCTCAAGGACAAGAAGATTTGAAAGTTCTTGTCAACCAACTTCTCCAAGACAGTTGCAACCGTATGGGGGAAACAATCACGTTTAGAAATCAAGTTACTACTCAGCCTCCCATGAGACAAGAAGCCAGAAGACCTTCCCAATTTGCTATTACCTCACAGGACCGACAACAACCTCGCCAACAACAACATGGGAATCAGCGCAAAGAGGTCGCACCTAAGAGACAATTCACCAGGATCGGCATGTCACTAGCTCAGGTACTACAACACATGTTGAAGGCAGAGCTAATTACATTAAAAGCTTCCCCCAGAATCTTAACACTGTTGCTCCTAATTACCGTCCCAATGAGAGGTGTGCATACCATTCTGATAGTCCTGGGCATGATACAGACAATTGTTGGGCTTTGAAGAACAAAATTCAAGACCTAATCGATGAAGGAGTGTTGGAATTTACACAAGACGATCAATTGAAGCTCTTCTATCACCCCTCAAGAGTATCCATATGAAGTGACGATCTGGGTGAGGAATTTTTCTGTTTATTCAAATTTTCAGTTGTAATTTCTTGGTTTGCTTAAACACTTATCTTTATGTCAGACTTTGGTTATTCTCATTAATGCATTAAATATGTTTGTCTTGAATGAATCCATTCACTTTCATTATATCTTAGACTATGCTTTTTACTCCCCTTATGATATTCAATTCTTGTTTCAAAAATTGCAAGCCTTTAGACGGAGGATGACGAAAATAATGCCTTAATCTTATACTGTATACTTTTGAACAGACCTTGCTGATGATGTACAGGCATTCTTTCAAATCCTAAACACTAGAGTTATAAGGAAGATAATCCCTGGTCAACGCCTTCGAGCCAAAGAAGTAGAAGTTTCCTTTTTACACAAATTGAAACCTTTAATCATAACCTGGGGCAGGGTAGCCTCTCAGTTAATTCAAATGCACGTTCAAATCGCAAACTCTCATCTCGTAGTACAACAAATGACATCAAAACATTCCTTTGGAATCAAAAGACGGTGATGGCTCCCTACCAAATAGGCAGTCATTAGCTCTCAAGAGAAAAGCCCACTGTTGTACCCCAAAATTTGCCCTCCCATATTCTTCAAGAAATTGCCAAGTCAAGTCACAAAATTCCCCAAGGGTTGCACAGTGCAAAGGTCTCCTATACAGTCAAAACTAGGGTTTGTGTTCTGATCAAGAAAATGAAGTTTTCAAAGGACCAAGCAAGTCTCATATGCCTATAAATATGATCAAGCATCCTCATATCAAGTTTCAAGGCATTCAGCTCAAAATTGCACAGTCAAAAACCCTAATTGCACTACAGTCAACTGTAGGGGCAAAATGGTCATTTGACAGTAAAAAGTTCAAATTTTTGATCAACACATCATTTTGAGGCCACAAACATCATTTGATCAATGCTTGATCATGATTCTCAAAATTTGGCTCAGAAATCATCAAGATGCAAAAATTTCCTTATTTGGACAGCTGAAAAAGTCAACTGAAATTGACTAGGGCATAACTTTCACATGGATTATCAGAAAAATTCCATCCAAAGCTCATTTTGAAGAGAAAGACATTTCCTACAACTCATCTTCATACTTCAAGTCCAAGAAATGCTCTCACAAAAAGTTATCAATTTCAACATTATAGGTCATTTTCAAAAGTCAACAAAAGGGGACTTTAAGTCAAAGGCCATAACTTGAGATTGGTAAATCAAAATGACATGGGACCAAAGAAATTGGTTAGAGGATTCAAAGACCTTTCCAAAATGTCCAAGAACATGATAAAATCTTAAAAGTTGAGCAAGTTATGCCTTGTGGAAGTTGGGAAATTTTTGGATATTTTGAAAAGTCAACATTGGTTCAAATGACCTAAAATTGCTAATGGGCCCATTTTTCTTCCATAATTCATCACCCATGACATGTGCACGACCACTTGGCCCAAAGGGAAGTATTTTCTCATTTTTTATTTATTTATTTGAATTTTTATTTATATTAATTCATTTAAATCATTTAAATATATGAAAAATATTTAACCTAACCTAACAAATCTTTTTGTACATGTTTTAGCCTCAAGATTTCGTGCATATGCAAATTAGGAAAGATTTGGGGTGATTGGATATGATTTGTGCAAAAATAGCATGGAAAATATTTGGTTAAAAAGCTTGAAAATCAAATCTTCAAAAACCATTAATTCAAGAGATTTTGATCAATATTGTTGACCTAATGCACTCACTACATAAGCATAAACATAAACCTAATCATGCTAGACGCACAGCTGCTCAGAATACTCCATTGATAACCTAAAATTTTCTCAAAAAAAGTCAATACTGAAAACCACTTTTGAGGGCGATTCAAAGGATAATTCTTGTTCCATTAGTTTCCTCAAGGTCCCCTGAACGATTCTCAATCAAAAACACTCATCAAAGCCCAAGGAATTGGTATACAGAACCTAAGATATCTCATGAAAATTGCATAATCGTATTCTCCAATCTAAGCATTTTTACAGCATTTTATTCATGGATTCATGTTCATTATGAAGTTCTGAAGCTAACCAATATATTTGATTGTGTTTTTATGCGTTGTATACAAATATGCCATGTTTGATTTTTAGGGTTTACAGAGTTCTAAATTGGGGGTTTCTTGTTAAAGAAAAATTGGTCCTCCAGACCAAGACCATTCAATTCAGCGCATGGAGACGAAGAAGAAACACCCATCGCGCCCAATTTATGAATGCCTGAGCTCTAGTCGCTATTTTCTTGAAAAGGGCCTAAGGAAACATATGGAAACCGTTGCCTATGTTATTAGTATTTCAGAAAAATAAAAACAGAACGAAGAAGATGATGTGGTGGCGAGGCTTGATTGGTCTGTTTGAAAAATTCGCGCGCTACCCACTAACTCCTTTGTTTTCTCTTATAATATTTGTTGTTTATTTATATATCAAACGCGTTGAATTGGTCTAGTGGCAGGCGATGGTGCTGGTAATATACAAGACCTGGGTTCGAGCCCCAGGTCTGCATTATCTCCATATTATTTTTCCATGTGTGTTCCCATGCAGTGCCAACGTCAAGATGCACCGTATGCCTTCCAACATCCCACAGCCATGTGTCCCTGGAGATCAAATCAAGGGCATAGATTGGAAGCGTATCATAAGCCTGGTCAAAGGTTCCACATAGTGCCTGGAAAAGTCAACGAATTTGAAGGTTATTGGGCTCAGATTTCTTGGGCCAGACCTCCACTTTGGGGACTTCCACCCCCCTGGTTTGCAATTCTCTATGTTTTTTTTTTCAATTATTATTTTATTCTCTTTATTGTTTTGATTTAATTATTTTCACAAAAATATAAAAATGCCTAAAAATCAGAAAAAGATAAAAAATATAAAAAATGTTTTTATTTTAATATTTTCATGAATAAATTGGCATGTAATTAATTAGTTTAAATTAGGGTTTTAATATTAATTCTTTTCATAATAAAATCTAAAAATGTAGAAATAGGTTTAATAAACTTTTTATTCCTTTTAATTTTTCTTCTTCATAATAATATTTATTTATTTTATTTATTTTCATAATTAAAATTGTACATAAAAATTAGGTTTAATTTAGGTTAAAAACTTCAACATTTTTTCTTAATAAATTAAAAAAATATTTAGAATTAGGTTTAGCATTTTATTTTAAATTTTAATTAATTCCTTTTTCTATTAAATCCTAAAACATTAAAAAATACCAAAAACTTCTTTTTTAATTTTAATTTTAATTCCTCATTAATGTTAATTTTGCAAAAGGGTCCAACGCCCATGTTCTTAATTTTATTTCTAATTCGCATATTTATTTTATTTTGCTTAAATAATTATGTACCTCTCCCGAAGCCTTGTAATTACTTTTCGCGCTTTTTATTCTTTTACTTTATTTATTTTTCTGTCAAATCGGGTCCTGGTTAATTTTGGCGATGTGGACCCGCGCCATTTGTAATAGCTTTAGATTTATTTTTTCCTCGCAAATACTTTTAACTGTTAAACAAAGCATGAAAGAATGTATGGACAAAATAAAAACAAGCGTAGAACACCAATAACATGACTAGACAAATACAAATGAAAACGATACACAATTCGCGCACACCACCCCTAGGGTACGCCTCACTGTTGCCTTGCCTTCGAAAGGTGATCGTCGAGTAGAGGATGTCTTAGTAAGTCCTCATGATCCGGGAACCTGGCATGAGGGTAGCTTCTAAGGTGTCTTCTCATTGCTCTGGTGATCACCATGTCCCGAACCTCGAATTGACCCGAACACCTCCAACGGTGGTGCTACCTACCTCTCAATGGTGGGATGGCACTACTTTAAAGGACATTTACACAGACGAATTCCTTAGGGTAGGTAGGTTCTCGTAGATACTTGCTCTAATTTCAAAACAAATTCAAAAAATACTTTTCACACCAACACATTTTCAAAAAGCTTTCGAAAGCAATTTTTCAAACACTCTTGAGGACCGATACAAGAGTCGAACTGGAATTTTCAAAGAAACTTTTTAAAACCCACAGTTGAAAAGCAAACAAACCATTTTTGAAAACACAAGTGAGCAAGTATCTAAGAGCCCATGGATAACCATGGATAGAAAGGGTGCTAACACCTTCCCTTTCTATAATCTACCTCCCGAACCGAGAGCAATCTCTTTAAGGAATTTTTCTGTGCTTTTGTCCTTTCCATTTGGAGAAAATAAAAGACGGTGGCGACTCTTGCTTCCGCGACATTTCGCGAACCAGCGTTAAACAGTCAGTTCCAGATCCACCGATCACAGAACTGGCGACTCTGCTGGGGATATCTTTATAAAGTGAGGTGTACCTTAGGATTAAGATCACTGTGTTTTCAATTGTTTTCTTTGCTTGCTTTACTATTGTGGGTTGTATCGGAGTTACATAGATCCTAACCCGGATCTGGGGATACCCTGTTTAGGTAGCATAAGCTGTGAGGGACCTGTCCGGCGTAGACCGACACGGGTGAAACAGTGGCTACGTTGGTGTGGCACCTTGGTCTGTACCGATATCCCTTGCGTCGCAACGAGGAGAATATGGGTCTTCTAAGGAGTCATTAAGCACCAACAACCTTAGAACCTTAATTGACACGACTTGGCCTTTAGAATTGTAGCAGTATGCTACGCCCATTGAGGCTAAACTCTCGTGATGGTTCTGGCCGCAAGAAAAGATTGCGATGCTGGAGTTATGACCGATTGAGGGTAGTCAATGATATTGGGATCCTCTAAGAACCCGGTTACTTTTGATTAGGACAGGTATGAACCAACAAACTGAAAGAGGGTAGTACCTAGACCTCATGCTGGCCTAAACTTTAGGAGCTTGCCTTGTGTGACTTGTGTGCCTTACCATGTTTGCCTTTGTATCTGTATGTGGTGTGCTTTATCATAACATCATAGCATCATGAGCATTGCATGCATCCTGCATTAGGACTGACCATTTCAAAGACAAGAGGGTTTCACCTTTGCTCTGTTTTGTAGGACATTATGATGCCTGTGCGAAGGAATACTATCCGGTTCAACTTTGTTCGTTCACCTGAGTTGCTTGATGAGTTGGTTAGCAGAATTCCAAATACCACTTCCTTCATTCAGAGGCATGGTTCTCTTCTCAGTTTAGTCACTGCAAAGCGGGATCAACAGTTGATGAGTGTTCTGACCCAGTTCTATGACCCTCTGTACCAGTGCTTCACCTTTCAAGACTTCCAGCTGGTCCCTACCCTGGAAGAGTTCTCTGATTTGCTTGGTATCCCTATCTTGGATCAGACTCCCTTTACTGGTTGGGAAAAGACCCTCAGGCTTGAGGATGTTGCTGCAGCTCTTCCTTTGACCCATCAAGAGGTAACAGACAACTGGGTAACTAGAAGCGAAGTTAAGGGTTTCTTGGCCAAGTTTCTGATTGGTAAAGCTAACAGTTTCTGGAATGACCTGGACTTTAGGGCATATGAAGACATCTTGGCTCTCCTAATCTATGGGTTAGTCCTGTTTCCTAATCCTGACAACTTCATCAATGTCACTGCCATAAGGATCTTTATGTCTCAGAATCCCGTACCCACTCTCTTGGGTGACATCTTGCAACAACTTCATGTTCGTACTACCCGAAGACGAGGAACCCTATGGTGTTGTATCCCTTTGTTGGTGAGGTGGTTTATTTCGCACCTCCCTAAGTTCGTACTGAAGAATCAAGAAGGAAGAGGTTGGGCTCATAGGTTAATGTCTCTCACCGATAAAGACATCATCTGGACTTGCAGAGGTTTGGATGAGATAGCTATTATTGATCGATGCGGGGAATACCCTAATGTTCCTCTGATTGGTACTCAAGGAGGGATCTCTTACAATCCATGTCTAGCACTCCGTCAGTTTGGAAGAGCAAGAAGAGCAGGTCCCCATGAGATGTTGGTGCCTCACATCAGTTTTGAGTTTCAGGTGGATAGTGACGAGCTGCGTCGTAGGTTCATCAAGGCTTGGGACAAAGTTCATAAAGCTGACCCACAAGAGTTAGGGCCAAAGACTTCTTTACCTATGGAAGCCTACTACAAATAGGTTCGCATCCGTGCTCAGAAGTTAGGTATGCCGTATGAAGCTGTCAGACCCGTCATTCTTGAGTGTTCTGATAAAGATGGTGTTCCTCCAACTGTCCTTCCTCCTCAGATACCTACTGATTATGAGACATTGAAGAGATCTTGGTCGCAACTGCGAGAAGAGCGGGATTCTTATCGGGAAAAGTTCAACGAGCAGGAGTCAAAGATCCAGAAGCTGACCAAGCAGTTGGAGAATGAGAGAGCTCTGAATGCCTACATCCGTACTGAGAAAAGGAGACCATGGGATCAATAAAAAGTCTCAGATGTGCTTTTACAGTTTTATTTCCTTTTCAGTATTTCCTTTCATGTAACGCCTAAGGGCAACTTGTTGAATAATTCCAGTTTCAAAGTTGAATCTAATGAAGTGTGTTCCTTTTTGTTTACAAAGTTGATTCCCGATTGTCTTTGAAAACATAATTCATACGCATTTCATACATCATATGCATAACAGGTTTTTCCCCTTTTCAGGTTGCTTACAGTTCTTCGCTGTTTATTTCAGCATCATGAATACCGACTCTGCATCAACTGAGACATCAATCAAGGCTCTTCAGGCGCAGAATGCGCAGTTTCAGGAATTAATCAAGGGTCTGGCTCAAGGCCAAGAAGAACTGAAGGCTATGCTCCTGAAGAAGGAGAAGAAGAAGAAGAGAAGAACTGTTCTGTTCAACTCGGGCCGAAGGTTTAACAATACTCTGCAACAGGAAGAGGCTGGTTCTTCTGTTGACAAGAATTCTCCTCAGGCAGAAGCAAGGGTTCCTAGTTCGGTAGTCTCCAACAACGAGACAGATTTTGATGAAGAGCAGTACCCTCCTGCAGAAGACAGATATAAGCAACTGGAGGACAGATTGAAGGCTATGGAGGTTCAACAGGTACCTGGGCTGGATTTCGGAGATCTGGGTTTGTCAACTGGTGTGATCATCCCCCACAAGTTCAAAGCACCCTCCTTCTCTAAGTATGACGGGGCGTCTTGTCCCAAGCTGCATCTGAGGTCCTATGTTCGGAAAATTCAGCCGTACTCTGCGGATAAGAATTTATGGATCCACTTCTTCCAGGAGAGTCTTTCAGGGACTCATCTCGAATGGTTCTATCAGCTGGATGGGACCAAGGTTCGTAACTGGGAGGAGTTGGCTACTGCTTTCTACAAGCAGTATCAATATAATGCCGACCTTGCCCCCACACGTACCCAACTTCAGGGTATGTCGTTAGGTGCAAGCGAAGGTTTTAAGGAGTACGCTCAGAAGTGGAGAGACCTGGCTGGCAGGGTACAACCACCATTGACTGATCGGGAGTTGGTAGACATGTTCTTGGGGACCCTATCTGGGCCGTTTTTCAACCATCTCATTGGGAATTCTTCTGCTGGGTTCACTGATTTGATCTTGACTGGAGAGAGAATTGAAGCTGGGTTAAAGTCTGGAAAAATTCCGAAGGGTGCATCATCTAGTTCTAAGAAGAAACCCTTCAAGAAGGAGGCTAGTGCCGTATATGGTTCCAGGAAATCAGAGAGACCTGAGCGCCGCCAATCTGTCAGTGCGGTAATGATTGCTAAACCTGCTGCCGCTCCTCGGCCAACTAACCCTCAAAAGGTTGAAAGACCCCGGAGAGAGTTCACCCGCTTAAGCATGACCTTATCACAGATCCTGCCACAGTTGCTATCCACTAACTTAGTGACTGTCAGGGAGGCTCCAAAATTCCCCAATACTTCCTCTCCCAAGTACAACCCGAATGCTCGTTGTGCTTACCATTCAGATAGCCCGGGGCACTCTACTGATGACTGTTGGGCCTTAAGAAGCAAGGTGAAAGACCTTATCGACGCAAAGGAGATACAGTTCGAAACGCCTGCGAAGCCGAATGTAGTTACTGCTCCTATGCTTCAGCATGGGGTAAATGCTGTCGACGAAGATGTTTATGCTGTTTCCGTGGATGATCTAGCCACTCCTCTGAAGACCGTCAAGAAGAACCTGCTGCTGGCCGGTTTATTTCCGGGTTGCAGTGAGAGTTGCCTGTTCTGTGCTGTGTCCCTATCTAGTTGTCCCTTGCTGAAGTTAGGTATCCAAAGCCTAATGGATAGCAAGGAGATTCTGTTTAAGAAGTCTGCTGTTCAGTTGGCTCCGGTGGAAGAAGTTTCTGTGGTGACTATTTTCAATAATCCAATCCCGGCTCTCCCGAAGAAGCCCGTTCAAATCATGGCCGTTGCACCTGTTGTTATCACTGTTCCGGGACCCCTGCCCTATGTATCTGATAAAGCTGTCCCTTGGCACTATGGGGCAGACGTGTATGTAAATGGGATTAAACAAGAGTTCAACGCTGGCGCCAGCATTTGTGACATCACTGGCCCAGCCAAGGTTACCCGCAGTGGCAGGCTCTTCTCGCCTGACATTGCACCGCCTGCTGCCCGAAGACCACTTCTCATAATCCCCGCAAGTGTACCTGTTCCTGCTGCTGATCCAATTGTTTCTCCTGCTGCCGAGTCATCCAATGCTCGGGGCAAAGGAGTTGAAGTTGAGCCTGCCCAAGTGGAGGCACCTGTACCGATAACTGCTGAGGCCTCCCAACAAGAGATGGAGGAGATTCTGAAGATTATAAAGAAGAGCGATTTTAATGTTGTGGAACAGCTGGGGCACACGCCCTCCAAGATCTCCATGCTCTCTTTATTGCTGTGCTCCGAGGCCCATGCTAAGGCCCTAATCTCATTCCTCAAGACGGCCCATGTGCTACATGAAACCTCTGCAGTCCAGTTCACTGATTGCGTAGCAAATCTGACGGCAGACAATGGCTTGGGTTTCTCAGATGCTGACTTGACCGCAAAGGGAAGAGACCATAATGATGCTCTGCATGTCTCTATTGAATGCAGGGGCACTACCTTGGCACATGTGCTGGTGGACACGGGGTCTTCTTTGAATGTGCTACCTAAGAAGGCTTTGGACCGTTTAGATTGTGAAGGTCTGGAATTGAAACCCAGCAATATCATCGTCAGGGCCTTTGACGGTTCAAAGAGGATGGTTCATGGAGAGGTTGACATCCCGATTCGTGTGGGCTCTCAGGTGTTCGACTCCACTTTTTATGTGATGGATATCCGTCCATCTTACTCTTGTTTACTGGGTTGACCTTGGATACATAAGGCTGGGGCAGTGACCTCTACCTTGCACCAGAAGCTGAAGTACCCCGTCAGAGGGAAGATTGTCACTGTGCAAGGAGAGGAAGAATATATGGTGAGTCACCTAAACTCTTTCAGATACATTGAGATGGATGGGGAGTTTATTGAAACCCCCTTTCAGCATTTCGAGGAGGTGCTTCCAATTACAGCAGCGTCAGAAACAGCAGAAGAATTTGTTCCTTTGAAGATGGCTTCCCTAAAGGATGCCCGGGCTGTGGTTCAGAAGAGTGAAAGTGCCAACTGGGGCAGACTTCCAGACTTTACTCAGAAGACTGATAAATTTGGGCTGGGTTTTACCACAGAAGGGCAGAAAGCTAGGAGGAAAGCGAAGATCGGAAGACCTCCGGTATTTATTACAAGTTCAGGAGTGAATGCTGTTGAGGAAGACAACGAAGTGGACGAAGCTGAATTTAATAGCTGGATCTATCCAACGGCTGAACGCGGATTGAACAACTGGATTGCTAAGGACCATACTCCTGTTACCTTTGTGACGCAGTAATATATTCCTTTGTTTCGTTATTTTGTAATAAACAATGATAAACTCTATGGCCCGGTGTCTTACCCGAGGCACCGTGGTTCTATTTGTGAGGGCATATAAATTGTCATTTCATATATCATAAATGAAAATCTTGGACGTATTTTCGCATTGCAAATATTGTGCTCCTTTTCTGTCTTTCTTTTCCTTTACATAATTTTCAAGACAACTGTATTTACACACACACTCACTCATACAGGTTTCAATCCACTCTGGATCTCACTGATAACAACTCTGCTACTGCCAATTATGACTTTGAAAATCCGATCAACTTAGCCGAAGACGAAGGTGAAGATGATTGAGAAGTGCCTGGCGAGCTTGCAAGACTGTTGCTTCAGGAAGAGAGGGCAATTCAACCCCATGAAGAGCCAGTGGAAACCATAAACTTGGGTACTGAGGCAGACAGGAAAGAGGTAAAGATTGGTGCCAACCTAGAGCTCAGCGTGAAGCAACGGTTAACCAAGATGCTGCATGATTATATGGAGATCTTTGCCTGGTCCTACGAAGACATGCCCGGGTTGGATACCGATATTGTGGTCCATCACTTGCCAACTAGGGAAGACTGCCCCCCAGTTAAGCAAAAGGTCCGTCGGATGCGTCTAGAGATGTCTGAGAAGATTAAAGCCGAGGTCATGAAACAATTTGATGCTGGGTTCCTTGCAGTGACTTCTTACCCTCATTGGGTTGCTAATGTGGTGCCGGTACCTAAGAAGGACGGTAAGGTCAGAATGTGTGTCGATTACAGGGATCTGAACAGGGCCAGCCCCAAGGATGACTTCCCTCTACCTCACATTGACGTCCTTGTTGATAATACAGCTCAGCATAAGGTGTTCTCTTTCATGGATGGCTTTTCAGGTTACAATCAGATCAAGATGGCATCTGAAGACATGGAAAAGACTACATTTGTTACTCAGTGGGGCACCTTCTGTTACAAGGTCATGCCATTCGGGTTGAAGAACGCTGGGGCAATCTACCAACGGGCCATGGTTGCTTTATTCCATGATATGATCCATCATGAGATAGAAGTGTATGTTGACGACATGATCGCTAGGTCCCAGACTGAGGAAGAGCATCTATATCATCTGCAAAAGTTGTTTGACCGGTTGAAACTATACAAGCTGAGATTGAACCCAAACAAGTGCACCTTCGGGGTAAGATCTGGGAAGTTGCTAGGCTTCGTGGTCAGTGATAAAGGTATTCATGTGGACCCTGCTAAGGTCAAAGCTATTCAAGAGATGCCAGTTCCTAAGACAGAGAAGGAAGTTAGAGGCTTTTTAGGACGCCTGAATTACATTTCTCGGTTCATCTCACACCTAACTGCTACCTGTGAACCAATCTTCAAGCTGCTGAAGAAAGATCAGGTGGTACGTTGGAACGATGAATGTCAGGCTGCTTTTGACAGAATCAAAGAGTATCTCCAAGAACCACCTATCCTTATGCCACCGGTTGAAGGGAGACCTCTGATCCTATATCTGACAGTACTTGACAACTCAATGGGGTATGTGCTGGGGCAGCATGACGAGTCTGGCCGAAAAGAGTATGCCATTTATTACCTTAGCAAAAAGTTTACCGACTGTGAGACCCGATACTCACTGCTTGAGAAAACTTGCTGCGCTTTGGTATGGGCTGCTTGCCGGCTGAGACAGTATATGCTGACTCACACTACCTTGTTGATCTCAAAGATGGATCCTATAAAGTACATATTCGAAAAGCCTGCTCTGTCTGGGAGAATTGCAAGATGGAAAATGATCTTGACGGAATACGACATTCAGTACACAACCCAGAAAGCCATCAAGGGAAGTGTATTGGCAGACCACTTGGCACATCAAGCTGTAGATGATTATCAGTCAATGAACTTCGAGTTTCCGGATGAAAGCATCATGATAGTGACAGATTGTGAAGTACCTGGACCGGATGAAGGACCTGAACCAGGATCCCGATGGTCTATGCACTTTGACGGGGCCTCCAATGCTTTGGGAAATGGTATCGGCGCCATAATCATATCCCCTCAAGGTACTCATACTCCACTCACTGCCCGACTATGTTTCAACTGTACCAACAACATGGCGGAGTATGAGGCGTGTATCATGGGTCTTCAAGCTGCGATCGACCTAAGGATCAAATTTCTGAGTGTTTTTGGAGATTCCGCTCTCGTGATCAATCAGATCAAAGGAGAGTGGGATACGAAACATCCGAACCTGATTCCTTACAGAGAATGTGTGTTGACCTTGATCCCCCACTTTACAGAGATAACCTTTGAACACTTTCCAAGAGAAGAGAATCAGTTGGCGGACGCGTTAGCTACAATGTCTTCAATGTTCAAGGTCAAATGGGATAATGAGGCTCCCCAGATCATCATCTGGAAACTGGACGAACCGGCATACTGTTGTGATCTCGAGACTGAATTAGTGACTGAGAAGCCTTGGTACCATGAAGTAAAAAGATATCTGGAAGCCCAGGAGTACCCTGAAGGTGCATCTGTCAACGATAAGAAATTCCTGAGGAGGTTCGCAGCCAAGTTCTTCCTAAGCAACGACATCTTGTACAAACGAAACCATGATTCAACCTTACTGCGTTGTGTGGATAAGACTGAAGCAGGAAGGATCATGGAAGAGCTACATGAAGGGACCTTTGGTACACATTCCAGTGGACACACTATGGCTAGGAAGATCCTACAGGCAGGATATTACTGGTCCACAATGGAAGCTGATTGTTACCAACATTCCAGGACATGCCACAACTGCCAGATTTATGCAGACAAGGTGCATGTTCCTCCGGTTCCCCTGAATGTTCTGACTGCGCCTTGGCCGTTTGCAATGTGGGGCATCGACATGATCGGCGAGATTAAACCTACGGCATCTAATGGAAATCGCTTCATCCTAGTGGCGATTGATTATTTTACGAAGTGGGTTGAGGCAGCATCCTATGCTACGGTAACCAAGACTGTTGTGGCACGGTTCATTCGGCATAACCTGATCTGTCGATATGGCGTCCCTGAGCGAATTATTACAGACAACGGTACCAATCTAAACAATAAGATGATCGCTGAGCTCTGCGAACAGTTCAAGATACAGCACCACAATTCTTCTCCTTACAGACCGAAGATGAATGGGGCTGTAGAAGCAGCAAATAAGAACATCAAGAAGATCGTGCAGAAGATGACAGTGACTTATAAAGATTGGAACGAGATGTTACCGTTCGCTCTGCATGGGTACCGTACCTCAGCTAGGACGTCAACCGGGGCAACTCCTTTCTCTCTGGTTTATGGCATAGAGGCAGTCTTACCAATCGAAGTACAAATTCCCTCTCTCCGGATAATGAAGGATGCAAATCTAAACGAAGATGATTGGATCCAGACACGACTTGATCAACTCAACCTCATTGACGAAAAGAGACTTGCTGCTATCTGTCATGGTCAGACGTATCAGAAACGGATGATCAGGGCATTTAACAAAAAGGTCAGACCACAGGAATATCAAGTTGGGGATCTGGTAATCAAGAGAATCATCCTTCCTCAGAGTGATCCAAGGGGCAAATGGACCCCTACGTACGAAGGGCAATTTGTGGTTAAACATGTGTTCTCAGGAGGAGCAATGATATTAACCAATATGGATGGTGACGACCTTCCTCACCCCGCCAATGCAGACATAGTAAAAAGATACTACGCATAAAAAAGACCCGCTAGGCTGACATGCCTAGGCAAAAATTAGGGCTTCCCGTCGAACCAAAAGGGTTCGGGCAAAATGAAGGGATGAAATGAAAAAATCTGTACACCCGGCAAGTCGAAAACCTAAAAAGGCGACTTGGGCAAAAATGGGTATCCCGGTGGACTGAAAACCCGAAAGGGCAGTCCAGGCAAAAATTAGGGATAAAGCGTAATACTATGTCTCATTGATCACTTTGCATCCAGAATCCGGTATCTACATCAAGTTCAGACGGCATCGATCCGTCAGCTTCACCTTCAACCAAGGTCATCAAGTGATGAGACGCTCGGAGTTATAAAGGCAATAGCAGAGTTGAAACCCAGTGGGATCATTCACTTCACACAGCTGTTTTATTTTGTACAAAATTTGTATAAACTCTCTTGTTCGGCGACGTTCCTCTTACTAGGACGTCAGCCTCTTGTACACAAAACGCCTATTTTCAGGCCATTCAAAAATCAATACAAATATATTTTCAATTAAACTTGCCAAGTGTTTTCTTTTTCTGTTTTGTTTTGCGAAGAACGTCCAAGGTTCAATTTATGATATATGCATTGACAATAATTTGCTAACTCATAAATATTTGCATACGAAACAAAGGATTAATTACAGATGACACTAGAAACAGGGGCAATAAAGAGTTGTCTAAACAATTTAATTGTTCTGTCCTCCAAGGTACCAAGGTAGGTTCAGCTAAAGAACATGGCCAGTACATCTTAATTCCCCAGAGAGTGATTCAGCAAAACCATGCATTCTTCTCCAAGCAGAGTTATCAAATCTCAAGGAAATTGGGTATCCTCCCGTAGATCTCAATACTTCCCCAGCAGCATGCATATCCATGACAAGTATCCCCGGCAGTCCGGGTCTGAAGATTGTTCCCCGGCGGCATAACATTCATAGGAATCACTTCCCCAGTATATCAAAACTTCCCAAAGAGTCCAGTCCAATCCAGTTCCCCAGGAAAGATGGAATTCGTATCCCCAAGCAGCAAGCTTATCCCCAGTAGATTCTGGAAGCTTATCCCTCGCAGAGCACGAACGCGTCGTCCGGCTTTATTTAAAGAGTTATTTCCTTAACAGGATATAACTGGGTTATCCTCAGCCAAAAGCCACGGAAAGAGCGTCCTCGACATAGTCTTCCTATCCCCAGCGAAGTCTATCAATACTCCCAATACAACAAGTATCCTCAGCAAGTTATCATCAACAATTCAGCAAAAGCATTCCTCTCCCCACAGAGTATCACTTCCCAGCATGGTCGCTAGAGTATCTTTTCTCCCCGCAGAATCTTCCATTTGCCAAGTTCATTCCGCAACGGAGTCATCTTCTCCTACCGGTATTCTTGCAGTTATCATCTCCAGTGGAAGCGAAATTTATTCTTCAACATCAGCCCAGGATACGACTTCCCAGCACCCGTCAAAGATTTACTTTCCTAGACAAAAGCATACATAAGACATCACATACATCATTATAGCATGCATAGACGCATCATATCATACGAATCTCATTTATGTTGAGAACATCATTGCTTGATCCATATCATGCATTGCATATGACTGACTTTTACCTTTCAGGAAAGATGCAGTTTAAATTCTCAATCACATTTCAAGACCTATACCGGTTCAGTTAATCAACTCAAAAGATTTCCTATCCAGTCCAAGGCCTTCTCTAGTCCAGCTAAATCGACTCCCAACAGATTTTTCTGATGAAGACTCAGTAAAAGTTATCAAGTTTTTCTTTAAGATTATAATTCCATTTTGGTTCTCTCTCAGACGGTGCATGAGATTTCCATTTTAGGTCTTTCTTTCAGATTATGTTTTCCTATTGGTTCTCTCTCCGACGGTGCATGAGATTTCCATTTTAGGTCTTTCTTTTAGATTATGTTTTCCTATTGGTTCTCTCTCCGACGGTGCATGGGATTTCCATTTTAGGTTTTCTTTGAGATTATAATTCCATTTTGGTTCTCTCTCCGACGGTGCATGAGATTTCCATTTTAGGTCTTTCTTTCAGATTATGTTTTCCTATTGGTTCTCTCTCCGACGGTGCATGAGATTTCCATTTTAGGTCTTTCTTTTAGATTATGTTTTCATTTTGGTTCTCTCTCCGACGGTGCATGAGATTTCCATTTTAGGTTTTTCTTTGAGATTATAATTCCATTTTGGTTCTCTCTCCGACGGTGCATGAGATTTCCATTTTAGGTCTTTCTTTCAGATTATGTTTTCCTATTGGTTCTCTCTCCGACGGTGCATGAGATTTCCATTTTAGGTTTTTCTTTGAGATTATAATTCCATTTTGGTTCTCTCTCCGACGGTGCATGAGATTTCCATTTTAGGTCTTTCTTTCAGATTATGTTTTCCTATTGGTTCTCTCTCCGACGGTGCATGAGATTTCCATTTTAGGTTTTTCTTTGAGATTATAATTCCATTTTGGTTCTCTCTCCGACGGTGCATGAGATTTCCATTTTAGGTCTTTCTTTCAGATTATGTTTTCCTATTGGTTCTCTCTCCGGCGGTGCATGAGATTTCCATTTTAGGTTTTTCTTTGAGATTATAATTCCATTTTGGTTCTCTCTCCGACGGTGCATGAGATTTCCATTTTAGGTCTTTCTTTCAGATTATGTTTTCATTTTGGTTCTCTCTCCGACGGTGCATGAGATTTCCATTTTAGGTCTTTCTTGGAGATTATAATTTCCTATTGGTTCTCGTCCCGATCCTGCAAAGATGGTATTTCCCACCAAGATTTTCTCAACGAGCGTTGTTGAAGTTAAAAGTCACTCAAGGTTCTCTTACCATTCATGCTAAGGCAGTAACCATCCCTGGTTCATTCATCATCTTGTGAAGCTCCAGATTCAACTCCTGTGACCAGTCAGGACATATCTATGCCAAGCATCTGAAATCAACTCCTGCGACGTGTCAGGTACTCATTTTCTTTTGCAGGTATGCAGGTTTTCGCTAAGGAATCTCTTACGCGATCAACATCCAGATGGCATCTATAAGCCCATCATCCTATCCATCAATCTCTAAATGGCATCTATAAGCCCATTCCATCATCACACTGCTACTATGTGAGCGCAAATTTCTGGGCACTCTAGTGTTCAATCATCTTCTACCCTCGGATTACGAAAGGCACGTCAGCCAATCTGCATCCTCATGTCTAAGAAGATTGAACAGGGGCAACTGTTGTACCCCAAAATTTTCCCTGCCATATTCTTTAAGAAATTGCCAAGTCAAGTCACAAAATTCCCCAAGGGTTGCACAGTGCAAAGGTCTCCTATACAGTCAAAACTAGGGTTTGTGTTCTGATCAAGAAAATGAAGTTTTCAAAGGACCAAGCAAGTCCCATATGCCTACAAATATGATCAAGCATCCTCATATCAAGTTTCAAGGCATTCAGCTCAAAATTACACAGTCAAAAACCCTAATTGCACTACAGTCAACTGTAGGGGCAAAATGGTCATTTGACAGTCAAAAGTTCAAATTTTTGGTCAACATATCATTTTGAGGCCACAAACATCATTTGATCAATTCTTGATCATGATTCTCAAAATTTGGCTCAGAAATCATCAAGATGCAAAAGTTTCCTTATTTGGACAGCTGAAAAAGTCAACTGAAATTGACCAGGGCATAACTTTCACATGGATTATCAGAAAAATTCCATCCAAAGCTCATTTTAAAGAGAAAGACATTTCCTACAACTCATCCTCATTCTTCAAGTCCAAGAAATGCTCTCACAAAAAGTTATCAATTTCAACATTATAGGTCATTTTCAAAAGTCAACAAAAGGGGACTTTAAGTCAAAGGCCATAACTTGAGATTGGTAAATCAAAATGACATGGGACCAAAGACATTGGTTATAGGACTCAAAGACCTTTCCAAAATGTCCAAGAACATGATAAAAGCTTAAAAATTGAGCAAGTTATGCCTTGTGGAAGTTGGGGAATTTTTGGATATTTTGAAAAGTCAACATTGGTTCAAATGACCTAAAATTGCTAATGGGCCCATTTTTCTTCCATAATTCATCACCCATGACATGTGCACGACCACTTGGCCCAAAGGGAAGTATTTTCTCATTTTTTATTTATTTATTTGAATTTTTATTTATATTAATTCATTTAAATCATTTAAATATATGAAAAATATTTAACCTAACCTAACAAATCTTTTTGTACATGTTTTAGCCTCAAGATTTCGTGCATATGCAAATTAGGAAAGATTTGGGGTGATTGGATATGATTTGTGCAAAAATAGCATGGAAAATATTTGGTTAAAAAGCTTTAAAATCAAATCTTCAAAAACCATTAATTCAAGAGATTTTGATCAATATTGTTGACCTAATGCACTCACTACATAAGCATAAACATAAACGTAATCATGCTAGACGCACAGCTGCTCAGAATACTCCATTGATAACCTAAAATTTTCTCAAAAAAAGTCAATACTGAAAACCACTTTTGAGGGCGATTCAAAGGATAATTCTTGTTCCATTAGTTTCCTCAAGGTCCCCTGAACGATTCTCAATCAAAAACACTCATCAAAGCCCAAGGAATTGGTATACAGAACCTGAGATATCTCATGAAAATTGCATAATCGTATTCTCCAATCTAAGCATTTTTACAGCATTGTATTCATGGATTCATGTTCATTATGAAGTTCTGAAGCTAACCAATATATTTGATTGTGTTTTTATGCGTTGTATACAAATATGCCATGTTTGATTTTTAGGGTTTACAGAGTTCTAAATTGGGGGTTTCTTGTTAAAGAAAAATTGGTCCTCCAGACCAAGACCATTCAATTCAGCGCATGGAGACGAAGAAGAAACACCCATCGCGCCCAATTTATGAATGCCTGAGCTCTAGTCGCTATTTTCTTGAAAAGGGCCTAAGGAAACATATGGAAACCGTTGCCTATGTTATTAGTATTTCAGAAAAATAAAAACAGAACGAAGAAGATGATGTGGTGGCGAGGCTTGATTGGTCTGTTTGAAAAATTCGCGCGCTACCCACTAACTCCTTTGTTTTCTCTTATAATATTTGTTGTTTATTTATATATCAAACGCGTTGAATTGGTCTAGTGGCAGGCGATGGTGCTGGTAATATACAAGACCTGGGTTCGAGCCCCAGGTCTTCATTATCTCCATATTATTTTTCCATGTGTGTTCCCATGCAGTGCCAACGTCAAGATGCACCGTATGCCTTCCAACATCCCACAGCCATGTGTCCCTGGGGATCAAATCAAGGGCATAGATTGGAAGCGTATCATAAGCCTGGTCAAAGGTGCCACATAGTGCCTGGAAAAGTCAACGAATTTGAAGGTTATTGGGCTCAGATTTCTTGGGCCAGACCTCCACTTTGGGGACTTCCACCCCCCCTGGTTTGCAATTCTCTATGTTTTTTTTTTTCAATTATTATTTTATTCTCTTTATTGTTTTGATTTAATTATTTTCACAAAAATATAAAAATGCCTAAAAATCAGAAAAAGATAAAAAATATAAAAAATGTTTTTATTTTAATATTTTCATGAATAAATTGGCATGTAATTAATTAGTTTAAATTAGGGTTTTAATATTAATTCTTTTCATAATAAAATCTAAAAATGTAGAAATAGGTTTAATAAACATTTTATTCCTTTTAATTTTTCTTCTTCATAATAATATTTATTTATTTTATTTATTTTCATAATTAAAATTGTACATAAAAATTAGGTTTAATTTAGGTTAAAAACTTCAACATTTTTTCTTAATAAATTAAAAAAATATTTAGAATTAGGTTTAGCATTTTATTTTAAATTTTAATTAATTCCTTTTTCTATTAAATCCTAAAACATTAAAAAATACCAAAAACTTCTTTTTTAATTTTAATTTTAATTCCTCATTAATGTTAATTTTGCAAAAGGGTCCAACGCCCATGTTCTTAATTTTATTTCTAATTCGCATATTTATTTTATTTTGCTTAAATAATTATGTACCTCTCCCGAAGCCTTGTAATTACTTTTCGCGCTTTTTATTCTTTTACTTTATTTATTTTTCTGTCAAATCGGGTCCTGGTTAATTTTGGCGATGTGGACCCGCGCCATTTGTAATAGCTTTAGATTTATTTTTTCCTCGCAAATACTTTTAACTGTTAAACAAAGCATGAAAGAATGTATGGACAAAATAAAAGCAAGCGTAGAACACCAATAACATGACAAGACAAATACAAATGAAAACGATACACAATTCGCGCACACCACCCCTAGGGTACGCCTCACTGTTGCCTTGCCTTCGAAAGGTGATCGTCGAGTAGAGGATGTCTTAGTAAGTCCTCATGATCCGGGAACCTGGCATGAGGGTAGCTTCTAAGGTGTCTTCTCATTGCTCTGGTGGTCACCATGTCCCGAACCTCGAATTGACCCGAACACCTCCAACGGTGGTGCTACCTACCTCTCAATGGTGGGATGGCACTACTTTAAAGGACATTTACACAGACGAATTCCTTAGGGTAGGTAGGTTCTCGTAGATACTTGCTCTAATTTCAAAACAAATTCAAAAAATACTTTTCACACCAACACATTTTCAAAAAGCTTTCGAAAGCAATTTTTCAAACACTCTTGAGGACCGATACAAGAGTCGAACTGGAATTTTCAAAGAAACTTTTTAAAACCCACAGTTGAAAAGCAAACAAACCATTTTTGAAAACACAAGTGAGCAAGTATCTAAGAGCCCATGGATAACCATGGATAGAAAGGGTGCTAACACCTTCCCTTCCTATAATCTACCTCCCGAACCGAGAGCAATCTCTTTAAGGAATTTTTCTGTGCTTTTGTCCTTTCCATTTGGAGAAAATAAAAGACGGTGGCGACTCTTGCTTCCGCGACATTTCGCGAACCAGCGTTAAACAGTCAGTTCCAGATCCACCGATCACACCCACTAAGTCAAAACCTACAAAGGAGACTTAAGAAAAACTGGGGCATCCCACTGACTGTAATCTCAAAACAAGAACAGTCGGGCAAAAATCAGGGATAACAAATCAAAAGAAAGAGGTTGCTACAAATCCTCAACAACATGAAAAAAAATAATATGTTGCAAAAATGACTGTCTTCTGACAAACCTAACTTGTTTGAACCATCACCAAAATGTCATTCCAGACTCATTTGGAGTTCAAACGCACAATTAGCTGAGTTTAGGACCGAAGAACATCACGAAGAATGGGCGGGTACAAATATACTTTGAGCCTTTATCCTTTGTTTCTTAAACCGTGAACCAAGCCACGCTACAACCCCTCAAAAGTCCTAATTGAAGCATGGGTTAGTTCGAAAGCATACTACTACAAAAGGTATCCTGACTCCTGTAAGGCTTTACTCTAAATCCCGAGTTGAATTTTTTTCAAACAAAATTTATTTACTTGCTAAAATGCATTTTCAAAAAATTTCAAGGAAAGCATAAACTTTTCATTATTTGAATATTGTTGTTTGCATATATGTTTATTTGTTTGACAACAGAGAAATTCACACGACGAATATTCAGCAAATGAAAACTCTCTCAATAAACAAAATCACTTCAAATGGAAAGACACTTCCAATGACAAATGTCTCATAACCAAGGGGCATGGCATGACCATGGTTCAACACATCTGGGGAAGTCAAGTCGAGATTCAAAGAATCTCTCAAAGAAATGTTGAATCACTCAAGGGACAATGTTACATTGTCATGGGTTTGAACAAAATCCACTATGAAGACTTCCGGTACCATCAAATCACTCGTCTGTGCTTTTAGTATCAGATGGTGTCAGTACCATGTCTTCGGATATTCCTGTGACAGTTCTTAGAAAATTCTGAGACTTGACCAAAGATCTTGGGTACCACCAATTTGTTTGTTTGTGCCAGTAGTACCAGATGGTGTCAGTATCAGGTCTTCGATTTCTTCCACAACAGTCTTAGAAAGTATCCCTAGAAAGTTCAGGGATACCAGAAATGTGATCAAAATCTCAAACGTCGAGGTGCACTAGATTAACTCTAGGGGAAAACCGGCTCTCACATATAAAGGGTCATGTGTGACCAACTAAACATTTTCTGGCATTACTACAAAACTCACTACTTTAGACAGTGACAAATCCCCACAAAATACCCTTCATAAGGTGATCCCCGGCGAAGTCGTCAGAGTCACAAGGCTATCCCCGACAAGTGCATAAACATCTTTAAACAAAAATGGGGCATCCTCCAGCCGATGACATAGTAAAACTCGCCAGCAAATAAAGGATTTTTTATCTTCTCCCAACAAACGCATACATCACACTAGTTCCCAAACGGAGGATATAATTCTCTTGCGGATACAATTCAAATATGATCTAGATGTGGACATCATTATGATATTCATTCAATATCTCCTCAGATACCATCAAATCTTGGAATCATTCTGACATTCCCCAGCTGAGTTGGTCTTAATTGAGTTAAAAGCCTCATGGAGTTTTTGTCCGAAGCGCCCTTCCGGCAGATTGGCGACAAGGTTTATTTCTCCAACAAAAGGCAAGATTACCCAGTTTGAATTTGCTTCCCAGACTATCATAAATCAAGGGACCACAGCTCCTCTTCCCCAGTAGACTGCTCTACAATCCCCGCAGGTACTTTCTCCAACAGGAGCGGAAACAAGGACATCCTACTACAGGATCACTAACGTATCTTCAGTATGCAGCCTAATGATATCGGGTGCTCTCACATCCCCGATAGAGCAAAAATTCCAGTTACCGCTCCAGAGATTCCCCAGTGAAAGTCGCCCAGCTTCTCAGGATTCCCCAGCAGGATTTCACAAAGTCCACAAGCAATGCACGGCATTTCCCTTCCCCAATAGAGTTTATTTCTCTAATAATGGAAATTCATCCATCCATGCTTCAACTTCAACAAAATATGAAGACTTACACTCCTCATTCCCACCAGCACTCAGGGATTTATTTTCCATAGGTCCAGCAACATTGCAGCAGAACAATTAATATGTTCATACATTGCATTCATACGTCATGGCATTGACAATACAAATGCATATAGCGCAATCTCATGCCAAGCATTTCATACATCATGGCATCGCATACAACTAACCCTTCACCTTTTCAGGAAAAAATCAATCAACAGGAAATTATCATCAAATTTCCGACAGGATAACTATTTGTGGACAAATTAATTACAGATCAATTCCAGAGAAAGGACTGGTTGACAATCTACATAACAAATATTTCCTTCAGACCTCTGCCGGTTCAGTTTAAATCTCTCAATGGTTTATCCTGATTCTTCCCCGCAGAATTATTCTCAAGCAGAGTCTCTCCCCAGCGGAAGTAGAAGAACCACGGTTTTCTACAAACAGTCAGGAATGTTGTTTCCAACCCTCTCCAGCAGCAGTCATGAATTTATTTTCCCAGACTCGGGTCCAAGATTAGCTCCTGAAACTAAACAGAGTAATCATTTGCGCGACCAAATGCAGCTTCACACGGGTTTATCTTGAAAATTTTTTTTACACGGGTCCCTTCTCATAGCCCTATTATCCAGGCTTTCAATTCGAAGTAACCCTATGACCCAGGTTCCTTCTCATAGCCCTACTATCCAGACTTTCATTTCGAAGTAACCTTACGACCCAAGTTCCTTCTCATAGCCCTTTTATCCAGGCTTTCATTTCGAAGTAATCCTAAAACCCAGGTTCCTTCTCATATCCCTACTATCCAGGCTTTCATTTCGAAGTAACCCTACGACCCAGGTTCCTTCTCATAGGCCTACTATCCATGCTTTCATTTCGAAGTAACCCTACGACCCAGGTTCCTTCTCATAGCCCAACTATCCAGGCTTTCATTTCGAAGTAACCCTACGACCCAGGTTCCTTCTCATAGCCTTACTATCCAAGCTTTCATTTCGAAGTAACCCTACGACCCATGTTCCTTCTCATAGCCCTACTATCCATGCTTTCATTTCGAAGTAACCCTACGACCCAGGTTCCTTCTCATAGCCCTACTATCCAGGCATTCATTTCAAAGTAACCCTACGACCCAGGTTCCTTCTCATAGCCTACTATCCAGGCTTTCATTTCAAAGTAACCCTACGACCTAGGTTCCTTCTCGTAGACCTACTATCCAGGCTTTCATTTTGAAGTAACCATACTATCCAGGCTTTCATTATCTCACTATCGAGACCCCTACTGGTTCAAATCTCTCAACGGTTTATTCTGATTCGTCTCCAGATTATTTCACTGGTTCAGATAAATCTCGCAACGGTTTATTCTGATTCGTCTCCAGATTATTTTTACTGGTTCAGATAAATCTCTCAACGGTTTATTCTGATTTGTCGCCAGATTATTTCATTGTTTCAGATAAATCTCTCAATGGTTTATTCTCATTCGTCTCCAGATCATTTCATTTTTTCCAGATAAATCTCTCAACGGTTTATTCTAATTCGTCTTCAGATTATTTCATTGTTTCAGATAAATCTCTCAACGGTTTATTCTGATTCGTTCTTTGTTAAGATCAAGTTCAAATTTCCGTCAACATTCACCTTTGAATGGCATATATAAGCCCATCTCCGACAATTCTCCTTTGTTTCTCCAAATGGCATCTTTAAGCCCATTTCCATACACAATCAAACTGGCGCGTAATCAATTGCAAATTTCTGGGCACTCTAGTGTTCAATCATCTTCTACTTTCAAGCCACGAACGACAAACATGTCGATCTCGCTTTTTAAGTTTAAGAAGATTGAACAGGGGCAGCTGTTGTACCCCAAAATTTTCCCTCCCATTTTTCATACAAGATACAACCCTAAAGTTTCTTGGATATTCAAGTTGGTTCAGAAATCGACCAGACAGATTCTCTTCTGGGGCAGTAAACCAGCAATTAGCGTTTTTTGCAATTCTCAAGAGAAAATGAGTTTTCAAAGATCCAATTGGCCTTCATAGGTCTTCATGCTTTCTCAAGGTTGTAGTTATTATTTCTTCAAGTTACAAGACTTTGAGACGATTATGTCTGTTCATGGTCACATGTGATGTCGCTCACGGGTTTATCTTCAGAGAATTGGAAGAAATTTGAGTTTGGAAGACTTTAAAATTATCAAATAATCGCAAGGCATTGATTGATTTTTAATTTTTCTTAAACACAGTTTACTGAAAGGATAATGTTTGTTCTCACAGCATGATTTGTTTGGGACAAGAGATGGAGATTAAGACTGTCATTTAGGACAATCATGATTTTGGGATCCAGGTTGACCAGATGATTTACGTCCTTAAAACATTTATTTTGTTTAGGAAATGGAGTGCAAAGTGCGTGTTTGCTTGAAATGCAGTTAGAGTTATTTGGATTATTTGGAATTCAAGTTGCCAGACTGGAGCATTTTATTTCAAATATCCTGATTGGGAATTTAAAAAAAAATCAATTAGGATACGAAGAGAAATTACAAATTTTTGTTCATAAAGGATTTCAAGATTAAAATAACACAAGAGTACTTTATACTACAATTAAAGTTCTTCTCCAATTTCAAACATATTGTCTAAGATTGTTATAAAAACTTCGAATTATTTTAATACTTTATGTTTTACAACTTATTGTATTTAAAGATAAGTTGGTACAACTATTGGATACAACACATCAAAATACAAGAAGATTTTTCTAAGTTACAAAGAAAATCAAGTGAATGTTTGGCCTAAGAGAACTATTCCATGATTAAGTTGTTTGAAGATTGAAGTTATATCAAATTCCTTTGATTTTCTCCAAGACTTTCGTGTTTGCCACGGGTTTCTTACGTTCTTTGCTTTGTCATCTCCACTTTTGCTCACATGAAAACAAGAGAAAGAAAGCATGATTAATACAAAAAATATGTGAGCATGAACAAGGAATTTTCAAAAAGCTTTGTCATAAGTTCATCATTAAGGTTTACAACATGGAATCAGAATGTTGTTTATTTCATCACAACCTATTTCCCCCAGTTGCAAATCACAAGAAGGTTGTCCTTCTTGGTTCACAAAGAAGAAGGAAAAAGAGAAATTCGCGAACATGATAGCCCAAGGCTGCACACAATAACAAAATGATACAACAATTGAAACAAACAGCATCATCACAAGTTGAAACAAACATCATCATCACAAACTGAAGCAAAGCAGCATCATCATAAATTAAAACAAACAGCATCATCACAAACTGAAACAAGCAGCATCATCACAAACAAACAGCATCATCACAAACTGAAACAAGCAGTGTCATCACAAACAAACAGCATCATCACAAACTGAAACAAGCAGCATCATCACAAACTGAAACAAACAGCATCATCATAAGCTAAAACAAAGGCAGCAGTGTAGCAAATATAACAAATAGCTAGATGCTAAATCAAACAAAATAGCAAGTCAACTTGCTCAAGAAACAAAGTATCATCATTTTCCAAGTGCTGCAAACCTTTCATAATGGTAAAATAAGCAAAAGAGAAATTTTCTTTTTTATTGTCATTGAGAGAGAAGAGAGGAAAGAGGTCACCTAGGCTACAGAATTTCCCAAAGCACATCCTGCAAAAGCTCTGCTACAAAAAGAAGAGTTGTTGTAAACCCAAAATCAGACCAAAACCTGTTGTAAACCCAAAATCAGAACAAAACCTGCTGTAAACCCAAAATCAGAAAGAAAACCTGCTGCAATGACAGGACCACAAAACCTGTTGTAAACATCAAAGACAAAGGGGCCACAACATAAAGGAGGTTAATAAAAACAGAGAGAGGGGCGATGGATTGAGGATACAACATACACAGTAACAAAGCGAGCAAACTCCAAAACCTGAGAACCATCATCCAAAACCCAAAAAAACAAAGAAAACAGAACGATTCATTCATTCATAGAAAAAGATCAACCACAAATCATTTCACAAAAATCACCAGGAACTTTCTTCACACTCTCTTTGAATTTTCTCTGTTTCTTCGATCTGATTCATCTTTCTGCATCATAGTTACAATAACCCTCTTCAACATCAATATCAAATATGCATCAGCTTTTATGCTTCAAACTTCACAATAGGGAACATCAACTCACCGCTCCATCAATTACATCGTTGTATCTTAATTCCTTAACAACAGAAACGCTATACCCACAATTCAAAAAAAAAACGCAGAGATTTGAAAAGATCAAAGGAGATAAAGCATTGCAACTTACCGATAAAGTCGTCAGAGGTATCTCATCCTTCGCGCTCGCATATCACCATCAAAAACCTTTGCTTCTGCACCTACTGTTTACGCTATCAGAGAAACAGTCCAACTCGGTATCCCCTTTCTCTGTACTTTTAAGTTCAAATGTTTTTTCTTGTTGTTGTTGCTTACGAACATGAGCGATGGAAACGAAGAATCAGATATGTTGTTGCGGTTTTCCTAAGCGTATGAACAGAAAGGCGTACGAGTGCTTGGGCGGCTAGGGTTATACAACCCGTCTATTTTGGAGGGAGGGAGGCTGGGTCCGGACCCGACCCGGTCCTGCCCAGCATATACTTTTTGTTATTATTATTTTAGTTTTGTTTCCAGCCTCACCCCTAATTTTCCATTTCATACACTTTTCCTTGTAATTATTTAGTTTAGTTTTAGTTTAGTTTAAATATAATTCTAGCAAATCTTAATTCTAATTAAATTAGGTTTAACCATTTTTTTAAAAAAAAATTTCTATTATTATTATTATTATTATTTACTTAATTACTATTTATTTAATTTTAGAACTAGTCTAAATATCTAGATATTTAGATTTAACTTAGAATTTTGTTTAGGTTTATTTCTAATTCAATTAAAATGTACATTTTCAAAACTAATTTATTTTCTCAATTTTAGTAAAAAAATCCTGCATTATTTTTATTATCTAATTTTGGTATTTTTATTTGTTTATTTAATTTCTTATTAACAAAAAAAAACCAAAACACAAAATACTTGCATTTGATTTAATTCTTTAGTCAATTGATAGAATAGATTTTCCTTTCTTTCAAACTTTTCAAAACCAAAAAAAAAGAATCTTACTCCCTTATTTTTTGTCAATTAATTTTTATTTCATAAGCTCGTTTCCATTTCGATTAATTGCTCGATTCAATTTGGTTGTATTGATTGCTATTTTAGACTCTTAATTACATTGACGATTCGACTCATCCCCATTTGTAAAAATTGTACCCCCATTCCCGAACACTTTGTAATAGCGTAGAATTTCAATTCCCACAATTTACTGTTTTCCTTATACTGTATAGTAATTAGGCGTGTATGGCAAGATTCAAAAATCAATCGCTAGATAACCTAATCAAAGAATAAAATAACTTGAAACAAACACACTTTTTCACACGCGTACCTCTAGGGTAACCTCGCTCATCGCCTCAGAAATACAGTTATGTCCCTCGAATGTGGGACGTCTTAGCAATGACCCTTCAATAAAAAATGATCGTAGTCCCTCGATGACCCTCGATGTTGCCTTCGATAAAACGATCTCGCCCCTTACAAAAATTGCTCAAGCGTCTCATAAGTTGCCTTCGATGACTGTAAAAATTGACCCGCGCCTGTCCCTTCACATCCAATGATGGGGCTTCTTACCAAATGAATGGTAAGATAGCCACATTAAGAGGAGGAAGAAAAGAACAATTTAAGACCTTTCGAGTAGATAGATTCGCTCCTATTTACTCGCTTGCTCACGATAAAAACATTTTTACACCTACACTTTCATTGCAAAACATTTTCAAAAGACAAAACATTTTGTATACGTTCTTATAGAGACGAGAACCATTGCAAAACATCCTTTCAAAACATTTTCCGAAACACAATTCACAAACACATCTTTGAACCTCTTTTCGAAACAAAACTTTGTACGCGTTCTTATAGAAACGAGAACCATTACAAAGAGATTTTTCAAAATACTTTCAAAGCCCACACCACAAGCACATTGTCAAATGAAAGCAAGTGATCTAAACGAGTAACTAAGAGCCCATGGAAAACCATGGATGAAAAGGGTGCTAATACCTTCCCTTTTCTTAATCTACCCCTCGAACCTGAGAAATAATCTCGAAAGGTCTTTCCTGTGCTTTTTTACCTTTCCTTTGGATAAAAGAAAAGTCGGTGGCGACTCTTGCTATCTGCACAAATACGATCGAAACGCAAAATATCAAGTCAGTTCTCCCACCGTATCACAATTGCCCTTTCAGGTTTTCAGTCCACCAGGATACCCTTTTTTGCCCAAGCCGCCTTTTCAGGTTTTGGACTTGCCGGGTGTACAGTTCTTTTCATTTTCATCCCTTATTTTTACCCGAACCCTTTTGGTTTGCCAGGAAGCCCTTATTTTTGCCTACGCCAGTCAACCTAGCGGGTCTTTGATTATGCTTAGTTTTTTTCCACTATGTATGCATTGACGGGGTGAGGAAGGTCGTCACCATCCATGGTGGTTAGAATCATAGCTCCTCCCGAGAAAATGTTCTTAACCATAAATGGCCCTTCGTAAGTAGGGGTCCATTTGCCCTTGGGATCACCTTGCGGCAGTATGATGCGTTTGATCACTAAATCCCCAACTTGATATTCTTATCGTCTAACTTTCTTGTTAAATGCCTTGATCATCCGCCTTTGATACGTCTGACCATGACAAATAGTAGTAAGTCTCTTTTCATCGATTAAGTTCAGCTGATCAAGCCGGGTCTGGATCCAATCGTCCTTGCTTAAACCTGTATCCTTCATAATCCGAAGAGAGGGTATCTGGACTTCAATGGGCAGGACTACCTCCATGCCATACACCAAAGAGTAGGGTGTTTCCCCTGTTGACGTCCGCGCTGAGGTGCGGTAGCCATGAAGAACGAATAGTAACATCTCATGTGAGTCTCTGTATTTCATCATCATCTTCTGCACAATCTTCTTGATGTTCTTATTAGCTACTTCAACATCCCCATTCATCTTCGGCCGGTAAGGAGAAGAGTTGTGATGCTGTATCTTAAACTGTTTGCAGAGCTCGGTGATCATTGTATTATTGAGATTTGTACCATTGTCTGTAATGATCCTCTATGGTACACCATATCGACATATCAGATTATGTCGGATAAACCGCGCCACGATGTTTTTGGTTACTGTAGCAAAGGAAGTTGCCTCAACCCACTTTGTGAAATAATCAATAACTACCAGAATGAAATGATGCCCGTTGGATGCAGTCGGTCTGATCTCACCTATCATGTCAATGCCCCACATTGCAAAAGGCCAAGGAGCTGTCAAAACATTTAGAGGAACTGGTGGTACATACACCTTATTAGCATAGACTTCGCATTTGTGACAGGTTCGAGAATGCTGATAACAGTCGGCTTCCATAGTGGACCAATAATATCCTGCCCGCAGGATTTTCTTCGCCATGGTATGTCCACTGGAATGAGTTCCGAAAGTACCTTCATGTAACTCTTCCATAATCCTTTCTGCCTCGTTCTTGTCCATACATCGCAGTAAGGTAGAATCATGGTTACGTTTATAAAGGATCCCATTACTGATGAAGAACTTCACAGCGAACCTCCTCAGAAACTTCTTGTCATTAACAGATGCATCCTCGGGGTACTCTTGAGCCTCAAGATACCTCTTTACCTCGTGGAACCAGGGTTTATCTGCTACCTCTTTAGTCTCAATGTCACAGCAATGTGCGGGTTCGTCCAACCTCTCAATGGTAATCTGGGGAGCCTCATTGTCCCACCTGACCTTGAACATAGAATACATGGTAGCTAGCGCATCCGCTAACTGGTTCTCTTCTCTGGGGAAGTGTTCAAAGGTTATCTCCTTAAAATGTGGGAGCAATGTCAGTACATACTCTTTGTAAGGAATAAGATTTGGGTGTTTCGTATCCCACTTGCCTTTGATATGACTGATCACTAGAGCGGAATCTATGAATACACTTAAGAACTTAATCCTTAGGTCAATAGCAGCTCGAAGATATAGGATACACGCTTCATACTCCGCCATGTTGTTGGTGCAGTTAAAACATAATCGGGCGGTAAACGGAGTATGACAGTCCTCAGCAGATATGATCATGGTGCCAATGCCATTACCCAACGCGCTTGAAGCTCCATCAAAATACATAGACCATCGGGATCCTTCCTCGGGTCCTTCATCCGGTCTAGGTTTTTCACAGTCGGTCACCAACATGATGTTCTCGTCTGAAAACTCGAAATTCATAGACTGGTAATCATCCACGGCCTGATGCGCCAAATGATCCGCCAACACACTCCCCTTGATTGCTTTCTGGGTTGTGTATTAGATATCATACTCAGTTAAGATCATATGCCATCTTGCTATTCTTCCGGACAAGGAAGGCTTTTCGAAGATATACTTGATTGGGTCCATCTTTGATATCAATAGGGTAGTGTGAGTCAGCATATACTGTCTCAGCCGGCGAGCAACCTATGCCAAAGTGCAGAAATTTTTCTCGAGCAACGAGTATCGGGTCTCGCAGTCGTTAAACTTTTTGCTAAGGTAGTAAATCACGTGCTCTTTTCGGCCAGACTCATCATGTTTCCCCAACACACACCCCATTGAATTATCCAGTACGGTCAAGTATAGGATTAAAGGTCTTCCTTCAACTGGAGGCATCAGAATAGGTGGCTCTTGGAGATATTCCTTGATCCTTTCGAAAGCAGTCTGAAATTTATCATTCCATTTTACCACTTGATTTGTCTTCAGCAGCTTGAAGATTGGCTCACAAGTAGCAGTCAGATGTGAAATGAATCGGGAAATATAGTTCAGGTGTCCCAAAAATCCTCTGACTTCCTTTTACGTTCGGGGAGATGGCATCTCCTGGATGGCTTTCACCTTTGCGGGATCCACTTGAATACCTTTATCACTAACAATGAAACCCAACAGCTTACCAGACCTTACCCCGAAGGTGCACTTGTTCGGGTTCAGCCTCAGTTTGTACATCTTCAACCTGTCGAAAAGTTTCTGGAGATGGTCAAGGTGTTCTTCTTCATTCTGGGACCTTGAAATCATGGCATCAACGTAAACCTCAATCTCATGGTGAATCATGTCGTGGAACAAAGCAATCATGGCACGCTGATAAGTTGCCCCATCATTCTTCAACCCGAAAGGAATTACCTTGTAACAGAAGGTTCCCCACTACGTAACGAAAGTTGTCTTCTCCATGTCCTCAGGAGCCATCTTAATCTGATTGTAACCAAAAAAACCATCCATAAAGGAGAAGATCTTATGCTGTGCGGTGTTGTCGACCGAAACATCAATGTGAGGGAGTGGGAAATCATCCTTGGGGCTTGCCCTGTTCAGATCTATATAGTCCACACACATCCGCACCTTACCATCTTTCTTGGGCACTGGAAAAACATTGGAAACCCACTGCAGGTAAGAAGTGACAACTAGAAAACCGACATCAAACTGTTTCATGACTTCAGCTTTGATTTTCTCAGACATCTCAGGGCGCATACGTCGAACTTTCTGCTTTACCGGAGGACAATCTTCTTTAGTTGGCAAGCGGTGAACCACAATGTCGGTGTCCAAACCAGGCATATCTTCATAGGACCAGGAGAAGATCTCAATATAGTCACGTAACATCTGTATCAACCGTTGCTTAACACTAGGCTCCAGATTCGCACCTATCTTGACCTCTTTCTTGTCTTCTTCCGTACCCAGATTTACCAATTCCATTGGCTCTTCATGAGTCTGTATGGCCCTTTCTTCCTGTAGTAACAGTATAGAAAGTTCCCCAGGCACTTCACAATCGTCCTCACCTTCGTCCTCGGTTTGGTTGATCGGATTCTCGAAGTCATAACTGGCAGTAGCAGAGTTATTATCAATGGGATCCAAAGTGGATGTGGATCTGCATTATGATATGTGAGTGTGTGTAAGACAAATAGATGTTTTGATAAAGTGCGAGATAGAAAAGAAAAACAGGGAGCATAAAATTTGTAATGCAAGAAAAATTCCAATGCTTTATTGATGATATATGAAAATGACAAATAATAAGCCCTCACAAACAAAGCCAAGGTGCCTCGGGCAAGGCACTGGGTCGTAAAGTTTTAAACTGTCTGTTACAAATCTCAAAACAAAAGTCTATTACTGTGTAATAAAAGAAACGGGCACGAAGTCCTTCGCCCTCCAGTTATTCAATCCACCGTTGGTAGTCGGGTAGATCCAGCTGTCGATATCTGACTCTTCTTCATCAACATCTTCCGTGGTGGAGCCAACCTTAATAGCATTGATTCTCGAGTCATGCTTGGGCATGGGAGCAGTTATGACGTTGGGCTTCTCCAAAACGTCAAACTCAATCTCTCTGGCTTCGATCAAGTCTTGCACCTTGTTCTTCAAGGCCCAACAGTTGTTTGTATCATGACCTGGCCTATCAGAGTGATAGGCACAACAGACGTTTGGGTTATACAACAGAGATATGGTGCTGGGATTCTTCGGGGCTTCCCTCAGAGTTACCAGGTTGGTCTTCAATAATTATGGTAGAATTTGAGACAAGGTCATATTAAGCCGAGTGTACTGTATTTGCAGTCTCTCCATTCTTTGTGTATTGTTGCGTTGTGGGGAAACAAAGGGTCTTGATATTACTACCGCATTCATTTCTTGATGGTGTTCAGGTCAGTTTTGGCTCCTCGAGCTGTAAACCGCACTAGCTTCTTTCTTACCAGTGTAAGGCTTCTTTACTGCACTTGACGATGTATCCTTCTGTATCTTACCACTTCGGATACCAGCTTCTACTCTCTCCCCCAATCAAGTTCAATTTAGTAAACCCAGATGACGAACTGCCGATCAAATGATTGAAAAATGGACCAGACAACGTCCCTAGAAACATACCCACCAACTCCCTATTAGACAGAGGGGGTTGGACTCTTCCAGCCAAATCTCTTCACTTTTGAGCATAGTCCTTAAAACCTTCACTTGCACCCATAGACATACCCTGAAGCTGAGTACGAGTGGGAGCAAGGTCGGTGTTATATTGATACTGCTTGTAAAAATCAGCAGCAAGCTCCTCCCAGTTTCGGACACTAGCTCCTTCCAATTGATAAAACCATTCAAGCTGAGTCCCTGACAGACTATCTTGAAAGAAATGTACCCACAAATTTCTATCAGCAGTGTAAGGTTGGATTTTTCTGACGTACGAGCGGAGATGAAGTTTTGGACAGGATACTCCATCGTACTTGGCAAAACCCGGAGCTTTGAACTTGTGAGGGATCACCACTCCAGATGCCAGTCCCAGATCTCCGAAATCCAAACCAGGGATCTTCTGAATCTCCATAGCACTCAGACGGTCTTTAAGTTGTTTGTATCTATCCTCAATAGGATGATACTGCTCCTCATCAAAATCAGTATCATTATCAGAGACCACAGGACTGGGACCTTTTTCTTCCTCTTGGTTCTCCTCTCCTTTGGATGAAAGAGACAGATCAGCTTCCTGTCGCAACCTATTCCCAAATTTGTTACCCATATTCAGAAGAACCACCTTCTTCTTCTTCTTCTTCTCCTTCAGGATGAGAGTCTTCAAATCCTCTTGCCCTTTAGCCAAGTTCAAGAACATCTCTTGGAATTGGGCATTCTGTGCCTGAAGAGCTTTGATGGCTTGATCGATAGGTATTTCAGAAGACATTTCGTGTTGAAATAAACAACGAAGGAGATGAAAAACCTGTAATGATACCTGTAATGATGTGCATGATAACGAGATGCATATGTAATGATTTCAAAGACTTTGGGAGATTTAAATTTTCAAACCAAGAAATAAACAAACTTTATTAGATTAAACTTGTAAACATGTTTAACAATGCCTTTGAGGCGTTACAAAAGAAATAAATGAAAAACAAATCTAAACTAGAAAAAGCAAAAATCAGAAATCCCATGGACGCTTCCCCTTGGTGCTGACGTAGTCATTGATCGTTCTTTCATTCTCAAGTTTCCTGGTGAGCTTCAGGATCTTCCTTTCTTGCTCATGGTACTTTTCCCGGTAGGTATCCCTCTCCTCTTTCAGCTGAATCCATGATCTCTTTAATGCCCCAAGATCAGTGGGCATGTAGGGATAAAGGACTGTATAAGGAATACCCTCTTCATTGGTAGGCTCCACAATCACTGGCAACACAACTTTATAAGGCATTCCAAGCTTTTGGGCTCGAGCTCAGACCCACTGGAGATAAGGTTGCATAGGGAGAGAAGTCCTTGGTCCTAGCTCTTGAGGGTCATACCTATTCACCATGCCCCAAGCTCGTATAAACCTTTGGCGATGCTCATCAACATCCTCCTTGTAGTCAAAGGCAATATCCGTAAGAAGTAGCTCATAAGGACCATCTCTCCGAGTGCGACCGAATTGTGGCAGAGCTAAGCAAGGACTATAGGTTATCCCTCCTGGAATTCCAAGCAACGGGAAATTAGGGTATCGCCCACAACAATCAATGACAGTAGTGCTTTCCATAGCCTTGGAACTCCAAAGAATGTTTATATGGGCAAGGGACATTATCCTGTAAGACCATCCTAACCCTTCCTCATTCTTCAACACAGATTTGGGGAGGTGCGAAATAAACCGCCTCCCCAGCAACGACATACAACACATGAGAGTCCCTATTTTTTGCACGGTACGAGTATAGAGGGCATGCAATATATCACCCAGAAGAGTAGGCACAAGATTGCGGGGCAGGAAGATCTTAACCGCATTCACATCTATAAAGGAATCTGGATTCGGGAAAAGAACCAAACTGTAAATAAGGAGAGCCAAGATGTCTTCGAAAGCCTGAAAGCCCAAATTATCCCAAAACAGTTGAGCTTGGTCCATCAGAAACTTGGCTAAGAAACCTTTAACCCCGCTTCGTGTCTCCCAGTTGGATACTACATCAGCCCTTTTCAAATGTAAAGCTGAAGCAATGTCTTCTGGTCTAAGAGTCTCTTCCAAACCTGTGAAGGGCATTTGCTCAAGGATGGATATACCCAATAAGTGAGAAAACTCTTCCAAAGTGGGAACTAGCTGATAATCCGGGAAAGTGAAACAATGATGCACAGGATCGAAGAACTGGAAAAGCACACTCATCATCTGCTCATCAAACTTTGAGGTAACCAAGCTAAGAAGCTGTCCATGTCTTCTAATGAATGAAGAAGTATCAGAAACTCTCGAGGCTAACTCTTTGAGTTGAGCATGTATTTGCACAAAGTTAACTCGAATGGTGTTTCTGTGCACGGAAGCCATAATCTGCAAAACAGAACAAAGATAAATCCCCTCGGTCTTTGAAATGGTTAGTATAATGGGGGTATGCATGCTATGTTATGATGCATGATGTCATGATAAAACACACAACAGGTATAGCAGATAACATACATGGTAAAGGCAAATAAGTCACACAATAACCCTTAATTTTAAGGCTTGCATGGGGTCTAGGTATTACCCTCTTGAAGTTCAGTTGGTTTCAACCTGTCCTAATAATAGTAACCGGGTTCTAGAGGTTCACAATATCACTGACCATCCTCCATCGGTCATGGTTTCAGCTCACGCAATCTTTTCTTGCGGCCGGAACTAGCATCGAGTATTAACCAGTTCCCAGCTTTACATCGAGACCGACTATCTCACTACTTCCTATGGCCAAGTTGGTCAATTATAGGTTCTAAGGTCAGTTGATGCTTAATGAAACATATAGCAACCCCGTATTCTCCTCGTTTCTCCACAAGGGATACTGGTACCAACCAATGTGCCACATCAACGTAGCTATTGCTTCAACCGTATTGGTCTACGCCGTACAATTCCCTCACAGTTTATTGCTACTTACCTAAAAGGTGTCCCCCAGATTCGGGTTAGGATCTATAGTAACTCCCAATACAAAACCCTCAAAAATAAAGCAAACAAATCAAACAATAGAAGCAATTTATGATGGACTAATCCTAAGGTATACCCCGCTTTATATTCCCCATCAGAGTCACCAGTTTTGTGATACGGTGGCAGAACCAGATTGTTTTAGGAAAATGCTGGTTTGCGTTTTGCGTTTGTGTTTGCAAAATGTCGCGGTAAGCAAGAGTCGCCACCGACTTTTATTTTATCTAATTGGAAAGGAAAAAAGCACAGAAAAATTCCTTTTTCGAGATTTTTGAGTACGGGGGATAGATTATAGAAAGGGAAGGTATTAGCACCCTTTCTATCTGTAGTTTTCTACGGGCTCTTAGGTACTTGCTCATCATTTCAAAAATTGATTCCGTGTTTGTTTGTTTTGAAAATTTTTTGTTTTACTTCGTTTTAACCCTTGTATCAGTTTTCAAGAGTGTTACGAAGTCGTTTTGAAAACTTTGTTTGAAAAAGTGTAAGTGTGAAAATGTTTGATTTTGAGCAAGTACCTACTAGCATCTACCTACTCGAAAAAAAGAATGTTTCTGTTCTTGTTTCCTTTAGAAAATGCTATCCTACTATTAATGAGTAGGTAGCATCGTTGTTGGAGTTGTAAGGGTCAATTCGAATGGGACGTACAATCACTAAAGCAATGTTAGGACGTCTTAGTAATAACCCTAATGTCTTGAGATCATATTCGAGGCATTCCGAGGCAACCTTTCCTAGGCAACATTTCCGAGACAACATTTGATCTTTGTTTAGACAAGAGAGCGACCACTAAAACACCCTATACTTAATGATCGTTTACCGAAGGAAACCGAAGTGAGAATATACCCTAGGAGTGCGCATGTGCGAGTGATTTGATTTCAAGTTATTATCTTTGCACATTTAGGGTTTGCTAACCATTTTAAATTAACATACATTGTTGTCATGCAATCCTATCATCATACATCTAACAGTTAATATTTGCGAAAATTAAAATGCGAGAAATAAAGCTACGCTATTACAAGGCTTCGGGGAGGGGGATTAATTACATAACCAAAAACCCGTAAAACGATAAATAAAAGAAAAAGTCCTAATTAAACTATTACATCCCATGAGCAGTTACATTAATATTGTAAAAAATAAATAAACGCGCGATGAATCGAGAACGAGAGAAAATTAGGGTTTTGACCCCGTCTAAACCTAAAAAGAAAAATCATTTTTGTTGTTTTTGATTATTTTGAGAAAATAAGGTTTTAATTAAAAAAATACAAACCTAATTACTAATTAAATTAAATTAAGAGAAATAATTAATTTGACCTATTTTTATATTTTTGGTTATTTTAAGAAAAGAAAATATAAATTAAATAAAACAAAACCCTAATTTCTAATTTGTTTTAAATTATTTACAAAAGATTAAAATTTCCCTAAAATTAAATTGAACTAATTAAATTAAATTTGATAAAAAATAAACCTAAATCTAATTTGATGAAAATTGATTTATGAGTTTTTTTGTAAAAAAGGGAATTAAATTTGTGTGAGAAAATAATTTAAACAAATAAATGAATAAATAAAAGAAAATATATAAAAGAAAAGAAAGAGAGAATTGGGCCTGGTGTCAAAGCAAAAGGGGGGGTGTCCATAGCATATCTGAGCCCAAAAGCCTTGGTCCACGTTTGACTTCTCATGATCCAATGCATTGGCTTGACTGATGTTCATGGTAGACCTCTATCATGAACCCTTGGATCTAGCGCGTGAGCAATCTGATGGTTGAAAGATGATGGAGTATGGTAGCCTCCGTGCCTGTGTACACGCCTGATCATATAAGAAATAAAACTATGAAATAATATGGGGGACATGGGATTCGAACCCAGGCCCTTAGGCTTTTTCTCTCTCTTACTGACCAACTGAGCTGGCATGTTTTGTTGTACAAAGAAAAGCAAGCAAATATTGTATTGAGAAAACAAATTAACATATTCCATACGCGCGAATTTTTAAATGGGCCAGTCAGGTCACGCCACGCCATCATCTTCTACCTCCTTCCATTGCTAAAAGTTTAGAAACTTTTACCTACAGACAAAAGTCTGTAGCTATAGCCCTGCGTATTTCCAGAATCTCATACAAGCATGATAAATGAAAACTAATGCTACAGGACAATTTGTCTTGGCCTTGTGAACACCATGGTACCCCTCTTTTGGGCCAATTTTACCTGCATGAGAAAACCCTAAAACGAACAAAGAAAACCTAACAATGGTGGATCTCTGTATGGTTAGCCAAAATGCAATTAATTATTACCAATAGCTTGCAAATGTCTCAAAGATTCAGAATATATCCATGACATATGCTAACAATGCAAAATTTATTAGATTCGATTTCAAAAAAGTAAGGATGTCGTGAGGCACTTACATTGCGTTTCTGGGCACGAAAATGCCTGTTGATGATTGGGATAGACTCCTTGAATACTCAGCAAGCGAATGAGATAGCTGGGAAGGCTTGAGATAGCCTGGAACTATGAAATCAGATTGCTACTTTTTCTTTATTTTTTGAAAGTTCTCCTTCTCTTATCACGCCTCTAACCCTTCTGTGCTTTTGGTCTGCAAATGTTCTATATGTATCCTTGAATGGATTAGGGTTACAAATTTGCTCCAAATCTTTTTCAATTAAGGTGATTGAATCATGATTTGATTCTTATTCAAATATTTCTAAATCAAGAAAAACTCAATCTTTTTGTGTACAAATAAGCCTTGCACGATTTGATCTCATTGCCAGCTATTCATGGACCTGAAATATGCACAAAATCTCAAGGTTTAAATGATTTTGATATTTTCATGATTTTATTTTGGTTTAATTTGATTTAATTGAAATAAAAATAAAAATAAATGAAAAAAATAAAATAAAGGCAAGTGGGAAAGATCATGGGTCGTGGACCATGTTACAAACTCAATACAAGCACAAAAAGTTGGGCCCATTTGACAAAAATTGCAATTTGAGGCATATTTGAGTTTTGGCAATTTTGCAAGAAGGTCAACTTTTCCAATGCATAACTTCCTCAATTTTGACCCTAGAGATGTGTTCTTGGACTTTTTAGAAATCTCGAGATGTCCTCTAAGCAACCCTTTTTGTCTCGTGTCAATTGAGTCTTCCATGTTCATGTATGAAGCTTTGACAAAAAAGGTGTTTTTGTTGACTTTCCAAAATGACCTATAATGTCCAAATTTATATCTTCTTGTGAGTGCATATTTTGAACTTGAGATATGAAGATGAATTATAGGGAATTTCATCCTATTCAAAATGAGCTTAGGATGGGTCATTTCTGATAAAGTATGAGAAAGTTATGCTTGGTCAAAGTTGAGTTGACTTTTCCTACAAAACCCTAATTTAGAAACTTTTGGGTTTTGATGAATTGTGAGCAATCCTTGAGGAATCATGATCAACCCTTTATCAAATGATGAATAATATTTCAAAATGAGGATGTTGACCAAAAATCTTGAAGTTTGACTGTCTGTAGGACCCAGTTGACTTTTGCCCTAGCATAGTCGATTTTCAGGCCCTTGAGCAATTGACTGAGCAAACTTCCTCTGCAAGGCTTGAAAATTGACATGGATGATCTTGAGAGAATATTAGGACAAAAGTGAGCATTTGGGACCCTTTGGAATCAAGTATCTTAATGCAACATGAAACCCTAATTTGAGGTAGACTGCCTTAGGAGAGAGTTTGTCTGGTGAACCCTTGGACTTCCTTGAGCAATTTGAGGATCTCACTTGAAATGTGTTGAGAAATATGGGAGGGAAAATTTTGGGGTACAATAGGGATTCCCTACTCTGTTATGGAATGAAGGCTCTGAGGAGATGTCGGACATGATGTCTTGACATCGTGGTGTTGAGAATTTAGTTTCTCTATTTTGCTGCAGCTGTGTTAGTAGGCCAACTAACTACTAACTTTCTGATGTGTGTGCTGCTAATTTGTGTGATGCTAACCTTGCATATGTTTTCTTTCCATTGTTTTATCTCTAATGTGTATGTTTGATTTATTTTCAATCATATTGTATTGTGCTAGGGTTGTTTGGGGTTTTAGACAAAATGTGACAAAGGGGGAGATTGGTATTTATTTGAAATTATAATTGACATACATTTTGGTAAAACCAATTTGGAAGCAACATATTGAACAAGTTGTTCCAACTTTCAGTTTTCAACATGTCAAAGACGATTTCCCAACCTGGAGATAGGACATCGCATCTACACCAACTGTTAGTTATGTTTCAGCTGGTTTATTAAGTTACTAAATTGTTATGGAATATTCAGTTAGCTTATGTGGTTTATTAAGTTACTGAATTTTTATGTTGTTTTTCAAAGATTGCATAGTTTCTAAATATGGAGAAATTTTAGGAAACTAATGATTGAAGACCTATTATCTTAAAGAAGAATGTGCAGACTTTGTGCAACCTCATTGCTGTAATTTTGAAGCCCAACCCAGTCTAGAATAATGTTATAAATAGACGGGTGTATACCTAGTGTGATACGGTGAGAGAACTGACTTGAAGGTTTTAAGTTTGATTGCAAATGTTGCGGTTAGCAAGAGTCGTCACGGATTTTTCTTTTATCCAAAAGGAAAGGTGAAAAAGCACAGGAAAGACCTTTGAGATTGTTTCTTGAGTTCAGGGGGTAGATTATGAAAAAGGAAGGTATTAGCATCCTTTTCATCCATGGTTTTCCATGGGATGTTAGTTACTTGCTAGATCACTTGCTTTTGTTTGAAATTATGATTTGTGTGATTTTTGAAAGTGTTTTGTAAAAGAGGCCATTGTTTAGGCAATCTTTGTAATGATTCTCGTTCGTAAGAATGTATACAAAGATGTTGATCTTTTGAAAATGTTTTCAATTTTGTAAGATGTTTTGAAATGTGTAGGTGTTTATTTTGAAAATAGCAAGGATGTTTTGTTTGAAATGGAGCAAGTAATTAGGAGAAATCTACCTACTCAAATGTCTTTCTTGTTCATTTTCTTTTCCTTTTACATTGTTGTCTTACCATTGATTTGGTAAGCAACTCTATCTTTGGATGTAAACGGGACGGTCGTGGGTCATCGTATAGCCATGATTAGCAATGTTTCAAGGTATCTTAGCATTTTTGAGGGACTAAGATCATTTTGTAAGGCAACTATGAATAGCTTTATCGAGGGACTATGATCTTATATTTGTTTGTTTTTGCTAAGATACCTTACATGCGTAATATGACCATTTTGTATAAGGCAACCAAGTGGAGTAACTCTAGGGGTGTTTGTGTGCAAGTGTGTCATTTTCATGCTTGATTTTGTCTTGAATTAAGGTTTTATATTTGATTGATTTTATTCTTTCCATACAAACCCTAATTACTAGCATATTATGTAAAAGCGATAAATGGCAAAATTTAAAGTTACTACGCTATTACAACACTTGTGGGAGGGGGGTATACAATTTATGAATATGGATTGCAATAATATAAACCTAATTAATCTATTACAACCAAATTGAATATTGTACAAATATATAAAGTACAAATGCAAATTGAAAGAAAAGATTTTTGTGTTTGGATGTTTGTATGAAAGAGGTTTTAACCTAAACCTAATTAGAGAAGAAAAGGTAATTAAATTAAAATAACTTAAGTTAATTAAGAAAAGAAATTAATTAAGAAAATATTTTAATAAAACCCTAAATCTCTTTTAGTTGATTAAAGGAAAATTAGTTTAAAGGAAAAGAGTATTTTTATATTTTTGTCTTGAAAATAATATATAGTGTTATGAAATATTTTTGGCCTTTTTTTTATTAAAATAAATGTATTTAAATAATTATAAAGAAATAAATAAATGACTTAGTTTATAATTTAATTTACAAGGTAATTAGTAAATACAAATAAAGTATAATGAATAAAAATAATTTTTTTATATAGAAAAATATTTAAATTTTATCAAAATATAAATCTATTATTTTTATATTTTTTATGATTTTTTTGGTGTTTTAGAAAATATATTTTAAAAGAAAAAAAACTAAATAAATAAATAAAAATAAAATGGGCCAAGGTGGTGTCACAAGTAAACAGGGGGTATGCTAGCAAAAAAAATAAAAAGAATGTTAGGCCCACAGGCCCAGCGCCTGCAAACAAAATCCAAAAATGTCAAAAAAATATGGAAAAAAGCAAAATGGTCACGCTGAGGCTTGAGCCCAGGACCACTGGGTGAACCGTCACGCGCTTTACCACTAGGGTGACTATACATCCGTTTATATAAACAAAACCATGAATATATAAGACAAATAAAGTCCTGATGACTTCATCTTCAACCTCCAACCGGTGTACGTGTAACTTCTTTATTTCTCAACAAAAATGGAAAGTGACAAAATAAAAGTTGTTGCATTCTTCCTCACGAATCTAACCATGTAAATAACTAAGGCTGAAAGTCAAAGATAAAAGAGAATTTCTCTGGCCCTAATTTAAACCCTAAAATTTTCAGAAACTTCAATTCTAAAATTCTCTAAGCTCAATACATATAAATGCAAACTATGGATATGTACAGCTTTGTGGCAATGAGGTCTACATTTTATCTTCACAAATGCAAGCCTAACAATGCCTAAATAATGAGATATAAGTTCAAGAAAAATACCTCAAAACTGGAAATTGTGAAATGAAAATGAGCTTGTTTCGAGCAGTGCTGATGATCAGGTTAGCTTCCTTGGACCTCTAGGAAGCTAATGCAATGGCTGGCTTGAGCTGAGGATCGTTGGAATGGTCTGGAGAACTCCAACTGTGATGCTCTGTTTTTGGTTATAGAAGACAAGGAAAATGATGTTACAGATATGAAACAGGCACTAGGATGAGTTACTCTTGATGCAAGGAAGCTTTAGAAACTAAAAGGCCAAGAAACGCACGAGGGAAATGTGAGATTGGTATGTAAAGTCAGAACTTGCACAACAATGGTGTTTTTGAACAATTTCGAGCTAGAAGGAGTTTGAGTGAGTTTCAGGGGCTTCTTGCTCGTGTGTCAACTTGCAAATAGTATGTATACTTATAAGCAAGAAGTTTTGAGGCTTGTAACAACTCAGAATTTGAATTTGCATCCTTAAGCCAAACATGTGATTTTTTTGAGAAAAACAAGTTTCAATGTTTGTGTACTTGCTAAGATAGAGTGTTTAAGCTTTAAACACACTTTCTTCTGACTTTGTAGGTGAAGTGTGATCAGAGGGAACAAGTTAGAGGCTCAAGAGTGGACTTTATGCAAAAAGCTTGCTTTACAAGAATGGTATTGTTAGCTTTCTTCCCAAAATGGCAATGTGAATAGGATAAAGCTTAAATCACTTGAATTATAGCTCAAAAGATTATGTAATCCATTAATTATGGAGTGACAAACAAGTTTGAGGCCTGCAAAGCAAAGATCATGCAGCCTAACATTGATTTGCATTTGTGTTCATCATGAAAATGACCTATAATTCAAGTGACAGAACACCAACTTCATCTCTTCGATTCTCCCTACTCAAGAATGATCTCAAGGAGTTCTTGGACATTTTGGAAAGCTTGAAATGTGCTCTACAACTCATCTTTGAATTTCTTTTGCAAATTCCCCTTGGAACCATGTGAAAAATTTCCATGAAGTTAGGTAAAAAATTTGCCTAACTAGGGCAAAATTTCACTAAGTTATTTTTAGTTCATAAGCATGTATTCACAAAATTATATCTTGAGATCCAAGAATTTTTAGGAGAAGTTGTGTGAATCAAAGTTGTATATTTAATGGATATCTACAACTTTCATGTTGTAAGTTTCTCTTGAATCATCTTGCATCAGGGTGAAAATTTGGATCAAAGTTATGGAAAAACATGAAATTTCCAACACTTAGAAAAATTTCCAAGTTTAGAAATTTTGACTTTTCAAAATGAAATCTTGACTTTTCAATTTATTTATGAATAAGTTTCATATTTTGACATGTTTTTATGGATTATGATCTTTGGCACTTGAATTTGAACAAAAAGTCAAAGTTTGACTTTTCAGTATACATTTGACTTTTGATTAGTTGACTGCAAAATTCAGCTATTAATCCAATGGATTTGCAATGTTTTGAATTATGTCATTAGGTTAAAATGATGTAATTAGACTCTTGAGATCATTCCTTAAACCAATTTATCATTTTCTAGGTCAAAAATCAGAAATTGCCCCTTCCCAATCAAAACCCTAATTTTGACCATTTTGCCCTTTTGGAGATTTGATCAAATTTCTTGAGGAATGGTGGTCCAAACTTGATAAAATAATACATATGGGTCTAAAATGTTTATGTGGATAAACAATTATGAAGTTTTACTGTAAATTGGCTATGGTTGACTTTTTCCCCAATACAGCTGATTTTTAGGTCAACTGTTCATTTGACTGATCAAAAGTGTGATCCAAGGCTTAAAACTTGACATGAATAATCTTTGGGGTCCATAATTATTCTTGAAAGTAATATGAAGCATTGATAGTTCAAAAATCCTTGTGCAAACTCAAACCCTAATTTTGGTCATCAGTGCCTGAGGAGGTGTCTTGAGCTGATCAAACCCTAGTGCAGTCTTGAACCCAATGAGATCTTGTGAGCAAATTCTTGAATAATGAGAGGGCAAATTTTGGGGTACAACAGCTGCCCCTGTTCAATATTCTTAAGCCTGAAGAGTTATATTGGCATGCTTTGCCAGTCGTGACTCGAAGGTGGAAGATGATTGGACACTAGAGTGCCCAGAAATTTGCACTTGGTGATGTGATGGTTGAGGGAATGGGCTTAAAAATGCCATTTGGAGAAGTGATAGAAAGTTTCTGGAGATGGGCTTATAGATGCCATCCAAGAGTGATTGTTGAATTGTAATTTGTAAGCTGGAAGAGTGAGTATCAGAATGGCGTCCGTGTCTAGAGCATATCTAAACTGTACCTAAAAACCTTGTTTGAATGAGTATCAGAATGACATCTGTATCTGGAGCGTATCTGAACGGTGTTGGAAATTTGAATCCGAATGAGTATTGTAACACCCCTTCTAAATAACCCGCGAATATATTAATTAAATCAGAGTAACATGGAAAACAGGGATGTGACAATCCAAGATAAATATAAAAACCTCAAATCTACAGTTATCATGCTTTACTGAAGGAATTATTAAGATAAATATTCAAATCAATATCATGTTCTACACAGCGGAAATGTCTCAAAACTAGAATAACTTTACTTCATAAGTATTCCCAACATAAATTAAACAATAGAGTATAAAATAAAACTCATCATTCAAACGTTTCCCCTAGTGTTACAACCTATCAGAGCACGACACTGACACGCGGACTTAAAGTAACATAGCTCTAGAGCCATCCTCACCAACTCCTGAGCTGCTAACTTTAATCTGAAATTGTAAAGTAAGGGTGATATTTCTCATAATTAACATGCATTATAAGTTTCTCAATCAACATTATATCACAAGCACATTATTTCACCCATTTAGCATAAATTCAGATTCAACACGCAGTTCCAATCATACAAGTCATTATGCCCAAGTCAATAATCAACCAAAGAATTGTAACACTGGAAGACATCCTAACATGTTACAATTCCATGAAAACCCAAATGCAGACACAATGCATGTGGTACCAACACGTGACCAAGTCACCCAACACTGATCCATCATCAACCAGATACAACAACACTGATCCATCATCAACCGGATACAACAACCATCGATTCGTCCATAACACTCGGACACGAATCCAGCCTAACCACCCATCATCACCCGGGTATCGGTTAACGACAATACAAGTCAAATTCCACACAATGGGAATTAACTTCACCAAAACAATGCATATGCATGCACATCACCAGCATGCAACATCAAGTCAACAGAATATGATCACAACATAATTCCAAATAATGCCAAAACCAATATATCACGTGATCACATCTCAATCGTAATGGATAGCAGGCATAACACATAAGTATCAGTTCTCATTCACCAAATCAGAATAATTTACAAACAATTCTACATCATTCTCAAAATACCAAAGTTTACAAAAATCGGGAATTTGACTCTTTTTAAAATAATTTTATTAAAATAATATTTTTCTTATTTTATAAGATAATATTTTTAATTTAAGAAATACTGCCGAAAACGGCACTCAAATCGGACTTACGGTTTGAAAGTTATGAATTTTCAAAGTTTAATATTTTTCAAAAAGTTACAGCAGAACTCGGTTCCTACTTATGCAGGAACCGGTTCCTGCGAAGTCCAAAAATCACCCTTCTGGAAAATGTATGGGAACCCAGTTCCTACCTATACAGGAACCGGTTCCTACGGGCGTTTTTGCAAGTTTTTGTAAATTTACAAAGTGGAACCCGGTTCCTCCCCACTGGGAACCGGTTCCCACGACCTGCAGAGTCAAAAACTGCTATTTTTGACAGCATTATGTATCTCAATCCATTCCTTTTCATTCCCATACGAATGACCACATCAATTAACACCAGAATCACCCAAGTAACATCAACATAATTTCAAATAACACAATTCAACCATTCCTAACAATCCTATATCATGCAATTGGTTCAATTCCACACAATTTGACAACATTAGGGACAAATTCTACAAACCTAGAAAAATCCTAAATTGAGATTCCTAACATGCTTAATCAATTCTATTGATCCCAAAATCTATAAGGCATAGTAATTAATCGAAATCACCCCTTACCTCGCGATGATCCTTCGAATTCACGGCGTTTGGCTTTTTCCTCTCTCCTCTTCTCTTCTCCAATTTCACGTATAATGACTTTTCCCAATAACCTTCTTTTTTCTTTTCTTTTTTATCCTTATTTTTATATTCCTTTTATTATTTGCCAAATAATAGTAATAAATTAGTTATTATTTAGTAGAGCTTTTTACTTCACACACCTCTAATTCAACCTTACACCCCCCGGTCTTCCTTTTTAATTCCATAATTAATTCATCCATTTAATCCAAAATATTATTAATTAAGCCTTTAATTAATTTAATAATTAAATTCCTAATTATTTAACACTTGAATTAATTTGGGGTGTCACAACTCTCCCCTACTAAAAGAGTTTTCGTCCTCGAAAACATACCTTAGACGAACAGTTCGGGATACGAGTCCTTCATCTGGCTCTCCAGCTCCCAAGTGACATTTCCATCTGCTGGTCCTCCCCAAGCCACTCTTACCAACGCGATCTCCTTGCCCTGCAACTGTTTCAACTTCCGATCCTCAATTCTCGCAGGTACCGCTTCCACAGTCAAATTCTCTCGTACCTGTATATCGTCTACCCGAATCTCATGAGACGGATCAGCAATGTACTTCCTTAGCTGAGATACATGAAAAACATCATGCAAATTTTCAAGTGACGGCGGCAAAGCAATCTAATAAGCAACTTTCCCAACTCTCTTGGTAATCTGAAACGGACCAATAAAACGTGGAGTCAACTTCTTTGACTTCAAAGCTCGACCAATACCAGTCATCGGAGTAACTCGCATAAAAACATGTTCTCCTTCGCTAAACTCAAGATCTTTCCTCCTCTTATCGTGATAACTTTTCTGATGACTCTGGGAAGTCCTCATCTTCTCCTGAATCATCTTAATCTTTTCCGAAGTCTGTTGGACAATTTCCGGTCCAATCACAGCACTCTCTCCAGATTCATACCAACACAACAGTGTCCGACACCTCCTACCATACAATGCCTCAAACAGAGTCATACCAATGCTCGAATGAAAACTATTGTTGTAGGTAAACTCAATCAATGGTAGATAACTATCCCAAGCTCCACCTTTCTCCAACACACAAGCTCTTAACAAATCTTCCAACGACTGAATCGTTCTCTCTGTCTGACCATCTGTCTGTGGATGATAAGCGGAACTCAAACGCAACTTAGTACCCAAAGCTTCTTGCAATCCCGTCCAGAATTTAGATGTAAACCTCGGATCTCGATCTGACACAATACTAGAAGGAATACCGTGCAAACTCACAATCTTCTCAACATACAATTCTGCCAACCTTTCCATCGGATAATCCATTCTTATCAGAATAAAGTGAGCAAATTTCGTCAACCGATCAATAATAACCCAGATAGAATCACAATTCTTCGATGTCCTTGGCAAACCAGACACAAAATCCATAGAGATTCCATCCCATTTCCATTCCGGAACAAACAACGGTTCCATCAATCCTGACGGTTTCTGATGCTCAATCTTCGACTTCTGACAAACCAAACAAGCATACACAAACTCAGCAATTTTCTCTTTCATTCCCGGCCACCAAAACAACTTCTTCAAATCATGGTACATTTTAGTAGCACCAGGATGAATACTCAATCCACTACAATGTCCTTCTTCCATAATACTCTTCTAATCTCTGCAACATCCGGAACACACACCCTATTACCAAATCTCATAACACCATTCCCATCAATCCGAAACTTGCCTCCTTGACCTTGGTTGATCAATGTCAATTTATCAACTAACCCAACATCGGACTTCTGTCCATTCCGAATTTCTTCCAGAATAGCACTAGTCAGTTTCAACATACCCAATTTCACACTATTCGGAGTAGTTTCACATACCAAACTTAAATCTCTGAACTGCTCAACCAAATCTAACTCACGGACCATTAACATCGAAATATGCAAGGACTTCCTACTCAAGGCATCCGCAACAACGTTTTCCTTACCAGGATGGTAATTCAAACCGAAATCATAATCCTTTAGAAATTCTAACCATCTCCTCTGCCTCATATTCAACTCTTTCTGATCAAAGAGATACCTCAGACTTTTGTGATCACTGAACACCTCAAACCGAGAACCATATAAATAATGCCTCCACAACTTCAAAAAAAACACAACAGCTGCCAACTCCAAATCATGAGTCGGATAATTCCTTTCATGTACTTTCAATTGTCTCGAAGCATAAGCCACAACCTGCTTATCTTGCATCAACACACCACCTAATCCCATTAATGATGCGTCACAATACACAACAAAAGACTTAGTCGGATTTGGAAAAATCAAGATCGGAGCACTTGTCAACCTCCTCTTCAGCTCTTGAAATCCTTTCTCACATTCAACATCCCAAACAAACATCTGACCCTTCCCGGTCAACTTAGTCAACGGTAACGCTAATTTGGAAAATCCTTCTATAAACTTCCTGTAATAACCTGCAAACCCAGAAAACTACGGATCTCAGAAGCATTCTTCGGCGTTCCCCACTGAGATACTTCTTCTACCTTCGTAGGATCCACAGCAATTCCATTCTTGGAAATTACATGGCCAAGAAAACTTACTTCAATTAACCAGAATTCACACTTGGACAACTTCGCATAAAGCTTCTTCTCTTTCAACAATTCCAACACAACTCTAAGATGTTCTGCATGCTCTTCATCGCTCTTCAAATAAATTAGAATATCATCAATGAACACCACCACAAACTTATCAAGATACGGATGAAATATCTGTAGCGATAAAAATGTAGCGGGGTAAATCGGAGATCGAACTATTAATTAATCCGTCTCACAAAAGCAAGAGTCGCCACCGCGCTTTATTATTTCCAAGGGAAAAGGGAAAAGAGCGAAATAAAACCCTAAAGTATGCAATGTAAAATAATACTTTTAAAAGTAATGAAAATACAAGGCGTTTTTGAAAAGAGGTCTTGAGTTTGGGGATTGGTTATACAATGGGAAGGTATTAGCACCCAATGCATCTATAGTATCCTATAGGAACCTTTTGAAATATCTGTTTTTTTTTTTGTTTAAATTGGTTTGCTTACTAAATGAGTGTGTGGATGAGATTTTAAAAATGCAATGACCTAATGTCGATGTTTTAGCTTAAAAGAGGGGAAGTTTAAAAATAGAGTTTTTTAGGATATTTAAGTTAAGATTAACAAAAAAACTAAAAAATGTATGAAGAGGTTTCGCCTAATCGTATTAGATATATTCGATGACATGAAGTCACCAAAATTAATCATTTCCCTTGGAATGGGCACAAAAAAAAGATGAATATTAAAATATAAATACTCAAAGAATCCACAAGAATAAAAATCACAACGAAATAATTCCGAGTAAACAAAGAAACAATTACAAATAAACAATAAGGAAATCAATTGAAGAGACAAAGAAAATTAAATGTAAAAGAGAGATATAACAAAGTTATCTAAATTAAATTAAAATTCTAAGATTACTAAATAATTCTAAACTAAATTAAAACTCTAAAAGTTATTAACTTAAATCTAACTAAAAATAATACTAAAATTACTAAATTAATCCTAAACTTAAACTAATAAAATTGGTCAAATTATTAAAATTTGTCTAATTAGAACTACACATCTATTTGATTAAATTTACTAATTAAACTAAATTAATAAAATTCTAAAAAAAGCTAAAAAGAAAATAAATAGAAAGAGGGGTATCAAAAAAATTAAAGGGGGTAGATAATAAGCAATTTGTATGGGCTAAACTGATCAAACAGGGGGGGCGAAACTAGCAGAAACGAGATGGGTTTAAGCAAGGGAAACAGGTTATGGCCCATTATTTGGAACAATCTTTTTTAGGGTTCGTTGTTTTATTTCATTTGGAAAACGGCCAGGGTTTGACATGCAGAGGCGCCGTTCGCTTGCTCTTCGTCTTCTACGTTCATTCTTCCGCTTCTCTTGAGCCAAAACGTTTAGGAACCTCTTTGCCTCAAAGCTGCCAGCGCCACCAACTGCTTCTCCTCCTCCCCATGGATCGCTCAGTGATATGGTGCGAAGGTGACGATCTCGTTCTCTCAATGCGTTAGGGTTTTATGATTTTGCATGTTTATGATTTCACATTCATTTGATTCTGACTTTAGCTTTAACATTGTTGTTTCTGTCAAGGTGTACGAAATGGAAGGAAAGAAGTTATATTACCTTGATGGAGGAGGGGAATGAATGGTGGTGGAGGCGCTCAGGCGGCTGGATGGCGAGGAGGCAGTGACGTGAACTTGCTCGGACTCCTGGTTGGTGTATTCTTTGTCTTTTGATTCTTGGTTTGATGATGATTTTGAAAACCCTTATGTGATATTTTTCTTCTTCTCTGTTTGCCCTGCTGCCTGCCTTGTATGATTCAGTACTTCTTTATCTTTTTCTTCTGTTGACCTTAGTTGCCTTCCTGATTTTCTCTTTGTCTTTGTCGCCTTGAGTTGCCTTGATGCTGTATAATTTGATTATTTAGCCCTATGATGAATATCTCTGAGGGCCTTTGGGATGTTTGACCCTGTGTGTTCCTGAACACGCTTTAGCTTGATGGTTTTTGGTGAAGATTTCAGGTTTGTGGCTTATGAGGTCTTGACAGTTTTAAGGTTGTTGATTGATGGATTTACTGGTTTATGCTTCAGGCAGGTTGAAGGCTTGACATGGTTAAGGTTTGTATGCTTTTCTAGTTCTTTGCAGATATTTGAATGTTGACACAGGTTTGTTTGAAAAGGTTGAGCTTGATAGGCTTGAATCAGTTTTAGGCTTAAGCCTTATGCAGGTTATGTGTTTGGATAGTTTTCTGGTTAGGCTTGATGTTGTTTGGGATATGGCTTTCAGCAGGTTTGACCATTAATGTTTATGCAGTGTTTGGACATGTTTATGTTTGATAGCTTCGGGCTGTTGGACAAGTGAGGTTTTAATGGTTATCAGGCCATGGTTTTATGGTTTGTGCTTCAGGCAGGTTGAGGGCTTGACATGGTTAAGATTTTGGTACAAGTTTAGGTTTGTGGTATTTGTTTGACAGGTTATGGTTTAAGGCTTGAAACAGGTTTTTTGAACTCAGGCCTTTGCTTGAAAAGTTTGTGTTGTTCCTATATCAGTTTGTTGGCCTGCCTTTTGATGGTGCAGGTTTTCGTTGTTTTGTCAATTTCCCTTTGATACTTCTGCCCCCTCTACTGTTTCATTCAGTTTGTTTATCTTTTTCTATGCCTCTTTATCCACTGTGTTACTGCAGTTTTGTTTTCTATCTCTTTTCTGCCTAAAGCCAAAACCTGTAAACCCAATTCTTTTCTCTCTTCTCTCTCCTTAGTACAGCTTAAAACATTAAAATGTTATGTGTACTTTAGTTCTGAAAAAGCAAAGGCTGGGAAATGATGAAACTAGAAATAGTTGGCTTGCATATATGGTCTTAACCTGCATATTTCCTTCTTTAGCTTTCCTGCATCAGTTACAGTATGGAGGAGCCTTTGTATTTTGACATACTTCCATATTTTGGACAGTTGACGTTGGACTTTGTTTTGACAATTTGAAACTTTACACATGCTGTTGGTTTTGAACTATGTAGTTGATTTTGAACTATGCAGTTGGTTTTGAACTATGCAGTTGGTTTTGGCAAAAAATGAATTTGTGCATTTCAAATACTTGTGCATTCATAATTATTAAGCAATATTCATCCCTTTTTGTGAACCGGCAGAAATCCTGTGATTTGCAAAGAGGGTAAAACTGATTCCGGCCGCTTGCTTTTAATGATGAATTTTAAATTAATTGTCTGCTTTTAATTATATCTATTTCTGATTTTTTTCTTTAATTATTCTTTGCAGATAAAATCAAAGGTGCATCAAAGAAGTATTGGATAGAAGATGAAGATTTAGAACTTAGAAAAATTAGGATAGTTTTTTATTTCACTTTAAACATTTGTAAAATTATCATTGTAAATACTTTGTAAATAAATACGGTATTTAAACAACAATTGTAACAATTAGAATAAAGATGAATAAAACCCTATTATTTTACCGGTTAATTCTTTTCTTCTTTTCAATTATTTACTTTATTATTTATAATTCTTTAAATTATAATAATTGAAAATAAATTCCAACTATTTAAACTCAGAATAATAAATAATTAAATAAACATTGTTTTAGCATTGATCAATTAATAAACTTCTTTTCAATTATTTACTTTATTATTTATAATTCTTTAAATTATAATAACTGAAAATAAATTCCAACTATTTAAACTCAGAATAATAAATAATTAAATAAACATTGTTTTATCATTGATCAATTAATAAACTTCTTTTCAATTATTTACTTTATTATTTATAATTCTTTAAATTATAATAACTGAAAATAAATTCCAACTATTTAAACTCAGAATAATAAATAATTAAATAAACATTGTTTTATCATTGATCAATTAATAAACTTGGCGTTTCAAAATAATCAGCTCTTGACTTCTAAAGAAAAGTTGTAGTTGTCAAGGAGAATCATAGGTAAAATAATAACTTAAAAAAAAGTGTCGAAATTTGAAAAAGTTATGAATTTTAAAAATCTGCTTTGCAAATTGATAAAATAGGTCAAATCGCTTGTGAACGCTTGCAATGTAATGATGCAGATGGGAGATGGTATCTTAGGTCAAAATTTGGGGTACAACAGCTGCCCCTATTTAAGTTTCTTCTATCCGGAGATATGAAGGTTAAAATCTTCGTCTCGACGAGATTGAAGGTACTTAAATACATAATACGCAAATTTTGCCCTAAGATTCCGCCATTATGTTTGTGATATGAATGTAGTAATTGAATTCACAGAGAAAGATATTGTATGAAACAAGATAATGCTGGAGAAATCAAACACCAACAAAACACAGGGACCTAGATTATACACTACTGGGGAAATGAGCCATCGACTTCAAATAATAGACTCTTGACAGCGAATAAAAAATTTGAGAGAATACGACCTCTGACCCTAACAAAGAAGGCATCTTGCATAGGCCATAAAAACAAATCATTGACCCAAAATAATAGTGAGTTCACAACTCAAGGTCAAAGATAGACGAAAAATGTATCAATTTTGCTGATAATGGACTACCAACTTCTGAAGGCAAAGATTTCATAACGAGTCTCTCTGCGAGATTTTCGGAGATATACCAATTAATGCTGAAATAATAATATGGTTGTAGATACACAAACTGCTCAAATAAAGATGATGCCACTTGCTGTCGTTCAAAGATGTTAATAACATACAAGCTGCTCAAATAAAGAAGCCGCCACTTGCTGTCTTCCAACAATACTATAACATACAAGCTGCTCAAATAAAGAAGCTGCCACTTGTTGTCGTCCGGGGATGTTAATAACATACAAACTGCTCAAATAAAGAAGCCGCCACTTGCTGTCTTCCAAAATACTATAACATACAAGCTGCTCAAATAAAGAAGCTGCCACTTGCTGTCTTCCAAAAATACTATGACATACAAGCTGCTCAAATAAAGAAGCAGCCACTTGCTGTCTTCCAAAAATACTATGACATACAAGCTGCTCAAATAAAGAAGCTGCCACTTGCTGTATTCCAGAAAAATAATAACGTACAAGTTGCTCATGAAGAGACTGCCGCTTGCCGTTTCCAAAAATAATAATAACGCACAAGTTGCTCATGAAGAGACCGCCGCTTGTCGTTTTCTAACGATGTCTATAACGTACAAGTTGCTCATGAAGAGACCGCCGCTTGTCATTTTCCAAAAATAATAACGTACAAGTTGCTCATGAAGAGCTGCCGCTTGTCGTTTTCCAAAAATAATAACGTACAAGTTGCTCATGAAGAGCTGCCGCTTGTCGTTTTCCAAAAATAATAACGTACAAGTTGCTCATGAAGAGCTGCCGCTTGTCGTTTTCCGAAGAATAACTCAGAAGGAAATTGTGATGACACTGTCAGAGAACAAAATCTTCATCAAAGGGAAACATGAATAGATCCTTCCCGAGGAGATCAAATACTTAAATGTGCAAAATAAATGCACCATTCGTCTAGGTCGCGACTTCACTGGGGAAAATCATGAGATAGCCTATGCAAGAGACAACAACTTCCTCCAGGAATAAACCAGAGGGAAAACAGTCAAACAAGACTCCACCCAATGAGAAAGTAACTTGATCGGGGGATTCATCCTATCCAGAAATGGACAAGGTAGGCTAAATCAAAAAAATCATCCACGAGGCTTAGCTCAGTTGGGGAATTTAGAAAGGAAGCACATTTTCTGCCTAAGCTAACCTTCTACTTGGAAAGAACATGTACATTGTCTTAATAAACAAAGTATACAACCCAAAATCAACAACAAATGTGAATATGCATGCGTGATATAAGTGTAAATGAGTAAATGAATGTTATGCTGACAAAACAAACAGATGGAATATCTTGAAGACGATAAGATGTCACGAAATAATAGATACTCGGCCAATCTTAAAAAAACGGAAAATAACTGGAACTGGAACCACAAAGCAACGTCAGAGCGTATCACGCTACAAGGCTCAAGTCTTCTGAGGAGAAAAGTATTCAACCCCAATCTTCTAATACCAATAGACTACTGGCATGAGACAAAGCGTACCACACTTTATGAATCGCTCAAATAAAGATAACCAAAACAACGCTTAACTGGAAAAACTGGGGAGTCACCAAACTTAGTACCACGAGAAACGCAAGTTTACACAACCAACACCTCATGACGATTTTGAAATAAAACATGTTCATCATGCGAGGATAAATTACTGTATTGTTTTGCATTTCATGGCTTGACCATCCTCGGAACAATTGTTAATATTCCTTTCATTATTCACGACACATTTTTAAAATAAGAATACTTTAAATAACTTTGTTTCAAACATTTCCGTAAAATTAAAATTTTGCCCACAAAAGGTAAATGCTCAAATTTAGTTAATAAGATGGTAGTTCGCTAACAACGCGACTCCAACGGTTTACAAAAGTTTGGGAAATAGTACATGAAAGAAAGGGTTACACAAAAACAATGATCACTATTCTCCCTAACAACTTCGAATTCCAAAATGTGCTCAAATGCAAAGACTGGTCTGACCAAAAACTTGCCTAAGCTGCCCTTTCGGGTTTTCAACTTAGCAAACTGTCAACTCAAACTTAAGCGAAATACTTCTTGACTGCATCGGCGTTCATGGAGCGCGGGAGCTCTTCACCGTCCATATTGGTGAGAATCAAGGCACCTCCAGAGAAAACTTTCTTAACGACATACGGTCCTTCATAATTCGGAGTCCACTTGCCCCTAGAATCAGGTTAGAAAGATAATATCTTCTTGAGCACAAGGTCACCTTCTCTGAACTCGCGTGGTCGAACCTTCTTATCAAAAGCCTTCTTCATTCTCTACTGATATAATTGACCGTGACACAATGCTGTCAATCTCTTTTCTTCAATTAAATTCAACTGATCATATCTACTTTGACACCATTCAGCCTCAGAAAGTTTAGCTTCCATCAACACTCTCATAGGCGGAATCTCAACCTCCACGGGGAGTACTGCTTCCATACCGTAAACTAGGGAAAATGGGGTTGCGCCTGTTGAAGTTCGAACTGAAGTGCGGTATCCATGCAGAGCAAACGGAAGCATTTCATGCCAATCTTTATAAGTTACCACCATCTTCTGGACAATCTTCTTGATGTTCTTGTTAGCAGCTTCAACTGCCCCATTCATCTTCGGCCTGTAAGGAGAAGAATTATGATGTTCGATTTTGAACTCTTCACAAAGCTCTCTCATCATCTTGTTATTCAAATTCGAACCATTATCAGTGATGATCTTGCTCAGGATACCGTATCGACAAATGATCTGATTCTTGATAAATCTGACTACCACCTGTCTGGTTACATTAGCATAAGATGCTGCCTCCACCCATTTAGTAAAATAATCGATCGCTACCAAGATGAAACGATGACCATTTGAAGCTTTGGGTTCAATCATTCCAATCATATCAATTCCCCACATAGAGAAAGGCCAAGGTGAAGAGATAACATTGAGGAGGGTCGGTGGCACATGTATCTTGTCCGCATAAATCTGGCATTTATGACATTTCTTCACATATTTGCAGCAATCAGATTCCATTGTCATCCAATAGTAACCAGCTCTCAACATCTTTTTAGCCATTGCATGTCCGTTGGCATGTGTGCCAAAGGATCCTTCATGTACTTCTTGCATCAGTATGTCTGCTTCATGTCTGTCTACACATCTGAGCAAGACCATGTCGTAATTCCTCTTATACAATACTTCTTCATTGAGGAAGAAACTGCTTGCTAATCTTCTCAACGTCTTCCTATCTTTATTGGATGCCCCAGGCGGGTACTCTTGAGTTTGAAGAACATGTTTAATGTCATAGAACCACGGTTTGTCGTCGATGACCTCTTCTACTGAGAACACATGAGCAGGTCTGTCGAGGCGCATAACCCGGATTGTAGGCACATCGTTCCAACCATTCACTTGAAACATTAAAGACAAAGTAGCTAAAGCATCAGCCATTTGGTTTTCATCTCTAGGGATATGATGTAACTCCACTTTGTTGAAGAAAGTTAACAATCTTCTAGCATAGTCTCTGTAAGGGATCAAACCAGGATGACGAGTCTCCCATTCTCCTTTGATTTGATTAATTACCAATGCCGAGTCTCCGTAAATATCAAGAATCTTAATCCTTAGATCCACTGATTCTTCGAGACCCATAATACATGCCTCATATTCAGCCATGTTATTCGTGCAGTCAAACTTCAATCTTGCCGTGAACGGGATATGAGTACCTCGGGGAGTGACGATGATTTCCCCAATCCCATTTCCATAAGAGTTCACAGCTCCGTCAAATATTAAACCCCAATGGGATTCGGGATCAGGTCCTTCTTCAGGTAACGGCTCTTCACAATCTTTAGCTTTCAAGTACATAACATCTTCATCTGGGAAATCAAACTTGATGGATTGATAATCGTCAATTGGTTGGTGAGCCAAATGGTCGGCTAAAATACTCCCTTTGATTGCTTTCTGAGTGTGATACTCAATGTCATATTTGGATAACAACATCTGCCAACGGGCTATTCTTCCAGATAAGGCGGGCTTCTCAAAGATATACTTGATCGGATCCATTTTGGAGATCAACCAAGTGGCATGGTTAATCATATACTGGTGCAGACGGCGAGCAACCCAAGCTAAAGCACAACAGGTTTTCTCAAGCAATGAGTATCGAGACTCACAGTCTGTGAACTTCTTACTCAGATAATATACGGCATGTTCCTTTCTTCCAGTCTCATCTTGTTGACCAAGCACACATCCCATGGAATCTTCCAATATGGTCAGGTACATAATCAAAGGTCTTCCTTCCACTGGAGGAATCAAAATGGGAGGTTCAAGCAAATATTCTTTGATGCTATCAAAAGCTCTCTGACAATCTTCTGTCCACACACATCCTTGGTTCTTTCTGAGAAGCTTGAAAATCGGCCCACATGTAGTAGTCATATGAGATATAAATCTAGAAATATAGTTCAGTCTCCCAAGGAATCCTCTTACTTGTTTTTTTGTCTTGGGTGCGGGCATTTCCCGAATAGCTTTGACTTTATCAGGATCTACCTCAATACCTTTCTGACTGACAATGAAACCCAGAAGTCTTCTAGAACGAACACCAAAAGTGCACTTGTTGGGATTCAGACGGAGTTTATACTTTCTCAAACGCTGGAATAACTTCAGTAAATGTTCCAAGTGATCTTCTTCAGTTTGTGATTTGGCAATCATGTCATCTACATACACTTCTATCTCTTTATGCATCATATCATGGAACAAAGCAGTCATGGCCCTTTGGTATGTTGCACCAGCATTCCTCAAACCAAACGGCATAACCCGATAACAAAATGTTCCCCAAGGTGTAATGAAACTTGTCTTCTCCATATCTTCTGGTGCCATCTTGATTTGATTGTAACCAGAGAAACCATCCATGAAAGAAAAGACTTTGAACTTTGCGGTACTGTCGACCAATACGTCAATGTGCGGCAATGGGAAATCATCCTTTGGGCTAGCTCTATTCAGATCTCTATAGTCTACACACATTCGAACTTTGCCATCTTTCTTAGCAACAAGCACTATATTGGCTAACCATTGAGGATAGACCGATGTAACAAGGAAACCTGCATTAATTTGTTTTTTAACTTCTTCTTTGATCTTGTCAGCCATATCGGGACGAGACCTTCTCAACTTCTGCTTAATCGGCGGACATTCGGGTCTCAACGGTAAACGATGCTCCACAATATTGTTGTCCAAACCTGGCATATCTTGGTAGGACCAAGCAAACACATCAACATACTCTTTGAGAAGCTCCAACATTTTCTCTTTGACCTCTGGGATAAGCAATGCTCCGACCTTGACTTCCTTTTTATCTTCTTCATTACCTAAATTGATCATCTCTATAGGCTCTTCAAACGGCTGAATAGTCTTTTCATCGTGCTCAAGTAAACGGGAAATTTCATCAGGAATCTCTTCACTATCCTCTTCTTCGGCTCTGAACACAGGGAATTCAAAGTTGGGAGGGGGCATAGGATCATTGTTTTCAATGGTTAAGTCATGGATTAATCTGCACATATGATTATGCTTTATTTTAGAGATCGATTAATTATGAATGTTGTACAAATGAAACAAAATATTATTATATTTTCCTATTACTACCAATTAATTTTCATTACTATTTCCCAGAAAAAGTGAAAAATAAAACAGTAGTGGACAAAATAACATTTTCATTCATGAGGGGAAATACTTGAAACAAAGAGCCCAGACATTTTCTCTTTTGCCTTGGGCAGAGCAAAAGGATTTATTTTCAACATAGCCCGACACAAATACTTTTCGCCTTGGGCAGAGCGAAAGTTTTTTTTTCAAAAATAAAACAAAACATTACTCAGAAATGTGCATCACAACAGGAACATCAACAGCAATCCAGTTCTGGCAAACAACTCCATGCGTTACAAAATCGGGTAAATCCTCTTCAGAACCGTCTCCTATTATAGCATCAACTCCAGGAGGAGTCGGATGGATAAAACCTGCGCTTCGGAAAACTTCTTGTATCGGACGGGTAACTACTTCCTGCTTGACTCTTGTAGACACGGGATGAAAACCAAGACCTTCTCCATACTTTTTCTCGGGCAAAGTCAACACCTGGCCCCAACCTTCAGCCGAACCACTTTCAACCACTCGTCGCGCATCCTCAAAAGAAGAAATAGATGTCCCTTGCTTCTTCACTTCATTATTAGCAACAGATAGAGCTTGGAATTGGGTTCCAACATCCTCATCAACATCAATAAAAGAGAAAGATGACAAATGGCTTACCACCATAGCCTGCTCTCCACCAACCATTACTAGCTTTCCATGCCTTACAAACTTCAATCTTTGATGGAGCGTGGAAGTGACTGCCCCTGCATCATGGATCCATGGACGACCCAATAGGCAACTGTAGGAGGCACAAATATCCATTACTTGAAAAGTGATCTGAAAAGTATGAGGACCAATTATTATAGGAAGATCCACTTCACCAATGACAGTCTTCCTAGAACCATCAAAAGCTTTGACAATTACCCCACTAGGTCTCATGGGAGCACCTTGATATGAGAGTCTAGATAATGTAGTTTTGGGCATTACATTTAACGACGAACCTGTATCTACCAACACACTTGATAAAGTATCATTTCCACAACTTATTGAGATATGCAAAGCCATATTATGGTGCCTTCCCTCCTCCGGAAGCTCTTCATCACTGAAACCAAGATTGTTACACGAAGTAATATTTCCCACGATTCCATCAAATTGGTCAACCGTCACATCATGATCCACGAATGCCTGGTCCAAGACTTTCATCAAAGCTTATCTATGGGAACCAGAATCTCTCAGTAAAGCATGCAAAGAAATCTTGGAAGGAGTTTGCAATAGTTGGTCCACAATCTTATATTCACTTCTCTTGATGAGCTTCAGAATCTCATCATCATCGGGATGTGGGAAAGGTTCATTGGATCGGCCTATCTCAACCCTTGGTTCCACATTTCTCGCTAGAATTTCTGCCGGTATGGGCCTCCTGACTTGAACTTCTGGTCTCTTCAAAGGTACTACTGCAAAGACACGTCCGCTTCTCGTAACTCTACTCACATCAGAGATGTTAACAAAAGATGGCCTTGCTGGTATAGGGACTTCTACCCCATTCTCAATCATTGTGGCATTATATTTATACGATATAGCTTGGTCTGAATTGTAAGGCACAGGACCAGGTGGATAAATGATCAAAGGAGCAACAGGTGCAGTCTGACTGTCGTAAACGATCTCTACTGGTTCAGGCAAGTTGAATTGCGGTATTATAACATTCACTTCATCCGTCAGATCTCTGTCATGTGTAATAGTGATAACCCTCTGGTCTAACAATTTTTGAATATCCTCCTTCACAATAGGGCAATCAACCTCTCTTGAACAAAATTCACAAACATCATAATCATGATGATGCCTAAAAAAGGCAAGTCTTCTTAAGCTCTGATGTAACCTGATCAACAAATCTCTTATGTGTTCAACTTGAAAAACTCGAAACTTTCCTGGACAACCTTCCACCATATTCACTGATGCTGCCCCATGTCGAGGCAAAGGATTATCTCTAACATTTGGGTTAACATCCTTGAAAGACAAGATAACGTTCTTAATCAACCTCTATGCGTCCGCCTTTAAAGAAAAACAATTTTCAATGTTGTGCCCCGGCGACCCTTGATGATATTCACAAAACTGATCTGCCTTGTACCACGGAGAAGTACTATTTGGTGCGACAGGAGGAGGCTTTGTCGTTATGAGGTTTTTTCTGATCAAAGCGGGGAACAACTCAGTATAAGTCATGGGAATGGCATCAAATTGCGGTTTCCTCGGTGAACGGTTCTGGTTGTTAAATTGATAAGCCTACTGTCGAGGCTGTTGCTGAAATGACCGTTGCTGAGTTGGTGGGGTTTGATGAGTTGGGGTCACCAATGTTGGGCGGACAGCCGGAGTGACTGCCGCAACATGTGAGTAACCTCTCCTTGGCCTCCCTGGGAAGATTACGCTGACATCCTGTTCTTTTCTTTTTGGGAAAACACTTCCAAACTTCTTGGTACTGCTAGACGGACTTCCTTCTTTAACCAAACGTCCTTCATGAATCCCTTCCTCCAACCGCATGCCCATACTTACCATTTCGGTGAAGTCACTGGGTGCGCTGGAAATCATTCTTTCATAGTAAAAGGAACCTAAAGTCTTCAAGAATATCTTTCTCATCTCTTTCTCCTCAAGAGGAGGATAGATTTGAGCAGCAATTTCGCGCCACCTCTGGGCGTATTCCTTAAAGGACTCTCTGTCTCTCTGGGACATAGCCCGGAGTTGATCCCTGTCCGGCGCCATGTCGACGTTGTACTTATACTGGTGAACAAAAGCTTCACTAAGATCATTGAAGTTGCGGATCCGAGTGCTGTCCAAACCCATATACCACTTTAGAGCGGCACCAGTCAAACTGTCTTGAAAGTAGTAAATTAATAAGTTATGATCATCAGAATATGTAGACATCTTTCTCACGTACATAGTCAAATGACTCCGAGGATACGAATCACCCTTATACCTTTCAAAGTCTGGCACTTTGAATTTTGCTGGAATCTTGACATTCGGAACTAAACACAGGTCATGAGTGTTCTTTCCAAACAAATCCTTCCCCTTTAACGCTCTGATCTCCTTCTGCATCTCTTGGAACTGGTCTTGAAATTCTTCCATTCTATCAAAAAGACCCACACTTTCAGCAGGCTCGGCAGGATAAGTAGGTTCATTCATGTATGGCATAGAGTGAACCACAAGAGCGACAGTTGTCATCACTGGTTGCGGGAAGGGTGCCACAGACGGGATTACCGGCGGCATGACAGTTGTCTCTGGTTGAGGAAAAGACATAGTAGGTTGAAACAAAGGCTGTACGACAGGCTGATACCCCTCTGGCACAAAGTTGTAAGGCATTCCCCACGGAAAACCTTTTGGCATCTGATGTTGAAGCGGAGAGTTGATTTGAGTTACAGATGTTGGAACGGTGACAATCTCGGAAACCACAGTAGTTGAAGTCTGAATCTCAGCAGCTGCAGTCGATGGCTGATTATGAGCAGCCATCAAACTTTCCACTAGCGCAGTTAACTTTTCCATCCCGACACGAAGGGTAGCGATCTCCTCACGAAGCTCGTGGTTTTCCTGTTCCAGATCTTCCATCTTTCTTTGACGATTGGCTCGAGTATCGTGCCGATGAGACAGCTTGACAATCTATCGGAGTGGAAAAAGAAACAAGGATAAGACTCTAGAAAACATGTGAAGTGGAATGTTGGATGATGCATGATATGTGATGCAAATGATAATTCATTTTAATATTTTTTCAAGGAACTTCAATAATTTTGCACACATCAATGGTAAAGGAATTTGGAACAACAAAAACTCACTTCATTAATCAAACGCGGTAAATTACAACTTATAACTTTGGAACAACAAAACAATAAATTACAACTTTGGGATAACAACCCAGTAATAAAAGCAGTAAACTACAACTTTGGAACATGAAGCCCATAATAAAGCAGTAAATTATAACTTTGGAACATGAAGCCCATAATAAAGCAGTAAATTATAACTTTGGAACATGAAGCCCATAATAAAGCAGTAAATTACAACTTCGGAACATGAAGCCCTTTTACAAAGTTTTACAAAATGACATCAGTAAAATAAAACTAAGACCTAAAGATCACTTAGAATCATCAGATGAAGGACCAAATGCCAACTGTAACCGGAGCTTCCTGATCTTCTCTTCATAAAAGTCTTCCATCTCTTTCTTCTCAGCTACCAGTCGATCAATGATTTCCTTTTGTGGATTAGGAACGAGAGCAACGCTTACCGAACCTTCCTTCTTTCTCTTCCTTTCACTAGCATATTTATTCAGTAAAGCATCCTTTTGACGAAGCTTCTCATCATGATCAATGAACCAGCCGTCTTGAATAAATAGCAAATCCTCCTTTTCCTTTAGTTGTCGAGCCAGGACCCGATTCTCATATTCAGACATATTATACTTTTCTTTCCAAGCATCTCTCTCGGACTTCATCCTAGCCAGATTTCCTTGGTATTCTCCCATATTCTCGATAGGGATATCAACAGATGATGATGCAACAGTAGGGAATAAAGGTTTCTTAGGTTTATAGGGAATCTTGAGAGCACAAGCCCTAGCACGGACCCATTGTAGGTAAGGCTCCAAAGAAATGGCACCCCTATGTCCTAACATGTCTCTCCCTTTCCTATGGATGTAGCGCCAAGCTCCTTCGATCTCCCTCTTAGCTACCTGGTGATCTTGTCCTTCTTGTAGAAAGAAACCACTCACATGGATGTTGTTTGGCTTGTCCCTCATCGGGTATCCAAACTGACGGCGCGCGAGAACATGATTATAGTTAATTCCACCTTTCGTACCAAGAAGAGGCACGTTAGGAAAAGCACCATAGCTATCGATGATCTTCACGTCATAGTAAGCTCGATTATACCAATCAATGTCGAAATGAGTGAGAGCCATAATTTTTGGCGCCCATCGCGGCTCCTTCTCGAGATCCCAGAAAACATCAGACCTAGGTAGATGAGAAACATACCACTGATACAACAACTGTGCACAACAAATAATCATCCCTCCTTGATAAGAGATTCGAAGATGGACAGAGTAGTAAGTATCTCCTAGCAGCGTAGGGACTGGATTTCCAATCAAGAAAATTCTGATGGCGTTGATATCCACAAACTTATCAATGTTAGGGAACAAGAATAGACCATAAGCGAGTAAAGCAAAGACGTCTTCAAAGGCAATAGTATCTTTTATCTCAGCGAAATGACGAGCTTTCCTCAACAAAAACTGCGCAGACAAGCCTCGGATTCCCCCTTTTGTAGTCATGTTCTCCTCTATCTCTGACTTCTTCAAGTGGGTGATGGTCGCTATCTCGTGAGATTTGGGTTCCTCTTCTAAGCCAGAAAAAGGAACACAGTCGGTGATCGGCAAACCAAGTATGTAGGAGTACTCTTCTAAGGTGGGCATTAACTGGTAATCCGGAAAGGTGAAACATCGGTACAAAGGATCGTAAAATTGGACCAACGTACCAAGGATGCCTTCTTTCATCTTGCGCTTCATGAGAGGTATAATAGACCCTTACTTTTTCTGAAAATCTGTCGGGTTCTTGATCTTAGGAATTAAACTCTTCAATTCTTCAATCTCGGGCTCCTTAAAACTAAAACTTCGAGCGTTTCTCCTTCCAAATTCCATAATAATAGTACCTAAGATGTCTGCAAAAATCATTCTTAAGTTCCTTGAAAAACAAGTTTTTTTTACAAAAAATGTTTATGGATGTATGGATGAATGATAATGCAACAGTTACACACAAGTTCACAAATATGGGGTTCAAAGGTTCAACGTTTCGAGCATGGAGTCAAGGGTAAAGCCCACCCCAAGGTATGTACTACGGTTTAATCACACCTGTAAGACAAGGTTCTAAGAGTTCCCAGAGTCTACATTCCTCCTTCGGATATTACCAAAGTCTTGATTACTCAATAATTAGCAATATTCTCAAGAGAAACTCATCCGAGTGTAGCATCGCGTGACAACTACTTCCGGATTACTCCGTTATAGTCTCCGCGCTACACCTAAAAGGCCAAGATGGGTCAGGGTTCTACGGTTCTCAATTTCTCTGGCTCCCAGGTCGAAAATAATAATGTCTTCCCGATTACTCGGTAAACAAATATTATGCTCAAAAGGGCCTTCCATTGAGTGGGGGATCTCATGCCTCCTTCTTCGGGATTACTCCCTCAAAGTTAACATGACTATACCGCCCGTCCTATTCTTAAGTGTAACTTAATCCGGGTATAGGATTCGTCCTTTGCAAAAAAAACCCAAACAACCCCAATTTAAACACATAATCAAACAAATCAAATAATAATAAAACAGATAAAACAAACTAGGCTTAACTCACTTAGGGATGGACCAGCAAGAGGTCAATCTTTCCCCAGCAGAGTCGCCAATTCTGTAGCGATAAAAATGTAGCGGGGTAAATCGGAGATCGAACTATTAATTAATTCGTCTCACAAAAGCAAGAGTCGCCACCGCGCTTTATTATTTCCAAGGGAAAAGGGAAAAGAGCGAAATAAAACCCTAAAGTATGCAATGTAAAATAATACTTTTAAAAGTAATGAAAATACAAGGCGTTTTTGAAAAGAGGTCTTGAGTTCGGGGGTTGGTTATACAATGGGAAGGTATTAGCACCCAATGCATCTATAGTATCCTATAGGAACCTTTTGAAATATCTATTTTTTTTTGGTTAAAATTGGTTTGCTTACTAAATGAGTGTGTGGATGAGATTTTAAAAATGCAATGACCTAATGTCGATGTTTTAGCTTAAAAGAGGGGAAGTTTAAAAATAGAGTTTTTTAGGAGATTTAAGTTAAGATTAACAAAAAAACTAAAAAATGTATGAAGAGGTTTCGCCTAATCGTATTAGATATATTCGATGACATGAAGTCACCAAAATTAATCATTTCCCTTGGAATGGGCACACAAAAAAAGATGAATATTAAAATATAAATACTCAAAGAATCCACAAGAATAAAAATCACAACGAAATAATTCCGAGTAAACAAAGAAACAATTACAAATAAACAATAAGGAAATCAATTGAAGATACAAAGAAAATTAAATGTAAAAGAGAGATATAACAAAGTTATCTAAATTAAATTAAAATTCTAAGATTACTAAATAATTCTAAACTAAATTAAAACTCTAAAAGTTATTAACTTAAATCTAACTAAAAATAATACTAAAATTACTAAATTAATCCTAAACTTAAACTAATAAAATTGGTCAAATTATTAAAATTTGTCTAATTAGAACTACACATCTATTTGATTAAATTTACTAATTAAACTAAATTAATAAAATTCTAAAAAAAGCTAAAAAGAAAATAAATAGAAAGAGGGGTATCAAAAAAATTAAAGGGGGTAGATAATAAGCAATTTGTATGGGCTAAACTGATCAAACATGGGGGGGGGGGGGGGGGGGGGGGGGGCGAAACTAGCAGAAACGAGATGGGTTTAAGCAAGGGAAACGGGTTATGGCCCATTATTTGGAACAATGTTTTTTAGGGTTCGTTTTTTTATTTCATTTGGAAAACGGCCAGGGTTTGACATGCAGAGGTGTCGTTCGCTTGCTCTTCGTCTTCTTCGTTCGTTCTTCCGCTCCTCTTGAGCCAAAACGTTTAGGAACCTCTTTGCCTCAAAGCTGCCAGCGCCACCAACTGCTTCTCCTCCTCCCCATGGATCGCTCAGTGATATGGTGCGAAGGTGACGATCTCGTTCTCTCAATGCGTTAGGGTTTTATGATTTTGCATGTTTACGATTTCACATTCATTTGATTCTGACTTTAGCTTTAACATTGTTGTTTCTGTCAAGGTGTACAAAATGGAAGGAAAGAAGTTATATTACCTTGACGGAGGAGGGGAATGAATGGTGGTGGAGGCGCTCAGGCGGCTGGATGGCGAGGAGGCAGTGACGTGAACTTGCTCGGACTCCTGGTTGGTGTATTCTTTGTCTTTTGATTCTTGGTTTGATGATGATTTTGAAAACCCTTATGTGGTATTTTTCTTCTTCTCTGTTTGCCCTGCTGCCTGCCTTGTATGATTCAGTACTTCTTTATCTTCTTCTTCTGTTGACCTTAGTTGCCTGCCTGATTTTCTCTTTGTCTTTGTCGCCTTGAGTTGCCTTGATGCTGTATAATTTGATTATTTAGCCCTATGATGAATATCTCTGAGGGCCTTTGGGATGTTTGACCCTGTGTGTTCCTGAACACGCTTTAGCTTGATGGTTTTTGGCGAAGATTTCAGGTTTGTGGCTTATGAGGTCTTGACAGTTTTAAGGTTGTTGGTTGATGGATTTACTGGTTTATGCTTCAGGCAGGTTGAAGGCTTGACATGGTTAAGGTTTGTATGCTTTTCTAGTTCTTTGCAGATATTTGAATGTTGACACAGGTTTGTTTGAAAAGGTTGAGCTTGATAGGATTGAATCAGTTTTAGGCTTAAGCCTTATGCAGGAAATGTGTTTGGATAGTTTTCTGGTTAGGCTTGATGTTGTTTGGGATATGGCTTTCAGCAGGTTTGACCATTAATGTTTATGCAGTGTTTGGACATGTTTATGTTTGATAGCTTCGGGCTGTTGGACAAGTGAGGTTTTAATGGTTATCAGGCCATGGTTTTATGGTTTGTGCTTCAGGCAGGTTGAGGGCTTGACATGGTTAAGATTTTGGTACAAGTTTAGGTTTGTGGTATTTGTTTGACAGGTTATGGTTTAAGGCTTGAAACAGGTTTTTTGAACTCAGGCCTTTGCTTGAAAAGTTTGTGTTGTTCTTATATCAGTTTGTTGGCTTGCCTTTTGATGGTTCAGGTTTTCGTTGTTTTGTCAATTTCCCTTTGATACTTCTGCCCCCTCTACTGTTTCATTCGGTTTGTTTATCTTTTTCTATGCCTCTTTATCCACTGTGTTACTGCAGTTTTGTTTTCTATCTCTTTTCTGCCTAAAGCCAAAACCTGTAAACCCAATTCTTTTCTCTCTTCTCTCTCCTTAGTACAGCTTAAAACATTAAAATGTTATGTGTACTTTAGTTCTGAAAAAGCAAAGGCTGGGAAATGATGAAACTAGAAATAGTTGGCTTGCATATATGGTCTTAACCTGCATATTTCCTTCTTTAGCTTTCCTGCATCAGTTACAGTATAGAGGAGCCTTTGTATTTTGACATACTTCCATATTTTGGACAGTTGACGTTGGACTTTGTTTTAACAATTTGAAACTTTACACATGCTGTTGGTTTTGAACTATGCAGTTGATTTTGAACTATGCAGTTGGTTTTGAACTATGCAGTTGGTTTTGGCAAAAAATGAATTTGTGCATTTCAAATACTTGTGCATTCATAATTATTAAGCAATATTCATCCCTTTTTGTGAACCGGGAGAAATCCCGTGATTTGCAAAGAGGGTAAAAACTGATTCCGGCCGCTTGCTTTTAATGATGAATTTTAAATTAATTGTCTGCTTTTAATTATATCTATTTCTGATTTTTTTTCTTTAATTATTCTTTGCAGATAAAATCAAAGGTGCATCAAAGAAGTATTGGATAGAAGATGAAGATTTAGAACTTAGAAAAATTAGGATAGTTTTTTATTTCACTTTAAACATTTGTAAAATTATCATTGTAAATACTTTGTAAATAAATACGGTATTTAAACAACAATTGTAACAATTAGAATAAAGGTGAATAAAACTCTATTATTTTACCGGTTAATTCTTTTCTTCTTTTCAATTATTTACTTTATTATTTATAATTCTTTAAATTATAATAATTGAAAATAAATTCCAACTATTTAAACTCAGAATAATAAATAATTAAATAAACATTGTTTTAGCATTGATCAATTAATAAACTTCTTTTCAATTATTTACTTTATTATTTATAATTCTTTAAATTATAATAACTGAAAATAAATTCCAACTATTTAAACTCAGAATAATAAATAACTAAATAAACATTGTTTTATCATTGATCAATTAATAAACTTCTTTTCAATTATTTACTTTATTATTTATAATTCTTTAAATTATAATAACTGAAAATAAATTCCAACTATTTAAACTCAGAATAATAAATAATTAAATAAACATTGTTTTATCATTGATCAATTAATAAACTTGGCGTTTCAAAATAATCAGCTCTTGACTTCTAAAGAAAAGTTGTAGTTGTCAAGGAGAATCATAGGTAAAATAACAACTTAAAAAAAACTGTCAAAATTTGAAAAAGTTATGAATTTTAAAAATCTGCTTTGCAAATTGATAAAATAGGTCAAATCGCTTGTGAACGCTTGCAATGTAATGATGCAGATGGGAGATGGTATCTTAGGTCAAAATTTGGGGTACAACAATATCCTGTTCATATACTCCATGAAAACACCAGGTGCATTAGTAACTCCAAACGGCATAACAGAATACTCGTAATGTCCATACCTCGTTCTAAATGCAGTTTTCTGATTATCTTCCGACTTCACACGAATCTGATGATATCCAGATCTCAGATCAATCTTACTAAATACACAAGCTCCAAGTAGTTGATCCATCAAATCATCGATCCTCGGCAAAGGATACCGATTCTTGATTGTAACTTTATTCAGCTGTCTGTAATCAACACATAATCTCATTGAACCTTCTTTCTTCTTAACCAACAACACCGGAGCACCCCACGACGAAACACTCGGACGAATAAACTTCTTCTCAAGTAACTCCTCCAACTGTTTCTTTAACTCCGTTAATTCAGATGCCGACATACGGTAAGGCTCCATCGACACCGGACTAGTTCCAGGAATCAAATCTATAGTAAATTCTACCTCCCTCTCAGGTGGCAATTCACTAACGTCTTCCGGAAACACCTCTGGAAATTCATTCACCACTGGCAATCCATCACTCTTTGCTTTTCCCTCCGCTTCTATTGCAGAATACAACATAAATACCACAACACCATCTTTCACAGCTAGGTTCATCTGTTTAATCGACATAGTCACATCTTCGACACCAACCTCTTCAGGAAAAATAACCGTCTTCGCAAAACAATTGATATGAACCTGGTTGAATTCCAACCAGTTCATTCCAAGGATGATATCAAGTTGTTCTAACGGTAGGCACACCAAATCCATACAGAAACCCCTACCAAAAATCACAATAGGACAATTCCTACAAACATACGAAGTAGTCACTGAACCCGACGCATGAGTATCAATAACCATACTTCCATCCATACTAGAAATTTCCAAATTCAATCTTTTAGCACAATCCAAAGCAATAAAAGAATGCGTAGCTCCAGTATCAATAATCGCAATCAAAGGTATGTCATTAATAAAACATGTACCTTTAATCAGCCGATCATCTGGCTTAGTCTCTGACCCAGACAATGCAAACACTTTACCACCAGCTTGCTCCTTCTTGGGTTTTGTACACTGAGGACGAGTATGACCTTCTTCACCACAGTTGTAACAAGTCACCACTCTTACTCTGCAATCATTGGCCACATGGCCGAGTTTCCCACACTTGAAACACTTCTTATCATTACTTTTGCAATCCGCCATATGATGTCATGTCTCACCACACTTGTAGCACTTAATGGAAGAACTACAATCTCCTCCACCAAACTTCTTCCAACCACCGGGTCTCTGATTACTTCTATCATAAGGCTTACCACGATCCATCTGTTGCTTACCCTTCCTATCAACATACCCTCGAGCATTCGACTTAGTGCTAGTAAGATCCTCCTCTAAAATCCTACTACAATCAACCAGATCAGGAAATCTTCGGATACGCTGATACCGAATACCCTGCTTAATCTCATCACGAAGACCATTCTCAAACTTGATACATTTGGAAAATTCTCCATCTGCATCGTTAGTATAATGAGCATAATACTTCGCTAACTCGGTAAACTTCGAAGCATACTCACTGACAGTCTTGTTACCCTGCTTGAGTTCCAGAAACTCAATCTCCTTCTTGCCTCTGATGTCCTCAGGAAAGTACCTCCTCAGAAAAGCCCTCCTGAACATAGCCCAAGTCAACGCAATACCATCTTCTTCCATTTCAGTTCTGGTAGCAACCCACCAGTCATCAGCTTCCTCTGCTAACATGTGAGTTCCGTATCTCACCTTGAGCCCTTCAGCATAGTCAATTACTCTGAAGATCCTCTCGATCTCCTTCAACCACTTTTGAGCACCTTCGGGATCATGTGCACCCTTGAACAACGGAGGATTATTCCTCTGAAAATTCCCCAATTATCGGTCAGCACCAATCACAGCTTCCTGCTGGTTCCCTCCGAGTACTCCATCCAACATTCCCAATGCTTCAGCAAGAGCATCGTCGTTTCTTCCGTTACCTCTTCTGGCCATTGTTCTGTAACATTACAAAACAACCTCATCAGCACACAAGTATCGACAATGTCAGCTTACACTAGTCGCATACAAAAGGGATAACGACACAAGACAAGACCGACTATGCTCTGATACCACTATTGTAACACCCCTTCTAAATAACCCGCGAATATATTAATTAAATCAGAGTAACATGGAAAACAGGGATGTCACAATCCAAGATAAATATAAAAACCTCAAATCTACAATTATCATGCTTTAATGAAGGAATTATTAAGATAAACATTCAAATCAATATCATGTTCTACACAGCGGAAATGTCTCAAAACCGGAATAACTTCACTTCATAAGTATTCCCAACATAAATTAAAAAATAGAGTATAAAATAAAACTCATCATTCAAACGTTTCCCCCAGTGTTACAACCTATCAGAGCACGACACTAACACGCGGACTTAAAGAAACATAGCTCTAGAGCCATCCTCACCAACTCCTGAGCTGCTAACTTTAATCTGAAATTGTAAAGTAAGGGTGAGATTTCTCATAATTAACATGCATTATAAGTTTCTCAATCAACATTATATCACAAGCACATTATTTCACCCATTTAGCATAAATTCAGATTCAACACGCAGTTCCAATCATACAAGTCATTATGCCCAAATCAATAATCAACCAAAGAATTGTAACACTGGAAGACATCCTAACATGTTACAATTCCATGCAAACACAAATGCAGACACAATGCATGTGGTACCAACACGTGACCAAGTCACCCAACACTAATCCATCATCAACCGGATACAGCAACCATCGATTTGTCCATAACACTCGGACACGAATCCAGCCTAACCACCCATCATCACCCGGGTATCCGTTAACGGCAATACAAGTCAAATTCCACACAATGGGAATTAACTTCACAAAAACAATGCATATGCATGCACATCACCACCATGCAACATCAAGTCAACGGAATATGATCACAACATAATTCCAAATAATGCCAAAACCAATATATGACGTGATCACATCTCAATCATAATGGATAGCATGCATAACACATAAGTATCAGTTCTCATTCACCAAATCAGAATAATTTACAAACAATTCTACATCATTCTCAAAATACCAAAGTTTACAAAAATCGGGAATTCGACTCTTTTTAAAATAATTTTCATAAAATAATATTTTTCTTATTTTATAAGATAGTATTTTTAATTTAAGAAATACTGCCGAAAATGGCACTCAAATCGGACTTACGGTTTGAAACTTATGAATTTTAAAAGTTTAATATTTTTCAAAAAGTTACAGCAGAACCCGGTTCCTACATATGCAGGAACCGGTTCATGCGAAGTCCAAGAATCACCCTTCTGGAAAATGTATGGGAACCTGGTTCCTACCTATACAGGAACCGGTTCCTACGTGCATTTTTGCAAGTTTTTGTAAATTTACACAGTGGAACCCGGTTCCTCCCCACTGGGAACCGGTTCCCACGACCTACAGAGTCAAAAACTGCTATTTTTGACAGCATTATGTATCTCAATTCATTCCTTTTCATTCCCATACGAATGACCACATCAATTAACACCAGAATCACCCAAGTAACATCAACATAATGTCAAATAACACAATTCAACCATTCCTAACAATCATATATCATGCAATTGGTTCAATTCCACACAATTTGACAACATTAGGGACAAATTCTACAAACCTAGAAAAATCCTAAATTGAGATTCCTAACATGCTTAATCAATTCTATTGATCCCAAAATCTATAAGGGGTAGTAATTAATCGAAATCACCCCTTACCTCGCGATGATCCTTCGAATTCACGGCGTTTGGCTTTTTCCTCTCTTCCCTTCTCTTCTCCAATTTCACGTATAATGACTTTTCCCAATAACCTTCTTTTTTCTTTTCCTTTTTATCCTTCTTTTTATATTCCTTTTATTATTTGCCAAATAATAGTAATAAATTAGTTATTATTTAGTAGAGCTTTTTACTTCACACACCTCTAATTCAATCTTACACCCTCCGGTCTTCCTTTTTAATTCCATAATTAATTCATCCATTTAATCCAAAATATTATTAATTAAGCCTTTAATTAATTTAATAATTAAATTCCTAATTATTTAACACTTGAAATAATTTGGGGTGTCACAAGTATCAGAATGGCGTTCGTGTCTGGAGTGTATTTGTACTATATCTGAGAGTTGAGTCTGAATGAGTATCAGAATGGCGTCAGTGTATGGAGCGTATCTGTACTGTATCTGAAAGTTGAATCTGAATGAGTATCAGAATGGCGTCCGTGTCTGGAGCATATCTGAATTGTATCTGAAAGCTTTGATTATTGTTAATGGTAGTTGTTAATCTTATCCTGAAAAGGGTAAAATGTTAGCTAAAATGCAAAGTCATGTTGTATGAAATGTATGATATGATGCATTCATCTTATCAATGTTCATGATACATGCATGCAATGTATGTATATGTGAGCTCAATTGTTGCACTGCTGTTGGATTTAGGGAAAATAAATCCCTGATTGTTACTTAGGATATGTAAGCCTTCGTGTCTTGAAGTCGAAGTGTTGATGAAATTCCGTTTAGAGAAATAAACTCTGTTGTAAGGGAAATTCCATGCATTGTTTAAAAAAGCTATTTGGATAAATTGGACGATTTCTACTGGGGATTGATAATTGGAAGTTTTGTTCCGCTGGAGATTAAACGACACACTGTGGGGGATTTCTTATGGAATATCCTAGAGGTATTTCCCTATCCCTTCCACCTATCAGTAATTGCCTTTTTTCATTTTTTTTATTTTGTAAACAATAATTATGTTCAATGCATATGTTCAACAATGAATCATTGGACGTTTTTGTAAATAAAATACGAGCGTAAAGAAAAACAGATATTTTTGCACTTTCAAAGAGATATCTTTGAATTGACTTTGAGTAAGTTTTTTTTTGTACAAGGAGACAAACATTCTAGTAAGAGAATGTCGCCGTAAAAAATGAAAATTTGATACAAAGAAAAGATAGATATGTGTAATAATCCCATGGGGTTTCCATTATGCTATAGCCTTCATATCTCTGAGCATCTTTCCTATTTGTTTCCTCGTCCGAAGATGATTGAATTGATCGGAAACTCTGAGTTTTTTAGTGGAAGCCAAAGGTTGTCCGTAAAGTGATCCAACGGGACATAGTCATACGCTTTAATTCCCCAACTTTTGCCTGGACCGCCCTTTCGGGTTTTTAGTCCACCGGGAAACCCTTTTTTTCCCAAGTCGCCCTTTCGGGTTTTCAACTTGTCGGGTGCACAATTTTTTTGTTTTATCCCTAATTTTTTCCCGAACTTTTTTGCCTCGTCGGGATGCCCTGGTTTTGCCTAGGCATGTCAACCTAGCGGGTCTTTTATGCGTAGTATCTTTTGACTATGTCCGCATTCGTAGGATGCGGCAGGTCGTCGCTATCCATGGTGCTCAAGATCATTGCCCCACCAGAGAAAATGTTTTTGATTACAAAAGGTCCTTCATGAGTAGGACTCCATTTCCCCTGGGGTCACCTTGTGGCAATATGATGTGTTGGATCACTAGGTCCCCAACTTGGTACACTTGGCGTCTAACTTTCTTGTTGAAAGCCTTGATCATCCATTTTTGATACATTTTACCATGGCAAACAACAGTAAGTCTCTTTTCATCAATCAAGTTCAGTTGATCAAGTCGAGTCTGGATCCAATCGTCTTCGTTCAAACCTGCATCCTTCATAATCCTCAGAGAGGGGATCTGGACTTTGATAGGCAAGACAACCTCCATGCTGTAAACCATAGAATAGGGTGTTGCCCCGGTTGATGTGCGAGCTGTGGTAAGATACCCGTGGAGAGCGAATGGTAACATCTCATGCCAGTCTCCGTATGTGACTGTCATTTTCTGTATGATCTTTTTAATGTTTTTATTTGCAGCTTCGACAACACCATTCATCTTCGTCCGGTAAGGAGAAGAATTGTGATGCTGAATCTTGAACTGTTCGCACAAGGTGGTGATCATAGTGTTGTTGAGATTTTTACCATTGTCAGTGATGATCCTTTCAAGGATACCATACCGGCAAATGAGATTTTGCTTGATGAAACGGGAAACAACGTTCTTGGTAACGGAAGCGAAGGAAGCTGCCTCCACCCATTTTGTAAAATAGTCAATGGCCACTAGTATGAAGCGGTGTCCATTGGAGGCTGTCGGCTTGATTTCCCCAATCATATCAATCCCCCACATAGAAAAGGGCCAAGGAGTCGTCAAGACATTCAGAGGAACTGGAGGTACATGCACCTTATCAGTATAAATCTGACACTTATGGCAGGTTCGAGAGTTTTGATAGCAATCTACTTCCATTGTAGACCAGTAATAGCCTGCCCGTAGGATTTTCTTTTCCATTGTATGACCACTGGTATGGGTACCAAAAGTTCCTTCATGCAATTCAGCCATGATCCTTTCAGCTTCAACCTTATCTATGCACCGAAGTAACATAGAGTCATGATTGCATTTATACAGGATGATGTTACTAAGGAATAACTTAGCAGAGAATCTCCTTAAGAACTTTTTGTCATTGACGAAAGCTCCTTCTGGATATTCTTGAGCCTTGAGATACTTCTTGACTTCGTGAAACCAAGGCTGGTCCACTACTTCTTTAGTGTTAATCTCGTGACAGTGCGCTGGTTCATCCATTCGTTCAATGGTGATCTGGGGAGCCTCGTTATCCCAATTAAGTTTAAACATAGATGACATTGTGGCTAGAGCGTCTGCTAGCTGATTTTCTTCTCGCGAGAAATGTTCAAAGGTAATCTTCTCAAAATGTGGTAGTAATGTCAAAACATGTCCTTTGTAAGGGATAAGGTTTGGGTGTTTGGTGTCCCATTCCCCTTTGATCTGGATGATAACCAAATCTAATTCTCCGAATACATCCAAGGATTTGATCCCCAAGGTTATGGCAGCTTTGAGACCGAAGATGCACGCTTCGTATTCCGCCATGTTGTTTGTACAATTGAAGCAAAGTCTGGCAGTAAAGGGGGTATGACACCCTTCTGGATATATGAGTACAACACCAATACCATTTCCGAGTGCATTAGAGGCTCCGTCGAAGAACAGGGTCCATCGGGATCCTTGTTCAGGTCCGTCATATGGCCTGAATTCTTCACAGTTGTCTAATGTCATGATGTCTTCATCCAAGAATTCGAACTTCATGGACTGGTAGTCTTCCACAACTTGGTGAGCAAGGTGATCAGCTAGTACACTGCCCTTTATAGCTTTCTGGGTAGTATACTGTATGCCGTACTTGTTGTACCCCAATTTTTGCCCCTAAGATCCCTTCATCATACCATGTTGTTTCACTCACAACAATACCACACTAGGATTCTTGGTTCCCCTCCCTACATTTAGCTTTGCTCCTTTTGAGGAGTTACCAAGCACCTTGACTTATGTTCCTTTTGTGATCATGAATATTGTTTTGATTTCTTCACTTAACTAATGAAATACAATGTTGGCTTGTCTTACTTGTTATCCATGTAGGTAAGGGCAATGAGATTTATCAAGATACTCCATGGATTCATGAGTTTATTTCCATGCCCTAGTCAACATAGCTTGAGAAGTTCAAACCTCACCATTGGATTGGTTTTGGAAGAGTTGGCATGGCAAAGTTGCTTTGGTTCATCACATTTCAAGGTTATTAGATTTGACTCAAAAGTACAAGGGGTTGATTGGAGAAGTTGTCATGTTTGGACAAGGCCTTATCCCTATTGGTCACAAGAGCATATTTCTCTCAAATTTAAAGATATATAAGTGGTTTTGGTGGCTATGAGTCCTCATCATCATCCTCAACAACTTCTATTCACAAAGCAAGAATATTGGCACAAGAAGTTTGTTCAAACTTGTCAAAGTTCCTCAAAGGATTCTCTTGATCTAGAAGCCAGGGTTTTGAACTTCAAAGGAGCATATCTTGCTCACCTTTTGGTATTTTTGAGTGATTCCAAATAAATATTTCTCTTCAAAGGGTTATCAACAAATCACTTCAAAAGTTCCAAGGAGTTTTCATGTGGAAGGAACTTGGTGAAGAAGAGAGATTACAAGTCATCCAGATGAATCCACAATTTTCCGTATGTGACTTCAAATGGTCATAACTTGGTCAATTTTTATCACCTTGAGTCCATTCGTTTTCCATAATGATCTTGAAGATGTGTACTTTATGCCTTCTTTTATGTGCAAAGTGAGAAAATGGATGGAAGTTGCCTTAAATATGCAAAAGATTATAGCTCATTTCATGATTTTTGGCCAACTTCAACAAGTCATAACTTGCTCAATTTTTGGAGATTTTGAGTGGTTCAAGTTTCAAAATATCATTCAAGAGATCTACTTTATTCCATATTTTTTGGTTAAGATCAAATTCCATGTGGAAGGCCATGTTTAGATGCAAGACATTATAGGTCATTTTTTAAGAAGAATTTGAAATATTTCGAAGTATGGAAAGTCAACCATTTTTCTTCAACTTTGACTCAATGCAACTTTCAGCTCAAGCATCCATTTGATTCCATTCTTTTTCCATTACAAAGCTTGTAACCTCATCTTTCTAAAGCATCAAGAATCAGGCCCTAAGACCCCTTGAGTTGAAAATGCCATTGGTCAGAAGTTGGCACTTTGAAATTGAAATTCTCACCAAGTCAGAATTTTGAAATCCATAATGTAGCCTCTAATCACAAGTTTTCCACGCGTTTTTGCCTCTAAACATGTTTAGTGAAGTTCCAGATTTGTTTAGCACATCAAAATGCAAGGATTGGATGAGTTTTGATGAAGTTTGTATCACACTTCACTCGTACATCAGGTGTGCATGATTTCCCTCCAAAACACATCATTTACCCTTCCTTTTGATCTCATTCTCTTCTCCTATAAATACATGAACTATCCCATTCAATTTCCCAAGCTTGGATAGCCAGAATCACCCTGCCAAACTTGTTTCACAACTTAGAATTCAGCAACTTCAAAATCCATTCTCGACCCTTTTGCAATCCAATTTTTCCCCCAATTCACCTTCCTTGATCTTCCCTGAAGCCAACCATATAATTACATTCAAGAATCGTGCCCTATACTGTTCCATAGAAGTCCAGTTTCAGAGCTCTGCAAGTCAACTTCAATAGGTAGATTCCTTCATCAATTCTTCAAAACTATGATATCATTGTGTTGCTCTCATTGCCCTGGTTCTAGTCACAACACTTACATTTCACTAGAAATACGTTTTGACCGTGAAATTTCAAATCCCCTTTCAAAACTTTCCTTCCAAATTGCTTGAGCTACAGTTTATATAAATTTGGTGCGAGGGTGTGGTTGTTTTCGTCTTAAAGAGACGAAGCGATTGGCATAGGTCTGAGCTTCTGATTTTACAGTTTGAGAGACCTGCAAATCACATTGGCTGGAGGTTGAAGATGACCTACGTGTCATCTTCCAACCAATGATGGCACGCCACTTGTTATTTTTGAAAATCTAATTTATATTTGATTCTGTACATTATTCACTAATGACCATGATATGCACAGCGCGCTAGATCCCTTAGATTTGATTACTAACATGTTTTGACTCTCATCCAATGGTCCACATATTTTACTTTTATTTTATTTTTCTGATTTTTATATTTGAATTGTTTTAAATTTCAAAAAATCATAGAAAATTCATTTTTAGTCCAAAAAATATGAAAAAATTATGAAAAATGTTTTTGATTATTCTCTTTCTGATTTTTATTTTTTCACAATTTAATTTTGTATTTTGGTATTTTTTATAAATTTTACACTTATTTGATTTGTTTAAAATGTTTAAAAATACTTTTATACATTTTTAAATTCTGGAAAAATTACGGAATGATCCAATGATATTGTGACAAATATTGGTGACCTTATTTTATTTTTGTTTCTGACTTTACTATTTTTTTCCTATTTTTTGTTTATTTTACCCATTTATTTTAATTTTAAAAATAGTTTCTGACTTTAAAAAATTACCAAAAAATTTGTAAAATTACTTGGCTCTTTTTCTGATTTTTCTATGGTCTTACTTTTCATTTCTCGATTAATTTGAAAATAGTTGATATTTTTCTCATTATTTTCTATTTTTTAAAACATTTTTAAAACCCTTTTTGTGTATATTAAATTTGATATTATTTTGTGATTATTTTCTGGCTGATCTTGGGTTAGATTTTGGATCATGAATCTTATTAACATCATTGGATCCATGGTGTTGAGTCTAAATCCACGAAAAATGGATGAATGATTTTAATAATAGTTTGATTAAAATTTAATTCAAATGTGGTTTATACATTTTTCCCCATCCTTCTTCATCTCATCCCTTTCTTATTGCACTAAATGTTGTTGGAGCATGATCTCTATATCATGTCTCAAAACAAATGGTGCATAGATTGCTATTGACCGGCCTCAAAATAGGTGCGACTTCTATATAAGTCCATTTACGATTTCTTAACATAGCGCTAAATTTTGTCTTGATTCGAATAAATGATCATTCATGACCCAAACTTATGATTGTAAGCCCAAGTATGTTAATTTGATCTCTTTGATCCAATAACCTTGAGATTCATTGTGTGGAGGCTTTGGTTCTACCAATCCTCCAATGGATCTACAACACCTTTGGTCAACGCGGATCACTTAAACATTATTGATCATTAAATGGTACTTGTGAGAATTCCAAATGGATGATATACTTGACAAAAAGCAAATGCAACTTGTTGTGTGGAGGCTTGGGTTCTACGAATCCTCTAATGAGTTCCAAATGCAAGTTTCAAGATGGTCATCCAAATAACCACTAATTATTTACTTGTTTTATCTTATGCTTTTATTCTTTTTTATGCTTTATGTACTATTTATTTTTAGCATTTACATTTCATTCCATTTTCATCTTTGCTCATTTGAGAATTTATTTTCTTGCCATTTTTACTTTGCTCACTTGAGCTTTTCTTTTACTTTCTTAAGATACTTAATAATCAACATAAACCCTAAAAAACCTTTAATGGCACTTGGACTATTTGGTTACTATCCTTGGCATTATGGAGCATGGGACTTTTTCTTGGACTTAGGATTAGAAACCTCGGCCTATCTTGGAGACCTTGTGATCTTATCTGATTATTTTGTCTGGAGTTCTTGAGGCTTACCTCAAGAAATTGGGTTGCTTGTTTGTTTTTGTGTGCAGGTTTTTGTGATTACATTCTTTGTTTGTAATCTGGAATTCACCCGTATACAGCCGTTACTCTGCCCAATTTTTGTGAAGACTTAATACACTTGAAGTTTGGTTTTCTCAAGAGGTCTAGTATCTTTGCTTGCTTGGTTTCAATCCAAAGAATGGGAATTCTATCTTGACACATAATGTCAAGTATTGGCTTCTTGTTGGTTAGATGATTCTTCTCCTTAGCTTTTACCTTATGCTTTAGGATAGTCTCTTCTTCTCCTCCTATCTTCTTTAATTTCAAAAATCTTCTCCCCCCTTTTGAAAACTCTTCTTGTTTCTAAACTTGAAACACTTTCATAATAAAATTGGACCTAGGTCCATGCATTTTCAAAATCTTTTCATAAATAAACTTCAATCAACTTAACAATACCTTGACATTTTTTATGAGAAGATTAAAAGTCAATCAATCTCATTTTAAACTATTTTGCCACTTTGGCTTCTACTTTAAAACTTTTCTCAAAATATTGGACTCTTGTCAATCCTTGTAGTGATGCAACAACTGTACTTCTACAATATGTAGTGAAGTGAGATATTTTCCACTTGGGTGTTGAGTGAGGAATTATGGATTTTAAAATCCAAGCCATATCCTCCACTTTGAGATGATGAAAATTCTCCTTTCTCATGATTGTGGGTAGTAAGTATGTTTTCCACACGAACAATGACGATGATGTCTTATCTCTTAAAATCAACCAACACACTTGTGTTTCAAATTTTTAAAAGAGGAACTATGTGTACCCTGATCCCCTATTGCACGAAAGGTGGTACGTAGGCACTAAAGGTTCGCAACCGCAGCGGGTGCAAAAATCATAAAAAAATACTTCTCTTCTCACCTCCACCATCTACTTCTATACAACATATTTTATAGCCAAAATATACAGATTTTTTTCAAAGAGGTTCCTGCGGAGTACCGTAGATGTTTAGGGTGCTAATACCTTCCCTTTGCATAACCAACCCCCTTACCTGAATCTTTCCCCCTCTTTTTGGGTTATTCGCTCTTTTCTCGTTCCTTTGGAAATAATAAAGCGCGGTGGCGATTTTTATTTTTGATTTGTATAAAGTCTAGTCAATCCAATGGCTCAGTCTTGAACATTTCTACCGCTACAGTACTCTGTTAGGATCATCTGCCATCTCACTATTCTCCTAGAAAGAGCAGGCTTCTCGGAGATGTATTTTATCGGATCCATTTTAGATATCAACAAAGTAGTATGGGTCAACATATACTGTCTTAGCCGGCGAGCAGCCCATGCCAGAGCGCAGCAAGTTTTCTCGAGCAGTGAATATCTGGTTTCACAGTCGGTAAACTTTTTGCTCAGGTAGTAAATAGCGTTCTCTTTTCGGCTAGACTCGTCATGCTGCCCCAATACACACCCCATTGAGTTTTCTAAAACAGTCAGATACATGATCAATGGTCTTCCCTCAACTGGTGGCATCAACACATGAGGCTCTTGTAAGTATTCTTTGATTTTATCAAAAGAAACTTGGCATTCATCGTTCCATTTTACTACTTGATCTTTCTTCAATAGTTTGAAGATTGGATCACAAGTAGCTGTCAGGTGAGAAATGAATCTGGAAATATAGTTCAAACGTCCCAAGAATCCTCTGACTTCCTTCTCAATACGAGGATCAGGCATATCTTGTATCGCTTTAACTTTGGCAGGATCGACCTTTTTACCTTTGTTGCTGACGATAAAGCCTTGGAGTTTACCAGACCGTACCCCAAATATGCATTTGTTTGGATTCAACCGCAGCTTGTACGTCTTTAGTCTCTCGAACATTTTTTGTAAGTGATCAAGATGCTCTTCCTCTGTCTGAGATCTGGCTATCATATCGTCCATGTAGACCTCTATTTCGTGACGTATCATGTCATGAAATAAAGCTATCATGGCACGCTGATAGGTTGCCCTTGCATTCTTCAGTCCGAATGGCGTTACCTTATAGCAGAATATGCCCCATTGTGTGACAAATATTGTTTTCTCCATGTCCTCAGGCGCCATTTTGATTTGGTTGTAACCTGAGAATTCGTCCATGAAGGAAAACACTTTATGTTGTGCCGTATTGTCAACTAGGATATCAATGTGGGGGAGTGGAAAATCATCCTTAGGGCTCTCCCTATTAAAATCTCTGTAGTCCATATACATTCTCACTTTACCATCTTTTTTGGGTACAGGAACAATGTTGGCAACCCATTGAGGGTAAGAGGTGACAACCAAGAATCCAACGTTGAATTGCTTCATGACCTCTACATTAATATTTTCTGACATATCAGGTCTCATGCGGCGAACCTTTTGCTTTACTGGCGGACAATCCTCTCTTGTAGGCAGACGATGTACCACAATGTCTGCATCAAGTCTCGGCATGTCTTCATATGACCAGGCAAAGACTTCAACATAATCATGTAATAGCTGAATCAGACGCTCCTTGACACTGGGTTCCAGATCGGTACCCACCTTGACTTCTCTTGGATCTTCTTCGGTACCAAGGTTGATCATATTCACGGGTTCCTCGTGAGGTTGAATGGTTCTCTCTTCTTATTGTAGCAGTCTGGCAAGTTCCCCTGGTACTTCACAATCTTCCTCACCTTCATCTTCGGCTTGGTAGATTAGATTCCCAGAGTCGCAAAAAGCCATAGCAGTATCGTTACCCATGGGATCCCGAATGGATGTATACCTGCATTGTGAGTGTGGATGTGTGTAAGGGTATAGCTATCTTTGAAAGAAAATAAAATGTAAAAGAAAAACAATGAGCACAAAAGTTTGTATGTGAAAACGTCCATGATTCATTGATGTCATATGAAAATGAGATAATAACCCTTACAAATGGACCATTTTGCCTCGGGTAAGACACAAGGTTTTAAGAGTGCGAATTGTTTCAATATTACAGATCCAACAAAATGTAAAGACAAATTACTGTGGGATAAAAGTGAACGAGACAAAGTCTCTAGCCTCCTAATTGTTGAGCCCTCCATTGACAATCGGGAAGATCCACTCCTATAGGTTGCAACCATCTTCACCATCTCCTACCGTGTTGACTTCACGGTTGTTGATCTTCAAGGGTAGTCCTCCAGTATGAGCACGGCGTACAACCTTTTGAGCACTTGAAGTGAAACCTAAGCCAAACTTGTCAGACTTATATGGGATATCTGAGAGTTTCCCCCAGATAGTGCACCCACCTTCTTCTACCACTGCTTTGGCATCCTTCAGAGATGACATCCGGAGTGGAGGCCTTGTAATCTTGGGAACCTGAGGTACAACCTTGGTCACTGACATCTCGGGGGACCTCTTCAAAGTGTTGAAATGGAGTTTCAATGAATTCACCGTCTAATTCCACATATCTGAAGGAATTGAGATGGCTGATCATGTATTCTTCCTCTCTATGAACGGTGATAATCTTCCCTTGAACTGGATATTTCAACATCTGGTGCAATATAGAAGTAACAATGCCAGCATTGTGGATCCATGGTCGGCCTAGCAAGCAGTATTATGAAGGGCAGGTGTCCGTTACATAAAAGGTTTAATTGAAAGTTTGGGTTCCAACCTTTATGAGGATATCCACTTCCTCATGCACCATCCTTTTCGAGCCATCAAAAGCCCTTACTACTATGTTGCTTGGATTTAATGTCAATCCCTTGTAGTCAAGTCTATCAAGATCTTTTTTCGATGATACATTCAAAGATGAGCCCGTGTCCACCAAAACATGAGACAGAGTTGTGCCCCTACATTCCACTGAGACATGCAATGCCTCATTATGCTTCCTTCCCCTTGGCGTCAGATTAGCATCTAAAAAACATAAACCATTGTCCGCAGTTAGGCTGGCTACGCAGTCTTGAAACTGATCGACAAATGTCTCTTGAGGTACATGGGAGGTTTTTAAGAACTTTACCAAGGCTTTTGCATGTGCCTCGGAACAAAGTAGTAATTCCAGCATGGATATTTTAGAGGGAGTTTGCCCCAGTTGTTCAACCACATCGTAGTCGCTTCTCTTTATAATTTTTAGGATCTCCTTCATTTCCTTCTTGGAGGTCTCAGGGATAGTCAATGTCCGAGCCTTCATCCGGACAGGCTCAATCAGAATACTTTTTCCTTGAGTCTCGGTTAACTCGGAAGCAGGAGTGTCAATAGGAATGATAATAGGGGTTGTAATGGCTTTGTCAATAAGAGTACTTGTAGAAATGATTATGGGTGTGGGAGTAACCTTTGGAGCAGCCACAGGGATGATTACGGGTCCAGAAACAACCTTTGGGGGAGCAATTTCTGGAGAGAAGATTCTACCGCTTCGGGTAATATTACTAGTCTCTGCAATATTACTGACATCGGAATCCATTTTCTCGGAATTTGAATCTTCGGTGGCTGGCCAATCCTGCTTAATACCATGGTAGTAGACATCCCCTCTATAGTTATATGGTACGGTCTTGTCTGATGAATATGGGACTGGTCCATGCATTGTGATTATTAAACGAGTTGCTTTCGGAACTGATGTAATTCTAACAGGTCTTTTTATGGAGATCTTGGAAGAATTGGCGGAAATGGTAATGATAGAAACATCTTCAAAAGGGATAGGTGGAACAAGAGTCTTTTCAAACAAAATTTCTTTGTTATCTATCAGGCACTGAACTCCTACTTTCAATAAAGGTCAGCTAGTTAGTGAGGATAAATAGAGATGGAAAACTTCATCACAGCCCGGGAACACACCAGCATTTAACAAATTCATTTTAAGAGTCGGAAGTGGGGTCATGAGTTCATTAACTGAGGTAACAAACAAATCTTACTCAATGGCATTAGTATTGTGGCCATGTTTAGGCATAGGGGCAGAAATGACATTTCGCTTTTCAGGCGCATCGAACTCAATTTCTTTTGCTTCAATGAGGTCTTGTATTTTGTTCTTTAGAGCCCAACAATTATTAGTATCGTGACCAAGACTTTCGGAGTGATATGCGCAACAGGCATTGGGATGATAGTGAGGAGATGTTGTATTGGGGTTTTTTGGAGCTTCTTTCAAGGTCACCAAGTTGGATCTTATTAGATGCGATAATACTTGAGACGGGGTCATGTCGATTCTGGTGAATTGCCTGACTGGCCTTTCCATCCTTGGTTGATTACTCCTATGATGATCAGAAGCCGGTTTAGGAATCATAACGGCCCCACCATTGGTCGGCGTTCGACCCTACCTTGGTTTCTTTAAGGATATACAACAGCCACATATTTCTTTCTGATGAAAGGCTTCCTTACAGCTGTAGAAGAAGATGAATCTTTCTAAATCTTTCCACTCTTTATACTGGCTTCTACCCTTTCTCCGGTCAATATTAGTTCAGTAAAGCCTGCAGATGAACTTCCAATTAAATGATTGAAGAAGGGACCAGACAACGTGCCCAAGAACATGTCCACCAATTCCCTCTCAAATAGAGGGGTTTGAACTCTTCCAGCCAAGTCTCTCCATTTTTGCGCATAGTCCTTGAAACCTTCATTGGAAACCATGTCCATACTATGGAGTTGAGTACGGGTAGGCGTCAAATCAGCATTGTATTGGTATTATTTGTAGAAAACTGCAACAAGATCTTCCCAATTATGAACATTGGCTCTTTCTAGTTGGTAAAACTAGTCAAGTTGAGTTCTATACAGACTGTCTTGGAAGAAGTGTACCCATAAATCTTTATCAGCGGTATGGGGTTGTATTTTCCTCACATATGACCGGAGATGCATTTTAGGGCATGAAACTCCATCATATTTGGTGAATATAGGTGCTTTGAATTTCAGAGGAATCACAATCCCCGACACTAAACCCAAATCCTCAAATTCCAAGCCTGAAACATTTTGGATTTCCATCGCGCTCAACCGCTCTTCGAGATGTCTATACTTGTCATCAGCCGGAGGGTATTGTTCTTCAGAGTAGTCCTCTTCTTTCTCTTCCTCTTCTGATTCTGACGGAACAAATGTTTCCTTGCCTTTTCCCTCCTGATTGTCTTTTTCTCCAGATGTTGTTGCAAAATTTAAGGTCCTTCTTGTTTGCCCATGAAATCTTATTCCCTTGTTTAGGACTCCATTTACCTTCTTTGTTTTATTTTTCCTCTCTTTAGCCAGCAAAGTCTTCAACTCTTCTTGCCCCTTGGCTAGGTTCAAGAGCAACTGTTAAAACTGTGTATTCTGAGCTTGGATATCCTTCACTGTTTGCTCAAGATCCATCTTACTGAAATAAACAGTAGAGAGATGAGGAGACTTGTTGCAAAAGACATGCTTATGTTATGATGAATGATATATGCAAATGAAATGATTTCAAGGATTTCAAAGATTCAAATTTGTTTCAGACAAAAAAGGAAACACACATTATATTAATAAGTTAAAGCTTGAATACATCAATGCCTCTTGGGCAAAATAATACAAAAACTATAAGATAAAAAGGTATTACATATCCTCTTTGGTGCAATGTAGGCATTCAGAGTCTGCTCCTCATCAAGTAGCCTAGTGAGTTTCAAAACCTTCTTCTCGCTTGCGTAGAATTGGGCTTCGAATGTATCTCGCTCTCCCTTTAGTTGTATCCAATACCTTTGTAGGTCTTCAAGAGATGTGGGAATGTCAGGATATAGGATAGTGTATGGAACATCTCCCTCCACGACAGGCTCAATGATTACCAGGAGAATGGAGGGGTAAGGCATCATAAGACTCTGAGCATGAGTTCGTACCCATTTGAGGTAAAGCTCAAGAGGGATGGAATTCTTATGCCCCAAATTCTTTCTATCCACCTTATTCAACATCCTCCAAGCTCGGATAAATCTCTGGTGAATACCTTGATCGTTGTTGTCGTAGTCAAATATCAAACCTTGAATCAGCATCTCGTGCGGGCCATCCCTTCGGGCGTAACCAAGCGCTCTTAAGGCTAAGTAAGGGTTGTAGGTGATACCTCCCCTAATGCCAAGTTAAGGGACATTAGGGAATTCTCCACAACGGTCGACAATGATAACATTCTCTTTGGATCGGGAGCACCAATGAATGTCTAAATGTTTGAGCATCATCAACCTTTGTGACCACCTTGAACCTTGCTCATTCTTTAAGATAGATTGGGGAAAATGAGAAATAAACCATCTTACCAAGAGAGGAGTGCAACACATAAGGACACCTATTTTCCTCATTGTGTGAGTGTGAAAAGAGTGTAGGATATCTCCTAGCAATGTAGGCACCGGGTTGCGTGACATTAAGATTTTGACGGTGTTCACGTCTATGAGTTGGTCAAGATTTGGAAACAAAACCATCCCATAGATGAGGAGAGCCACAATTTCCTCAAAGGCTTACAAGTCTAAAGAATTCCAACAACTTTGGGCCTTCTCAAACAGGAACTTTGCTAGGAAACCTTTGACACCAGTCGTTGTTTCCCAATGAGTTGTGATATCAGATGAGTGCAAGTGTAGAACTTGAGTAATCTCTTCTAGCTTTGGGTCTCTTTCCGTACCGTTGAAAGGTAGTTGATTGAGAATGAGAATCCTCAAGAGTTTGGAGAATTCTTCCAAAGTAGGCACAAGTTGATAGTCGGGAAATGTGAAGCAATGGTGTAAAGGATCAAAGAACTGAAAGAGCACCTTCATAATGTCCTCATCTGTGTTGTAGGTGACCAAGTTGAGTAGGCAACCATGTCTCTCGGTGAATGGAGAGTTTTCAGGAACCCTTGAAGCTAGCTCATTAAGTTGTGGAGGGATTGTCACAAGGTTGACTTGAATAGTTTTCCTGCGAAGTGAATCCATATCCTACAAAACAAGAACAAATATGAATCCCAAAATCCTTGAAATGGTTAGTGGATGTATATGATGTTCATGATGTTCATGATGTTATGTACAAATATACATATACAAACAAAACAAAAAATCCTTAGTTTTAGGCTTGCATGGAGTTTTATAGGTAAGTACCCTCTTGAAGTTTAGTTGTCTTAAACCTGTCCTAGTAATAGTAATCAGGTTCTAAGGAGCTCAATATCACTGGATTATTACTCAGTCATTGTTTCAGCTCAAGCCTCTTTGATGGCGACCAGAATATCCCAAGAAACCAAACCTCAATGAGTGTAGTATCGAGTATCTACCAACTTCGGACTGCACCAAAGCCAGTCATCTCACTACATCCTAAAGGCCAAGTTGGTCAAGTAAAGGTTCTAGAAGTTCATTAGTGCTTTATGACATCACTCAGCGGCCCCGTATTCTCTTTGATTAACTTAAAGGCTACCGGTACCCACAAATATGTCGCATTAATGTAGCTATTGCTTAGACCATGTCGTTATACCCCGCACAGTTTCCACAATGTATTGCTACTTACCTATAATGTATCCCAAATCCGGGTAGAGGATTCAAACCCAAACTAAGAACCATATTGTAAAGCATACAAGTCAAACAATGTAAGCAAGTAAATGTGATCTAAACCCTAAGGTAACGCCACTTTTATGTTTTTCCCCAGTAGAGTCGCCAGTTCTGTGATACGGTGGGAGAAATGATTTGAAGGTTTTGCGTTTGATTGCAAATGTTATGTTTATCAAGAGTCGCCACCGAATTTTCTTTTATCTAAAAGGAAAGGTGAAAAAGCACAGGAAAGACCTTTGAGATTGTTTCTTGAGTTCGGGGGGTAGATTATGAAAAGGGAAGGTATTAGCACCCTTTTCATCCATGGTTTTCCATGGGCTCTTAGTTACTTTCTAGATCACTTTCTTTTGTTTGAAATTGTGCTTTGTGTGGTTTTTGAAAGTGTTTTGTAAAAGAGGCCATTGTTTAGGCAATCTTTGTAATGATTCTTGTTCGTAAGAATGTATACAAAGATGTTGATCTTTTGAAAATGTTTTCAATTTTGTAAGATGTTTTGAAATGTGTAGGTGTTTGTTTTGAAAATAGCAACGATGTTTTGTTTGAAATGGAGCAAGTAATTAGGAGAAATCTACCTACTCAAATGTATTACTTGTTCATTTTCTTTTCCTTTTACATTGTTGTCTTACCATTGATTTGGTAAGCAACTCTATCTTTGGATGTAAACGGGACGGGCGTGGGTCATCGTATAGCCATGATTAGCAATGTTGCAAGGTATCTTAGCATTTTTGAGGGACTAATGTCATTTTATAAGGCAACTTTGAATAGCGTCATCGAGGGACTATGATGTTATATTTGTTTGTTTTTGCTAATATACCTTACATGCGTAATATGACCATTTTGTATAAGGAAACCAAGTGGAGTAACCCTATGGGTGTTTGTGTGCAAGTGTGTCATTTTCATGCTTGATTTTGTCTTGAATTAGGGTTTTCTATTTGATTTATATTATTCTTTCCATACAAACCCTAATTACTAGCATATTATGTAAAAGCGATAAATGGCGAAATTTAAAGTTACTACGTTATTACAACACTTGTGGGAGGGGGTATACAATTTATGAATGGGGATTGAAATAATATAAACCTAATTAATCTATTACAACCAAATTGAATATTGTACAAATATATAAAGTACAAATGCAAATTGAAAGAAAAGATTTTTGTGTTTGGATGTTTGTATGAAAGAGGTTTTAACCTAAACCTAATTAGAGAAGAAAAGGTAATTAAATTAAAATAACTTAAGTTAACTAAGAAAAGAAATTAATTAAGAAAAGATTTTAATAAAACCCTAAATCTATTTTAGTTGATTAAAGGAAAATTAGTTTAAAGGAAAAAAGTATTTTTATATTTTTGTCTTGAAAATAATATATAGTATTATGAAATATTTTTGGACTTTTTTTATTATTAAAATAAATGTATTTAAATAACTATAAAGAAATAAATAAATGACCTATTTTATAATTTAACTTACAAGGTAATTAGTCAAGACAAATAAAGTATAATGAATAAAAATAAATTTTTTATGTAAAAAAATATTTAAATTATGTCAAAATATAAATCTATTATTTTTATATTTTTTATGATTTTTTGGTGTTTTAGAAAATATATCTTAAAAGAAAAAGAACTAAATAAATAAATAAAAATAAAATGGGCCAAAGTGGTGTCACAAGTAAATAGGGGGTATGCTAGCAAAAAAATAAAAAGAATGCCAGGCCCAGGACCATTGGGTGAACCGGCGCACACTTTACCACTGGAGTGGCTATACATCCGTTTATATAAACAAAACCATAAATATATAAGGCAAATCAAGTCTTGATGACTTCATCTGCAACCTCCAGCCGGTGTACCTGTAACTTCTCCATTTCTCAACAAAAATGGAATGTGACAAAATAAAAGTTGTTGCATTCTTCCTCACGAATCTAACCATGTAAATAACTAAGGCTGAAAGTCAAAGATAAAAGAGAATTTCTCTGGCCCTAATTTAAACCCAAAAATTTTCAGAAACTTCAACTCTAAAATTCTCTAAGCTCAGGCCATATAAATGCAAACTATGGATATGTACAGCTTCGTGGCAATGAGGTCTACATTTTATCTTTACAAATGCAAGCCTAACAATGCCTACGTAATGAGATAGAAGTTCAAGAAAAATACCTCAAAAATGGAAATCGTTAAATGCAAATGAGCTTGTTTCAAGCAGTACTGATGATCACGTTAGCTTCCTTGGACCTCTAGGACACTAATGCAATGGCTGGCTTGAGCTGGGGATGGGTGGAATGGTCTGGAGAAGTCCAATTGTGAAGCTCTATTTTTGGTTATGGAATACAGGGGAAATTATGTTATAGAAATGAAACAGACACAAGGATGAGTTACTCTTGATGCAAGGAAGCTTTAGAAACTAAAAGGCCAAGAAACGCACGAGGGAAATGTGAGTTTGGTATGTAAAGTCAGAACTTGCACAACAATGGTGTTTTGGAACAATTTCTGGATAGAGGGAGTTTGAGTGAGTTTCAGGGGCTTCTTGCTCGTGTGTCAACTTGCAAATAGTGTGTATACTTATAAGCAAGAGGTTTTGAGGCTTGTAACAACTCAGAATTTGAATTTGCATCCTTAAGCAAAACATGTGATTTTTTTGAGAAAAACAAGTTTCAATGTTTGTGTACTTGCTAAGATAGAGTATTTAAGCTTTAAACACACTTGCTTCTAACTTTGTATGTGAAGTGTGATCAAAGGGAACAAGTAAGAGGCTCAAGAGTGGACTTTATGCAAAAAGCTTGCTTTACAAGAATGGTATTGTTAGCTTTCTTCCAAAAATGGCAATGTGAATTGGATAAAGCTTAAATCACTTGGATTATAGCTCAAAAGTTAGTGTAATCCATTAATTATGTAGTGAAAAACAAGTTTGAGGCATGCAAAGCAAATATCATGCAGCCTAACATTGATTTGCATTTGTGTTCATCATGAAAATGACCTATAATTCAAGTGACAAAACACCAACTTCATCTCTTCGATTCTCCCTACTCAAGAATGATCTCAATGAGTTCTTGGAAATTTTAGAAAGCTTGAAATGTGATCTACAACTCATCTTTGAATTTCTTTTGAAATTTCCCCTTAGAACCATGTGAAAAATTACCATGAAGTTAGGTCAAAATCTGCCTAACAAGGGCAAAATTTCACTAAGTTATTTTTAGTTCATGAGCATGTATTCACAAAATTATATCTTGAGATTCAAGAATTTTTAGGAGAAGTTGTGTGAAGCAAAGTTGTATATTTCATGGATATCTACAACTTTCATGTCGGAAGTTTCTTTTGAATCATCTTGCATCATGGTGAAAATTTGGATCAAAGTTATGGAAAAACATGAAATTTCCAACACTTAGAAAAATTTCTAAGTTTAGAAATTTTGACTTTTCAAAATGAAATCTTGAATTTTTGATTTCTTTATGAATAAGTTTCATATTTTGACATGTTTTGGTGGATTATGATCTTTGGCACTTGAATTTGACCAAAAAGTCAAAGTTTGACTTTTCAGTATACAATTGACTTTTGATCAGTTGACTGCAAAATTCATTTGTTAATCCAATGAATTTGTAATGTTTTGAATCATGTAATTAGGTTAAAGTGATGTAATTAGACTCTTGAGATCATGCCTTAAATCAATTGATCATTTGCTAGGTCAAAAATCAGAAATTGCCCCTTCCCAGTCAAAACCTTAATTTTGACCATTTTGCCCTTTTGGAGATTTGATCAAATTTCTTGAGTAATTATGGTCAAAACTTGATCAAATGATACATATGGGTCTAAAATGTTGACGTGGATAAAAAATTATGAAGTTTGATTGTAAATTGGCTATGGTTGACTTTTTCCCCAATACAACTGATTTTTTGGTCAACTATTCAATTGACTGATCAAAAGTGTGATCCAAGGCTTGAAACTTGACATGAATAATCTTGACGGTCCATAATGATCCTTGAAAGTCATATGTAGAATTGATAGTCCAAAAATCCTTGTGCAAACTCAAACCCTAATTTTGGTCATCAGTGCCTGAGGAGGTGTCTTAAGCTGATCAAACCCTAGTGCAGTCTTGAACCCAATGAGATCTTGTGAGAAAATTCTCGATAAATGAGAGGGAAAATTTTGGGGTACAACACCTAGTATTAGGTAGAACTTATCAATGTATTTGTGTTAGGGTTTTAGAATCTTTATTGTTGGGTTGTAAGTTATCTGTTAGATGTTCATAAGCTTTTAAGCATTGAACATATTGTGTGTCAATTCTCTTATGCTTTTAAGCATTGAGTCTTGCGTGTTTTTGGAAGTGTATTTTCTAGTTTTTATTCTCTACTTGTGTTTAGAGTTGCTCCAATTCCTAAGTGTAATTGATGAGATATTTTAGGAGGGACTCATACCTAGATGTGTGTTAGGTAGAAGTTAAGCAAATAGTAGTTACTAAGTGTGTAGGCTGTAAACTGGGATGTTTGTTGTGAGGTCTACAAATTGATACTATCTAGTTAATTTTAGGAAGGTTATTCTAAATTTGGTAAACATATCTTGTGTTATTTACTTTCAACACTATTTATTTTGTCCATATATCTTGTTGTTGCATGTGAAGTAGGATTCAGTGTCTCGACATCCTTTAGGACATCCAGGATTTGATAGCCAGAATTTCAAATGACAAATGTGAATAACATAGACCTTCCCTGTGATCAATGAAGGAATATGAACTTCTACAAATCTATAGGTGTTGTCATCAACAACGGTAAATAATATCCTATGAAGAAGAACACAACTGAGGAACATATAAGAGGTTTGCAAGATCTAAGGATTGATAAGATAATATGTATATAGAATAAAGGACAAATAAAATGTCAGAACAAATGGCCTAACATCTGTCTCAAGAGTCCGAATCATCTCTTGAGAATTGTTTTAGACTTTAGCAAGAAGGTGTCATTGAAGGGAAAGTTGATGGCCGGTTTGGAGGTCCTCCCAACTTTGACCTTCCTACTTTGGTTAAGACGAAGAGTGTCAATTATAGTTCTGGAGGTTTGGTTAATCAAAAACATTATAGGTTGTTTGGTGAAGATGAAACTGGTGTTTTGAAGTCTAGGAGCAAGATGTATGTATCATATATTTCTCTCCACAACATTCCATTGATGTTAAGACTAATATAGTTGCTAATGGACACATGAATAGTGTTTAAATCAGGTCTGGATATATAAGGAATAATAATAAAATTCTAATGTGTTCTTGTGAAGATTCTCAGAAGTAGGAAATGAAAACAACGTGCAAGACATCCTACCTAACATGTTGATAAAGTCTCAAGTGCATAAGGAGAGTGATCATGTTCATGAAGATGATGTGACTAATACAACTATAACTAATGATGATGTAGTTTCTAATCATGATAACACTCTGGGATATGTGAAGACTTTAAGGAAAGGTGTGATGATTAATAATGAAAACATTCTTCTAGATTTTATTACTAATAGCAAGAGGTTGAGATTGATTTCAAAGAACACACAATCTATGGATGATATGCCTCCTTAGAATGAAGATCAATCCATAATTGGAGATAATGAGAAAGAAATTGTTACCTTGGTATCTGCTAAAATAGTTGTGAACAGTACTTGGAATGTTACTTCTAATTGTGTTGTCATAAGAAACAGTGAGTGTTTGATGGTAAGAAGGACGGTGTAGTTTGTTTATCAAGTTATGATACAACTTGAGAAAATAAAGGATTACACAAGTGACTCCCAAGGAAGCATTTACACTCAACTGTGGTGGAGTGAACCAATGCTCAAGTATTTAATCAAAGTTGATAAGGAAGATGTTGTCCAAGATGTGCCAGATATCGTGAGTAACATAGTGGTAACTGAAGTGCCATCTTAGAGGGAGGAGAAGCAAGTTGTTGAAGTTAATGCGTTGGTCATTATGTTCACACTAGATTGAAAAAAGTTTCCCACAAATAATGAGGAAAGAATGTTGAAGGTTATATGTTTGTATCACAAAAGGACAAGTATTGAAAGGAAGTTGTCAATAGAAATATAGGCATTTGAAGAAGTGGTACAACTATTGAAATATTTATGTGTAACAGATAGGAAGAACCTCGTGATGAGTAAAACTGATGACAATGTAGATAATAGGAAGTGCTCTTTGGATGAATGACTTCCTCCAGTCAACAACATCATATCTAGGATAAGCAAGGAGCAATAATGTGTAATCTTGTCATCTAATGAAGTTGAAAACAATTTTATGAGTAGCAACGGGAGGGACTTGACCTGGATGATTCAGATGTTGAAGGAGTATATTGTGGGACAAGATGTAATGACATTGATCTGGTACATTCTCACTAAAGCTTTGGATGGAAGTCAATTTAAAATACAAAGGTGTGTCCTTGGTATTTTCATCTTTCAGAGTCCATAGCAATCAATGTTAGGGAGTTATGTCAAAAGAGAAAAAGTGTTCCTTTCCCATAAGACAACTTTTGCACACAAAATAAGGAAGTTTCCTTAGTTATATCAGGTGTGGTATAACTGGGCAGGCGTTACAAGCTATACAAAAGTTCTCATACCCTCATCTAGTTCTAAGAAAGAATCAACATCTTCTTTCTCGAGGCTGAGAAGAACAAGAACAATGAAGTTGGTTCCTTTTCCCATACAAGTGTTGGAGGATCACATGTTGGACCATCATATAGAGAAAATTTGTTTGGGAAGATTTCAATTACTAGGATGAAGACTGTGAAAAAGAAACCAGTGGAAGAAACTGACTCATAGGATAATGAAGACTGGATGACCTACCTGGCTTCAATCGGGTATAAAGACTGAAGGCCTTTATGTTAAATTGGGATTCTAATCCTGGTGGTAATTTGTTATGTTTGTTGGCCCTTTTATTTTGAGCATTTTTTTCTGGATCTGTAAAGGTTCTTTTGCCTCTTGAGACTAGGTTATGTAATAATGTATGTTCATATTTTGATTTTGATTGGGTGACTTCTCTCATGTGCTAGTATACTAACCTTGCATGAATGACATTGTGCATGCTATCTTATGTGCATGCTGACTTCTTTGAAGTACTAACCCTTTGCCAAATTATGGAAAAATGGTAAGAAGTGGTGTATTTGCAATGTACAGGGAAACCTGGTAATTGTTTAGTAAGTAATGACTATTCAGGAAGTACTAATAATGCTCCATGCTGGAGCATCGGGCAAGCCTATGGCCCATGTATTTGTGTAAACTGTTAATTCTCTGTTTTGTTGGTATTATGTTTGGTAAAGCTAACTTAGCATAAACATGTTAAAATAATATGTTTTTTCAACTAGAGCAACATGTCGAATGTGATGTCCTATGCAGTTTCTTTCAACATCGTGATTTTGTACAGCTGAACTGTTGGATATTTTAATTTGTTACAGGTGCCAAATATTCTATAAATATTATGCTATCCTATGTGGCATGCAACTTGAAGATTAAAAAGATTCAAGCTGATTTTGAGGAGAATTTTTAGTTTCTAATTATGGAAATAATTTAGGAAACTAATGATTGATGTCCTATCTTTGAGGATATAATTTTTCAGCGCCTCTGTCATATCCAGGTGCATATGTGAAGCCCAAATCTAATTCATTGAAGGTTATAAATAGAAGGCTTCAACCCTAGTACAAGTGTAGAACTTACTATGTATTTTTATTAGGGTTTGTGTGTTAATTGTGAGCCTCTCGATTATCATTTTGGTAAAAGAGTAGGACTTTGTTTTTGAGTTGTAAGTTCTATTAGTCACTCCAAAGCTTTTAAGTAGTGAATGATTATGTGTCTTTGAAGTGTGACTTTTGTTATTTTCTAAGTGTTTAGAATTTTTCAGTGATTGTTCTGTAATTGGAAGATACTTGAGAAAGGTATCATACCTAGATGAGTCTTAGGTAGAAGTTAAGCAATGATAATGATTAAGTGATAAGTTATAAACGGGGGGTTTAGTTTTAAATTGATATTATAAAGTTGATTTCCTCCCTGGCTTGGTAGCCCCCAGAGTAGGTTTTGTTGTACATCGAACTTGGTTAACAATCTTGTGTGTTCTTTACTTATTCTGTACTTTGTTTATCACTTATCTTGTCATTGTGTGTATGTTAAGATAAAGGTGTCTCGACGTCTGTTAGGACATCTGAGATCTGAATACTAGAATTTTAATTTGTATTAGAGCAGACATCCTGCTCTGACTGTGGGTGAGATTCAGGGAAGATACTTTATGGTACAATGGACAAGGAATGAAGATTTATGAACAGACCACCCATTCTTAATGGAACCAACTATGACTATTGGAAAGTTCCTATGGTGGCCTTTATCAAATCCATGGACAACATGGCTTTGATAACTGTGGTCAAGGGATAGGATCCACCAATGGTTATAGGCCCAAATTAGAAAGCTACTAAAATTGTGAAGGATGAGGAAGATTGAGATGAAAAAGATGAAAAATCATCAGAGGGAAACTCCAAAGCATTGAATGCCATATTCAATGGAGTGGACAAGAATATGTTCAGGCTAATAAGTAATTGCACTGTTGTCAAAGAAGCTCGGGAGATCTTTAATATTGCTCATGAAGGAACCTCCAAGGTGAAGATGTCAAGACTTCACGTTCTTACCACTCAGTTTTAAAACTTAAGAATGAAGAAGGATGGGAGTATTTATGACTTTCACATGAATATTATTGAGATAGCCAATGCCTCAGGTGCCCTATGAGAGAAGATGTCAAAAGATAAGCTGGTGAGAAAGATTATCAGATCTCTTCTAAAGAGGTTTGACATGAAGGTGAATGCCATTGAAGAAGCTCAAGACATAAACAACATTAAGTTTGATGAGCTTATGGGATCCCTACAAACCTTTGAGTTAGAGATAAATGAAAAATCTGAAAAGAAGAATAGCAGAGCCTTTGTCTCCAATAATGATGATCCAAAAGATGAGTGTGACTTAGATACAAGTGAAGGGATATCCAATGATATTGTGTTTGTACATTTTAAAATATTTATATCAAGACCGAGGTATGAACTCAGATAAATAATGATGTACGAGATCATCCCTAAAGAGATCGGAGTCGACTACTTAGTTAGGGACAGTCAGATATGAGCTCAACACAATACCACCTATGTACAGGAAGTTGGTCCCGATGAAGGAAAGAGGTGAAAATATAACCTAATGATAAGACAATTGATTACGAGCGTTACAAAGCCATTAAAAGGCGGTTACAATCGTTATAAGTATTAATGGATGGTTACATCATTATGGTCATTAATTGTGGCTATTCAATAAGGGTTAAAACCTATGCTATATATATGATTAGAGACCAAAGGCAAAAGAGACCTCTCTTTATCTCTTTCACTATGAAGTCTCTGCGACACATGCTAGAGAGACTACATGCTATATGAAGGGGCTCCCGCAAGAGGGTTTAGTAAGACATTCATTTTGGGAAAATTACTCCTAGGTCACAACATCAATTTTTATTCAATGGTCTCGATCACTATTTCGACAAAGGTGGTACGACGAGCTACCAAAATCAACAAAAATTGTACCATACTGTAATACGGTGGGAGAAATAACTTGGGTGTTTTGCGTTTGATTGCAATTGTTGCGGATAACAAGATTCGCCACCAACTTTTCTTTTATACAATAAGGAAAAGGTGAAAAGAACATGAAAGACCTTTGAGATTATTTTCTTGAGTTCAGTGGGTAGGTTATGAAAAGGGAAGGTGTTAGAACCCTTTTCATCCGTAGTTATCTACGGGCTCTTAGTTGCATGCTAGATCACTTTATTTTGTTTGAAAATATGCTTTGTGGTGTGGGTTTGAAAGTATTTTTAAAACGTCTTTGTAATGATTCTCGTTTCTATAAGAATGCGTACAAAGTGTTGGTTTTGAAAATAGTTCAAAGAGGTGTTTGTGGAATGTGTTTTTGAAAGTGATTTTGAAAAGTGTCTTTGTGATGATTCTTGTTTCTATAAGAATGCGTACAAAGTGTTTTAACTTTTGAAAATGTTTTAAAGGAAAGTGTTGGTGTGTAAAAATGTTTTTGTTGTGAGCAAGCGAGAAACTATGAGCGTCCTACCTACTCAAAAGTTCTAATGTTCTTTTCCTCCTTCTTTAGATGTTGCTATCTTACCATTGATTTGGTAAGAAGCCCCATCATTGGATGTGAAGGGACGGGCGTTGGACGTTTGTATAGTCATAGAAGGAAACCTATGAGACGTTTTAGCAATTTTTGTTTAGGGACTAGATCGTTTACCGAAGGCAACATCGAGGGTCATCGAGGGACTACGATCTTTTATCAAGGGTCTTTGCTAAAATGCCCATATTCGAGGGACATGACTATTTTTATGAGGCAACAAGTGATATTACCCTAGGGGTGCATGTGTATGAAAAATGTGTTTGATTTGCATGTATTTAGTCTTTGATTAGAGTGATCTACTTATTGGTTTTATCTTGCCATACATCCTAATTACTAACATTTGTACAAAAGCAATAAAAGTACAGAAAATAAATCCTACACTATTACAACCATATTGAATAGCAAGAAAATGTAAATATAAAACAAAATAAAGAAAGGAAAATGGGCTTTTTCGATTCAGGCAGCAACACTCTTCGATTCTGCCCTTATTGGCTTCCTTTAATTTAGGCCTGAAATCAGTAAGGTCACCCTTTTTGATTTCATCCTTTTCCCGCTTCTTCGATTGGGTCCTGAAATGTAATTGCAAGCTTCTCAAGTCATATTTAAAGCATTTGTTTTGATGAAGACAACATGGATATCAACATTCAAAGGATGTGCAAAAAGCTTATCAACATCATATAAAAGTCTTGAAGATTATAGAAGAATTATTGAAGAATCATCAAATGTCAAAATGGTATAAATAATTCTTAATCTTGAATATAGATGTTCACAAAAATATGCATTCATCAACATATACATATCCCATAATTTTAACATCAAGAGAAACTTTGTTTGAAATATTTTTCAAAAAGTATTTTTGAAAATAACCCTTTAGGAACCGGTTCCTCCCTAACAGGGAACTGGGTTCCAGACTTTCTCAAAAAACATGTCCCTGGTTTTTGTACCAGGAACCGGGTTGTACCAATAAGGGAACCGGTTCCTGCGTAATATTTTTGAAATCTGACTTATAACGTTCACTAAGAACCGGGTTCTGTCAGTGTCGGAACCGGTTCCTAGCGAACCAATGCAGCTTTTCTTTTGGTTTTTGAACATTTTTCAAGTGGTATTTTTTCATGAATGCATTGCAACTTTTCATATGAATTGGCATGAATGAAGAGGTTCTTGTGACTTTATAAAATGCTGCAGATTTTCTTATTTCAAAAACAATGCTTCAATTTTCAAATTAACAAATATACTTCTTCAATAAACAATTTTTCATCATTCACATTTGAATTCATATTTTCATGTGTTCATGATTTTGTGAAACTTGCCATATACACTTTCATTATCATTACAAGTTTCATACATACATTGTGAACATTTATATACATTGTTTGAAAATTGTTTATATCTTGAAGAAGAAGATCAATTGAAGATTGATAAAGCTATCCATCTATTTCAAATTTGCTCATTGTATTACTTAAAGAAATTATTCCCTTACTATCCAGGATTGTTGGAAATAAGTGTTGTGATTTGAAGAGGATTGTTCTTCATTCACATTAGTGTTTGTTTGGTCTTAAAGGTGTTAAGAACCTTTGATCACCCTATAGGTTAGATAGTAAGCGTAGGCTGTACAATCATTCTAACTATAGTGAAATCTCTTTCGTGTTGGAAAGGGGACTGGAGTACTCTCGGATTGTGAGGGGAACCAGGATATATCACCGTGTTCTTTACTTTTCCGCATTTATCGCTTTCATCACCATAATCAGGAAAAGATAAAGATATAATCAAAACCTTCAAACACTTAACCAAAAAATTACTACAAGTATTCTCATTAAACCGAATAAATTTTATAAGGCCTAATTCACTCCCACCCCCCCCCCCCCCCCCTCTTAGGCACTCTGAGACTTACAATTGGCATCAGAGCAAGTTATAGGTAACTTGTTCCTAAAGATCTAGAATGGCTTTCGCAAATCCAAATCAAAATTAGGTTTTTAAAGATGGTGGCAGTAACAACAAGCCTCCACTGTTTTGTGGTGAATACTTCGACTTTTGGAAAATTCGCATGAAGGCTCATCTTGAAGCGCAAGGAGAAGAAATATGGAATGCTGTTGAGAATGGTCCATTTACTCCGGTGTGTGTTGTCAATGGTGTTGGGTCATCAAAGCCTAAAGCATCATGGGATGATGATGACAAGAAAAAAGTTCTCTTTGACAAAAAGGCGATCAATATTCTCCAAAGTGCTCTTAGTATGAATGAATTTTTCTGAGTATCGGCATGTACAACGGCAAAGGAAATTTGGGACACTCTTATAGAAACTCATGAAGGAACCACCGAAGTAAAAAGGTATAGATTGAACACGTTGAGTCAAGAATATCAATTATTCAGAATGTTGCCCGGAGAATCCATCCTTGACTTGCAAAAGAGATTCGTTCACTTGACAAACCATTTTAAGGCACTTGGTAAAACTTTAACAAACGATGAATTAAATCTTAAAGTGCTTATATCTTTAACAAGGGAATGGAAACCAAAAGTGACGGCAATATCCGAAAAGAAAAGCCTAGCAACTATGACTTCCGCAACACTTTTCGGAAAGCTTCAAGAATATGAGACGAAACTTGGAAGACTTGAAAAACATGAGAATCATGAGAAGAAATCCAAAGGCATTGCTTTGAAAGTTGATTCAAAAGAAAGTCAAGATAAAGATGCATCGGAGGAAGATGAAAATCTCTTGCTTCTTGTAAAAAGGTTAGGAAAATATTTTGGTCATAAAAATAATCTTCATAATGCTAACTTTGTCAAAAGAAAGAAATTCTATAAGCATAAAGACAAAGAAGCCTCCACATCAACACAAGATGTCACATGCTATGAATGTGGAAAGCAAGGTCACATAAAGCCGAATTGTCCAAAACTCTCCAAGAAAAATGGATTCAAAGGCAAAAAGGAGTTCAAGAACAAAAAGGCTTATGTTGTATGGGAAGATAATGAGATAAGTTCTTCATCCGATTCAGAAAGCGACGAATGTGAAAATCTAGCATTGATGGCCTCACATCACTCCGACGATGAAGAAGAGGTTAGTAATGAATTTAATCTTTTTGATGATGATGTTCAAGGTGCTATTGATGAACTCTTGGGAGAATGAAAAAGTTTATACAAAAAGGTGTCAAATCAAGAAAAATAATTTTTAATTTGTCTAGAAAAAATTGACACCATGACTAAAGATTTTGATCTTCAAAAACAAAATTTTATTAAAGAAAAGGAAAACTTTGCATGCTCCAAGTGTGAATCAAATGTCTTTCAAATTGTTCAATTGAAAAGAGTCATTGAACGATATGAAAAAGGACAAATAGGATTGGAAGGATTACCAAGCCAACAACGTTATCCAAATGATAAAAGAGGTCTTGGTTATGTGAATACTAAGAAACCAAGTAACAATCCCACTGTTTTTGTAAAGGCTAGTAATAGTTCCAATCCCAAGAAAGTAGAAAAGAAGCAAGTTGTTCATAATTATCAAAAGAAAAAGGCTAATGTATCGAAAAAGAAAACATTTCCTAAAAAGAAATCTTATCCTTCTAGATATAGAAGTAACTTTAAACCTACTTGTTTTTATTGTGGTATTAAAGGCCATACACCTAATGCTTGCTATGTTAGAAACTTTAGTATAGCAAGTGGGCATTATGTGTGGGTGAAAAAGGGAACTAACTATGAAGGACCCAAGGCAACTTGGGTACCTAACAAAGAATAATTTGTTTTTGTAGGTATGCTTGAAATCCACATAAAATGTTTGGTATCTTGATAGTGGATGTTCAAAGCATATGACAGGAGATGTACACCAATTTTCATATCTAGTACATAAAGCCAAAGGGTATGTCACCTATGGAGACAACACCAAAGGAAAGAATCTTGGCGTTGGAATAGTTGGCACACCTCCATCCATTCAAATTGAGGATGTTCTCTATGTTGAAGGATTAAAGCACAATCTTCTTAGCATAAGTCAACTTTGCAATAGAGGGTTCAAGATCAAATTCAACAAAGATGAATGCCTTATTATGGATGAGGCAACCAATGAGGTAAAACTCAAAGGTATAAGAACTAACAATATTTTTATGATTACTTTAGATGATTTGTCTATGAAGGTACAATGTATTATGGTAAACAACAATGACGCTTGGTTATGGCACAAGAGGATTGCTCACATTCACATGGGGCACTTGAACAAATTGGTTAAGCATGACTTAGTTATTGGTCTACCAAAGATGAAGTTCATCAAAGACAAATTATGTAATGCATGCCAAAAGGGAAAACAGACCAAAACAACTTTCAAATCTAAGAATGTGGTGTCTACTACAAGGCCACTACAATTGTTACACATGGATCTCTTTGGTCCATCAAGAACAAAAAGCTTCGGAGGTAATGTATACGCTTTAGTCATTATTGATGATTTTTCTAGATATTCTTAGACTTTGTTTCTTGTGCAGAAAAGTGATGCTTTTAAAGCTTTTAAGAAGTGTGCTAAGCAAATCCAAAATGAAAAATCACTAAAGATTGTATCCATAAGAAGTGATCAGGGTGGAGAATTCCAAAATGCACAATTTGAATAATTTTGTGAAGAACATGGTATCTCTCATAATTTTTCAGCACCTAGAACTCCACAACAAAATGGAGTAGTTGAAAGAAAGAATAGGTTTCTAGTGGAACTTGCAAGAACAATGCTTAGTGATGCAAATCTTCCTAAATATTTTTGGGCGGATACAGTTAGTACGGCATGTTATGTTGGAAATCGAGTTATCATTAGACCTATAATAAAGAAGACTCCATATGAACTCTTCAAAGGAAGAAAGCCAAATATTGCTCACTTTCACATTTTTGGATGCAAGTGCTTTGTTCTTAATAATGACAAAGATAATCTCGGTAAGTTTGACGAGAAATCCGACGAAGGTATATTTCTTGGTTATTCGCTTTTTTAGTAAAGCATATAGAATTTATAATAAAAGAACTTTAACTATTGAAGAATCTATGCATGTATCTTTTGATGAAACTAACCCCTCCAAGGAGGAAGTAGTTGTTTGTGATGATGATGATCCTATAGATTTACCCCCGGAAGATCTCTCAATTGATCAAGTTGTAAAATCACCGGAAAATCAAGAAAACATTGTACAACAAGATTCAAACATCAATGATCTACCAAAAGAACGGAGAACTCATAGAGACCATCCTATTGACAAAATTATTGGTGATATTAGCCAAGGAGTATCAACAAGATTGAATCTAAAAGATGCTTGCTTAAACATGGCGTTTGTTTCTCAATTTGAACCTACCAAAGTTGATGAAGCCTTAGGAGATGATCAATGGATTATTGCTATGCAAGAAGAATTAAATCAATTCGAGAGAAATCAAGTTTGGGAACTTGTTCCTAGACCAAGTGGTAAACACATCATAGGTACTCGATGGGTGTTTAAGAACAAACTTGATGAGAATAGTCTAATTGTTCGAAACAAATCAAGGTTGGTTGCCCAAGGTTACAATCAAGAGGAAGGAATCGAATTTGAAGAAAAATTTGCTCCAGTTGCAAGGTTAGAAGCTATACGTCTTTTACTTGCTTATGCTTGTTCATTAAATTTTCAGCTTTTTCAAATGGACGTCAAAAGCGCATTCTTGAATGGATACATAAATGAAGAAGTCTATGTCAAACAACCTCCGGGATTTTAAGACTTCAAACATCCTACACATGTCTTTAAGTTGAGAAAGGATCTTTATGCCTTAAAGCAAGCACCAAGAGCATGGTATGATAGACTTAGCAATTTTTTGTGTGAAAAAGGTTTCGAAAAGGGTAAGGTTGATAAAACCTTGTTCATTAAGAAAATCCAAAGTAACACTTTATTGGTTCAAGTCTATGTTGATGATATCATTTTTGGATCGACTAACAAAGAAATGTGTGAGGAATTCTCATTGATGATGCAAGGAGAATTCGAGATGTCTATGATGGGAAAGATGAACTACTTTCTTGGACTACAAATTAAGCAACTAGAAGATGGAATCTTCATCAATCAATCTAAGTATTGCAAAGAATTATTGAAAAAGTTTGATATGGACAATTGTAAAGCAATGAATACTCCAATGGGCTCCGGTACATATGTTGATCAAGATGAATCCGGTACTCCAATTGATATTACAAAATACAGAGGTATGATTGGTTCTTTATTGTATTTGACGGCAAGCCGTCCTGACATCATGTTTAGTGTTTGTCTTTGCGCTCGCTTTCAAGCAAATCCAAAGGAATCACACCTCATGGCAGTTAAAAGGATCATGAAGTATCTTAAAGGAACAATCAATGTCGGCTTATGGTATCCGAAAGGTAGTGCTTGCACTTTAATTGGTTATTCTGACGCGGATTATGCAGGTTGTAAAACTGATCGTAAAAGCACAAGTGGCACTTGTCACATTATTGGAAATGCATTAGTATCATGGGCTTGTAAAAAGCAAGCATGTGTTGCTCTTAGCACGGCCGAAGCGGAATACATAGCAGCAGGTAGTTGTTATGCATAAATTCTTTGGCTCAAGCAACAACTCCGTGATTATGGACTTGATCTCGGATGCATTCCTCTTCGATGCGACAATACAAGTGCTATCAATATTACAAAGAATCCGGTCATGCATTCAAGAACCAAACACATAGATATTCGACATCATTTTCCCCGTGATCATGTTCTTAAAGGAGATGTCGAAGTCACTTTTATGGATACTCATAACCAACTCGCAGATATCTTCACAAAACCGCTTGCTCGAGAACCTTTCTTCAAAATCCGAAGAGAACTTGGTATTTTGGATGAAGGTGATATCTAAAGGTTTCTCAAAAGGTGCACGTCTTAATTCTTCAACAAGAATTTTTATGTTTCATTACACTCTGCTTCTACTCCTTCTTTTATATGTTTTTATCGTCTTATTTTTTAAATATGTATTTGTTTCACTCTTTTTCCCCATCCTTTTTTATGTTAACAAAGCGGGAGAAGAATATGCATATGTGTTGTTTTGTTTCAAAGAAATTGCAGGCCCAAACATCTATTATACTCACTCCAAAATTCAAGGAATCATGGACTTAGGGGGAGCATACAATTTAGGGGGAGCCTTGCATTTGCTCAACATGTTTGCTACACAAAACAACATAAAACAATTCAAGAATCATTTTCAAGACTTGGTTGTCATCATCAAAAAGGGGGAGAATGTAATTGCAAGCTTCTCAAGTCATATTTAAAGCATTTGTTTTGATGAAGAAAACATGGATATCAACATTCAAAGGATGTGCAAAAAGCTTATCAACATCATATAAAAGTCTTGAAGATTATAGAAGAATTATTGAAGAATCATCAAATGTCAAAATGGTATAAATAATTCTTAATCTTGAATATAGATGTTCACAAAAATATGCATTCATAAACATATACATATCCCATAATTTTAACATCAAGAGAAACTTTGTTTGAAATATTTTTCAAAAAGTATTTTTGAAAATAACCCTTTAGGAACAGGTTCCTCCCTAACAGGGAACTGGGTTCCAGACTTTCTCAAAAAACATGTCCCTGGTTTTTGTACCAGGAACCGGGTTGTACCAATAAGGGAACTGGTTCATGCGTAATATTTTTGAAATCTGACTTATAACGTTCACTAAGAACCGGGTTCTGTCAGTGTCGGAACTGGTTCCTAGCAAACCAATGCAGCTTTTCTTTTGGGTTTTGAACATTTTTCAAGTGGTATCTTTTCATGAATGCATTGCAACTTTTCATATGAATTGGCATGAATGAAGAGGTTCTTGTGACTTTATAAAATGCTGCAGATTTTCTTATTTCAAAAACAATGCTTCAATTTTCAAATTAACAAATATACTTCTTCAATAAACAATTTTTCATCATTCACATTTGAATTCATATTTTCATGTGTTCATGATTTTGTGAAACTTGCCATATACACTTTCATTATCATTACAAGTTTCATACATACATTGTGAACATTTATATACATTGTTTGAAAATTGTTTATATCTTGAAGAAGAAGATCAATTGAAGATTGATAAAGCTATCCATCTATTTCAAATTTGCTCATTGTATTACTTAAAGAAATTATTCCCTTACTATCCAGGATTGTTGGAAGTAAGTGTTGTGATTTGAAGAGGATTGTTCTTCATTCACATTAGTGTTTGTTTGGTCTTAAAGGTGTTAAGAACCTTTGATCACCCTATAGGTTAGATAGTAAGCATAGGCTGTACAATCATTCTAACTATAGTGAAATCTCTTTCGTGTTGGAAAGGGGACTGGAGTACTCTCGGATTGTGAGGGGAACCAGGATATATCACCGTGTTCTTTACTTTTCCGCATTTATCGCTTTCATCACCATAATCAGGAAAAGATAAAGATATAATCAAAACCTTCAAACACTTAACCAAAAAATTACTACAAGTATTCTCATTAAACCGAATAAATTTTATAAGGCCTAATTCACCCCCCCCCCTCTTAGGCCCTCTGAGACTTACATGAAATCAACCTGAGGTGTACTCTTCACCTCAAGCTCCTTGTTGCCTTCTTTGATTGCAGGAATGCTAGGCCCTCAGGTTGAGATTCGAAAGGCTTGAGGATTTAGCCAATCGAAGGATATAGAGAATTTGTTTTAAACTTTAAAAAAAAATGCAACATTCATGTGTAACTTTCGAAAGCTACAGGCCAGGGGTTAGAACAAGATTAATGGGTCTCAAAATCCAAAGTCTAAGTAGTCAGGGTTGAGACTTTCAATATATAGGCAGTCAGGATCTAAAGTTAAAGCATGGTCAAACTCCCTAGATGAGATATCTACATTTCTTTTTTATTGGTATGTACACATAATATTTAAATGAAGAGTTCCAAATTTAGAGAGAACTTACCTCTTAAAGCGTTTAAATTGAAGGAACTGCAAGTGACTTCTTTGGTGGTAAATGGAACTTTGCTGGAATCTTCCTGAAGCTAGTTCAGTTACTACTTCGTTTGAGCAGTTTTTGAATTGAAGGGTGGTGTGTAATAGTGGTGAGTGAATTGAAGGTTACTCTACAACAGGTAAGAGAGTGAATCAAAAGATTATTATATTGCAAACGGGGAATGGGTCGAAGGTTGGTTATCTGACAGTTTGAGGAGTGAATCGAAGGGTTCACTTGGTGTATGAAGGGGTCTAAGTTTTTTTAGAAGTGAAGTGTTAGGAATATTTAAGAACGTTTGATAGTGTTTGAGAGTTTTGAGAAATTGATAACTTTCTCAGAACAAGAGTTTTTTGCAACTATCCGGGGCCCCTAAGATGTGTGGTGGAGGCTCATATTTATAGATGATTTTGGCTGATGTCTTAGGAGGGAAAAAAATTGAACAAAAAGGGTAAATTGTTTTTTGTAGCTTTCGAGGGGCAGTGTTCGTATGCCAAATTGGTGCAAGAATATGGACAGTGTTTCAGGACTGTTGTGCAGCAGTTTTGGAGCGTTATGGCCAGTGTATCAAGCCTGAGCTTGGCAACAGGCATCTTTTGATATCTCCATCTTTCGTTTTGACCACCTTCGATCAGATCCTTCTTCAAGCAATATTATTTGATTTTCTTCCAACAAATGTCTTTCGAATGGGTCATATGTATACATTTGAAAAGGCCAAATATGTGTCCTTCAATTGGACCATATGCATCATTTGTGTGCATCATTTGCAATTCTTCGAATGGGCCACCAAGACATGTCTTTCGAATGGGACACCCGGACATGTCTTTCGAATGGGACACCCAACCATGTCTTTTGAATGGAACCTCCTTTGTATGCCATAGTGTAGGAATTATGTGTGATCGAAACAGACTGTTTTCAAAGGAAATATTGCCTAGTCGAAACTAGCATGAAAGTAACCAATGCTTTGTGGGCGCCATTGTCTTGTGAATACCAGCCATGGAGGAGCGTTTTGCCTTGTGCATACTGGCCTGAAGGGAGTCTTGGTTTTTGTGAGTCGAAGGAATCATGCAAAGAGGAAATGGCCTCTGAATCGAAGGAAAGCTTTAGGAGGTTATTGCTTTATGACTCCAACCAAACATGCAAGGAGTCTTTGCTCAAACGAAAGCTTGCTTGAAAAACCACTGTCCACTCGAACTTTCCTGCAAGGGGTCATATGGCCAAACGAAAGATGTACTCAAACTTGCGTTCGAAGGAAACCACAAACCCATACTAAGAAAGCAACCAAAGCTTGTGTTGAAGGGGACCACATGCCCAAACAAAGAAAGCAACTAAAGCTTATATTAAAGGGGGACACATGCCCAAACGAAGAAAGCATGCAGGAGGTAAATGACACAATCAAAGGAAATCAGAAAAGAGGCTTTTGCCTCCTGAATCGAAGGAGGCCAAACAACAGGCTTTTGCCTTGTGCCTGTTGGCCTGAAGAAGCCAGTATGAAGGTCATTTCCCTATGAATCGTAGGAAGCTAGCAAAGAGGTCATTTCCTTCTGAATCGAAGGAAGCTTTTCAGAAGGTCATTTCTTTCTGAATCGAAAGAAGCTAGCAAAGGGAATCCAAGCCCAATCGAAGTTGGCTTGAATCGAAGCAAACTTGTTTTTCTCTAATTTTGTCAAAAACTCAAATTTATCTATTTTTCTCTTTCAATGGTTTCCTCTTTGACCTGATGCTTGAAAATTCAATATGATCCATAGAAATTACAAGGGCATTAAAAAATTTAATTGTACTTGTGTAAATTTGAACTTTTGAAAATCCTTGTGAAAAAATATCTTGAGAAATGAGAGGTTAAATTTTAGGGTACAACACAGACGGTGACATATATTTCGATAGAATATTTTTGAACAAAAAAAGGCCAATCATAACACTCATCGTCATGGGTGAGGAACAACGCCTTTTTGGATCCAAAGTGTTGTTTCAAAACTGCCATCGACAAAATCGAACGAAGATCTGGCTGAACCCGCCCATCGCGGCCCCGTTCCTGTTACAAACCAGATTGCTACCAAATCATTGGGCGCCCACTCCCGCGGTGCCCACACCCCGATCCGGATTCCCAATAGTTTCGGGCATGAAGTCGCCACCGCGTGATGAACCTGGTAATCCACCACATCGTCACTCACGCAAACGAGGATTCATAGTAACCTGATCAAATCGTCGAAATCATAGGAGAAATTGGATTGGAAGTCGGAAACAGTTGTGAAAGAACAGGAAGTATTAGTCCAAATAATACGCCGACGAGGAAAAGTCTATTGGGTGGTGATTCAGAAGAAATCGATAAGAGTGCAAACGAACTCATACAAACTAAGATAAGTCAAGGATCACTGTGCCGATATCGCCATTAAATGGAAAGATGTTATTATCATAAACTGGAGTTGTACGGAACTTAATTATAATCTATTTTGGGTGCACTCTTCCGGTCGGGAACTGCCGAGCCATTAGCGAGAGGGCTGTTACTCGTATTAATCTTGATGTAACAAAAGCCAACGACGTTAAAAGTTGCAAGTCAGATGCCAAAGGGAATAAAGATCTAGAGAAGATGACGTGTTGCACGAAGCAAAACCTCTGCTGCAGTACAAGACATTAGATATGCGAGAGTAGTTATCGCTGCTACCCAGGTCTAAAGGATGTATCTATCGACACGAGAGACCGACCCAAAGAGATGGGTACTAACCACATCATTATGTGAACCCGGTCCCCTACATGGTATCGGGAACAGTTAGTGTATTAACATCTTCTTATGCCTCATCATAACTCTATCGTAACTCTTTTCGTTATTGATTATAAAACTCCTACTGATTTGCATCTTGGTGATTGTTGGGACTCAAGTAGACAGCTGATAGGGAAAGCCTCTATATCCTCAATGGACAATCATGGCATTAATGCACGGGACTTCGATGACAATGGTCTTTTTAGCATAATCATGAATACTGGGTCTAAAGCTCAAGGGACTAACCCGAACGCATGGCTTTCGAACTGAAATGTTTCGACGAAGATCCAGAATATGGCAGGGGCTAGTCCTCGTCTCACCGCATCAATAATGACATCCAAAGATAAGTAATTCTTATCACAATGGGTTGTCATCATACGTTTAGATTCATATGTGATGTTCATCATATAAGACAGTCATGTGTATAAATAATTGGTTTTATTTCTGATTGTAACGCCCCCAAAGAATCAAGAAGGGTTTATACCATATAATGATGGTTGAGGCAGTATTGTTGCATCTTACAATATCTTAATAAATTGATGATTATCTTTGATAGGTAAACCGACGAGATTTCACTCCGAGATACAAGTCGGCGATGACAAAACCTCGAATCATTACCAGCCGTATAATCTGTTTACTTCATGATTCTATAAGTCATGACGATACTTCCATCAGGGCAGACACTGGCATATGTCAACGATCTAACCGACCGATAAGACAGGTCCCAAAAGATAAGTTTTCCCTTATTTCATTCTAGCTGGTTCTAAGTATTGTGTGTGAGCATTTTAAGAACTTGACACAAGAGGTTGGTTCTAGTAAGGAAAAAGTAGAACCTGTTGCAGTTTGAGCTTAAGAAGCAAAAGATGAATAACATCGTTCAAAGGGAATCAAACAAAGAGCGGGGCACTACAGTTTTCCGATTTTAATTGCAGGATGAAAGCCGTGAGAAAAATATTTCGTGATAATTACGGTAACAGCTGAGTAATGATAGAAAGGGTAACTGTCATTGAATGACCACTGTTTCTCATTTATGTGGAATTAGGGTTTTTACTTATATTATTAAGTATGCAATATGAGCTTTCAGCCCGTTGAAAGCATGAATCTTGTCGGCGGCTAACTTTGTCGTTATTTATAAGGTTTACTTATCATTTTGTTTGAATTCATTCATGCATTCATAGTCATGAGAAACGTTTGCTCATAATAGGGACCTCTCCGAAAAACGTGATTGTATAAGCTATAAAGACCATGCTATGAATGCCTATTTGATTTATTATCAATTGTTGCCATGTAAGGAGATAAATCACGTAAAGATAATATTGATGAGATGAAATTGGAAAATAATTCATGCCAAGACCAATGCTTTTAAAGTAAATCAAATAAGTAACAAAATGATATCCTATTCGTCTATTCTGCTTGGCATCTATCTATGTGCATCTTGACAATCTTATTACCTAAACTAATGTTTTGATGTATTATGACGCGACCAGCTAATATGTAAACGAATTGAGGAGGATTAATGGAGCACGTGAGTTCAATCGTGTGACAAGGATACAAAGTTGGGCCATGAGACTGCGAGACCGATATTTATATGCGTTTGGAATCTCATAAACAAAACTATCGATCAAAATCTTCGACAAGCACTGAAAAGCAGAGTACTACTTAACCAGGATGATCCTAAATTAAAGTGTTTCATCTTGTTCCTACAAAACCTCGCGCTTGCGGAGATTATATTGACATCCCGCTTAGGCGTAGACAACCCGATTATATGTTAATAAAATCGAACAAAGTACAAATTTATACTTTAACTGATTCACATTGTTGTACAAGACGAACTATTGTCTCTGTCTTTTGTAAAATAACTCAATTGGATTTACTATAGAAAGTTAAAAGGTATCGTACTTATCCCCTGCGTGGGCGGGAGACATCCCACTCTTATTTGTCTCAAAACTAGGAGGGATTCAAACAAAATGTTAGCAATATGTAATCGGGCATGGTCGGGTAATGTAAATATAAACACTCAGCCTACAAACTTGGTCACTCTTGCTAAGGCTTTGGACCTACTCGACCATCCTTACAAAGGACTCTGATCTAGCAAAAAATCTAAGCACACTATACGCCTCTCGCAAACTCGATCACCCTCACTAGACTCTAATCTGACAAAAACTCGTAGCGCACTTAATGCCTCTCACAAACTCGGTCACCCTTACTAGGCTCCGATATGACAAAAAATCGAAGCTCACTTAACGCCTCTCGCAAACTCGGTCACCCTCACTAGGCTATGATCTGGAAAAAATTCGAAGCACACTTAATGCCTCTCGCAAACTCGGTCACCTCTCACTAGGCTCTGATCTGTAAAAAAGTCGAAGCGCGCTTAAGGCCTCTCACAAACTCTGTTCAACACTTCCCTCATTAGTGCCGTGTTCTACGACTAACTCCCCTCACCAGGGTCGAGTCTTACAACACTACCCTCACCAGGGTCGAGTCCAACTAAACTCCCCTTATCAGGGTTGAGTTCTACAACACTCCCCTAATCAGGGTCGGGTTTTACATACTAAACTCCCCTCATCAGGGTTGAGTTCTACAACACTCCCCTCATCAGGGTCGAGTGCTATTATAAACTTTCCCCTCATCAGGGTTGATTCTGATCATTATACAACACTCCCCTCACCAGGGTCGAGTTCTAAAACACTCCCCTCATCAGGGTCGAGTTCTACAAACTAAACTTCCCTCACCAGGGTCAATTTGTACAACACTTTCCTCATCAGGACATCAGGGTCAAGTTCTACAACACTCCCCTCATCAGGGTCGAGTTCTACAACACTCCCCTCATCAGGGTTGAGTTCTATCATTATACAACACTCCTATCATCAGGGTCGAGTTCTATCATTATACACTCCCCGCCATAAGGTCGAGTTCTATAACTCCCCACATAAGGGTCAAGTTCTATTACTAAACACTCCCCTCATCAGGGTCGAGTTCTATTAACTCCCCTCATCAGCGTCAAGTTCTACAACTAACTCCCATCATCAGGGTCCAGTTCTGCAACTAACTCTCCCCATCAGAGTAGAGTTCTACTAACTCCCCTCATCAGGATCAAGTTAAACTAACTCCCCTCATCAGATCGAGTTCTACAACTAACTCCCCTCACCAGGATCAAGTTCTACAACACACCCCTCATCAGGGTCAAGTTTTACAACTAACTCCCTTCATCAGGGTCGAGTTTTATAAACTAACTCCCCTCATCAAGGTCGAGTCACTATGCTATAGAAGGGAATAGAATACGCTTTTTTTTCTCCATATACATCGCTTTAAAACACTCCCTATTCCTGCGTTGTTGTAAGTAAAGACAACGCTTTTTGTCAATGTAAAAGCGCTGCTTAATGTCACTTGTAGGCGACGCTTTATTCCATAAGCGCTCTCTAAAGGCCCCTATAGACAACACTTTTTACTTCAGAAATGTTTTCCAATGCACCTCTTTAGATAGTGCTTTCACTTTAGACAACGCTTTTAAAAGCGCTTTGTAATGTATATTTTAGTTCACTTTTTCTGTTTTAGGCAGCGCTTTCTTTAAAAACGCTCTCTAAATTCCCACTTAGGCATCACTTTATTTTAGAAGCGCTTTCTAATGCACCCCTTTAGGCAACACTTTTTATTCTCCACTATAGGCAACACTTTTTTGTTTAAAGCGCTGTCTAATGTTCACGAATTTTTTAATATACACATGAAAAGAAGAAAAAGTAACCTATTATGCGAAAACCAATGACAGTAACGTCTGAACGATAAAATCAACTGTGAAATTTTCTTCGAGTTTGAGAAATCAACGGACGAAGGAAGTTCGTATGGGAAATCAACCGCGAATGAGAGGAAAGTAAATAAAGTACCACAATGATGCTGATGCCGGAAATTCACAGAGGAAGTATGGTTGGGACCAGAACGAGATGTGCAGAGAGAGATAGTCAGACTGAGGTCTGGCCGTGAGTTATTGTTGAAGGTTGGCCGTGTTGTAACCGGTTTTAAAATGAGAGTCGCGACCCTTAATTTTTATCTTTAGGAAGGGAATATAAAGGATAACCCTAATTTGGTCAGAGATTCTAGGTTGTTGGACTCGTTCTTATACGAACGGAAGGTGTTAGGAACCCCTCATCTACCTTGTTCTCAAGGATACTAAGGTTTAGAATTACGACTTGGAAAATAGGATTTTAATTTTTATTAGGGGAACTCGCCACGGTTTTTAAGTCGTATGCCTACATATCCTTTTATGAGGAATTAGAGTCTCAATTCGTAGTTCATAGTTGGTTGGTGTTTTTTATGGATTACGAAGATATTTAGAATTCCCTTTGAACCAAGCCTGGGTGTGTGAATAGCGGAATTGTTGGACGAAGTTTGCAGTCAATTTAAAGTATCTTCATAACCCTTTTTGAAAATCATCTTGGATTTAATTACATTATTAAAAATCTTTAGTAATTTGATGTTGGTTAATTATTTTTTAAATATATTAATATATAAAAAAATATTTTTAATGCATGAAGAGAAGTAATTTTAATGCAATTAAAAAAATATTTTGGATGAATTTAAAAAAAACATTTGAATATTGTGATAATAATAAAAATGATTTTAGAGTTTATAAATATATTAAATGTAAAAATATTAATTATACTATAAAATATAAATAAAAAATAAAATGATTAAGTAAAACACAGGGGGATATATTTTATTTGATTTAAGTAAAACAAGGGGTGTGGAAAGTAGGGCCCTGAATTTAGATACTGAATTCAAGCCCAAACGCAGAGGGGCGTAGATCTGTGCATAATAGCAAAAACATGGGGTTTTTTTTAGCAAGGGCCCACGTTCAGATATTGAACTGGGCCCAGTAGCGTAGGGGGTGAGAATTACGTTGGTGTAGCAAAACAGAGGATGCGAATATCATGGGCTTAGGCCCAAAACATTATGGGATCCGTTGAGCAAGGTATGGGAGAGATCACAGAGTTGTGGTGGTCGCGCGTTTTAGGGTTGTTGGATAATGACCAGAGGACATATAACAAGGGTGTATGGTAAGAGCGTGTGGTAGTGCAAGCACGGGATTAACGAGGATTATATAAACCAATTGCTGGGCTGAGAGCCCATTCTTTCTTTTCTCTCTCTCTCTATGAAGAAACAACCAAACCCTTTGCTATTTCTAGAGAGAGAGGCTATGCCTTCTCTCTAGAATTCCTCAGTGCCAGAAATTGCCCAGCCGGTGGTCACCACCACAATTCACCACAAACCACCCTTTCGGCTTAGTTTTCCGGTTGACATTCAATCGGAAACTTCAAACATTCAAACAATTTCCAGAAAATGATTTGAACCCTAGGTGGAACCCTAAGAACCCTAAGGGTTCATGATGAACCCTAATCAAACCAAAACCCATAACACATGACAACAATAAACCTTAACCCTAGTTTTAAGAACCCTAACCCTAGTATGTAGAATCCTAACCCTAACTTAACCCTAGAAACCCAAGAAACCCAAAATTAAACCCCAATCATACATTTTAACATCAATCGCCATGTAATCAACCCTAAAAGATAAGTGTTAGGCTTACCTCTCCGCGGTGATCCTGATTGTATTTAATTCCTTTATGTTATTCCGATTCTTCTTCTAATCTCATTCTCCTCTCTGTTTTACAGGTACAATGGATGATGACGATGTAGCGGCGAAGAACCTTATAGATCTAGGGTTTTAGATTTTGAAACCCGGATCCTAGATGAAGATGGCTTCAGTTGGAGACTCGAGACCACAAGCTTCTTTCTCTTTTTCTTTTGTATAAATTTCCCTCCTCTGTAAAATTGTTCGTCCCTAATTTTTTTTCTTCTCTTAGAATTAGGGTTAATTTATAGTGTTTTAGACTCATATCAATTAGGAAGTTTTATTGTGATTAGTGTTACAAATTGTTAATTAGGAGTAGATTGATGAATTTAGAAGATTTAATTTGTTGTAATTGATTATGTATCTGATTCTCTTTGTAATATTTTTTGGACGATTTGTCAAGTAATGTTTTGATTCTATAGAAATTGATATAATTTGATTTGTAATTGATACGGTTGAATTTTAGTTGATTTGATTCATAAAATATGTATTTCTTCTGTTTAGATATGAACAGTAGGTGTTTCTCTAGGCCTTGGATTGTGTTGACTTAACGAAGACGGAAGTGATACCGTAGACGAATTAGGGTTTTCACCCCTAATTTTGACTAAGAGTCAACATTAATAATATAAATAATAACATAATAATAGTAATAATAACAATATTATTAATAATAATAATAAAGGTAATAACATTAACAAATTGTAATAAAAATATATTTTATAATAAACAGGTGACAATTATAAATGGACTCAGGCTGTAAATATTGAAATGGGCTAAAATTGTCCAACTATTGAGCCTTTCAAAAAACTCTTTATCGACCACCCCAATAAACAACTGTAGCAACAGGTTTCTTAAAAAAAACGCACAGCCCCTTCTATTATTTTGAACGGACCTCACCCTTTAGTGGGATTAGAAACTAAATGCACCCCTCTCTTTAATCGTACGACGCATCGAGTGGATCATCAACTTCACATGGACCTTTCTGATTTAGAAAGCCCATAAACCCCTTTATACAAAAAAAAACATCTCCCTTTTAAGGTTTTAAACCCCAACGAATTTATCCAGAACAATCTAAACTTTATAGAGAAAAGTGATAACATTAGATAACAACAAAAAATAATTTAGTTGAAAATGAATAGGGTAAATTTGGGGTATGATAGGCTGGTGTAAATAGAGAACGGTGAGGTTGATGGAAAGTGAGCAGAAAAAGAGTATGGAAGGATAACGACGAATCAACAACGGAAGTTCGTATGGAGAGTTTGAGATTTAGAGTTTTGCAGATTGAGGGTTTTTGATATTGAGGGTTTTTCGTGAATTTGTGAATTTCGTTTTACAGAAGAAGAACAGTAGAGAATAAAAATTAACGACTCAAAACCTAGGCTGTAATATTTTATTTCAATTTTAATTAACCTTAGGCAATGTTTTTATAAAGAACTAGCTAAAGTGTGGCTTTAACAGCACTTTAGGCCTATGTCAGAGCTTTCTACTATTGGGCCTATGGCTTTGAATTTAGCAGCGCTTTCTAGAACTTATTATTTTTATTTCAATTTTAATTAACCTTAGGAAGCACTTTCTAAAAGCGCTGCCTAAAGTGTGGCTTTAGCGGCACTTTGGGCCTATGGTAGCGCTTTGTTTAATGAACCTAAGGCAACGCTTTTTCTAAACTTTACACAACGCTCTTTTGTACACGCCTATTAAAAAATCATCGTCGGGTTAAAAAGAAGACCCTGGTCCAATCATCTCAAAAGTTAGGATAAACAAACATTAATCTCGCTACTTTAGGATACTACCGAAGATAGCCTAAAATGGTGACTAACCGAATAGACCGAAAGTGTGAAACATCCTATGAAAATATTGGATGTAGACTCGGTAAACATAAGTGTAAATGGGGTAATTAGAGCCTTTACCTATACTAAATTCGGGTGGGCTATATATCCGGCATGAGCATAATGCATACCTACAAGGTACTGAACTCAAATAAGTATAAGCACAATGCGATAAAAAGAAATTATCCAATGTAAAAAGTTTACATAGGCCAGGAAAGATTTAAAAACATGTCGCCCTTGCAGACCCAGTTCCCTTACAAACCTCGTTCTTTTTGGGTTTATATACATCTCAAAATATTTATATCAAGGCCGATGTATAACTCGAATAAATGATGATCTACGAGATCACCCCTAAAGAGATCGAAGCTAACAACTTAGTTAGGGACAGTCGGGTATGAGCTCGACACAGTACCACCTATGTACAAGAAGTTGGTCCCGAGGAGGGAAAGAGGTGTAACCGTAACCTAATGATAATACAGATGGTTACAAGCATTACAAAGCCATTAAAGGGTGATTACAAGCGTTACAAGTATTAATGGACGCTTACATCATTATGGTAATTAATTGTGGCTATTCAATAAGGGTTAAAACCTATGCTATATATAGGCCTAGAGACCAAAGGAAAAAGAGACTTCTCTCTATCTCTCTCTTACTATGAACTCTCTGTGACATATGCCAGAGAGACACTACACACTATATGAAGGGACACACGCTTTTCTGGCATGGCTCTCAAATCCCCCAATCATCCAATAAACTCACTCCGGTAAGCTCTCCCTAGCAATCTACTGGGAAGTCGGTTGGATATTTTTTCTACACAAGAACATTATTGTTTGGTAAATAATTCAATAAAGTTTTGAAGAAGGTTGACTAGAAATAAAGATCAAATTTCAAAAACAAGTCATTTGACAAGTCATTCGACATCAACAAAAATTAGGATTTTGGAGGAAGAGACGAAAATAATGATAAATCCAACCAAGGAAGAGGATTTTAGTGTTATGAATATGAAGGCTTTGGTAACATAATAAATGAGTGCCCCATTTATCACAAGAAGCATAAGAAAGGATTTTATGTGTCATTGTCAGAAGAAGATTTGGAAAGTGGTCATGAAGAGGAAGGTGTCAAACAGGTCACAACCTTGAGTGGAATTTGTGACTCTGATAGAGACTCAAATTATGAAGAGTTATCCTTTGAAGAACTTGTTGTTTATTTCAAGGAGTTGTGTCTTAAAAATAAAGAGGTGGGTCAATTAGTAGAAGAACAAAAGAAAACAATTGATCAGCTGGAGGCTGGAAAAGTGGAGCATTTATCTATCATCTTTGGTTTAGAGTATAAAAAAATGGAGCACCTATCCACCATCTCTGGTCTAAAGGGTGAAGTTCTCTTGCTCAATTCACAACTTGATAACATGACCAAGTCTAAAAGAATGCTTAACATCAGTTCTAGTGTACTTGATGAGATTCTTCAATCTGGGAAGAATGTTGGAAATGTTAAAGGGTTGTCTATGTCAATCAATCTATGAAGAACAAAGGCAAAAAGGCTGAAGTGAAGTTTGTTTGTTCATAGAAAGAACTGGAACAGAAGATGTCAAATAAAATGTTCCAAGTCACCATGGACAACAAAAAAATCACTCAAGACATAATGACTCTACTGCTCTGGATGAAATAACCATTCTAATTGGGAAGAATGCTGTCAAGATCAAGGATCTTGGTTATGGCAATCAAGTTGTAAAGAACAAGGGAGAAATGTATAAAATGAAGAGTGTACCTCCAAAGAGGAAACAAAACCAGAAGATGTTGAACCACATGTCTCAACATCAGCATTTACATCAGAAGAAGTACAATGGAGGCAGGAACCAATAATAGAGATGTGATTATTGTGGAATGTTTGGGCACCTAAAATCTTTATGCTACACATTATATGGTTATCCCAATCCTGTTACACAACATTGAAGAATACATGATGATGTTAAAGCCAAGTCTAAAAGGCTTCCCAAGAATAACACTTGTGGACTCATAGTTCACACCGCACTCAGAGCCTCTACAAGAGAGGATTGGTTTTTATGATGGCAGTTGTTCTAGACACATGATCGGTGTAAAGAAATTTCTTGTGAACATTAAACCACTTTCCTCTAGTTATGTCACCTTTGGAGATGAGTCAAAAAGGGAAATTAAGGGTGCTAGAAAGATGATATGCATTGGTCTGTCAGATCTTAACAAGGTGTTGTTTGTTAAGGGGTTGTTGTACCCTAAAATTTTCCCTCTCATTTCTCAGGAATTTCCTCACAAGGTCTTCCATGGCACCAAGTTTGCATCACTGATACATCAATTTAGGGTTGAATTGGCACAAGGGCAAAATGGTCAAAATGCACACTGAAAAGTCAAACTTTGACTTTGGATCAAGATCAAGTTTCAAGGATCATATTTCATCAATACATGTTAGAATAAGAAGTTGGTTCGCCAAGAAAATCAAAGGTCAAAATCACTTTGGAAAAGTCAAAGTTCTAAAGACTTAGATATTTTTCTAAGTGTTAAGAAAGTATGATAAGTTCAGAACTTCTGGCCAGATTTTCATCATGACGCAAGATGATTCAGGAAGAACTTATGACATAGAAGTTGTAGATCTCAATGAGATCTAAAACATTGCAGAACAAAACATCCCCTAGAAATGATGGATTTCAAGTTATAAATCCTTGAAGACGCGTCCATGAAACTAAAGCACTCAGTAAATTCTGGGCCTTTCCAAGAAAATTTTTGGTTAGAACTTCTGGACCAGTTTTCATGAAGGTTCAATCAGAGTTTGCAAGAGTAATTCAAAGAGGGTCTGCAAAGCATGTTATAAGATTTCTGAAAAGTATGAGAACTCCTTCAGAACATGCTGGAGCAGGGAGATTCAAAGATCAAAAGTTGGATATTTGTTCAAAGTTACGCTGATGTTGAACTTCTGATCCAGATTAAGCTATGATACATAATCTCATATTGCAGGTTTTCTATTTAGATAAATCTCATCATCATTTAATGCTCACACCCACTTTTGAGTCTTTATCCAAAGCATTTCCCCACATGTGGCATAGAAGTACCATTGTTGTCCTTGAAAATCAAACTTTTGTACAAAGTTTATGCTGGGCCCATACTTTACTTTTGCTTTTGAGGTACTTTTCCATAAATCATGCTTACAAATTCAGATTAGGCACGGCTAAAAGCTGCTAACCACCCTACTTTGTGCCTTGAACCATACTTGTTTAAATTTGCTTCAAGAACAAGTCAGCGCCCTAGCATATGATGGTTGTACTCTTGACTTCTCCAAGCTCCTAAATCATTGCCTATAACTTGAAATTCATTTGCAACTGTTAAAGAGGTCGAGAATTTGAGAAAAAAAGCCTTGAAACTTTGCTGAAATTTCAAAGAACTTGAAACTGCAAACATAAACACAAAAACTTGATAATTTCTGGTTTTTGCATTCAAGCTCTAATTTTCCTTGTGCATTTCCCACCCAAATCACCCACACAGCTTCTGATATACATTTGGATGTCGTCCTAACTTCTGTTTTCATATTGTAACACGTTCTTCATCAATCTCCATTTCAAAAATCAAAATTTGCTTCTTGGTTGCTCCAGAACATTACAGCCATTCATAACTCAAGTTGAGGTTTGCTTTGCCTTTATGAACGTGGGAAAGCTGACCAGAACATCACAGCAGTCTGAATCAGACTCTAGTTTATATAACAACTTCCAACTATAAGGTAAGTTTCTTCTGACTTGTATCTCATTACATACACATTGTTAGGCTTGCATTTTCAAAGATACAATGTAGATATCATGACTCTAATTCTGTACATATTTATAGATTTAATATATATGGCCTAAGTATAGAAAATTTCAGATCATAACTTCTTGAGCAAATTAGGGTTCATAATTAGGATTAGCAAAATTTGTGTTTGCTTCTGGTTTACAGTTCTGATGCTTTGTATTTCTGAAAACATGATGAAATTTTCCATAAATGCTATGTTTTCATTTTCTGTTTTTCTTGAGAAATGACTAAGTTGTAGATACTCTGACTAGCATGGAGAAGGAGATGAAGTTCATCATCAGAACTTACTTTGTGATACATGTTTATGCTTTTGTTTCTAATACCGGATGTACAGCCACCCCAATGCTAGAAAGCGTGAACATAAGACATTAGTGCCAAGGGTCCTGGGTTTTAGCCCCATAAGCATCTTTTTAGGTTTATCTATTGACAGTTTTACCCCATTATTTGTCAATCAATATTCCTGGATCAGAACTTCTAGGTACCTTCAACCAACATCATTATCACCTCACTCTCTCAACAACCAGAACTTCCAGACTCCTTAAACAACCAGAACTTATAACCTTCTAGTAAAACTAGAACTTCTAGGTTCCCAGTTGCATCAAAATTTCTAGGCTCTCTCAACAATCAAAGTTTCTAGGCTTTCCTTTGTTCCCAACAACCTCAGAATGTCAGTGCGTCTGGATCCAGAACTTCTGACCTTCCTTTTTTTGCTAACATTTGCTTTCTGATTTGCAGTGCGTCTGAGTCAGAACTTCCGTGCTCCCCTCTTTCAGCAACGCGCTGATTCTGACTCTTACTCTCATTTATTTTTATCATCACTTTATTTTCATTAATCAAAAACACCAAAAATACTTTATATTCACATGCTTTATTTTATTTCTTTTAAAACAAAAAGACTAAAAATATTTTCTTAAGCCAATTCATTTATTCTCTTAACAAAGACAAAACAAGTCCATTTTACATTTCTTGTATGTTATTTCAATATGGTTGTAATAGGTAATTAGGACTTTAATTTCTTGCAATCCCCATTTGTAAATTTGTGCACCCCATCCTCATGTGATTGTAATAGCGTAGAATATTTACTTTCCGCAATTTATCACTTTCATATAAATGCTAGTAATTAGGGCTTATATGGGAAGATAAAAAGAACAACTAGACAACCCTTAATCAAAGACTAAATGCATTCAAATCAAACACATTATTCAAACATGCACCCCTAGGGTTACTTCCACTTGTTGCCTAAAAATAGTCATGTTATGCATGTGTGACGTTTTAGCAAAAACAATCAAAATACAAGATCATAGTCCCTCGATGACGCTTCGAATGTTTCCTTACGAATGATCTTAATCCCTCAAGAGAAATGCTAAGATATCTCACAATATTGCTATCATGTCTATACGATGACCCACGCCGTCCCTTTACATCCAAAGATAAATCTTCTTACCAATCAATTGTAAGATAGTAACATCTAAGGGAGGAGGAGAAGAACAAAGACTTTTGAGTAGGTAGAAACGTTCTTAGTTACTTGCTCATTTTCAAAACAAACATCTTTTTCAAACAAACACTAAAACACTTTAAAAGCATGAAATATTTTCAAAAGTCCAACACTTTGTATACGTTCTTATAGAGACGAGAACCATTACAAAGTTTGCCTAAATGAATGCACTTTTTTTAAAAAATACTTTCAAAACACACCATAAAGCACACTTTCAAACAAAAGCAAATGATCTAGCAAGCAACTAAGAGCCCATAGATAACTATGGATGAAAAGGGTGCTAACACCTTCCCTTTTCATAATCTACCCCCCCCCCCCCCCCCCCCCCCCCGAACTCAAGAAATAATCTCAAAGCTCTTTCCTGTTCTTTTTAGCCTTTCCTTATTAGATCAAAAAAAGTCGGTGACGACTCTTACTATCCGCAACGATTGCGATAAAGCGCAAAACATCCCAAGTCAGTTCTCCCACCATGTTACAGAATTGGCGACTCTGCTGGGGATATACTTAAAAGTGGGGTTACCTTAGAGCTAGATCACATTTACTTGATTTTATTTGTTTAACTTGTTTGCTTTGCATTATGGTTCCTTGTTTGGGCTTGTTTTGATCCTCTACCCGGATCTGGGACACCCTTATAGGTAAGTAGAAACTGTACGGGGTATACTGACATGGTCTAAGCAATAGCTGCGTTAGTGTGACACATTTGTTGGTACCAGTAGCCCTTGAGTAGTCAAGGAGAATACGGGGCCGCTGTGTGGTGTCATAAAGCACTAACTGACTTTAGAACCTTTAGTTGACCAAATTGGCTATTAGGAAGTAGTGAGGTAGCTGGATTTGGTGCAGTCCGAAGTTGGTTGGCACTCGATACTATACTCATTGAGATTGGACTTTCGGGATATTTCAATCGCCATTAAAAAGGCTTGCGTTGAAACAATACCCGATGAAGAAAGATCAGTGATATTGAGATCCCATAAAACCCGATTACTATTACTAGGATAGGTTGAGCCAACTAAAATTCAAGAGGGTACTTACCTACAAACTCCATGCAAGCGTAAACCTAAGGATTTGTCTACTTTGTATATATATGACTATTTGTACATAACAACTTGCTTGCTTTGCATATTTGTACATAATATCATAACATCATACCATAGCATTTTCAATAACCAATTCATGGATCTCAAGGGCCTATGATGCAGGGTCACGTTGAACCAAACGTCTATCAAGGGGAAAAGGATTCATTCTCTAATCAAACGGTGTCAAGACCAAAGCACAGTAAGTTGAGTCAAGGGATATGACCCACTTGACATGGTGAGCTTGATTCTGGTGGAAGGACATCCACCAATACGATGTTCCCCAATCAAAGTTGTTGATCAACGTTTAAAATTCTAACATCTTCTTATGTTTACCCCGTAAGATCCCTGAAAACATTGCACCCACATATCATGCATGTCATCATAACAGGTTTTTCCATACAAGATTTCTCATATGATTACTGTTTATTTCAGTAAGAGATGGCTCTAGAGAAAACAGTTAAAGATCTCCAAGCTCAAAACGCCCAGTTCCAACAAGGGCTCATGAACTTGGCCAAGGTGCAGGAAGATCTGAAAACACTCTTCACCAAAGAGAGCAAGAAGAAGAAAAAATCGGTCATCCTCAACGTGAGGAGAAGGTCCAAGGGGCATGCCCAGCTAGCTCAAAAATAAGATGCTTCTTCTAAAGACAGTCAAGAAGAGGAAGCTGGAAGCATTAGAGATAACATAGATACTGATGACGAAGACTCTTCTGAGGAGCAGTATCCACCAGCGAATGAAAAATACAAATAGCTTGAAGACAGACTAAAAGTTATGGAGATCCAAGATGTGCCTGGCTTTGACTTAGGAGACATGGGTTTGGTCTCCGGAGTGGCCATCCCACCAAAGTTCAAAATCCTTACCTTTGCCGCGTATGATGGGGTCTCTTGTCCTAAGATGCATCTAAAGTCTTATGTCCCCAAGATTCAACCATACACAACTGATCAGAAGCTCTGGATCGATTTCTTCCAAGAGAGCTTATATGGGATGCAACTTGAGTGGTTCTATCATTTGGAGAGTTCCCACATTCATACTTGGGAAGATCTAGTTGCTGCTTTTTACAAGTAGTTCTAATACAACGCTGATCTTGCACCAACTCGTTTGCAATTGCATAATATGATCATGCGTTCCAATGAGGGCTTTAAAGAATACGCCCAAAAGTGGAGAGACCTGGATGGAAGGGTGAAACCCCTATTAACTGACTGGGAGTTGATTTGCATATTTATGGGAACTTTGACGTGGCCTTTCTTCAATCACCTGATCGGAAGCTCCTCGGCCGGGTTCATCGAGCTAATACTGACTGGCGAAAGGGTCAAAGCTGGCATCAAAAGTGGAAAAATCCAAGGAACTACATCCTATGATACTCAGAAAAAGCCATACAAGGGGAAGAAAGAGTCCAATGCTGTTTACAGCCAAAAGGGTCATAACAAGAGACACCACGACCAACATGTGGGGGCAGTCTTGATCTCCGATCCTGCATCACGGCGACAACAACAAAGAGGAAATCAGCAAAGGCCAGACAAGCCCAAAAGACAGTTTACCAACATCAACATGCCGATGTCTCATACACTACAACACTTGTTGAAGATAAATCTGATTACGTTGATAGGACCTCATCCAAACCCCAAAACATCTTCTCCTAACTACAATCCTAATGCAATATGTGCATATCATTCTGGGAGTCCTGGGCATGATACTAACGATTGTTGGGCGCTGAAATACAAGATTCAAAACATGATTGACGCCAAGGAGATCGAGTTCGACCCTCCAGAGACTCCCAACGTGATCACCACTCCCATGCCAAATCATTGAGTGTTCCACTTTATTTTGAATTTTCAATTGTAATTTATGTTGTTGTTTAAACACTTATCTATTAATGTCAAACTTTGTTTCATTAATGAGTTGCATATGTTTGTCTTGAATTCATCCATTTGTTTTCACTATATTTAAGCTATGCTTTTTACTCTCTTTATGAAATTCAACTCTTGCTAAAAGTTACAAGCCTTTAGAGGGAGGACGACGAAAACAATGCCATAATCTCATACAGTATGCTTTTGGATAAACCTTGCTGATGATGTACAAACGTTTTTTTTCAATTTCTAAACACAGGAGTTATAAGGAGGATAATCCCTAGTCAGCCCCCTTGAGCCTAAAAAGTAGGAGCTTTCTTTTTCATACAAATTGAAACCTTTAATCAAAACCTGGGGCAACATACTCTCTCAATTAATTCAAATGCACGTTCAGTCGTAAACTTTCACTTTGTATTCAATGAATGACATCAAAACCATTCCTCTAGAATCAAAAGACAGGTGATGGTTCCCTAACACATAAGCAGTCATTATCTCTCAAAAAGAAAAGCCCATTAAGTCAAAACCTTCGAAGGAGACTTAAGAAAAAACTGGGGCTTCCCGCTGACCATAATCTCAAAACGAGAACAGTCAGGCAAAAATTCGGGATAACAAATCAAAAAGAGGACACTACAGGTCCTCAACAAACATGAAAAATGTTGCAAAAGTGAATGCCGTCCAACAAACATAACTTGTTTGAACCATCACCAAAACATCATTTCAGACTCAATTGGAATTCAAACGCACAATTAACTGAGTTTAGGACCGAAGAACATCATGAATAACGAGAGGGTATGAATACACTTTGAGCCTTATCCTTTGTTTCTTAAATTGTGAACCAAGTCACGCTACAACCCTTCAAAAGTCCTAATTGAAGCATGGGTTAGTTTGAAAGTATATTGTTACAAAAGGTATCCTGACTCCTGTAAGGCTTACTGTAAATCCTGAGTTGAATTCATATTCTTACAAAATTCTCCTTACTTGCTAAAATGAATTTTCAAAACTTCAAGACAAGCATAAACTTTGCATTATTTGGATATCATTGTTTGCATATGGACAATTGTTTGACAACGAATAAATTCACACGACGAATATCTAGTGAACAAAAACTCCCTCAATGAACAAAATCACTTCCAATGGGAAGACACTTCCAATAACATATCTTCTATGAGCAAGGGGGCATGACGTGTCACTATCCAACACATCTGGGGCAGTCCAGTCAAGATTCCAAAAAATCTCTCAAGAAATGCTGAATATACCAGGGGCAGGTCTGTATCTGAATCACTTGGGGCATTAAACATGAATCCCAACAAAGGGTTACATATTAGTCAAACACTTTCCTGGCAGTACCACAAACACTTCATACTAGGGGAAATGACAAATCCCCCACAAAGTCTTTTTCTTAGGGTGATCCCTAGCCAGGGTTTCAATCTCTGAAAACTTCTCCCCAACTGAGTTAATATCAAGAACCTTCGAGGAGTTCTGCCAAAAGAAAACACCTCTCCAGCAGATTGGCAACATGGTTTATTTCCCCAACAAACTACAAATTTCCCAACTTGAATTTTCCTCTCAAACCAAGGACCATAACTCCTTTTTCCCCAGTAGGCTACTTTACAATCCCCGCAAGTTACTGTGAAGCCTGGAACCCGACCAAATACCAGTTCAACTTCATCCTTTCAAGTAAGTTACTGCGAAGCCTGGAAATTGACCAGATAATAGTTAACTTTAGTAAGTTATACTGAAGCCGGGAATTCGACCAGATAACAATTAACTTTATTCTCTCAAAAAAAATGTGAAGCCTGGAATCCGACCAGATAATAATTAAATTCAGTAAGTTACTGCGAAGCCTGGAAAATGACCAGATAACAGTTTAACTTCAGGAAGTTGTTACGAAGTCTGGAATCCGACCAGAAAACAATTAACTTCATCCACCTCTGAAATCTACGAAGCCTGGAATTCAACCAGATAGCAGTTTAATGTTAGTAAGTTGTTGCGACGCTTGGAATATGACCATATAACAGTTTAACTTCAATCCCCCAAGTAATTTTCTGTGAAGCCTGGAATGCGACCAAATAACAATTAATTTAATCTTCCTCAGTAAGTCGCTGCGAAGCCTGGAATATGACCAGATAACAATCAACTTCATTATCCCCAACAATTTGCTGCCAAGCCTAGAATTCGACCAGATAATAACTAACTTCTGGTGCTCTCCAGTCAAGAATAATTCCCCAGTAGAGCAATGGACAACCAAAATTTCTGAACTTTATTCTTCCAAGCAGAAGTCAACACTCCCCACAGAGTTTCCTCATGCAAAGAGCCAAAGTCAATATTCCCCAGCATGTTGTCAAGGATTTATTTTCCCAGAAAAAGTTATACTTTAATAACATTTCAAATTTATACATAATATAACATACACATACAACACAACCTCATCTTTGAGAACATCATTACATAATGCATTTCATACATCATGACATTGCATACATCTAACCCTTTACCTTTTCAGTAAAGGTCAATTGACTGATAATTATCATCAACAATTTTCAAGAGGTCCAAGACTAGTTCCTAAAACAAGTCAGAGAAACTATCTACACGATCAACTGAAGTTACCCTACCCAGGTTCCTTCTCATTTCCAGATGCAGTTTTACCCGGACTCATCATGGAAGCAACCCTACTCAGGTTCCTTCTCATTCCAGATGAAGTTTTACACAGACTCATCTTGAAGCAACCATACCCAGGTTCCTTCTCATTTCCAGATGAAGTTTTACATGGACTCATCATGGAAGCAACCCTACCCAGGTTCCTTCTAGTTTCCAAATGCAGCTTTACACGGGCTCATCCTAAAGCAATATTACATGGATTCCTTCTAACTTCCAGATGCAGATTTACACGGGCTCATCCTGAAGCAATCTTACACGGATTCCTTCTAACTTCCAAATATAGCTTTACACAGACTCATCCTGAAGCAGCGCTACCCAGGATCCTTCTCATATATTTCCATATCAAGACTTCAAACAGGCTCATCCTGATGCAATCTTACACGAATTCCTTCTAATACATTTCCAAACAAGGCTTAACACGGGTCTATTCCAGCATATCATTCAGGTTAAATCGACCAAAGATTTATTTTGATATTTCTTCCAGTTACGGTCAAGCTTAGACTTAGTCTAATTTCTATCAACAATCACCTTTGAATGGCATCTATAAGCTCATCTTCGATAACTCTACATCATTTCTCCAAATGGCATCTCTAAGCCCATTCCTGATAGAATCAACACATAGTTGAGTGCAAATTTCTGGGCACTCTAGTGTTCAATCATCTTCTACCTTCAAGTCACGAATGGCAGACCCGCCAATCTAACTCTTCAAGTTTATGAAGATTGAACTGGGGCAGCTGTTTTACCCCAAAATTTCCATCTCATTTCTCAGTAATTTCATCACAAGGTCTTCCATAGAACCATGTTTGCAACACTGATACATCAATTTAGGGTTGAATTGGCACAAGGGAAAAATAGTCAAAATACCTACTGAAAAGTCAAACTTTGACTTTTGTATCAAGATCAAGTTTCAAGGATCACATTTCATCAAGACATGTTAGAATATGAAGTTGGTTCACCAAGAAAATCAAAGGTCAAAATTACTTTGGAAAAGTCAAAGTTCTAAAGACTTAGAAATTTTTCTAAGTGTTAAGAAAGTATGATAAGTTCAGAACTTCTGGCCAGATTTTCATCATGATCCAAGATGATTCAGGAAGAACTTCTGACATAGAAGTTGTAGATCTCAATGAGATCTAAAACATTGCAGAACATAACTTCCCCCGGAAATGCTGGGATTTCAAGTTATAAATCCTTTAATACGCGTCTATGAAACTGAAGCACTCAGTAAATTTTGGGCCTTTCCAACACAGAATTTGGTTAGAACTTTTGGACCAGTTTTCACGAAGGCTCAATCAGAGTTTGCAAGAGTAATTCAAAGAGGGTCTGCTAAGCATGTTACAAGCTTTGTGAAAAGTCATAGAACTCCTTCAGAACATGCTGGAGCTGGGAGATTCAAAGATCAGAAGTTAGATATTTGTTCTAAGTTATGCTGATGTTAAACTTATGATCAAGATTAAGCTATGACACATAAGTTTATATTGCAGGTTTTCTGTTTTGATAAATATCATCATCATTTAATTCTCACACCCACGTGTGGCATAGAAGTACCATTGATGTCCTTGAAAAGCAAACTTTTGTATAAAGTTTATGCTGGGCCCATACTTTACTTTTGCTTCTGAGGGTACTTTTCCATAAATCATGCTTACAAATTCAGATTAGGCACGACTAAAAGCTGCTAACCACCCTACTTTGTTCCTTGAACCATACTTGTTTAAACTTGCTTCAAGAACAAGTAAGCGCCCTAGCATATGATGATTGTACTCTTGACTTCTCCAAGCTCCTAAATCCTTGCCTATAAATTGAACTTCATTTGCAACTGTTAAAGAGGTCGAGAATTTGAGAAAAAAAGCCTTGAAACTTTGCTGAAATTTCAAAAAACTTGAAACTGCAAACATAAACCCAAAAACTTGCTAATTTTTGGCTTTTGCATTCAAGCTCTAATTTTCCTTGTGCATTTCCCAACCAAATCACCTACACAACTTCTGATATACATTTGGAAGTCGTCCCAACTTCTTTTTTCAGACTGTAACACGTTCTTCATCAATCTCCATTTCAAAAATCAAACTTTGCTTCTTGGCTGCTCCAGAACATTACATCCATTCATAACTCAAGTTGAGGTTTACTTTGGCTTTCTGAACGTGAGAAAGTTGACCAGAACATCACAACAATCTGAATCAGACTCTAGTTCACAGAACAACTTCCAACTGCAAGGTAAGTTTTTTCTGACTTTTATCTCATTACTTAGACATTGTTAGGCTTGAATTTTCAAAGATACAATGTAGGTATCATGACTCTAATTCTGTACATATTTATAGATTTCATTTATATGGCCTAAGTAGAGAGAATTTCAGATCAGAACTTCTTGAGGAAATCAAGGTTCATAATTAGGATTAGCAGAATTTGAGTTTACTTCTGGTTTACAGTACTGATGCTTTGTATTTCTGAAAACATGATGAAATTTGCCATAACTACTATGTTTGATTTTTCTGTTTTTGTTGAGAAATGACTAAGTTGCAGATACTCTGCCTGGCATGGAGAAGGAGATGAAGTTCATCATCAGAACTTACTTTATGATACATGTTTATGCTTTTGCTTATAATACCGGATGTACAACCACCCTAGTGGTAGAAAGCATGTGCATAAGACATTAGTGCCAAGGATCCTAGGTTCTAGCCACATCAACATATTTTTAGGTTTATTTATTGACATTTTTACCACATTATTTGTCAATTAATATTCCTGGATCAGAACTTCTAGGTACCTTCACCCAACAACATTATCACATCACTCTCTCAACAACCAGAACTTCCAGACTCCTTCAACAACCAGAACTTCTAACCTTCCAGTAACACTAGAACTTCTAGGTTCCCAGTTGCATCAGAATTTCCAGGCTCTCTCAGCAATCAGAACTTCTAAACTTCCAGTAACACTATAACTTCCTTTTTTTGCTAACATTTCCTTTCTGATTTGCAGCGCGTCTGAGTCAGAACTTCTGCGCTCCCCATTTTCAACAACGCACTGATTCTGACTCTTACACTCATTTATTTTTATCATCACTTTATTTTCATTAGTCAAAAACACCAAAATACTTTATATTCACATGCTTTATTTTATTTCTTTTAAAACAAAAAGACTAAAATTATTTTCTTAAGGCAATTCATTTCTTCTCTTAACAAAGACAAAACAAGTCCATTTTACATTTCTTGTACATTATTTCAATATGTTTGTAATAGACAATTAGGAATTTAATTTCTTACAATCCCCATTTGTAAATTTGTACACCCCATCCCCAAGTGATTGTAATAGCATAGAATATTTACTTTCCGCAATTTATCACTTTCATATAAATGCCAGTAATTAGGCTTGTATGAGAAGATAAAAACAACAAGTAGACAATCCTTAATCAAAGACTAAATGCATGCAAATCAAACACATTATTAACACATGCACCCTAGGGTTACTTCCACTTGTTGCCTAAAAATAGTCATGTTATGCAGGTGAGACGTTTTAGCAAAAACAATCAAAATACAAGATCATAGTCCCTCGATGATGCTTTGAATGTTGCCTTACAATTGATCTTAATCCCTCGAGATAAATGTTAATATATCTCACAACATTTCTATCATGTCTATACGATGACCCACGCCTGTCCCTTTACAACCAAAGATAAAGCTTCTTACCAATCAATGGTAAGATAGTAACATCTAAGGGAGGAGGAGAAGAATAAAGACTTTTGAGTAGGTAGAAACGTTCTTAGTTTCTTGCTCATTATCAAAACAAACATATTTTTAAAACACACACTAAAACACTTTCAAAGCATGAAATATTTTCAAAAGTCCAACACTTTTTATACGTTCTTATAGAGAGAGACGAGAACCATTACAAAGTTTTCCTAAACGAAGGTGTTTTTTTTTTAAAACTACTTTCAAAACCCACCACAAAGCACACTTTCAAACAAAAGTAAATGATCTAGCAAGAAACTAAGAGCCCATAGATAACTATGGATGAAAAGGGTGCTAACACCTTTCCTTTTCATAATCTACCCCCCCCCCCCCCCCCCCCGAACTCAAGAAATAATCTCAAAGGTCTTTTCGGTTTTTTCAGCCTTTCCTTATTGGATAAAAGAAAAGTCGATGGCGACTCTTGCTATCCGCAACAATTGCGATAAAATGCAAAACATCCCAAGTCAATTCTCCCACCGTGTTACAGGGGCTAACTTCTAATTTGATAAGTATTAGTCAACTGTGCAACCAAGGTCTCAAAGTCAACCTTACTGCGTCTGGATGTTTGGTAACTAATGAGAAAAATGAAGTTATCATGAATGGATTTAGATTAGAAGATAATTTTTACTTGCAGATTCCTCAAGAAACAAATTGATCCTCCAAATGCTTGATGCCAAAGGAACCTGAAGTGAAGTTACTGCATAAAAAAATTGACCAGTTACTCCTAAAAGATATGAAGAGTGTCAAATCAAAGGAAGCAACCATAGGTGCTTCAAAGTTGTACAAGGAGGAAGGCATAATATATGGTAAATATAAAGTAAGGAAGAAAACCAAGGTGTCACACCCAAAGTTGCTTCATCAAGTTACTTCCAAGAGGTCAGAAACTCTTTATATGGCGCTAATGGAACCTAAGAAGGTTGATAACTTTGGTAAGAAAAAATATGTGGGTTTAATTATTGATGATTTTAAAAAATATTCTTGGATGAGCACTATGAAAGAAAAATCGAATGGTAGGGAATTATAGAAATTACTGATGGGGTGGAATGCAACAAATTATCTATCTTTCCTTTAGATTGTTGCGGTTACGACTGTCAAAGGATGGAATAAAAAATCTCTACAAAGGGTTGTCCTGAAGAAAAGTCTATTGATAGGAAAGGTCAGTGACAACACTCCTAAAACTTGTGGCAGACTCAAGGAGTGCAAGAGGCTATTTGATAGAGGCAAGAGGTGGAAGTTGTGATATGGTGGGAAGAACTGACTGTTTTTTGGAATGCCGATTTGCATTTTGCGTTTGTATTCGCAAAATGTCTCGGTAAGCAAGAGGCGCCACCGACTTTTATTTTATCTAACAAGGAAAGGAAAAAAGCACAGAAAAATTCCTTTTTCGAGATATTTCTCGGGTTCGGGGGGTAGATTATAGAAAGGGAAGGTGTTAGCACGCTTTCTATCCGTGGTTATCCACGGGCTCTTAGATACTTGCTCAATTGTTTTCAAAATTGCTTTCTTTGTGCTTGTGGGTTTGAAAAAAGTTTTTGTTTGAAAACTTCAATTTAACTCTTGCTTCTGTCCTCAAGAACGTATGAAGTGTTTTTGAAAACTTTGTTCGAAAAGTGTAAGTGTGAAGAGTTTTTTATTTTTTGAAAGAGAAAGTACTTAAGAACCATCTACCTACTCGAAAAAGGAATCGTTCTATGCTATATTCCTTTAGAAAATGCTATCCCACTATTGATGAGTAGGTAGCATCGTCGTTGGAGTTTTAGGTTTAATTCGAATGCGGGACTTACGGTCACCAAAGCAATGTTAGGACGCCTTAGTGGTAACCCTAATGTCTTAGATCATTTGTTTTGAGGCAACAATATCCGAGGCAACCGTTTCGAGGCGACTATGATCTTTTAGACAAGAAGGCGACCTCTAAAATGACCTATACTCAATGACCGTGTACGTAGGAAACCAAGTGGGGTGTACCCTAAGAGTGCGCATGTGCGAGTGTGTCGTTTTCAGTTAATTTTATCTTTGTACATGTTAAGGGTGATATATGTTGATTTTAGGTTAAAACATTCAGTCTTGTCATGCATCCCTATTATCAAACATCTAACAGTTATAATTTGCGGAAAATAAATTGCGGAATTTAAATTACAAGGCGTCGGGTATTTACATCGCCAAAGACAAACCTTTTAAAAATAAATAAAGCGATGAAAAATAAATAAAGGTCCTATTAACTATTACAAACCAGAGCAAGTACATTATTGAATAAAACAAATAAATCGCGTGCGGGAAATTAAATTGAGTGCAAAATTCTAGGGTTCTGACCCTTTTTTGTTAAAGAAAAGATTTTTTTGTTATTTTTTGAATTAAGAAAGAAATTACCTAAGTTAATTACTAAATTAAATTAATTAATTAATAATAATAAAAAAGGGTTATTTTTTGGGTTTTTGGTATTTTAAGAAAGAAAATAAAATTAATTCAATGTTAGTAAAAACCTAATAAGTCTAGTTAATTTTAATTATTTACAAAAATATATTAAAGTTATTTCTAATTAAAGCCTGAATTAATTAAATTAGTGTTTATTAATAAAAATTAAAATTTTATTTTATGAAAAAAATATTTTTGTGGTTTTAATTTTATAGAAAAAGAATTTTTGATTGGTTGATAATTAAATAGAAATAATAAAATAAATAATTAAAACAAAATAAATAAAATATAGAGAGAGAGGGGTATGGGCCTGTTTTGGGGGTCAGAATAGCAAGCTGAAGGCCCATTAAGCGCTGGCCTTTTGTTGACTTTTCAGATCTGATGTTTGCACGCTGACTTGGACCATGGTGGACCATCATCTCTTGGCCACCAGATCTGGCCAGAGGCAATCTGGAAATTGATTGAGCGGGGGAGTATGCTACACTACGCGCCCAGATATGCACATGATAATCTGAAGAAATAAAACAAAGAGAAATTTGGAGGACCTGGGTTTCGAACCCAGGTCCTGATGGATATGGCCAATGCTCGCTTGCCACTAGGCTGTTTGGTTTCAATTGTTAATGATATACGCAATAATAATAATAAAAGAAAACAAATCATATGCTAGAAAAGACAAAACAAAGCGCGCCATATTTGAATGGGCGAATCACGCCTCGCCACGCATCATCTTTAACCCTCATCCGTAGCTAAAAACCTGTAAAAACTTATAGCTACGGACACAAGTCGTCGCTACAAGTCGTGCCTCCTCCAAAATCTACTGTAGGCCATAGTAATAAATTTTAAGGGCATGGTTGTGCTCGTCTTGAACTCCGGGTCCTAACCATGCCCTTCTTGATGGACAATTATCCCTGAAATAAAAATGCCCAAAAACGACCAAGAAACCCTAGATATGGCATCTCACAGTATAGGTCACATAAACAAAATATTATAATGCAAAAGGCTTAGAAACATTGTGAGGATCACGAATATGCAAGTATAGGATGCAAGAACAATGATTTATGAATTCAAATGCAGAGCTAGGTAACGTGATGCTTACAGCGTGTTTGGGCGTGTATAGAAGCCTGGTTTGGATTGGTTTCAACTTAGTGAACCTCCAGGAATCGATAGGGATGCTTCTTGGCTCCTAAGATTGCCTCTAAGTATGAATTCGAATTCAAGCTTTTTCACCACTTTTTCAAGTTTTGTTCTCTCTATGCTCGCAACCTTCAACCTTTCTTTTCGTGCCTTTGCCTTCCTTATGTATCATACAATGTGCTAGGGTAACAAAATTGAAATGAATCTCTCTAAATCAATGCACTCATATTTGATTTGATCTCCTTTTGAAAGCTTGCCAAATTTGTCAAAAATCCATCCTTTTGCACATGATCTTGTGTGATACGAATTTGATGCTCTTAATGATGATGATTCAATCCTAAAATAGCTAAAAGATATCATGTAATCAAAGCTTTGGATTTTTTATGATTTAATTTGATTTAAAATGAAATAATTCAATAAAAAATCAAATAAAATAATAAAAATACGATATGGCCTCATGGCTGAAGCTAGGACACGTGGGAAACTATGCAAGCCTAAATCAAGTGGAAAAGAATGAGCCCATTTGACAAAATTTGAAGTTTTGGGGATAGTTGACTTTTAGCAATTTTGCAAAAATGTCCAACTTCAACAATGCATAACTTCTTCAATTTTGAACTTTTAGAAGTGTTCTTGGACTTTTTAGAATGCCTGAGATGTCCTCTAAAGAACCCTTTTGGTATAATCTCATGTTGATATACCATGCTCAAGTTATAGTATTTGGAAAAAAAGGTGTTTTTGTTGACTTTCAAAAATGACCTATAATGTCCAAATTTATAACTTCTTGTGAGTGAATTTTCTGATCTTGGGGTATGAAGATGGGTTGTAGGAAATTTCATCCTCTTCAAAATGAGCTTTGGATGGTTCATTTCTCATAAAGTATGAGAAAGTTATGCTTGGTCAAAGTTGAGTTGACTTTTCCTGCAAAACCCTAATTTAGCAACTTTTGAGTCTTGATGAATTTTGAGCAATCCTTGATGAATCATGATCAACCCTTGATAAAATGATGAAATATTCTTCAAAATGAGAATGTTGACAAAAAAATCTTGAAGTTTGACTGTATTTGGGTCACAGTTGACTTTTACGCTAGCATAGTCGATCTTTGGACCCTTTGAGCAATTGACTGAGCAAACTTCCTCTGCAAGGCTTGAAATTTGACATGGATGACCTTGAGAACATATTAGGACATTGGGGAGCACTTGAGGTCATTTGGACTCAAGGATCTTGATGCAACAGAAAACCCTAATTTGGGGTTGACTGCCTTTAGGAGATAGCTTGATTGTCCAACTCTTGAGCAATGTTGAGCCACTTGGAGATTTTCCTTGCAATGTTTGGAGAAATATGAGAGGGAAAATTTTGGGGTTCAACAGCTGCCCCTGTTCAATCTTCTTAGACCCTAGGATGTAGATTGGCTTTCGTGCCTTTCGTGATCCGAAGGTAGAAGATGATTGAACACTAGAGTGCCCAAAAATTTGCACTCGCAGGAAGTGGTATCAGCCTTGTGATGTCAGGAATGGGCTTACAGATGCCATTTGGAGATTGCTGGCGGGAGGATGGGCTTAAAGATGCCATCTGAAGGAGTGTCGATCGCATAAGAGATTTCTTAGCGGGAGCTTGCATACCTGTTGTTGTGGAAGATTCCGCTGGGGAAGCCTGGTTTTTGTTGAGATTTAGGAACTTTCCTGTACTTCAATTGAGAGAATGCCTCTGCTGAGTTTTAAGAACTTGTCCGTAATTCAACTGGGGGAAACATCTTCATCAAGATCTAGGACTGTCTGGTCTTCAATGGAGGATAATTCTGTTGAGATTTTAGAACTCGTCCACACTTCGACGGAGGAAAATTGTCGAGATCGAGAACCTTATCTGAAATTCAACCAAGGATAATTCAGTTGAGATTTAAGAACCGGTCAGGTCTTCGACTAAGGGAAACATCTTCATCAAGATCTAGGAACTGTCTGGTATTCAACGGAGTATAATTCTGTTGAGATTGTAGAACTCGTCCACACTTCGACGGAGAAAAATTGTCGAGATTGAGAACCTTATATGAAATTCAAACGAGGATAATTCAGTTGATATTTAAGAAGTGGTCAGGTCTTCGACTAAGGGAAACATCTTCATCTAGATCTAGGAACTGTCTGGTCTTCAACGGAGTATAATTCTGTTGAGATTGTAGAACTCGTCCACACTTCGATGGAAGAAAATTGTCGAGATTGAGAACCTTATCTGAAATTTAACCGAGGATAATTCAGTTGAGATTTAAGAACTGGTCAGGTCTTCGACTAAGGAAATGATCTTCATCAAAATCTAGGAACTGTCTGGTCTTCAACAGAGTATAATTCTGTTGAGATTGTAGAACTCGTCCACACTTCGACGGAGGAAAATTGTCGAGATTGAGAACCTTATCTGAAATTCAACCGAGGATAATTCAGTTTAGATTTAAGAACCGGTCAGGTCTTCGACTAAGGGAAACATCTTCATCAAGATCTAGGACTGTCTGGTCTTCAACGAAGTATAATTCTGTTGAGATTGTAGAACTCGTCCACACTTCGATGGAGGAAAATTGTCGAGATTGAGAACCTTATCTGAAATTCAATCGAGGATAATTCAGCTGAGATTTAAGAACTGGTCAGGTCTTCGACTGAGGGTAACATCTTCATCAAGATCTAGGAACTGTCTGGTCTTCAACGGAGTATAATTGTGTTGAGATTGTAGAACTCGTCCACACTTCGACGGAGGAAAATTGTCGAGATTGAGAACCTTATCTGAAATTAAACCGAGGATAATTCAGTTGAGATTTAAGAACTGGTCAGGTCTTCGACATAGCTGAGAACTTTTAACTGTATCTTTCCTAAAAGGTAGATGTCAGTCGTATGCAATGCATGACATATATAAAGCAATGATGTTCCCAAAATAAATGAGATTATTTTGTATGATGCGTATATGCATGTATCATGATGTATGGAAATGTAATGTTTTTAGCTGGGGAAAATAAATCTCGGATATCTTCTAGAGAATAGAGTTGAATTCTTCGTTTACGCTGAGGGTGGCGAACGAAGATGATTGTGAGAATAAACCTGCAGGAGAGTATAATTCCGTTGGGGCATAAAACTGATGAGGAGATTACTCTGTGGAGAAAAGATGTTCTGTTGAGGATTCCACCTGATAAGTTCAGCTGGGGATGAATTACCATTGCTGGCAATACTGAATCCTGTTGGGGATCAACCTCTGGTTTGTAGATGGAAAGAACTTCACTTGGGATGATCTTTCAGTTGCGACTTCACTGGGGATAACCTTTAAGACTCTAATGGGGATAATCCTTTGAGCTTTACTGGGGACAATCTTCCTTTGAACTCGGCTGGGGATATTTATTTTTATACTCCGCCGGGGACGAACTTCCAGAGTCTACTAGGGATGATTCTTCAACTCCACTGGGGAAGCTTTTTCAGGCTGTGCTGGGAAAATTTTAACTCCACTGGGATTATCTTGTATTCTACCGGGGAATATTCTTATACTCCGCTGGGGAATATTAAGATTGTCGGGGATATTAAGCCTTTTCAGTGTTGATGGTAGATAAACTCTGCTTGGGGAGAATATTATCGACTCATTCACAGTTGCAATGTCTCAGCCGGGGAGAGCTATCATCACTGTCTTACTCTGCGGGGAGTGAAAGTATCTTAGCTATATTCTTAAGCTGAATTTACCGTTGTACCTGGTGGATAGAGCACTGTACAGTTTGGACAATTTTATTGTCCCTGTTTCTGATATTACCAGTAATCGTCTTTTGTTTCGCATGTAAATATTTATGAGCAGCAATTAATGTCAAGTGCATATATCAAAAATGAACATTGGACGTTCTTTGCAAAACAAAACAGATAAAGGAAAAATAGCTTGAAATTTCTTTGAAAATGAATTGTATTGATTATGAAGTTTGGCCTGTAAATAGGCGTTTTTTTGTACAAGAGGCTGACGTCTTAGTAAGAGAACACCGCCGAATAATAGAATTTACACAATTAGTGAAAAACTAAACAAAACAGCTATGTGAATAATCCCACTGGGTTCCAACTCTGCTATTGCCTTTATGTCCTCGAGCATCTCATCACTTTGCTACTTGGTTGAAGGTAGATCAGATTGATTAGTGCCGTCCGAGCTTGATAGTCGATACTGAAGTCTGGATGCAAGGTGATCCAATGAGACATAGTGCTACACTTTGATCCCTAATTTTTGCCTGGACCTCCCTTTCGGGTTTTCAGTCCACCGGGATACGCTTTTTTGCCCAAGCCGCCTTTTCAGGTTTTCGACTTGCCGGGTGTACAGTTTTTTTCGTTTTCATCCCTTATTTTTGCCCGAACCCTTTTGGTTCACCGGGAAGCCCTAATTTTTCCTAGGCCAGTCGACCTAGCGGATCTTTGATTATGCGTAGTATCTTTTCACTATGTCTGCATTGACGGGGTGAGGAAGGTCGTCACCATCCATAGTGGTTAGAATCATAGCTCCTCCTGAGAAAATGTTCTTAACCACAAATGGCCCTTCGTACGTAGGGGTCCACTTGCCCCTGGGATCACCTTGAGGTAAGATAATGCGCTTGATTACCAGGTCCCTAACTTGATACTCTTGTCGTCTAACTTTCTTGTTAAATGCCTTGATTATCCGTTTTTGATACGTCTGACCATGACAAATAGCAGTAAGTCTCTTTTTGTCGATTAAGTTCAGCTGATCAAGCCGGGTCTGGATCCAGTCATCTTCGCTCAAACCTGCATCCTTCATAATCCGAAGAGAGGGTATCTGAACTTCAATGGGTAATACGGCCTCCATGCCATAAACCAAGGAATAGGGTGTTGCCCCTGTTGAAGCCCGTGCTGAGGTACGGTACCCATGAAGAGAAAATGGTAACATGTCGTGCCAGTCTTTGTATGTCACCGTCATCTTCTGCACAATCTTCTTAATGTTCTTATTAGCTGCTTCTATAGCCCCATTCATCTCCGACCGGTAGGGAGAAGAGTTGTGAGTTGACTTTTCCTGCAAAACCCTAATTTAGCAACTTTTGAGTCTTGATGAATTTTGAGCAATCCTTGATGAATCATGATCAACCCTTGATAAAATGATGAAATATTATTCAAAATGAGAATGTTGACAAAAAAATCTTGAAGTTTGACTGTATTTGGGTCACAGTTGACTTTTACGCTAGCACAGTCGATCTTTGGACCCTTTGAGAAATTGACTGAGCAAACTTCCTCTGCAAGGCTTGAAATTTGACATGGATGACCTTGAGAACATATTAGGACATTGGGGAGCACTTTATGTCATTTGGACTCAAGAATCTTGATGCAACAGAAAACCCTAATTTGGGGTTGACTGCCTTTAGGAGATAGCTTGATTTTCCAACTCTTGAGCAATGTAGAGCCACTTGGAGATTTTCCTTGCAATGTTTGGAGAAATATGAGAGGGAAAATTTTGGGGTACAACAGCTGCCCCTGTTCAATCTTCTTAGACCTGAGGATGTAGATTGGCTTTCGTGCCTTTCGTGATCCGAAGGTAGAAGATGATTGAACACTAGAGTGCCCAGAAATTTGCACTCGCATGAAGTGGTATTAGCCTTGTGATGTCGGGAATGGGCTTACAGACGCCATTTGGAGATTGCTGGCGGGAGGATGGGCTTAAAGATGCTATCTGAAGGAGTGTCAATCGCATAAGAGATTTCTTAGCGAGAGCTTGCATACCTGTTGTTGTGGAAGATTCCGCCGGGGAAGCCTGGTTTTTGTTGAGATTTAGGAACTTGCCTGTACTTCAACTGAGAGAATGCCTCTGCTGAGTTTTAAGAACTTGTCCATAATTCAACTGGGGGAAACATCTTCATCAATATCTACGACTGTTTGGTCTTCAATGGAGGATAATTCTGTTGAGATTTTAGAACTCGTCCACACTTCGACGGAGGAAAAATTTCGAGATCGAGAACCTTATCTGAAATTCAGCCAAGGATAATTCAGTTGAGATTTAAGAACCGGTCAGGTCTTCGACTAAGGGAAACATCTTCATCAAGATCTAGGAACTGTCTGGTATTCAATGGAGTATAATTCTATTGAGATTGTAGAACTCGTCCACACTTCGACGGAGAAAAATTGTCGAGATTGAGAACCTTATCTGAAATTCAAACGAGGATAATTCAGTTGAGATTTAAGAAGTGGTCATGTCTTCGACTAAGGGAAACATCTTCATCTAGATCTAGGAACTGTCTCGTCTTCAACGGAGTATAATTCTGTTGAGATTGTAGAACTCGTCCAAACTTCGATGGAAGAAAATTATCGAGATTGAGAACCTTATCAGAAATTCAACCGAGGATAATTCAGTTGAGATTTAAGAACCGGTCATGTCTTCGACTAAGGAAAACATCTTCATCAAAATCTAGGAACTGTCTGGTCTTCAACGGAGTATAATTCTGTTGAGATTGTAGAACTCGTCCACACTTCGACGGAGGAAAATTGTCGAGATTGAGAACCTTATCTGAAATTCAACCGAGGATAATTCAGTTTAGATTTAAGAACCGGTCAGGTCTTCGACTAAGGGAAACATCTTCATCAAGATCTAGGACTGTCTGGTCTTCAATGGAGTATAATTCTGTTGAGATTGTAGAACTCGTCTACACTTCAATGGAGGAAAATTGTCGAGATTGAGAACCTTATGTGAAATTCAACCGAGGGTAATTCAGTTGAGATTTAAGAACTGGTCAGGTCTTCGACTGAGGGAAACATCTTCATCAAGATCTAGGAACTGTCTGGTCTTCAACGAAGTATAATTGTGTTGAGATTGTAGAACTAGGCCACACTTCGATGGAGGAAAATTGTCGAGATTGAGAACCTTATCTGAAATTCAACCGAGGATAATTCAGTTGAGATGTAAGAACTGGTCAGGTCTTCGACATAGCTGAGAACTTTTAACTGTATCTTTCCTAAAAGGTAGATGTCAGTCGTATGCAATGCATGACATATATCAAGCAATGATGTCCCCAAAATAAATGAGATTGTTTTGTATGATGCGTATATGCATGTATCATGATGTATGGAAATGTAATGTTTTTAGCTGGGGAAAATAAATCCCGGATATCTGCTAGAGAATAGAGTTGAATTCTTCGTTTCCGCTGAGGGTGGGGAACAAAGATGATTGTGAGAATAAACCTGCAGGAGAGTATAATTCTGTTGGGGCATAAAACTGATTAGGAGATTACTCTGTGGAGAAAAGATGTTCTGCTGAGGATTCCACCTGATAAGTTCAACTGGGGATGAATTACCATTGCTGGCGATACTGAATCCTGTTGGGGATTAACCTCTGGTTTGTAGATGGAAAGAACTTCACTGGGGATGATCTTTCAGTTGCGACTTCACTTGGGATAACCTTTAAGACTCTAATTGGGATAATCCTTTGAGCTTTACTGGGGACAATCTTCCTTTGAACTCGGCTGGGGATATTTATTTTTATACTCCGCCGGGGACGAACTTCCAGAGTCTACTAGGGATGATTCTTCAACTCCACTGGGGAAGCTTTTTCAGACTGCGCTGGGAAAAGTTTAACTCCACTGGGGATATGTTGTATTCTACTGGGGAATATTCTTATACTCCGCTGGGAAATATTAAGATTGTTGGGGATATTAAGCCTTTTCAATGTTGATGGTAGATAAACTCTACTTGGGGAGAATATTATCGACTCATTCACAGTTGCAAAGTCTCAGCCGGGGAGAGCTATCATCACTGTCTTACTCTGCGGGGAGTGAAAGTATCTTAGCTATATTCTTCAGCTGAATTTACCGATGTACCTGGTGGATAGAGCACTGTACAGTTTGGACAATTTTATTGTCCCTGTTTCTGATATTACCAGTAATCGTCTTTTGTTTCGCATGTAAATATTTATGAGAAGCAATTAATGTCAAGTGCATATATCAAAAATGAACATTGGACGTTCTTTGCAAAACAAAATAGATAAAGGAAAAACAGCTTGAAATTTCTTTGAAAATTAATTGTATTGATTATGAAGTTTGGCCTGTAAATAGGCGTTTTTTGTACAAGAGGCTGACGTCCTAGTAAGAGAACACCGCCGAATAATAGAATTTACACAATTAGTGAAAAACTAAACAAAACAGCTATGTGAATAATCCCACTGGGTTCCAACTCTGCTATTGCCTTTATGTCCTCGAGCATCTCATCACTTTGCTACTTGGTTGAAGGTAGATCAGATTGATTAGTGTCGTCCGAGCTTGATAGTCGATGCCGAAGTCTGGATGCAAGGTGATCCAATGAGACATCGTATTACACTTTGATCCCTAATTTTTGCCTGGACCGCCCTTTCGGGTTTTCAGTCCACTGGGATACCCTTTTTTGCCTAAGCCGCCTTTTCAGGTTTTCGACTTGCCGGGTGTACAGTTTTTTTTTCTCGTTTTCATCCCTTATTTTTGCCCGAACCCTTTTGGTTCGCCGGGAAGCCCTTATTTTTTCCTAGGCCAGTCGACCTAGCGGATCTTTGATTATGCGTAGTATCTTTTCACTATGTCTGCATTGACGGGGTGAGGAAGGTCGTCACCATCCATAGTGGTTAGAATCATAGCTCCTCTTGAGAAAATGTTCTTAACCACAAATGGCCCTTCGTACGTAGGGGTCCACTTGCCCCTGGGATCACCTTGAGGTAAGATAATGCGCTTGATTACCAGGTCCCTAACTTGATACTCTTGTCGTCTAAATTTCTTGTTAAATGCCTTGATCATCCGTTTTTGATACGTCTGACCATGACAAATAGCACTAAGTCTCTTTTTGTCGATTAAGTTCAGCTGATCAAGCCGGGTCTGGATCCAGTCATCTTCGCTCAAACCTGCATTCTTCAAAATCCTAAGAGAGGGTATCTGAACTTCAATGGGTAATACGGCCTTCATGCCATAAACCAAGGAATAAGGTGTTGCCCCTGTTGAAGTCCGTGCTGAGGTACGGTACCCATGAAGAGAAAATGGTAACATCTCGTGCCAGTCTTTGTATGTCACCGTCATCTTCTGCACAATATTCTTAATGTTCTTATTAGCTGCTTCTATAGCCCCATTCATCTTCGGCCGGTAGGGAGAAGAGTTGTGATGCTGTATCTTGAATTGCTTGTAGAGCTCAGTGATCATCTTGTTGTTGAGATTGGTACCATTGTTCATAAGGATCCTCTCTGGTACACCGTATCGACAGATCAGATTATGCCGAATAACCTGTGCCACGACGTTCTTGGTTACGGTAGCAAACGAAGCTGCTTCAACCCACTTCGTAAAGTAATCAATTGCTACCAGGATGAAACGATGCCCGTTGGATGCCGTAGGTCTGATCTCGTCGATCATATCAATGCCCCACATTGCAAAAGGCCAAGGTGCCGTCAAGACGTTCAGAGGAACTGGAGGTATGTGCACCTTATCAGCATAGACCTGGCACTTGTGACAGGTCCGAGAATGCTGATAACAGTCGGCTTCCATTGTGGACCAATAGTATCCTGCCCGAAGGATTTTCTTTGCCATGGTGTGTCCACTGGAATGGGTTCCGAAAGTACCTTCATGTAACTCTTCCATGATCCTTTCTGCTTCATTCTTATCCACACAACACAGTAAGGTTGAATCATGGTTACGATTGTAAAGAATGCCATTGCTGATGAAGAACTTTTCCGCGAACCTCCTCAGAAACTTCTTATCATTAACAGATGCACCCTCGGGGTATTCCTGAGCCTCAAGGTATCTCTTCACCTCATGAAACGAGGGTTTATCTGCTACCTCTTCAATCTCAATGTCACAACAATGTGCAGGTTCGTCCAATCTTTTAATGATAATCCGGGGAGCTTTGTTGTCCCAATTGACTTTGAACATAGAAGACATCGTAGCCAGTGCGTCCACCAACTGATTCTCCTCTCTCGGGAAGTGTTCAAAGGTTATCTCTTCGAAATGGGGAAGCAATGTCAATATATACTCCTTGTAAGGAATAAGATTCGGGTGTTTCGTATCCCACTCGCCTTTGATCTGACTGATCACGAGAGCGGAATCTCCGAAGACACTTAGAAACTTAATCCTTAGGTCAATTGTTGCTCGAAGACCCATGATGCACGCTTCATACTCCGCCATGTTGTTGGTGTAGTTGAAACATAATCGGGCGGTAAACGGAGTATGAGAGCCTTTAGGAGATATGATCACGGCGCCAATGCCATTGCCCAAAGCGTTTGAAGCTCCATCAAAGTACATAGACCATCGGGATCCTTCCTCAGGTCCTTCATCTGGTCCAGGTGTCTCACAGTCAGTCACTAACATGATATTCTCGTTCGGGAATTCAAAGTTCATATACTGGTAATCATCCACTGCCTGATGTGTCAAATGTTATGCCAACACAGTCAATATATTGGATGTCATAGTCAGTCAAGATCATCTGCCATCTTGCTATTCTTCCGGATAAGGCAGGCTTTTCGAAGATATACTTGATTGGGTCCATCTTTGATATCAATAGAGTAGTGTGAGTCAGCATATACCGTCTCAGCCGGCGAGCAGCCCATGCCAAAGCGCAACAAGTTTTCTCGAGCAGTGAGTATCGGGTCTCACAGTCGGTAAACTTTTTGCTAAGGTAATAAATAGCATGCTCTTTTCGGCCAGACTCGTCATGCTGACCCATCACACACCCCATTGAGTTGTCGAGTACTGTCAAGTATAGGATCAGAGGTCTCCCTTCAACTGGCGGCATCAGAATAGGTGTCTCTTGGAGATACTCTTTGATCCTTTCGAAAGCGGCTTGGCATTCATCGTTCCAACGTACTACTTGATCTTTCTTCAGTAGCTTGAAGATTGGCTCACAAGTAGCAGTCAGGTGCGAGATGAATCGGGCAATATAGTTCAAACGTCCCAGAAAGCCTCTGACTTCTTTTTCTGTTCTGGGAGCTAGCATTTCTTGTATAGCCTTCACCTTTGCAGGATCCACTTGAATACCTTTATCAATTACGACGAAACACAACAGTTTACCAGATCTCACCCCGAAGGTGCACTTGTTCGGGTTTAACCTCAGCTTGTACAATTTAAACCTGTCAAATAACTTCTGAAGGTGGTCCAGATGTTCTTCTTCAGTCTGGGATCTTGCAATCATGTCGTCGACGTATACCTCAATCTCATGATGGATCATGTCATGGAACAAAGCGACCATGGCACGCTGATACATTGCCCCAACATTCTTCAATCTGAAAGGCATGACCTTGTAGCAAAAGGTACCCCATTGAGTAACAAAAGTCTTCTTCTCCATGTCTTCGGGAGCCATTTTAATATGATTATAACCGGAGAAACCATCCATGAAGGAGAAAACCTTATGCTGAGCGGTGTTTTCAACCAGAACGTCGATGTGTGGCAGAGGGAAATCATCCTTGGGACTTGCCCTGTTTAGATCCCTATAGTCAACACACATTCGAACTTTACAATCCTTTTTCAGCATAGGAACCACGTTGGCCACCCACTGTGGGTAAGAAGTAACTGCTAGAAAACCGGCGTCAAACTGTTTCATAACTTCATCCTTGATCTTCTAAGACATCTCTGGGCGCATTCGACGGACCTTCTGTTTCACTGGAGGACAATCTTCCTTGGTAGGCAGGCGGTGAACCACAATTCGGTATCCAACCCAGGCATATCTTCATAAGACCAGGCAAAGATCTCAACGTAGTCCCGCATCATCTGAATCAACCGTTGCTTCGCACTAGGCTCCAGATTTGCACCAATCTTGACCTCTTTCTTGTCCACTTCTGTTCCCAGATTTACTGATTCCACGGGCTCTTCATGCGGCTGAATAACCCTCTCTTCCTGAAGTAACAGTCTAGCAAGTTCACCAGGCACTTCACAATCATCTTCACCTTCGTCTTCGGCTAAGTTGATCGGACTTTTGAAGTCACAACTCGCAGTAGCAGAGTCGTTACCAGTGAGATCCAAAGTGGATGTAGACCTGTATATGTGAGTGTGTGTAAAATAGCTGTTTCGTAATATGTAATAAAAGAAAAACAAGGAGCGCAAAATTTGAAATGCCTAAAACATCCAATGCTTTTATTAATGATATATGTAGATAACACACATAAATCCCTCACAAATGAGGCCACAGTGCCCCGGGTAAGACACCAGGCCGTAAAGTTTAAAACATTGTCTGTTACAAATTCAAAACAAAAAGTCTCATTACTTGGTAACAAAAGAAATTGGGATGAAGTCCTTTGCTGTCCAGTTGCTTAGTCCACCGTTGGTCGTTGGGTAGATCCAACTGTCAAACTCAGACTCTTCAACATTGTCTTCAATGGCATTCACTCCTGAATTGCTGATGAACATGGGAGGTCTTCCGATCCGTGCATTCCGAACAGCCTTTTGAGCTTCTGCAGTGAAACCCAAACCAAACTTGTTAGTCTTCTGTGCAAAATCAGGGAGTTAGCCCCAATTTGCACACCCACCTTTCTCGACAACAGTCCGGGCATCCTTGAAGGAAGCCATCTTCATGGGAGGATCTTCAACAACGGTCTCAGTTGATGCCAGTGTCTGGGGAACCTCTTCAAAATGCTGAAATAGGGTCTCAATGAACTCCCCTTCCATTTCTACATATCGAAAAGAGTTGAGATGGCTCACCATGTACTCCTCTTCTTCTTGTACTGTCACAATCTTCCCTTTCACCAGGTACTTTAACTTTTGGTGGAGCATAGACATCACTGCCCCAACTTTGTGGATCCATGGGCGACCCAACAAACAAGAATAAGATGGACGAATGTCCATTACATAGAATGTAGAGGTAAAAACCTGAGAACTAACCTTAATCGGAATATCCAATTCTCCATGCACCATCCTCTTAGACCCATCAAAGGCCCTGACGACGATGTTGCTTGGTTTCAACTCCAACCCTTCACAGTCCAACCGGTCTAGAGCTTTCTTAGGCAAAACGTTTAATGAGGTACCAGTATCCACCAATACATGAGAAAGAGTAGTGCCCCTGCATTCAATGGAGACATGCAGGGCATCATTGTGATTCTTCCCCTTAGCAGTCAAGTCGGCGTCAGAGAAACCCAACCCATTATCAGCAGTCAAACTAGCCACGCAATCTTTAAACTGATCAACTGATGTTTCCTGGGGTACATGTGCAGAAAAGCAATCAGAGCTTTGGCATGGGCTTCTGAGCATAACAACAGTGACAACATAGAGATTTTGGATGGGGTCTACCCCAGCTGTTCGACTACATTGTAGTCGCTCTTTTTGATGATCTTCAAAATTTCCTCCATCTCTTGTCTAGAGGCTTCAACAGTAATTTTCTTTGGTGCCTCTGTCTGGGCAGGCTCATCAGTGGTCCCTTTGCCCCGAGTGTTGGATGACTCGACAACAGGGGTAAGAATGGGAACTTGAATAGGAATAGTAGCAGGTACACTGGCAGGCGTAATAACAATAGGTTTTCGGGCAGTTTGTGGAGAGATATCAGGGGAGAAAAGTCTTATGCTGCAGGTGACTTTAGCAGGTCCAACAATATTGCTGACATTAGTATCAACATCCAAATCTTGTTTAACTCCGTGATAATATACATCAGCCCCGTAATGCCAAGGGACAACTTTATTTGATGTATAGGGAATAGGCCCAGGAGCAGTGATGATCAACAGTGTGATTCTTGGAACAAATGTAATTCTAACAGGCTTTCTCGAGGAAGCCTTGGAAGAATTGTCGAAAATGGTGATTATAGCAACTTCTTCAGTAGGAACCAAAGGAACAACAGTCTTCTCAAACAGAATTTCTTTATTATCCATCAGGTGTTGGACACCTGACTTCAAAAGATGGAAACCGGTAGGTAGGACAGAACACATACGGCAACCTTCATCACAGCCTGGAAATAAACCGGCTAACAAAAGGTTCTTCTTCACAGTTATCAAAGGGGTAACAATGTCGTTCACAAAAACCACAAACGAGTCTTCATCTATAACATTCACTCCATGCTTGGGCATAGGAGCAGTCAAAACATTAGGTATTTCAGGTGCTTCAAACTTAATCTCCTTCGCATCAATTAAGTCCTGTACTTTGTTCTTCAAAACCCAACAATCATCTATATCATGCCCGGGGCTACCAGAGTGAAAAGAATAACGGGCATTAGGGTTGTACTTCGGTGATGTTGTATTTGGATTCTTCGGGGCTTCCCTTGCAATTATTAAGTTGGTTTTCAATAACTGTGGCAGAATCTGAGATAAAGTCATGTTGAGCTGAGTGAATTGTCTTCGAGGTTTCTCGGCCCTTGGCTGATTGTTGCGCTGAGGAGCACGAGCAAGTCTTGATATAACAACCGCATTAACGGCTTGGCGGTGTTTAGGTCTATTCTGACTTTTTGAACTATAAACAACATTGGACTCCTTTTTAAAAGGCTTCTTCTCGGTGCTTGACGAAGAACCTTTCTGTATCTTACCGGATTTGATAGAAGCCTCAATCCTTTCCCCGGTCATAATCAGCTCCGTAAACCCGGATGATGAACTTCCAATCAGATGGTTGAAATATGGACCAGACAAGGTCCCTAGAAACATATCAACTAACTCCCTATCAGCCAAGGGTGGTTGCACTCTTCCAGCGAGGTCCCTCCACTTCTGAACATAATCTTTGAAACCTTCTCCCGCACCCATAGTCATACCCTGGAGTTGGGTACGTGTGGGAGCGAGGTCGACATTGTATTGGTACTGCTTGTAGAAAGTAGCAGCCAAGTCTTCCCAATTACGGATGCTAGTTCCTTCCAACTGGTAAAACCATTCAAGCTGAGTCCCTGAGAGACTGTCTTGAAAGAAGTGGATCCAGAGATTCTTGTCAGCGGTGTACGACTGAATCTTCCTAACATACGAACGAAGGTGCAGTTTTGGACAAGAAACTCCATCGTACTTAGCAAAGGCTGGTGCTTTGAACTTGTGGGGAATCACCACCCCAGATGACATACCCAAATCACCAAAGTCCAGACCAGGCACTTTCTGTACTTCCATCGCACTCAACCGGTCTTCCAGTTGCTTGTATCTATCCTCAGCCGGAGGATACTGGTCTTCGTCAAAGTCCGTCTCGTTGTCTGAAACCATAGGGCTAGGAGCCCTCCTTTCTTCCTGACTATCTTTCCCTCCATATGAGGGGGTCAAATCAACTTCATCTCGTAGCCTGTTTCCAAACCTGTGGCCCATGTTAAACATGACCGTCTTCTTCTTCTTCTTCTTCTCTTTCAAGATAAGGGCCTTCAGATCTTGCTGACCCTTAGCCAAATTCATGAACAATTCCTGGAACTGGGCGTTTTGAGCTTGCAGAGCCTTGATTGCTTGTTCAGTTGATGGTTCAGAAGACATGATGCTGAAATAAACAGCGAAGAAGATGAGAAAACCTGTAAGGGTACCTGTTATGAGGTGCATGGAATGAAATGCGTATGCTATGATTTCAAAGACATCGAGAGATTCAAGTTCGTAAACCAAACATAAAACACACTATTATTAGATAAACTTGAAATTCAATTGTTCAACAAATGCCCTTAAGGCATTACAAGAAAGGAAATACTGGAAAGTAAATAAAAACTGGAAATAATCAAAGGACATCACTGCTCCCATGGTCGTTTGCCTTTAGTGCTGACATAGTCGTTGATGATCTGCTTATTCTCCAGCTGCCTTGTCAACTTTTGAATCTTCTGCTCTTGATCGTGATACTTTTCTCTATAAGTATCCCGCTCTTCTCTCAGCTGCATCCATGATCTCTTCAGTGGCCCAATGTCAGTAGGCATGTAAGGGTGGATAATGGTAGGAGGAACCCCTTCTTCATCAGCAACTTCAACAATTATAGGCAAGACGGCTTCGTACGACATTCCCAGCTTTTGGGCACAGATACGAACCCATCGGAGATAGGGCTCCATCGGAAGAGAAGTCTTTGCACCTAGCTCGTGCGGATCAGACCTGTGAACTCTATCCCAAGCCCTTATGAATCTGCGGCGTTACTCGTTACTATCCCCTTGGAAATCAAAGACTATACTAGAAATTAGCAATTCATGAGGTCCTTCTCTTCTATCTCGCCCAAACTGACATAAGGCCAAGCACGGATTATAAGTGATTCCTCCATTGGTTCCTATCAGTGGAACATTGGGGTATTCCCCACATCGATCAATAATGGCCACCTCGTCCATACCCTTAATAGTCCAAATGATGTCATTGTGAGAGAGAGACATAATCCTATAGGCCCAGCCCATGCCTTCCTTGTTCTTCAGAACTGATTTGGGGAGGTGAGAAATAAACCACCTTGCCAACAATGGAGCACAGCACATCAAGGTTCCTCGCTTCCGAGCAGTACAAGCATAAAGCTGATGAAGAATGTCACCCAAGAGAGTGGTTACAGGGTTACCATACATAAAAATCTTTACCACATTCACGTCGACGAAAGCATCTGAGTTAGGAAACAATACCAAACCATATATGAGAAGAGCCAGAATATCTTCAAATGCCTGGAAGTCTAGGCTGTCCCATAAATGATTAGCTTTACCAACCAAGAACTTAGTCAAAAACCCTTTTGCTCCACTTCTAGTCTCCCAGTTAGACATCACTTCAGCCTTTGTCAGATGGAGGGCTGAAGCAATCTCTTATGGCCTAAGGATCTTTTCCCAACCTGTGAACGAGGTCTGCTCCAGAATAGAGATACCAAGAAGACCAGAGAACTCTTCCAAGGTAGGGACCAACTGGTAGTCCAGAAAAGTAAAGCAATGGTACAGTGGATCAAAGAACTGGACTAGGACACTCATCATCTGCTCGTCCAATTTGGAAGTGACCAAACCAAGGAGGTGCCCATGCCTTCTGATGAAGGAGGTAGTATTTGGCATCTTTGCAACCAATTCTTTAAGTAGAGTGGGAATTTGGACAAAGTTGATCTGGATGGTGTTTCTACGCATGGGTGCCATGACCTACAAAACAGAACAAAGATGAATCCCTCTTATCTTTGGAATAGGTTTGTCCAATGCAAGATGTATGCAATGTCATGATGTCATAATAGAAAACACACCACAAGTATCCACAAATAGCAAACATGGTAAAGGCACACAAGTCACACAGAGAGCCCTTAGATTTCAGGCTGGCAAGGAGTCTACGTACTACGCTCTTTCAGTTCAGTTGGTTCAAACCTGTCCTAAAAATAGTAACCGAGTTCTAGAGGATCTCAATATCACTGACTACCCTCGATCGGTCATAATTCTAGTTTAGCAAACTTTTCTTGCGGCCGGAATCATCGCAAGAGTTTAGTCTCAATGAGTGTAGAATACTACTACTGTTTTATGGCCAAGTTGGTCAATTTAAAGGTTCTAAGGTCAGTTGGTGCTTAATGACCCCTTAGCAGACCCATATTCTCCTCGTTGCGCCACAAGGGATATCAGTACATACTAAAGTGCCACACCAACGTAGCTACTGCTTCAACCGTATTGGTCTACGTCGTACAGTTCCCTCACAGTTTATTGCTACTTACCTAAAGGGTATCCCCCAGATCCGAGTTAGGATCTATAGTAACTCCGATTCAAACCCACAAATATAAAGAATACAAGTCAAGCAATTGAAAACAATATGAACTATTCTTAAGGTACACCCCACTTATTAACTCCCCAACAGAGTCGCCAGTTCTGTGATACGGTGGGAAGAACTGACTGTTTTTTGGAATGCTGGTTTGCGTTTTGTGTTTGTATTTGCAAAATGTTGCGTTAAGCAAGAGTCGGCACTGACTTTTATTTTATCCAACAAGGAAAGGAAAAAGCACAGAAAAATTCCTTTTTCAAGATATTTCTCGGGTTCGGGGGTAGATTATAGAAAGGGAAGGTGTTAGCACCCTTTCTATCTGTGGTTATCCACGGGCTCTTAGGTACTTGCTCAATTGTTTTCAAAATTGCTTTCTTTGTGCTTGTGGGTTTGAAAAAAGTTTTTGTTTGAAAACTTAGATTTAACTCTTGCTTCTGTCCTCAAGAGCGTATGAAGTGTTTTTGAAAACTTTGTTCAAAAAGTGTAAGTGTGAAGAGTTTTTTGTTTTTTGAAAGAGCAAGTACTTAAGAACCATCTACCTACTCGAAAAAGGAATCGTTCCATGCTATCTTCCTTTAGATAATGCTATCCCACTATTGATGAGTAGGTAGCATCGTTGTTGGAGTTTTAGGGTCAATTCGAATGCGGGACTTACGGTCACCAAAGCAATCTTAGGACGCCTTAGCGTTAACCCTAATGTCTTAGATCATTTGTTTTGAGGCAACAATATCCGAGGCAACCGTTTCGAGGCGACTATGATCTTTTAGACAAGAGGGCGACCTCTAAAACGACCTATACTCAATGACCGTGTACGAAGGCAACCAAGTGGGGTGTACCCTAAGAGTGCGCATGTGCGAGTTTGTCGTTTCCAATTAATTTTATCTTTGTACATGTTAAGGGTGATCTATGTTGATTTTAGGTTAAAACATTCAATCTTGTCATACATCCCTATTATCAAACATCTAACAGTTATAATTTGCGGAAAATAAATTGCGGAATTTAAATTACAAGGCGTTGGGTATTTACATCGCCAAAGACAAACCCTTTAAAAATAAATAAAGCGATGAAAAATAAATAAAGGTCCTATTATCTATTACAAACCAGAGCAAGTACATTATTGGATAAAATGAATAAATCGCGTGCGGGAAATTAAATCGAGTGCAAAATTCTAGGGTTTTGACCCTTTTTTGTTAAAGAAAAGATTTTTTTTTTTTTGAATTAAGAAAGAAATTACCTAAGTTAATTACTAAATTAAATTAATTAATTAATAATAATAAAAAAGGGTTATTTTTGGGTTTTTGGTATTTTAAGAAAGAAAATAAAATTAATTGAATGTTAGTAAAAACCTAATAAGTCTAGTTAATTTTAATTATTTACAAAAATATATTAAAGTTATTTCTAATTAAAGCCTAAATTAATTAAATTAGTGTTTATTAATAAAAATTAAAATTTGATTTTATGAAGAAAATATTTTTGTGGTTTTAATTTTATAGAAAAAGAATTTTTGATTGGTCGATAATTAAATAGAAATAATAAAATAAATAATTAAAACAAAATAAATAAAATATAGAGAGAGGGGTATGGGCTTGTTTTGGGGGTCAGAATAGCAAGCTGAAGGACCATTAAGCGTTGGCCTTTTGTTGACTTTTCAGATCTGATGTTTGCACGCTGACTTTGACCATGGTGGACCATCATCTCTTGGCCACCAGATTTGGCCAAGGGCCATCTGGCAATTGATTGAGCGAGGGAGTATGGTACACTACGCGCCCAGATATGCACATGATAACCTAAAGAAATAAAACAAAAAGAAATTTGGAGGACCTGAGATTCGAACCCTAGTCCTGATGGATATGGCCAATGCTCGCTTGCCACTAGGCTGTTTGGTTTCAATTGTTAATGATATACGCAATAATAATAATAAAAGAAAACAAATCATATGCCAGAAAAGACAAAACAAAGCGGCCATATTTGAATGGGCGAATCACGCCTTGCCACGCATCATCTTTAACCCTCATCCGTAGCTAAAAACCTGTAAAAACTTATAGCTACGGACACAAGCCGTCACTACAAGTCGTGCCTCCTCCAAAATCTGCTGTAGGCCATAGAAATAAATTCTAAGGGCATGGTTATGCTCGTCTTGACCTCCCGGTCCTAACCATGACCTTCTTGATGGACAATTATCCCTGAAATAAAAATGCCCCAAAACGACCAAGAAACCCTAGCTATGGCATCTCACAGTATAGGTCACATAAACAAAATTGGATAATGCAAAAGGCTTAGAAACATTGTGAGGATCATGAATATGCAAGTAATTTGTACATAGGATGCAAGAACAATGATTTATGAATACAAATGCAGAGCTATGTAACGTGATGCTTACAGCGTGTTTGGGCGTGTATGGAAGCCTGCTTTGGATTGGTTTCAACTCAGTGAACCTCCAGGAATCGATTGGGATGCTTCTTGGCTCCTGAGATTGCCTCTAAGTATGAATTCGAATTCAAGCTTTTTCACCACTTTTTCAAGTTTTGTTCTCTCTATGCTCGCAACCATCAACCTTTATTTTCGTGCCTTTGCCTTCCTTATGTATCATACAATGTGCTAGGGTAACAAAATTGGAATGAATCTCTCTATATCAATGCACCCATATTTGATTTGATCTCCTTTTGAAAGCTTGCCAAATTTGTAAAAAATCCATCCTTTTGCACATGATCTTGTGTGATACGAATTTGATGCTCTTAATGATGATGATTCAATCCTGAAATAGCTAAAATATATCATGTAATCAAAGCTTTGGATTTTTTATGATTTAATTTGATTTAAAATGAAATAATTCAATAAAAAATCAAATAAAATAATAAAAATAATATATGGGGTCATGGCTTAAGCTAGGACACGTGGGAAACTATGCAAGCTCAAATCAAGTGGAAAAGAATGGGCCCATTTGACAAAATATGAAGTTTTGGGGATAGTTGACTTTTGGCAATTTTGCAAAAATGTCCAACTTCAACAATGCATAACTTCTTAAATTTTGAACTTTTGGAAGTGTTCTTGGACTTTTTAGAAAGATTGAGATGTCCTCTAACCAACCCTTTTGGTCTCATCTCATGTTGATATTTCATTCTCAAATTATAAGCTTTTGCAAAAAAGATATTTTTGTTGACTTTCAAAAATGACCTATAATGTCCAAATTTATAACTTCTTGTGAGTGCATTTTCTGATCTTGGGGTATGAAGATGGGTTGTAGAAAATTGCATCCTCTTCAAAATTAGCTTTGGATGGGTCATTTATCATAAAGTATGAGAATGTTATGCTTGGTCAAAGTTGAGTTGACTTTTCCTACAACACCCTAATTTAGCAACTTTTGAGTCTTGATGAATTTTGAGAAATCCTTGATGAATCATGATCAACCCTTGATCAAATGATGAAATATCCTTCAAAATGAGAATGTTGACAAAAAAATCTTGAAGTTTGACTGTATTTGTGTCACAGTTGACTTTTGCCCTAGCACAGTCGATCTTTAGACCCTTTGAGCAATTGACTGAGCAAACTTCCTCTGCAAGGCTTGAAATTTGAAATGGATGACCTTGAGAACATATTAGGACATTGGGGAGAACTTGAGATCATTTGTACTCAAGGATCTTGATGCAACACAAAACCCTAATTTGGGGTTGACTTCTTTTAGGAGATAGCTTGACTGTCCAACTCTTGAGCAATCTTTAGCGACTTGGAGATTTTCCTTGCAATGTTTGGAGAAATATGAGAGGGAAAATTTTGGGGTACAACAGAAGTCCACCCGAAGTTGATCAAGGTTGTCTTATTCCTAAGGCTATGGTATGTCTCTGCTATTACTAATGATGGTAGCATGTGTGTGTGAATGATGTCCTACTAAAAGTTATGACATCCTTCCTAATGTGTGAACTTGAGAATCTCATATTGATGTGTTGTCTTGTGTATTGGGTTTTTCTCTTTAGGGGGAGAATTAACTGTCCAAATCAAGGGAGAATGGTTGATCATTATGGTGGAAAAGAAAATTGTTATATGAAATGTTTTGGTCATTCATATGTGTTGGATGCTAGAATTTTCGTTCAAGGAGCTAGAGTACATGGATACAGTGTGCGTATGTGTTTAACAAGTGTGTTGAAGAATAATAATGGCTCTAATCATGTGCATATGATTGATTAAATCATGTGTTAAATTCATCTTCCTCTGAAAGTTAGTATCAATGGATGTGTTGGTTGATGAATGAGAAAGTCTCACATGATGTCTTGGCATCTTGATATGTTTTACTACTTCTGGCTGAAAGGAGTAAACTTAGAGTCCAGTGGAAGGCATTGTGTTTTTGCTTTAGAACATGTGTGTATATAACTGGTTACTGGACATCTATGTGAAACATCATTTAATATTGGCCGGAGAAAGTTTTTTTGGAAAGTAGACAATGTTTGGCTGGATGTCAAGACATGTTTCTTTTTTAAACTAACAATGAAGTATTTTGGATGGTGTAATCATGTGCATGTCAAAGAGGAAATATGTCACGTGCACGCACATTTATTGGAACTATCATTTCTAGGAGGATCTTTCTAGAGTCAATAAAGGTCTTCAAAACTTACTTGGGCGGTGGATATTTTTTGGGTGCAATTATCTTCCTCATATAATGCTCTCATTGACCAAGACCATTATTACAATCGAGAGTCATTGATTCCTAAGTAACAAATCGATTATTTAAAGAAATATTCGCTTTCTTTATGTTATTGTTGTACCCCAATTTTTGCCCCTAAGAGTCCCCTATCATATCATACCCCCACAATGCAACAAGATCATATTAGGGTTGGTTATTCCTCTTTTTCTATCTCATATCTTTAAGTTTTCTCTTGAGGAATCTCCAAGCACCTTAGTTATGTATTTTGTGTATGTGTTATTGACTAACTTCTAATCAAAATACAAAAAAAATTTGTCTTTGTCTTTGCATATTTGTGTTTTGTAGGTACCAAGTCAAAGCATCCTACAAATAAGGATTTCTGGTATTATATTCCTAAAATCTCTATTCGCACAAAAAAAATAATTAACAAAAATTCATTTTTTTCACTAATGCAATCGATTTCTCTTAGAGTGCAATCGATTTCACATAGTGCAATTTGTGCCATTTTTGAAAAATTCATTGATGCAATTGATTGAGCCTAGAGTGCAATCGATTGCACAATGTGAAAATTAGAAAAAATCAGCAATTTCAAGCTTGTCAAATTTTGGTGCCAATTTTTCATTTTTTAAAAATATTCATTAATTCAAATTTTGGCTCTATTTTTTGAAAGATATATCATTAATTCAAATTTTGGCTCTAATTTTTGAAAGTTATTCATTAATTCAAATTTTGGCTCCAAGAATCAATTACCAAATTACCACTAATCCCAAACTTAAACTCTATAAATAGAGCCCTCATTTCATTCAAATCACAAGCTTTTGATAGCCAAAATCACTTTGATAAAAAATCTCTCAATTCTCTCCATCTACCAAATTCACTCAAAGCTCCATTTCAAAAAAAAAGTTAGTAAGCTTTGCATTGAAGCTTACTAATCTTTGAGCTAAACCTTCATCCAAACACTTTTTCTTCATCAATTCTCTACATCCAAGCTTGGCCAATTGATTCTTATGGTTGAATTGAAGCAAACTCTGAAAGTTGTTTTGATAATTCTCTAGACCTACCTTTGGTAAGTTGGATAATTCATCTTTCACAATGTGATCTCTTGTTGATCTTTAGGTTTTATTCATTGAGCATTATTTTGTGATTCTAATGGTGCTATTTTCTCATAATTTGATGGAATTTTAGTGCTCAATTGGATCCATGATCATAAGGTATTTGATGGAAAGTTTAAACAAGAATTTGGCCTTTTAAAATGCTGTTTTGCTGTCTGTAACAGCGTGCAATCGATTGCTGTAACAGTGCAATCGATTGCACTAAGTGAATTTTGCATAAATTTTTGAAAACTTCACTGTGCAAATCGATTTGCACTGTAGTGTAATTGGTTTTCACAAAAACAAAATGCATTTTTTGCCTTGTTTTGGGGCTGTTTTGATCCATAAATGTTTTTCTACTCACTCCTTTTGATTGTTGGTTTGGATTGCAATTTCAAATGTCTAATTTATCTTTAAATTCAATGGACTTTGTGATGTAGATGAAGTTGGATAAATATTCATCAATTGAAATCTACCAAAGAGTGAATTATTTAATTCATTTTTGGTGCTTTAGATTAATGATATGTTTAGTGCTTTAATCCATCTAGATGAGTGATTGAATTTAAAGATGAAAGAAATTTGAGGTAGTGATCCAAGTTAGCTTATCATTCCCCTTCCTCTTCATCTTATCCCTTTATTTTTTAATTGTGCTACATGTTAAGGGATGATGATATCTATATCATTTATCCAAACATGAAGTACATAGATTGCTATTGTCCGGCCTCAAAATTGGTGCGTCTTCTACATAAGTCCACTTACGATTGCTTAACATAATGCTAAATTTTATCCCTATTCGAATAAATGATTATTCGTGGCCCAAACCTATGTTTTCAAGCCCAAGTATGTTAATTTGATATCTTTGATCCAATAAACTTGAGATTCATTGTGTGGAGGATTTGGTTCTACCAATCCTCTAATGGATCTACGTCACTTTTGGTCACCGCAGATCACTTAAACATTGTTGATCATTAAATTTTACTTTTGAGGATTCCAAAATGGATGATATACTTGACAAAAAGCAAATGCAACTTGTTGTGTGGAGGCTTTGGTTCCACCAATCCTATAATGAGTTCCAAATGAAAGTTTCAAGATGGTCAGCCAACTAACCACTAATTACTAATAATTGACTTTATTTTGTGTTTTTATTTTATGCTCTTTTATTTTATGCACCATTTACTTTAAGCATTTATATTTCATGCCATTTTTATTTTGCTGACTTGAGCATTTATATTCTTGTCATTTTTATTTTGCTCACTTGAGCTTTTCTTTTCTTTTTGAAGACACCTAATAATCAACATGAACCATAAAACAATTTAATGATACTTGGACTATTTGGTTACTATCCATGGCATTATGGAGTATTGGACTTCTTAGACTTAGGATTAGAAACCTTGGCTTATGTTGGAGACCTTGTGACCTTAATTGATATTTTGTCCGGAGTTCTTGAGGTTTACCTCAAGACATTGGGTTGTATATTTGTTTTGTGTGTAGGTTATTGTGATTACATACTTTGTTTGTAATATGGAATTCACTCGTATACAACCGTTACTCTGCCCAATTTTTGTGAAGATTTAATACACTTGAAGTTTGGTTTTCTCAAGAGGTCTAGTATCTTTGCTTGCTTGATTTTAATCCAGAGAATGGGAATTCTATCTTGAATCATAATTTTAAGTATTGGCTTCTTGTCTGTTAGATGGTTCTCATCTCTAGCTTTTACCTTATGCTTTAGGATAGTCTCTTCTTCTCCTCCCACCTTCTTTAATTTCAAAAATCTTCTTCCTCTTTTTGAAAACTCTTATTTGTTTTTAAACTTAAACTACTTTCATAATAAACTTGGATATATGTCCATGCATTTTCAAAAACCTTTTCATCAATAAACTTCAATCAACTTAGTAATACATTGACATTTTTGTAAGAAGACTAAAAGTCAATCAATCTCATTTCAAACCATTTTGCCACTTTGCCTTTTTATTTTAAAACTTTTCTCAAAAGATTAGACTCTTGTCAATTCTTATAGTGATGCAAACAACTATACTTCTATAATATGTAGTAAAGAGAGATATTTTCCACTTGGGTGTTGAGTGAAGCATTGTTGATTTTAAAATCCAAGCCATATCCTCCACTTTGAGATGATGCAAATTCTCCTTTCTCATGATTGTGGGTAGTAAGTATGTTTTCCACACGGACAATGACGATGATGTCTTATCTCATAAAATCAACCAACACATTTGTGTTTTAAAATTTTTAAAAGGTGAACTACGTGTACCCTGATCCCCTATTGCACGAAAGGTGGTACGTAGGCACTAAAAGTTCACAACCGCGGCTGGTGCAAAAATCATAAAAAATATATTTCTTTTCTCACCTCCACCATTTATTTTTATACAACATTTTATAGCCAAAATATACAGATTTTTCAAAGAGGTTCTTGTGGAGTATCGTAGATGTTTAGGGTGGTAATACCTTCTCGTTGCATAACCAACCCCCTTAAATTGAATCTTTCCCCCTCTTTTGGGTTATTCCCTCTTTTCACACTCCTTTGGAAACAATAAAGCGCGGCGGCGATTTTTATTTTGATCTGTATAAGTCTAGTCAATCTAATGGATTAGTCTTAAACATTTCTACTGCTACATTTATACCCCAAAGTTTTCCCTCCCATTTTCTTCAAGATATCTCCTCATGCTCCTAGGGTTTTCAATTGCTCAAGGTTGCTCAAGGTTGGACCAGACAAACCCTCATCCTAAGTAGTGGACCTACAACTAGGATTTCACTTTTCTCAAGGAAAATTAAGCTTATAATGACTCAAGTGGATTTCATGGTTCCTCATATGTTTCAAAGAATCTTCATGCCAACTTTCAAGCCTTGCATCGCAAGTTTGCTCAGTCAATTGCTTAGATGACTGAAAATCAACTATATTGGACAAAAAGTCAATTATGGCCAACATATAGTCAAAACATAAGATTTTTGGTCAAAATCAAGATTTTGAAGTCACATTCATCATTTGGTTAAGGGTTGATCATGATTCAACAAGAAAAACTCTCAATTCAACAAAAGTCAAAAGGTACTAAATTAGGGTTTTCTTGAGAAGTCAACTGAACTTTGACCAAACATAACTTTCACATCCTTCATCAAAATTTTCTAAACCAAAGCTCATTTTAAAGGAAATTAAATTATCTACAACTTTTTCTCTCTAAGCTCAAGTCAAAAAATGCTTCATTTGAGAGATATGGGCCAAAGCATTATAGGTCATTTCAAAAGTCAACAAAAAGACACTTTTTATCAAAGCAATTTACATCAAGATAAAGTATTCAAAAGGAAAAATGATCAACATAGAGATTGTAGGGAACATCTTGAGCCTTCCAAAAAGTCAAATATCACATTCATATGCTAAAAATTGAGAGTTATGATTGGTGCAAGTTGGGCAATTTTGAGAAAATCCATAAAACCCAAATTGATCAAACTTGAATTTTTGGGATAATGGGCTTACTTTCAAGGTCCAAAAGTGTCTTAGACGTCATAGTGAACCTCTAAATCTATTCATACACCATTTTAATTTTTTATTTCATTTATTTTGATTTTTATTCATTTAAATTCAAATTAAATTAAATAAATATCAAATGGAGGTGCAAAGCTTAAAAGGCTTAAGATTTGATTCATGTTAGAGGCCCAAGATATGCTGCAAACTGTATGGGGATTATTTTCAAAACAAATCCTCATGTTTTGTCTTATTCCAAATGTTATTTTTAAACAAAAATCAAAGATTTGTTTTGCAAGGTATCCAAGGCCATTCCTTTAACCTAATTTTCTCCTATAAATATCCTTTATCTTCAGACAAGAGGAGATCATGAAAACCTTGCAAGAAATCACCTTCCAAACTTCAAATTTTTGTCAAAATAGGGCAAACTTGAAATCTCTCATACAACCCTTTTCAAAGGAAACCAATCCTTCCAATCAATCCCTAAGACATTGTAGGGTAAGACTTCATCACTCTTGATGATCAAAAGTGCATGAAACAAGCATTCCAAGCATGGTTGATTGGCACATTTCGTGAATTTCATGTTTTAATTTTTATCGTGCTTTGATTCATACTATTGTTTCTGATGTGTTTTTGAGATGTAACTATACAGGTTTGGGCCATCGCATGAGTCTCATGAGGCCAAAATCATGCATTGCCATTGTTACACTGATTTACATTATTTCCTTTATATCTCATCATGTAGGAAGAATTAGCCAAAAATAAGGCCGCCAGTGGATTCCCAAGGGCCAAATTAGGGGGATAGGGTCCTCTTTGCTCACTGACGCGTGTTTATTATATAGGTGCATGGAATCAGGTCGCCGAAGAAGACGACCGGAGCCAGGGCTCTGGAACCTCTCCGGTCCATCTATTTTGGCTTATTTTATATTTAATTGTTTCCATTATAGTACCAGATGAAACAACCACCCCACTGGTAAGACGCGCGCATGTTAAGGCTTTGATCTCTAAGGGCGTGGGTTCGACCCTTGCCTTTTGCCATTTTTTGTTATTTTCTCATTTATCATGAGGGTTTACAATATCATCTGCAGTGCCTGTTTCCTATCACCAACCAATACTTGGCCTGATGGTAAGCTATGCAAGGCAAAGGCAGGAGGGTGTGGGTTCAACACCCACCCCATGCATTTTTCCTTTCTTTTTGGTTTTTTTCCTTATTCTCATTGATTTTCCTTCCCCTAACCCTAATTAATTAGGTTTAGGTTTTTTAATTAACCTTTAATTAATTAACCCTTTTTTTAATTTTAAAATTAATTAGAATTTTAGGTTTTTTTATTAATTATCATAAATTATTTTCTTCACAAAAAAACCATAAAACATTCAAACTTCTTTTTCTATTTTTCTTCTCCTTATTTGCATTCCTAGATGAAGTGTATAGGTCGCGCATTCCCTATGTAATAGCGTAGCATTATAATTTTTTGCATTTTTTCTATTATGTAACTGCTTTGAGTATGTAATAGTTTTAGGGTTTATTTCCCCGCACCTTTCATTCTTATGTAACTTCCCCAAAGCCTTGTAATAGTTTTAGGTTTACATTCCACACTTTACATTCTGCTTATATTTTTATGCCATTATTAGTAACTAGGGTTTGTATGGCAAGACTAAAATTAACCGATAGCAAAACCCTAATTCTAAGACAAATATAACTGAACTAAACACACTTTCACACTTGCACCTCTAGGGTAACCACTCTTCGTTACCTTTCGAAATAATGGTCACGTCTCTCGAAAGTAGGGATGCTTTAGCAAAAGACCCTCGAATAAAAGATCATAGTCCCTCGATGGCCCTTTGATGTTGCCTTTCTAAAAATGATCTAGTCCCTCTGATACAATTGCTAAAGGATCTCTACGTGTTGCCTTTGATGACCATAAACCTACGTCTATCCCTTCACATCCAATAGATAGGGCTACCTACTAACTAATGGTACGGATAACACTATCTCTAAAGGAGAAGGAAAATAATAAGAATGACCTTGAGTGGGTAAGAAACTTTTAATCGCTTACTCATAAACTTCTTTTAAAAATAAACATTTCTCACATCACACTTTTTGAGGACTGATACAAGAATTACTACAAAGTCAACCTTACATTGACTTTTCAAAATATTTTCAAACAAATCACACACACAAAGAAAGATTTTCAAAAGTGAGCTAAGAAATTAAGAGCCCATAGATGACTACGGATGAAAATGGTGCTAACACCTTCCCTTTTCATAACTTACCCCCCGAACTGAAAATCTATCAAGGTCTTTCCTGTTCTTTTCACATTTCCTTATTGGATAAAAGAAAAGTCAGTGGCCACTCTAGCTATTTGCACATTTTGGGTAAAACCAAAAAAAGTCAGTTCTCCCACCGTATTACATCTTTCATCTTGTGTTTTTGGGTGACCTCAAAGTAGTTCTTATGGTTTTTGTCTGGGTTTTGGTGCGTACGGGTCGAGTATGGTTTTGTGGCGGATATGTTTGTCATTTTTTTGGTAAAAAGGGGGAGAAAGGTTATGTTCCTATTCTTCTTGGATGTCTAGATTTTATTCCCGGTTATGCTGAAAGGATGTTGTATAGGGGATTTGAGTCTGATCCTTGTTTCTAATTTTTTTGTCTTATGATCTGGGTTATGAACACAAATGTGTCTTGTGTTATGAGTTACCCAGAATTGGATTTTTCTCCCTTGAGTCATCATCTGGATTGTTCAGGTTGGTGTTTAGTTGCTTCTGTCACATGGTCTTCTAACTTTGTTTATTCAAGCTAGAATTCTTCTTGGTTTCTTGAGGCTACATGAAAATTCTTCTGAGATTCTGTGTCACGAATTGGTTCTAAGTTTGAGGTGGAGTAGCTTGGTTTTTCTTGAAGATGTAGTTTATATTCTTTCTTGTGTACACAAAATGACTTTAGGAAATTCCTCCTTCATTCTAGGGGAACTGTGTAGTAATGAAAGTGATGCTCTATGAAGGGGTTCTTAGCAGATTTAGTAGGTTCCATGTTCTGGACTGGACTGTTGGGAAGATTTGTCAGACATAATATCCTGAAATGTCGAGAATTTGGTATTCTCTTGTGTGTTGTGTTGAGTAACTTCCACTGGTTGTTGCTTTGAAATTTATTATACTGACTTCTGCTGATGTGCCTCTAATTGTTTGTGTGTTTGAGTTTACTCTCAAACCATAGTTGTTTTGTTATTTATGTGTGGAAGATGTTTTAAGTTATTTTAGCCAAAATAAGGCAAAGGGGGGATTGTTAATTCTCTGTTTTGTTGGCCTGATGTTTGGTAAAACTAACTTAGCATAGACATCTTAAAAAAAGATGTTCTATTATCTGGAGAAACATGTCAAATGCGATGTCCTATGCAATCTCTTTCGACATTGTGATTTTCTACAACTGGACTGTTGGATATTTTAGTTTGTTACAGTTGCATTGTTTTTTTTAATTTAAGGGTTTCTTGGGTTTAATTTCTTTCAAGATCCTACACCCGGATCTAGGGATGCCTTAGGTAAGTAGCAATAGATCATGAAAATTGTATGACATAGACCGATATGGTTGAAGTGAAGGCTACGTTAATGTGACACTTTGGTTTGTACTAATGTTCCTTGAACCAGTCGGGGATAACATAAGGTTTCCGCGTGGTGTCATTAAGCACTAACAGACTTTTAGAACCTTAATTAACCTATCTTGGCCATTAGAAGGTAGTGAGATAGCCGGCTTTGGTGCAGTCTAAGGTTGGTTGATACTCTAAGCGACACTCATTGAGATTTGATTTTCAGGATATTTTAGTGGCAAGTCAGTTGTCTTGCTAAAATAAAACTTGCGAGAAAGATCAGCGATATGAGATTCCTAGAACCTGGTTACTATTTTAGGACAGGTTAAACCAACTTAACTTCAATAGAGAAGGGTACTTACCTACATAACTCATGCAAGCCTTTAAACCTAAGGCTCTTGTGTGATTTGTTTGTGTTTGCTACTTGCTTAAACATGACATCACAATATCATACCATCATGACATAGAATTTTTACTAACCATTTCAAGGATCTTAGGGACCTTTGTTGCAAGGTTGTCATAAGCAGGATTGTAAGAAAAATGCAAGAGGATTTATTTTCCTCTAACCAGATGTCGTCAAAGATCAAAATACATTCTCTTGAGTCAGAAGCTAGGACCCACTCTATATGGTGAGCTCAATTATTATAGAAGTACATTCAAAAACAAAGACGCAAAGTTCTTTAGACAAAGCTACAACCAGATCCACATTTTAATTTTTTCTTATCCTGCGAGATCCTTGAAAACATTGCATATGCATCTGCATACCATACATATCATTACATAGCAGGTATTCCCAAGACACATTTTCTCATGTCCTTGTTGTTTATTTCAGCAGAAAAAGATGGCTATTGAACAGACAATCAAAGATCTCCAGGCTCAGAATGATCAATTCCAAGAGACGTCCCTGAACTTATCCAAGGGGCAGGAAAAACTGAAGGCGCTCATCGCCAAGATGAAAAAGACAAGGAAACCAGTTGGCATACTCAACATGGGAAGAAGGTTCAGAGGTCCTATCAAGCGAGCTCAAGATTGTGATATACTGTCAGACAAAGATGACAACCAGGATGAAAATGGTAAAAGTGTCAAAGCTGAGAAAGGAAGAAATCTTGGTTTTGATAAATATTCGGATGAAGAGGAAGAAGACTATTCGAATGAACAATATCCCCCTGCTAATAAAAAATACAAACAACTAGAAGACCGTCTAAATGCTATGGAGATCCAGAAAGTGCCTGGGTTGGATTTGGGAGATTTGGGTTTAGTATCAGGAGTTTTCATTCCTCATAACCCCACTTTTGCAAAGTATGACGGTGTTTCTTTCTCAAAGCTTCATTTGAGGTCATATGTCTAGAAGATTCAACCACACACTGCTTACAGGAAGTTATGGGTGCATTTCTTTTAAGAGAGCCTGTCTAGAACACATTCTGAAAGGTTCTATCAACTAGAAGGGACCAATATCCGTACCTGGAAGGATTTGGATGCTGCTTTCTACAAGTAATACCAGTACAACGCTGATCTTGCACCCACCCGTGTGCAACTACAAAGTATGACCATGGGCTCTAACGAAGGATTTAAAGAGTATGCCCAAAAATAGAGAGATCTTGCAGGAACAGTTCAACCTCCTTTTTCTGATAAGAAGTTGGTTGATATGTGTAATACGGTGGGAGAATTGAATTGGTTGTTTTGCGTTTGATTGCAATTGTTATGGATAGAAAGAGTCATCACCGACTTTTCTTTTATCTAATAAGGAAACGGTTAAAAGAACAAGAAAGACCTTTAGAGTTGTTTTCTTGAGTTCGGGGGATAGGTTATGAAAAGGGAAGGTATTAGCACCCTTTCCATCCGTAGTTATCTACGGGCTCTTAGTTGCTTGCTAGATCACTTGCTTTGTTTGAAAATGTGCTTGTGGTGGGTGTAAGTTTGAAAGTATTTTGCAAAATGCCTTTGTTTCCGCAAACATTGTAATGATTCTCATCTCTATAAGAATGCGTACAAAATGTTAGTTTTGAAAATAGTTCAAAGAGACGTTTGTTTTTTAAGATGTTTTTGTAAGTTTAAGTGTGGAAAATGGTTTTAGTTCAAGAGAAAGAAACTACGAGCTTCCTACCTACTCAAAAGGTCTATGTTCTTTTCCTCCTCCTTTAGATGTTGCTATCTAACCATTGATTGGTAAGAAGCCCTATTGTTGGATGTGAAGGGACAAACGTGGATCATCTTATAGTCATATAAGGCAACCTATGAGACGTTTTAGCAATTTTCAATAGGGACTAGATCATTTACCGAAGGCAACATCGAGGGACTACGATCTTTTATCGAGGGTCTTTGCTAAGACCCCCATATTCGAGGGACATGACTATTTTCTGAGGCAACAAGTGAAATTACCCTTGAGGTGCATGTGTGTGAATAATGTGTTTGATTGCATGCATTTTTTTCTTGGGTTTGGATTGTCTACTTGTTGATTTTAACTTTCCATACACAGCCTAGTTAATAACATTTATGAAAGCAATAAAAATGCGGAAAATAAATGTCTGGGGGATGGGGTATACAAGTTTACAAATGGGGGTTGAAAAGCAATAAAATTTCTAATTATTACAACCATAGTGAATAACAATAAAATGTAAATATATAGAAAATATAAGCACATAAATAGTGTAAAAGAGAAAAATCAAAGACATCTTGGATCGAAGGATGTGTCTTTCGATTCCCACATTTTTTCCTTCTTTCAATTGTGCCTTCAAACTGTGTGTATCGAAACTTGCATCCTCCGATTCACACATCCTTTCCTTTCGTGTGGGCCTGCACATCAGTGAGTATCGAAGCACACCCTTCGATTCACACACCTTTTTCTGTTTTCTTTTGTTTGAGACATGATAGCAGTATGGGTCGAAGCCATACTAATATGGCCTGTACAGGTTAGTCTCTAACATATATTTGGACAAAAAAAAGAAACAAATGATAGGGTAGAAATAAAAAATAAGAAAAAGGTTATTTATATGCTTGAAACGAAAGGGTCAAAGTCAGGAAGACTTACCTTGAATCTGAAGTTGGTGCTTCTGGGCTTTGAGTCATTGCTCTGGATGCTCTTGGATTTAAAGGGAGAGAAACAAGTGTTGTGTTTCTTTGACTGGATTTGAAATCCAAGAAAAGAAGAGGTGTTTCTTTGGTTCTTAATTCATTGGAAAAGAAACAAGTGTTGTGTTTCTTTAGTTCTTGATTCGAAAGAACAGAAACAAAGGTGTGGTCTTTTGATTCTGGGTTTGAGAGTGTGTTAAGTGTTTTCTCTTTTCTTTGCCTTGCCAAAAAATCTCTCTCCAGTCACTCAAAAGCCCCCTTTTAGATGTGTTGTGGAACATCTTATTTATAGAAGAATTTGGATGAGATTTGAGGGGGAAATCAAAAGAAATTTGAACAAACTGGGTATGCTTTTTTTATAGATTTCGAGGTGTAGTTTTTGTATTCCAATTTAGTTCAAATATGGGAGCAGCATAGCAGGACTGCTTTGCAGCAGTTTTGGAGTGTTGTGGCAAGTACAGCATGCATGGGCCTTTGGTCAACAAGCATCTTGAATATATCAAAAGATAAAACAAAACTTGTTTCCAACAATTATCGCCTTTGAATGGACCACATGTGTGTTCTTCGAATGAACCAAATGCACCACTTGTATGTTCTTTTAATGCACCACTTGCAATTCTTCAAATGAGCCACCAATGTTTGTCCTTCGAATGGGCCAACAATGTATGTACTTCAAATGGGACACACATGTATGTCTTTCAAATCCACCAATGCATGTCCTTCAACTGGGCCACCAATTGTGTGCCATAGTGTAGAGATTATGTGTGTTGAAGGTTTTTAAAGGTGGAATCAAAGAAAGATGTTTCAAAGGGAGCCACTGCCCAGTGAATCGAAACACGCTTGAAAGAAGCCACTGCTTTATGGGTGCTAGCATAAAGGGAAGCCATTACCTTGTGCATTGAAGGTAAGCACAGAGGAAGCCATTTCCTTGTGGGTCAAAAGCAAGGACAGAGGAAGCAATTTCCTTGTGGATCAAAGCAGACATGCAAGAGGTTAATGCTCAAACAAAGCTTTGTGTGAAGGTAGCCCTTGGTTAGATCAAAGCTTGGTATCTAGATAGCCATTGTCCAAATGAAGCTTGCATGTAGGAGGCCACTACTTTGTGAATCAAAGCAAACCTGTAGGAGGCCATTGCCTTCTGAAGTTTATGGACCGCTTGCTCGAAGGGTTCAGAGTTGGATTCGAAGAATGTTGCTTCGAAGGAAACCAATACTCCAATCAAAGCTTTGTGTGAAGGTAGCCCTTTTTCTGATCAAAGCTTGGTATCAAGATAGCCATTGTCCAAATGAAGCTTGCATGCAGGAGGCCAATTGTCCAATTGAAACCTCTGAACTAGGCTTGCTCGAAGGAGGCCAAATGTCCAACGAAGCCTCTGAAGCAAAGCTTGCATCCAAGGAGGCCTAAATGCCCAATCGAAGCCTCTGAACCAGGCTTGCTCGAAGGAGGCCAAATGTCTAATGAATCCTCTGAACCAACGCTTGCATCGAAGGAGGATCAAATGACCAATCGAAACCTCTGAACCAGGCTTGCCTCGAATGAAGCCCAAATGCTCAATTGAAGCTTAGAAACCAAGCTTGATCGAAGGAAGTTAAATGCCCAATCGAAGCTTAGAAACCAAGCTTGCTCGAAGGATGTTAAATGCTCAATTGAAGCTTAGAAACCAAACCTTGCATCGAAGGAGGCCATAAGTGCTCAATCGAAGCCTCTGAACCAAGCTTGCTCGAAGGAAGCCAAATGCCCAATCGAAGCTTATGAATTAAAAAGAAAATTTTTTCCTTTTTAATTTGATGCTTGAAAATCCAATATGATCCATGGAAACCATGTGGGGCATTAAAAAATCCAATTATACTTGTGAAATCTTAAACTTTAATAAATCCTTGTGAGAAAATGTCTTGAGAAAAGAGAGGGAAAATTTTGGGGTACAACAATTGCCCATGTTCAATCTTCTTAAACCTGAAGAGTTAGATTGGTGAGTCCGTCATTCGTAACTTGAAGGTAGAAGATGATTGAACACCAGAGTGCCCAGAAATTTGCACTCGACTATGTGTTAGTTGATTGTGTAGGGAATGGGCTTAAATATGCCATTTGGAGAGATGATGGAGAATTGTTAGAGATGGGCTTATAGATGCCATCCAAAGGTGATTGTTGATAGAAATTAGACCAAGCCTAAGCTTGGTTGTAACTGAGAGAAGCATCAGAATAAATCTTTGGTTGATTTAACTCTGAATGATATGCTGGAATGGACCCGTGTTAAGTCGTGTCTGGAAATGTATTAGAAGGAATCTGTGTAAGATTACTTCAATATAAATCCATATGAAACCGTATCTGGAGAAGGAATCCGTGTAAGATTGCTTCAGGATGAATCCGTGCGAAACTGTGTCTAGAGGTATATGAAAAGGAATCTGTGTAAGATTTCTTTATGATGATCCTGCGTGAAGCTGTGTCTGTAAATTTATGAGAAGGAATTTGTGTAGGGTTTCCTCAGGATGAGTCTGTAAAACTTCATCTGGAAATTCATGAGAAGGAACCTGGGTAGGGTTGCTTCAGGATGAGTCTGTGTGAAACTGCATCTGGAAATGTATGAGAAAGAACCTAGGTAGGGTTGCTTCAGGATGAGTTAAGGTAAAACTTCATCTGGAAATGTATGAGAAGGAATATGGGTAGGGTTGCTTCAGGGTGAGTCCGGGTAAAACTTTATCTGGAAATGTATGAGAAGGAACTTGGGTAGGGTTTCTTCAGGATGAGTCTGGATAAAACTTCATCTGGAAATGTATGAGAAGGAACCTGGGTAGAGTTTCTTCATGATGAGTTCGGGTAAAACTTCATCTGGAAATGTATGAGAAGGAACCTGGGTAGGGTTGCTTCAGGATGAGTCTGAGTAAAAATTCATCTGGAAATGTATGAGAAGGAACCTGGGTAGGTTTTCTTCGGGATGGTCGTGTAGATAGTCGCCTCCATCTTGCTTCCAGAATTGATCTACAATCAATTTGTTCACAGATAGTTGTTCTGTCTTGTTTCAGGTATTAATCTGGAACTTGCTTTTGTTGGTCGTAGAGATAGTTGCCTTATCTTGTTTCAAGAATTAATCTCTGACCTATTTGAGAAAGAAAGATAGTTTCCCCGACTTGTTTCGGGAGTTAATCTTCAATCTTCTCATGTAGATATTTATCCTGTCTTGTTTCAAGTATTAATCTACAATCATTTGCTCAGAGATAGTTGTTCTGTCTTATTTAAGATATTAATCTGGAACTTGCTTTTTGTTGGCTGTAGAGATATTTTCCCTGTCTTGTTTCAGGAATTAATATCTGACCTATTTGAGAAATGGTTGTGGTATTTGGCAAAGAGGAATTTTTGTTGATTGACTTTTCCATCCAAGGAAGAGGGTTAGTTGCATGCAAATGTATGAAGGGATTGATGATGTTCTCAAAATAAATGAGATTATGTTGTATGCATTTATCATGTATGTAATATGATGTATGAATGTGAAATATTTGTTGAAATGTATTTTTGCTCCTTGACAAGTGTTGGGGAGCTTTGGGAAGTTAAATCTCAAAATGTTGTTGGGGATGAAGAGTATTCATATCTTCAAACCTTGTTTGGAATGTTTCCATTGGGGATTCCCGTTTTGTTATCTGAGGAGAAATCCGTTGGGGAAGATTGACTTTGGTTTGAGAAATCTTTGTAGAGAGTGTTGATTTCCGCTTGGGGAAAAGAGTTTAGGATTTTTAGTTGTTCGTTGCTCTACTGGGGAGTTATCTCTTGATTGGAGAGAATGGAAGTTAACAACTTGTTGAGGATAATGAAGTTAACTGTTATCTGGTTGGATTCTAGGATTTGCAGCAACTCACTAGGGATATTGGCAAACTCTACTAAGAAAGAGGAGCTTTTGAACCGTTATCTGGTCAGGTCCATGCTTTGCAATAACTTTCAGAGATAACACTGACTTTGTTGATGACTTCAATGGGGATTAGGGGTTGTGGTCCCTTAATTTGTGACAATCTGAGAGGCAAACTCAAGTTGGGGAATTTGTAGTTTGTTAGTGAAATAAACCCAGTTGAAGAGAGTATTTGACAAACGGCTGGAGAGGTGTTTTCTTTTGGCAGAACTCCTCGAGGATTATTCTTGAGACCAACTCAGTTAGGGAGAGGACCTTCTGGAGATATAAACTCTGGCTGGGGATTGCATTTATCCAAATTTATGGGGATATCCATGAATTTGGCCTTGTGGGGTTTGTACCCTTATCCGTGAAGATTATTTAATGGGGATAACTTTATAGAGATGAATCTGTGGGGACTTGACTGGGGGTCATGTTATGAATGGGACTTTGTAAGTGTTGTTATTATCCATAGTAGTAGGTGTTGTAGTGCTACCAGAAAATGTTTGCTTGGCCGTACGTAACCCTTTGCTAGAATTCATGTTCAATGCCCCAAGTTATTCAGATACAGATTTGCCCCTGGTTTTTTAGCATTTCATGAGAGATTTCATGGAATCTCGACTTGACTTCCCAAAGATGATTTGGACAGTAACTTGTCATGCCCCCTTGATTATGGAAGAGTTTGTCATTGGAAGTGTCTTCCCACTTGAAATGATTCTGTTCATTGAGAATTTCTGTTCATTGGATATTCTCTGTGTGAATTTCTCCGCTGTCAAATAATTAGCCATATGCAAACATCGATATTTCAAACAATGCAAAGTTTTATGCTTGTCTTGAAGTTTTGAGAATGCAGCTTTAACAAATAAAGAGTTTTGTAAGAATGTGAATTCAACTCAAGACTTGCAGTAAGCATTACAAGAGTCAAGATACCTTTGGTAACAATATGCTTTCGAACTAACCCATGCTTCAATTAGGACTTTTAAGGGGTTGTATCGTGGCTTGGTTCACGGTTTTAAGAAACAAAGGATAAGGCTCAAAGTGTATTTGAACCCAACCCATTCTTCATGATATTCTCCAGTCCTAAACTCAGTTAATTGCACGGTTGGATTCCAATTGAATCTGGATGGGCGTTTTTGTGATGGTTCAGATACTGGAAGTTTATTTGTGAAGGCAGTCACGTTTGCAAAAAATTTCATGTTGTCGGGGATTTGTAACGACCTCTTTTTTTGATTTATTGTCCCTAATTTTGCCTGACTGTTCTTATTCTGATATTACAGCCAGCGGGAGGCCCCAATTTTTTTAGTCTCCTTTGTAGGTTTTAACTTAGTGGGATTTTATTTTGAGAGATAATGACTGCCTATTTGTAAGGGAACCATCACCGTCTTCTGATTCAGAAGGATGTTTTTGGTGTCATTCGTTGTGTACAAAGTGAAAGCTTGTGATAGAACGCGTATTTGAATTAACTGAGAAAACTACCCCGCCCTAGGTTTTGATTAAATGTTTCAATTTGTGTGAAAAAGAAAACTCCTACTTCTTTGGCTCAAAGGGGTTGACTAGGGATTATCCTCCTTATAACTCCAGTGTTTAGGAATTGAAATAACGCCTGTACATTGTCAGCAAGGTCTATCCAAAAGCATATTGTATGAGATTATGGCATTGTTTTTGTCATCCTGCCTCTAAAGGCTTGCAACTTTTAAAACAAGAGTTGAATATAATAAAGGGAGTAAAAAGCATAGTTTAAATATAATGAAGACGAATGGATTAATTCAAGACAAGCATATGCAATGCATTAATGAAAGTAACCAAAGTTTGACATAAAGATAAGTGTTTAAGCAAACAAAGAAATTACAATTAAAAATTTGAATCAACAAAAGTTTCTCCACCTGAACTTCGTCACATCAGATGATGTGCCTTTAAGGGATGACATAAAAACTCAATTTGACCATCTTGTGTGAATTCTAATGCCCCTTCGTCGATCAGGTCTTGAATCTTGTTCTTAAATGCCCAACTGTGGTTAGTGTCGTGCCCCCGACTGTTGGAGTGGTATGCACACTTTTCATTATGTTTGTAGCGAGGAGAAGAAGTATTAGGTTTTTGAGGAGGCTCCCTCAATGTAACCAACTTGGATACCAACATATGATGCAATGCTTGAGCCAAGGGCATATTGATCTCAGCAAATTGTCTTCCTTGCTTACGCCGAACACCTTTTCGTGGTTGGCGAGGTTATTGTTGGGCTTGTGATGTAGCATCAATTTGAAAAGGTCTACTCTCCACCAAGCCAACTTCTTGTCTCATCAGAGACTGATTAATGACTCGATCCCCAATTCTAGTTGTTTGCCCCATATGGTTGCATCCATCTTGATGAAGCTTGTTGACGAGGGATCTTAACTCTTCTTGTTCCTGAGCCATTTTTTGGATAAGAGCCATCTGGCCCACCATCTGTCCCATCATCTGGATCTTCATTATGGCTATCTTAGTTTGTAACCGTTCCAACTGGTCCTCTATGTTGTCCTCAGTATTCTTCATGGTCATGCCCCTAGTGAGGAGTGCTTTCACCTCTTCTTGCCCCTTGGATAGGTTCAAGAACACTTCTTGAAGCTGAGAATTTTAAGTATGAATGTCCTTGGTAGTCTGTTCTAGAGCCATCTCTACTGAAATAAACAATAAGCGGATGTGAAACCCGTGTGGTGAAAACCCATTATGATGACATGCATGATATATGGATGCAATGTTTTCAAGGACTTAGAAGATTTAAATTTTTTTAGACAAAAGGGAACAAACATTAATTGTATTAATAAGTTCAAATTGAATACAACCATGCCCCTTGGGCTTATAATGGAGGAAATAAACACAAAATAAACTCCTAAGACAAAAAGGTCAAGCGCATCCTTTTTGGCGCAATGTAAGCGTTCAAACTTCGCTCTTCATGAAGCTGTCTCGTAAGCTCCAAAACCTTCTTTTCACTTGCGTAGAACTGGGTTTCAAAGGTGTCTCGCTCCCCTTTTATCTGAATCCAAGCTCTTTGCAAATCTTTAAGAGAAGTGGGCATATCAGGATAAAGGACAATATATGGAATATCTCCTTCGACAATAGGCTCCATGATGACAGGTAAGAAGGCGGGGTATGGCATAACAAGACTTTGAGCATGAGTTCGTACCCACTTAAGGTAAGGCTCCAAAGGAATGGAGTTCTTATACCCCAATGTCTTTCTATCCACCTTGTTTACCATTCTCCAAGCTCGTATGAACCTTTGACGATAGCCTTGGTCGTCGCCCTCATAATTGAATACCAATCCATAGATGAGTGCATCATGGGGACCATCTCTTCGTGCATACCCAAACTGTCGTAAAGCCAAACAAGGGTTGTAGGTAATACCCCCCTAACACCAAGAAGAGGGACATTAGGGAATTCCCCACAACGGTCGGTGATAGTAATGTCCTCCAAGGATCGAGCACAACAATGAATATCAGAATGTGTGAGTGACATCATCCTTTGAGACCATGTCAAGCCTTGCTTATTCTTCAATGTTGATCAAGGTTGATGCGAGATAAACCACCTAGAGAGTAAGGGAATGCAACACAAAAGAGTACCTCTTTTCTTCATGGTGCGAGTGTGGAGACAATGTAAAGTGTCTCCAAGCAGGGTAGGTACAAGAATGCGAGAGAGAAAGACCTTGATGGAATTCACATCTATGAGTTGGTCCGGATTGGGAAATAGAACCAAATCGTAGATTAGCAGGGCCAAGACATATTCAAAAGCTTGAAAATGCATTTCCTCCCAGAATGAACGAGCCTTCTCCAACATAAACTTGGCTAAGAAACCCTTAACTCCACTTCTTGTCTCCCAATTCGTTATAACATCGGCTCTCTTCAAATGCAAGGCTTCGACAATGAATTCAGGCTTTGGATTCTCCTCTAAACTGGTGAACAATATTTGATCAAGCACAAACACTCCTAATAGTTGAGAGAATTTTTCTAATGTAGGCACCAATTGGATGTCAGGAAAGGTGAAGCAATGATTCATGGGATCAAAGAATTGGAAGAGCGCACACATCATTTCTTCTTGGAAGTTTAAGGTAGCCAAGTTGAGAAGTCGAACATATTTCTTGGTGAAGGGAGAATCTCCAAACACCATTGATGCTAATTCTTGAAGTTGAGGATGCGCTTTCACGAAGCTGACTCGGATGGTATTCCTATGAATGGGAATCATGTCCTACAAAACAGAACAAAGATAAATTCCTAAATCCTTGAAATGGTTAGTGAGAATGCTTATGATGTTATGATGTTTATGATGTTATGTACAGGTGAACAAAGAAACAACTCTTTATGTATGAATAATCATATACGCACAAAGCAAACAAGTCCCTAGGTTTAGGCTTGCATGGGGTTTATAGGTAAGTACCCTCTTGATGTTTAGTTGGCTTAATATGTCCTAGAAAGTAACCGGGTTCTAGGGGATCTCAATATCACTGGCCTTTCTTGTAGGTATTATCTCAGCATAATCAATCTTTTCTTGCGGCCGAGATATCTCAAAAGTCCGATCTCAATGAGTGTAGCATTGAGTATCAACCAATCTTCAGCTTTTCTCCAAACTCGGCTATCTCACTACTTCCTAATGGCCAAGTTGTTCAATCAAGGTTCTATGGTCCATTATTGCTTCATGACGCCGCTCAGTGTCATCGTATTCTCCTCGATTCAACACAAGGGATACCGGTACCCACAAATGTGTCACACTAATGTAGCCATTGCTTCAACCATATCGGTCTATGTCGTACAATTTCCATAATCTATTGCTACTTACCTAAAAGGTGCCCCAGATCCGGGTAGATGATCAAAACAAATCCAAACAAGGAACCATAAACGTAAAGCAAACAATCCAAACAATAAAAGCAAGTAAATGTGATCTAACACTAAGGTAACCACACTTTTAAGTTTCTCCCCAGCAGAGTCGCCAATTCTGTAATATGGTGGGAGAACTGACTTGGTTGTTCTGTTTTGATTGCAATTGTTACAGATAGAAAGAGTCGCCATCGAATTTTATTTTATCCAATAAGGAAAGGGTTAAAAGAACATGAAAGACGTTTAGATATGTTTTCTTGAGTTCGGGGGGTAGGTTAGGAAAAGGGAAGGTATTAGCACCCTTTCCAACTGTAGTTATCTACGGGCTCTTAGTTGCTTGCTAGATCACTTGCTTTGTTTGAAAATATGCTTTTAGTGGGTGTAAGTTTGAAATTATTTTTCAAAATTCCTTTGTTGCGGAAATCTTTGTAACGATTCTCGTCTCTATAAGAATGTGTACAAAGTGTTGGTTTTAAAAATAGTTCAAAGAGATGTTTGTTTTGAAGATGTTTTTATAAGTGTAAGTGTGGATAATGGTTTTAGTTCAAGAGCAAGAAACTACGAGTGTCCTACCTACTCAAAAGGTCTTTGTTATTTTCCTCCTCCTTTAGATGTTCCTATCTTACCATTGATTAGTAAGAAGCCCCGTCGTTGGATGTGAAGGGACGGGCGTGGGTCATCGCATAGTCATAGAAGGAAACCTATGAGACATTTTAGCAATTTTCGTTAGGGACTAGATCGTTTACCAAAGGCAACATCGAGGGACATCGAGGGACTACGATCTTTTATCGAGGGTTTTTTCTAAAACGCCCATATTCGAGGGACATGACTATTTTCCTAGGTAACAAGTGAGATTACCCTAGAGGTGAATGTGTGTGAATAATGTGTTTAATTTCATGCATTTTTGTCTTGGATTTGGGTTGTCTACTTGTTGATTTTAACTAGCCATACACAATCTAGTTACTAACATTTATGAAAGCAATAAAAGTGCAGAAAATAAATGTCCTATGCTATTACATGTTTTGTGGGATGGGGTATACAAGTTTACAAATGGGGGTTGATAAGCAATAAAAGTCCTAATTATTAGAACCATATTGAATATCAAGAAAATGTAAATATATAGAAAATATAAGGACAAAAATAGTGTAAAAGAGAAAAAGCAAAGACATCCTGGATAGAAGGATGTGTCTTTCGATTCCCACATTTTTTCCTTCTTTCAGTTGGGCCTTCAAACTATGTGTATCTAAGCTTGTATCCTTTGATTCACACAACCTTTCCTTTCATTTGGGCCTGCGCATCAGAGATTACTGAAGCACACCCTTCGATTCACACACCTTTTTCTGTTTTCTTTCGTTTGAGACATGATAGCAGTATGGGTCGAAGCCATTGTAATATTGTCTGTACATGTTAGTCTCTAACATATATTTGGACAAAAAAAGCAAACAAATGAAAGGGTAGAAATGAAAAATAAGTAAAAGGTTATTTACATGCTTGAAACGAAAGGGTCAAAGTCAGGAAGACTTACCTTGAATCTGAAGTTGGTGCTTCTGAGCATTGAGTGATTACCCTGGATGCTCTTGGATTCTAAGGGAGAGAAACAAGTGTTGTGTTTCTTTGACTGGATTTGAAAGCAAATAAAAGTAGAGGTGTTTCTTTGGTTCTGGATTCGACAAAAAAGAAACAAGTGTTGTGTTTCTTTAGTTCTGGATTCGAAAGAACAAAAACAAAGGTGTGGTCTTTTGATTTTGGGTTTGAGAGTGTGTTAAGTGTTTTCTCTTTTAGTTTCCTTGCCAACAAACCTCTCTCCAGTCACTCAAAAGCCCGCCTTTAGATGTGTTGCGGAACATCTTATTTATAGAAGAATTTGGCTGAGATTTGAGGGGGAAAACAAAAGAAATTTGAACAAACTGGGTATGTTGTTTTTGTAGCTTTCATGGTGCAGTTTTTGTATGCCAATTCAGTGCAAATATGGGAGCAGCATAGCAGGACTACTTTGCAGCAGTTTTGGAGTGTTGTGGCCAGTACAACAGGCTTGGGCCTTTGGTCAGCAAGCATCTTGAATATATCAAAAGACAAAACAAAACTTGTTTCCAACAATTGTGTCCTTCGAATGGACCACATGTGTGTTCTTCGAATGAACCACATGCACCACTTGCAATTCTTCGAATGAGCCACCAATGTTTGTCCTTCAAATGGGCCACCAATGTATGTCCTTCGAATGGGACACCCATGTATCTCTTTCAAATCCACTAATGCATGTCCTTTGATTGGGCCACCAATTGTGTTCCATAATGTAGAGACTATTTATGTTGAAGGTTTCTAAAGGTGGAATTGAAGCAAGATGTTTCAAAGGGAGCCACTGCCCAGTGAATCGAAACACGCATGAAAGAAGCCACTTCTTTGTGGGTGCTAGCATGAATGGAAGCCATTGCCTTGTGAATTGAAGGCAAGCACAGAGGAAGCCATTTCCTTGTGGATCGAAAGCAAGCACATAGGAGGCACTTTCCTTGTGGATCAAAGCAGACATGCAAGAGGTCAATGCTCAAATGAAGCTTTGTGTGAAGGTAGCCCTTTGTCTGATCAAAGCTTGGTATCTAGATAGCCATTTTCCAAAAAAAGCTTGCATCCAGGAGGCCACTGCTTTGTGAATCAAAGCAAACCTGTAGGAGGCCATTTCTTTCTGATGTTTGTGGACCGCTTGGTTGAAGGGTTCAGAGTTGGATTCGAAGTATGTTGCTTTGAAGGAAACCAATACTCCAATCTAAGCTTTGTGTGAAGGTAGCCCTTTGTTTGATCAAATCTTGGTATCAAGATGGCCATTGTCCAAACGAAGCTTGCATACAGGAGTCTAAATGTCCAATCGAAACCTCTGAACTAGGCTTGCTAGAAGGAGGCCAAATATACAACGAAGCCTCTGAACCAAAGAATGCATCAAAGGAGGCCCAAATGCCCAATCGAAGCCTATGAACAAGGCTTGCTCGATGGAGGCCAAATGTCCAACAAAGCCTCTAAACCAAAGATTATATCGAAGGAGGCCTAAATGCCCAATAGAAACCTCTGAACTCGGCTTGCCTCGAAGGAGGTCCAAATGCTCAATCGAAGCTTAGAAACCAAGCTTGCTCGAAGGAAGTTAAATGCTCAATCAAAGCTTAGAAATCAAAGCTTGCATCGAAGGAGGCCACAAGTGCTTAATCAAAGCCTCTAAACCAAGCTTTCTCGAAGGAAGCCAGATGCTCAATTGAAGCTTATGAATCAAAGCAAATATGCTCTTTTTCGATTTGATGCTTGAAAATCCAATATGATCCATGGAAACCATGTGGGGAATTAAAAAATCTAATTATACTTGTGCAATATTGAACTTTAATAAATCCTTGTGAGAAAATGTCTTGAGAAAAAAGAGGGCAAATTAGGGTACAACAACATGTTTATGAGAACTTTGACAGGTCCTTTCTTCAATCATGTGATTGGAAGCTCTTCAGTCGGGTTCACCGAGTTGATATTAACAGGGGGAACATGTTGAAGGCGGAATTAGAAGCAGAAAAATTTAGGTGGTAGCAACTTCAAGTACTGTAAAGAAGTAATTCAACGAGAAGAAAGAAGCTAATTCTGTGTATGGCTAGAAGGGCCATAGTAGAGGTGATCGCAACTAATCGGTGGGGGCAGTACTAATCTCTAACCCCTCACCAACACAACATTAACAAGGTAATCAGCGTAGGTCAAACGCACCTAGGGGACAATTTACCAAAATCAACATGTCGTTGTGTCAGGCATTACAACACCTGTTAAAGACGAAGTTGGTTACGTTGACAGATCCTCCTCAGAATCCCAATACTACTTTCCCCAATTATAATCCTAATGCAAGATGCGCATATCACTCCAACAGTTCTGGACATGATACTAACAATTGTTAGGCTTTGAAAAATAAGATTCAAGACATGATCAACGCTAAGGAGATTAAGTTTGATCCTATTGAGACTCTAAATGTGATTACTTCTCTTATGCCTAAGCATGACAAAGGTGTTAATGCTATTTCTAATGTTTCTTATGTTTCTATTGTAAGTGACTTGACTACTCCCCTCCTGATTATCAAGAAGAATATGTTGCAAGCCGATTTATTTTTGGCTTGCATTGAAAGGTGTTACTTATGCGCAGCCTAATCCAATGGCTGGAAAATACCGAAAGAAGGTATCCGGCGTCTAATGGATAACCATATGATTTTATTTGAGAAGACTCCTTCTATGGATAATTTATTTCAAGACTTGGAGCTTGAAGACGTGTCTGTAATTTCTGAAACTCCTGTAAGGATCACTTCCAAGGGCCTTGTGAAGATTACTACCAAACCTAGGGTTTCTCCTCTAATCATTATCGCACCGGGGCTAATTCCATATACCTCTGACAAGGCTATCCCTTGGAATTATGGAGTTGATGTTTACTACCATAGTGTCAAGCAAGAACCATTGACGGTTGAAAGTGGAAATATTGAAGTTACTGATCCTAACGTTGGAAATATTGCTGGGACCAGTAAAGTTAATAGAAGTGGAAGAGTTTTCTCTCCCGAGATCTCTATGAAGACTGTTACTACACTAGTTTATATTACTGCTACTGAATCAACTATTGAGACTCAAGGCAAAGAACAGATGACTGAGCCCGTCTAGACTAAGACACCGAAAGAGGTTACCGCTGAAGATACCTCTAGGAAATAAATGGAAGAAGTACTAAAAATCATTCGGAAAAGCAACTATAAGATTGTTGAATAGCTAGGGCAGACTCCCTCCAAGATATACATGTTATCCCTGTTGTTGTTCTATGAAGCCCATGCTCAAGATTTGGTGAAGTTCTTGAAATCTGCTCATAGTACCGCAGGAAATATCTGCTAACCAATTCTAAAACTATGTTTCTAGCCTGACAACTGATAATGGGATAGGATTTTCTGACGCTGACTTGACTCCCGCATGAAGGAACCATAATAAGGCCCTTTATGTCTCTATTGAGTGCAGGGGCACTACCTTAGCTCATGTGTTGGTTGACACAGGTTCCTCATTGAATGTTTTTCCGAAGGGTGCTCTAGACAGACTAGATTGCAAAGGGGTTGTGCTGAAACCAAGTGGTATTATAGTCAAATCCTTTGACGGTTCAAAGAGAATGGCGCACGGAGAGGTGGATCTTCCGATCAAAGTAGGTTCTCAGGTCTTTGACTCTAGCTTCTATGTGATGGACATTCGTTTAGCCTATTCCCGTTTTCTTGGACGCCCTGGGATTCATGGGGCAAACGCTGTTACTTCCACTTTACACCAAAAGTTGAAATATTCTGTGAAAGGAAAGATTGTTACAGTTTATGGTGAATAATAATACATGGTAAGCCACTTGAACTTCTTCAAGTATGTTGAAATGGATGGAAAATTCATCGAGACTCCCTGCCAGACGTTTGAAGTTATTCCTCGGACAACTACTGTTACTAAAGATGTTTATGCTATTCCTAAGGTTACCTGGATTCTGCCCAGAATGGCTTCTCTAAAAGACGCTAGAGCTGTGATAGAAGAAGGTGGCTGCATTACTTGGGGTCATCTTCCCGACATTCCTTACAAGTCCGATAAATTCGGTTTGGGTTTCACTTCAGAGGCTCAAAGGGATGTTCGTCGTGCTAGTGCTAGGAGACTGTCGTTCCACATCAACAACAATGGGGTCAACATGGTGGAAGATGATAATAGTGACTATGACATAAACAGTTGGATTTTCCCTACTACCGGCAATGGGCTCAACAACTGGAAGGCTGAAGACTTTATACCAATCTCCTTTAGTCAGGAGTAAATGTTATTTTATGTTTTCTTTCTTTAAAGTTTTTGGATCTGTAATTTTAAAAAATAACTTTAAACCTTGTGCCTTACCCGGGGCACAACAATCCATTTTTTACGGTTGCCATTTTTCATCCACATATTTTCATTTAATAAATCATTGGACGTTTTCATTCAAATTTTGCGCTCTTTGTCTTTCTTTTACTTTATTGCTTTCAAAATAGCTATGTGTTCTTACAGGCACCCATTGATAACAATTATGCTATTTCAAATTATGACTTCGAAAATCAGATCTACCAAGCCGAGGACGAAGGTAGGGAAGATTGTGAAGAACCTGGAGAGCTTGCTATGTTGTTAATGTAGGAAGAAAAGCCATACAACCGCATGAAGATCCAGTCGAGGTTGTGAACTTGGGTATTGAAAAGGACAAGAAAGAAATGAAGATAGGTTCCAAACTAGAAGATAGGGTTAAAAAGAGATTAATCTATTTGTTGCGTGACTATGTTGAGATATTTTCTTGGTTGTACAAAGACATTCCAGGGCTTGATACTGACATTGTGGTCCACCGTCAACCGATGAAGGAAGGTTGTCCTCCTATAAAATAGAAGGTTCGTCGTATGCGTCCCAAGATGTATGAAAAGATCAAGATTGGGGTTATGAAGCAGTTCAATGCAGGTTTCTTAGTTGTTATGTCCTATCCTCAGTGGGTTGCAAATATGGTGCAAGTACCTAAGAAGAATGGCAAGGTGCGTATTTGTATAGACTACATGGATTTGAATAGAGAAAGCCCCAAAGATGACTTTCCGCTTCCGCGTATTGATATTCTGGTTGATAACACCGCTCAACACAAGATATTTTCCTTCATGGATGGTTTCTCTGGTTATAATTAAACAAAAATGGCACCTGAAGACATGGAGAAGACTAATTTTGTCAAACGTGGGGAACTTTCTTTTACAAAGTTATGCCTTTCGATTTAAGGATCGTTGACGCAACATATCAGCATGCTATGGTAGCTTTGTTCCGTGACATGATCCGTTACGAGATATAGGTTTATGTTGATAACATGATAGCTAGGTCTCATACTTAAGAAGAACATCTTGACCACCTACGCAACCGGTTTGAAAGGTTGGAGAAGTATAAGCTGAGGTTGAATCCAAACAAGTGCACCATTGGGGTAAGATCCAGTGAACTCCTAGGTTTCGTTGTCAGTGGTAAAGGTATTGAAGTTGATTCTTCCAAGGTTAAAGACATTCAAGAAATGCCAACTCTCCATATTAAGAAGGAATTCAAAGGTTTCTTGGGAATATTGAACTGCATTTCCAGATTTATTCCCATTTGACCGCTACTTGTGAGCCAATCTTCAAGTTGCTGAAGAAAGATTAAGTAGTGAAGTGGAATGACGACTGTAAGATAGCCTTCGACATAATTAAATAATATCTTCAGGAACCTCCAATTTTGGTGCCACTAGTTAAAGGAAGACCGTTGATCATATACCTAAGAGTGTTAGAGAACTCAATAGGGTGTGTACTCTGAATCATGACGAGTCTGGTCAAAAAGAGCATGCAATATACTACCTTAGCAAAAAGTTTACGGACTGTGAAACAAGATTCTCACTGCTCGATAAAACTTGTTGTGTTTTGGCATGGGCTGCTCGCCGACTAAGAAAATATATGTTGACTCATACTACTTTGTTGATCTCTAAGATGTATCCAATAAAATACATATTCGAGAAACCTTCTCTTTCCGGAAGAATAGAAAGATGGCAGGTGGTCTTGACAGAATACGACATTCAGCATACTACTCAGAAGGAAATCAAAGGAAGTATACTGGTAGATCATTTGGCTCATCAAGCGGTAGATGACTATCAATCTATGATTTTCGAGTTCCCAAATGAGAATATTATGCTAGTTACAGATTATGAAGAACCTGGACCGTATGAAGCACCTGATCTGGGATCCCGATGGACTTTGTTTTTTGATGGAGCTTCCAACATGCTTGTTAATGGAATTGGTGTTGTGATTGTCTCTCCCAAAGGTTTCCATAAGCCCTCACCGCCAGATTATGTTTTGACTGTACCAATAACATGGCAGAATATGAGGCATGCATCATGGGTATCAAGGCCGCTATTGATATGAGAATCAAGTTCTTGAATGTATACGGGGATTCAACCCTAGTAATCCGTCAGATTAAGGGAGAATGGGATACGAAGCATCCAACTCTCATTCCTTATTGAAAACATGTGTTGACATTAATTTCATACTTCGAGGAAATCACTTTTGAACATATCCCACGAGAAAAGAATCAATTGGCAGACGCATTAACTACCATGTCATATATGTTCAAAGTCAGATGGGATGATGAAGCTCCTCGAATTACCATTGAGATACTAGATAAACCGGCACATTGTTACGAAGTTGGTACTAATGGAGTGGAAGAAAAGCCTTGGTTTCATGAAGTGAAAAGATACCTCGAGACTCAAGAGTATCCTGAAGGGGAATCTATTAACGGTAAGAAATTTCTATGAAGATTCTCTGCCAAGTTCTTTCTGAGTAACGAAATTTTATATAAGTGCAATCACAATTCGACACTACTTCGTTGTGTAGACGAGGAAGCCGAGAAGATTATGGAAGATATGCACAAATGAGTCTTTGGTACTCACTTCAGTGGGCGTACGATGGCTTAGAAAATTCTGAGAGCGGGTTATTATTGGTCGACCATGGAAACTAATTGCCATCATTATTCCAGAACTTGCCACAAATTCCAGATTTATGCTGACAAAGTACATATGCCTCTGGTTCCGTTGAATGTCTTGACTGTTCCTTGGTCGTTTGCAATGTGGGTCATTGATATGATTGGAGAGATTAAGCCAACCACTTCTAATGGGCATCATTTCATCCTCGTCGCAATTAATTATTTCATGAAGTGGGTTGAAGTAGCCTCATTTTCCACCATTACCAAGAATGTTATGGCCCGATTCATCAAGCATAATCTCATCTATCGATACGACATTCTTGAAAGGATCATCATAGATAATGGTACCAATCATAACAATGCTATGATCACAAAACTCTGCATGCACTTCAATATTAAACACCACAATTCTTCTCCGTGTCGACCAAAGATGAATGGCACAGTGGAAGCTGCCAACAAGAATATCAAGATGATTTTGTTGAAGATGACAGTAATGTACAAAGATTGGAATGAGATGCTGCCATTTGTTCTTCATGGTTATTGCACTTCCGTATGTATATCAACGGGGCAACCCCGTTCTCTCTAGTCTATGGTATGAAGGTTGTCTTACTTGTTGAAGTCCAGATCCCTTCCCTAAGGATTATGAAAGACACAGGTTTAGACGAAGACAAGTGGATTCATACTAGGCTGGACCAGATAAATTTGATTGATGAGAAGAGGCTTGAGGTTGTTTGTCATGGTCAGATGTTTCAGAAAATGCATGATCAAATCCTTTAACAAGAAAGCCAAACATCGGGTATATCAGGCCGATGATTTGGTAATAAAGTGCATTATCCTACCACAAGGTGATCCCAGGGGCAAATGGACTCCCACATATGAAGGACCATTTTTGATCAAGAAGATATTTTCTGGAGGTGCTATGATACTTACCACCATGGACGGTGAAGATTTTCTGCACCTTGTGAATGCGGATATAGTAAAAAAATACTAAACATAAAAGAGACCCTCTAGGTTGACAGGCCTAGGAAAATATAAGGGCATCCCGGCAAACCAAAAGGGTTCGGGCAAAAATTAGGGATATATATATATATATATATATATATATATATATATATATATATATATATATATATATATATATATATATATATATATATATATATATATATATATATATATATATATATATATATATATATATATATATATATATATATATATATATATATATTGTACACCCGACAAGTCGAAAACCTGAAAAGGCAACTAGGGCAAAAAAGGGTATCCCGATGGATTGAAAACCCGAAAGAGCGGTCCAGGAAAAAGTTAGAGATTAAAGCATATGACTAGGCCCTGTTTGATCATCTACTTACATCAAGCTTTATTATCAATGTCAAGTTCAAATGGTACAGATCAATTCAATCAAATTCTTCGGACAACAAGGGATGAGATACTTGAAGACATAAGGGCAATAGCAGAGTTAAAACACGGTGGGATCATTTCCGCATAACTATTTTTCTTTGTTTTTTTCTTTGTACCCTTTTCCATTTTATGACGATTTTGTATTACTAGGATTTCTGTCTCTTAGTATAAAACTTCCTGCTTATAGGAAAACTTTCAGAATCAATGCAATTAGAATTCAAAATTCAAGATTGTTTTACTTTCTCTATTTTGTTTGCAAAAACGTCCAATGGCTACATTGAATGAACATATGCATTTGAACATGATTACTGTTAACAAAATATATGCATGGAAACAGGAATAACATTTACTAAAGACCCTAGAAATGGAATAACGTTTCAACTATTCTCAAAATCCCCACAGAGCTATCTTCACAAGATCATCCCCATTAGAGATCATCTCCTCAACGCAGTTTATAAGAACTCTCTTCTCCAGTAGGGTTTATTTCCCCAAGAGAGTTTATTTCTCCGATATTGCAAGTCCCCAACAGGATTCTCTTCCTCGAACAGATGTCATACAACTTTGTCCTCCCTAGAAGAGTTGACATCTATATCTGAAATTTGGTCAGACAGCGCATCAGGGGATTATCCATCTCTTTTATCCCCAGTCAGCATACATAAGAATCAAATCCTCCAAAAGAATGATGAACAATCAGTTTTTCTGGATCTCTTCCATCCCTAAACAGAAGTCGAACTTCCCCAACGGAGTATCCTCAAATAGAAAGCAGGAATCCCCAGCGTAGACATTCTAAACGAGATTCAAGATTCATATTCTTCATTCCACAGGAACAGTCAAGGATATATTTTCCCCCCATCCAAAGATGTTATACGAAGTTAGTGATACGTTCCAGTGACATATTACATCTATACATCATTTACAAAATATCATAGCATATGCGTATGAACGCATATAACATTCTCATTTATTTTGAGAACATCATTACGCAATGCATTACATACATCATGACATTGCATAAAAACTAACTTTATTTTCTTTCAGGACAGTTTACAAACAGATAAAGATTATCACTAATTTATCACCCTTCAGATACAATTAATCAACAATTTATTTTGATGATCTTTCAGATACAATCAAGAGTAGACTCATTCCAATACATCTTCTAGATATAGTTCAGATACGGTCAATATATAGATTCATTCTGATACTCATTCAAGTTCATCTTCTAGATACCATTCAGATACGATCAAGACATAGATCCATTATGATACTCATTCCAAAACATCTTCTAGATACAGTTTAGATACGATTAAGACGTAGATCCATTCTGATATTCATTCCATAACATCATTAGATACAGTCAGACATAGACTCATTCTAATACAGACCTCAGATATAGTCGAGCGAAGACTTATTCTAATCCTCTTATAGATATAGTCAATGCATAGACTCATTCTAGAACATCATTCAGATACAATCACGACATAAGATTCATTCTGACACTCCCCAACATATCTGCTAGATACAGTCAGACGTAGACTCATACTGATACTCTTATCAATAGACACTTTGGAGGGCATCTATAAGCCCATCTCCGAATGGCATCTTTAAGCCCATTCAAGAAATACAGTCAACCAACAGTGTTACATTGTGCACATGCTAGTGCAAATTTCTTGGCACTTAAGTATTCAATCCTCTTCTACCTTTAGATCACGAATGGTGAGCATTCCAATCTAACTCTTGAAGTTAAAGAAGATTGAACAGGGGAAGTTGTTATACCCCAAAAAGTTTCCTCCCATTTTCTTCAAGATATCTCCTCATGCTCCTAGGGTTTTTAATTGCTCAAGGCTTCTCAAGGTTGGACCGGACAAACCCTCCTCCTAAGCATTTGACCTACAACCAAGGTTTCATTTTTCTCAAGGAAAATTGAGCTTATAATGCCTCAAGTGGATTTCATGGTTCCTCATATGTTTCACAGTATCTTCATGCCAAATTTCAAGTCTTTCATCACAAGTTTGTTTAGTCAATTTCTCAGATGACTAAAAATCAATTGTATTGGACAAAAAGTCAATTATGGTCAACATCCAGTCAAAACTCAAGATTTTTGTCAACATCAAGATTTTGAAGTCACATTATCATTTGATCAAGGTTTAATCATGATTCATAAAGAAAAACTCTGAATTCAACAAAAGTCAAAAGTTAATAAATTAGGATTTTCTTAAGGAGAAGTCAACTGAACTTTGATCAAACATAACTTTCACATGCTTCATCAGATTTTTCTCAAACAAAGCTTATTTTGAAGGAAATTCAATTCTCTACAACTTTGTCTCTCTAAGTTCAAGTCCAAAAATGCTTCATTTGAGAGATATGGGTCAAAACATTATAGGTCATTTCAAAAGTCAACAAAAAGACACTTTTTGTCAAAGAAAATGGGCTTACTTTCAAGTTGCAAATGTGTTCTAGACCTTATAGCGAACCTCTAAATCTATTCATACACCCTTTTAATTTTTTATTTCATTTATTTTGATTTTTATTCATTTAAATTCAAATTGATCTAAATAAATATCAAATGGAGGTGCAAGAACTAAAAGGCTTAAGATTTGATTCATGTTGGAGGCCCAAGATATGCTGCAAACCGTGTGGGGATTATTTTCAAAACAAATCCTCATGTTTTGTCTTATTCCAAATTCTATTTTTAAACAAAAATCAAAGATTTGTTTTGCAAGGTATCTAAGCCCATTCCTTTAACCTAATTTTCTCCTATAAATATCCTTTATCTTCAGACAAGAGGAGATCACGAAACCCTTGCAACAAATCACCTTCCAAACTTCAATTTTTTGTGAAACTATGGAAACTTGAAATCTCTCATACAATCATTTTCAAAGCAACCCAATCGTTCCAATCAATCCCTGAGACATTAAAGGGTAAGACTTGATCCCCCTTGATGATCAAAAGTGCATGAAACAAGCATTCCAAGCATGGCCGATTGACATATTTCATGAATTTCGTGTTTTAAATTTTATCGTACTTTGATTCATACTAATGTTTCTAATGTGTTTTTGAGATATAACTATACAGGTTTGGGCCATCATATGAGTCCCATGAGGCCAAAATTATGCATTGCCATTGTTACACCAATTTACATTATTTCCTTCCTATCTCATCATGTAGGAAGAATTATCCAAAACAAAGGCCACCAATGGATTCGCAAGGGAAAAATTAGGGGGGTAGGGTCCTCTTTGCTCACTGACACCTATTTATTTTGCAGGTGCAAGGAATCAGGTCACCGGAAAAAACGACCGGAGCTAGGGCTTTAGCTCCTCTCCAGTCCATCTATTTTGGCTTATGTTATATTTAATCATTTCCATTATAGTACCGGATGAAACAACCACCCCAATGGCAAGACGCGCACATGTTAAGGCTTTGATCTCTAAGGGTGTGGGTTTGATCCTTGCCTTTTGCCATTTTTTTGTTATTTTCTCATTTATCATGCAGGTTTACAATATAATCTCCAGCGCCTATTTCCTATCACCAACCAGCGCTTGGCCTGGTGGTAAGCTATGCAAAGCAAAGGCAGGAGGGCATGGGTTCAACACCCACCCCATGCAATTTTCCTTTCTTTTTGGTTTTTTCCCTTATTCTCATTGATTTTCCATGCCCTAACCCTAATTAATTAGGTTTAGGTTTTTAATTAACCTTTAATTAATTAATTAATTAACCTTTTTTTATTTTAAAATAAATTAGAATTTTAGGTTTTTTATTAATTATCATAAATTATTTTCTTCACAAAAAAACCATAAAAACATTCAAACTTATTTTTCTATTTTTCTTCTCCTTTTTTACATTCCTAGATCGAGTTTATAGGTCGCGCGTTCCCTATGTAATAGCGTAGCATTATATTTTTTCATATTTTTTCTATTATGTAACTGCTTCGAGTATGTAATAGTTTTAGGGTTTATTTCCCCGCACCTTTCATTCTTATGTAACTGCCCCAAAGCCTTGTAATAGTTTTAGGTTTACATTCTGCACTTTACATTATGCTTAAAATAGTTCTTATTGTTTTTTTCCGGGTTTGGATGCTGTGATAGGGTGGGAGAATTGACTTGGGATGTTTTACGTTTTATCGCAATTATTGCGGTTAGCAAGAGTCGCCATCGACTTTTCTTTTATCCAAAAGGAAAGGCTGAAAAGAACAGGAAAGACCTTTGAGATTATTTCTTGAGTTCGGGGGTTAGATTATTAAAAGGGAAGGTATTATCACCCTTTTCATCCATAGTTATCCATGGGATCTTAGTTGCTTGCTAGATCACTTGCTTTTGTTTGAAAATGTGCTTTGTGGTGGTTTTTGGAAGTATTTTTTGAAAAGGTGCCTTCGTTTAGGAGAACTTTTTAATGATTCTCGTTTCGATGAGAATGTATACAAAGTGTTATACTTTTGAAAATATTTCATGGAAAGTGTTGGTGTATTTGAAAAGATGTTTGTTTTTGAAAATATTTGGTGTGTGTTTTGTTTTGAAAGTGAGCAAGCAACTGAGAACGTTTCTACCTATTCAAAAGTCTTTATTCATTTCTTCCTTCCTTTGATATTGCTATCTCACCATTGATTGATAAGAATCCTTATCTTTGGATGTAAAGGGACAAGCATGATTCATCTTATAGTCATGATAGCAATGTTGTGAGATATCTTAGCATTTCTCTTGGAGGGACTAAGATCATTTGTAAGGCAATATTTAAAGCATCATCGAGGGACTATGATCTTGTATTTTTTATTGTTTTTGCTAAGACATTCCACATGCATAACATGACCATTTTCTAGGAAACAAGTGGAGTTAACCTTAGGGGTGCATGTGTGAATAGTGTGTTTGATTTGCATGCATTTAATCTTTGATTAGGGTTATCTACTTGTTGGTTTTTATCTTCCCATACAAATCCTAATTACTAGCATTTATATGAAAGCGATAAATTGCGGAAAGTAAATTTACTACGCTATTACATCATTTGGGGATGGGTATACAAATTTACAAATGAGGATTGCAAAAAATTAAACCTAATTATCTATTACAACCATATTGAATTGAATAATGTACAAGAAATATAATGTGCAAGGATGTAAATGGAAAAGAGATGATTTTTTTGTTTGGATTTTGTTAAGAAAGAGCCTTGGTTTTAACCTAATTATCTAAAAGAAAATAATTAATTAAAATAAATAAAATTAAACCATAGTTTAAAAGAAATAAAATTAATCAAGAAAGCATTTTTAGGATTTTTTAGAAAAGGTTTTAAGTTTAATCAAAATAGTATGGAAATTAAATAATTAAAAGAAAACCTAAATTCTAAGTTAATTTTAATTAAAAAAGAAAATAACTAAACCTAAATCTAATTATTAATTTATTAAGAAAAAGAAATTAAGTTTATATAAGAAAAATGTTTTGTCTTTTTGTTTTTTTTTAAAGAAATAAAATATAAGTATATAGAATGCAAATAATAAATAAAAATATATTTTTTGATTTTTTGATTTAATAAATAATAATAATAATAATAATAAAATAAATAAAATAAAGAAATTAAAATAAAATATGAAAAATAAAGCCAGGAGGTAAAATAGAATTTAGGGTGTTTGTTAGGAAAAAATAGTTTTTGTTTGAAGCCTGACCCATTAGCATTTTTGTTAGTCAGCAAAAGAAAAGGAAATAAAAAAACAGTGGGCCTGCTCTGGAACAAGCAAGATGGGGGGTGTGGTGCAGTGAAAATGGGAAGGCCCATCCAGGAGGCCTAGGCGCGCTAGTGTTTGAAACAAAGAGAAAGGAAATGTTGGAAAATAATGAAAAAAAGTGGCAGCGCTGGGGCTTGAACCCACGCCCTTCACATAATACGTGTGCTGCCTTACCACTGGGGTGACTATACATCTGTTAACTTAAACAAAACCATAAATATATATTACAAATCCATTCCTAGAATTAAACTTCATCTTCAACCTCCAGCCAGGGTCCCTGTATCTCATTCATTTCTCATCCATTCTCAAAACTTCCAACATCAAACTTGTTAGAAATTTTACTAGGATTTCAAAAATGTAAACAATTTGGACTAACAATAAAAAATGAGCATGTATTTCTAAAAGTACCAAATCTTGACTTAACTTTTTTTAGAGATTCAAACTTAAAATTCTCTAAGCTCATGCAATATAAATTAAAATTGTTGATATGTACAGCTTCAGGGAAATGATATCTACATTTTATCTTTGAAACTGAAAGCCTAACACTGCCTAAATAAAGAGATGAAAGTTCAGAAAAACACATGAAGAACTGGAAATTATGAAATGAGTTTGAGCTGTTTTCAAAGAGTTGTGATGATAAAGTTAGCTTCCTTGGACCTCTAGGAAGCTAATGCAATTCTTAGCTTGAGCTATGGATGGCTGGAATGGTCTGGAGAAGTCAAGTTGCATACCTCTGTTTTTGGTTATGGAGGATGATGATGGAGATGTTACAGTTCCAAAACAAGGATAATGATGGACTATATTTGAGGTATAGAAACTTTGCAAATGATTTTGAGGGAAAACGCACGAGGGAAATGAAAGATACAAGTTCAAGGGCATAATTGTGTATCAATGGTGTTTTTTGAGAAATTTCTGGTTTGTGGGTGTTTGAGGGAGTTTCAGGGCCTTAGAATTCGTGTACTAGCTCATAAATAATGCCTCTATTTATAAGCAAAAGGTTTGGAGTGCTCTAGTTGATCAGAATTCAAATTTTCATGTTTAAGCTCAACATGTGATTTTTTTGACAAAACAAGTTTCCATGCCTTATACTTGGTACATAGAGTTGTTAACCACTTTAAACACAATACATATGACTTTGTGGATGGAGTGTACTCAAATAAAACAAGTTAGGAGCTCAAGAAGCTGACTTTGTGCATAAAGCTTGCTTTACAAGAATGGATATGTTACTTTCTCCCCAAAATGGCAAATTGGTTTGGACAAAGCTTGAAACACTTGGATAAGGGCATAATCAGTTGTGTAAACCATTAATTATGGAGTGAATAACAAGTTTGAGGCCTGCAAAGTGCGGATTATGCAACATGGCTATGGATTTGGTTCATGTTCATCACAAAATATGTCTTGCAAAACAAGTTTGAAACCCTAACTTCTTGCCTTTGATTCTCCTTGCTCATGTGAAAAGCTTGTAACATCCTTTACAACCTTCATGTTGGACAATTTTGAAGAATCAACTTGGAACCATGTGAAAAGTTGCTATGAAGTTGGTACAAAAAATCTGCCTAACTAGGGCAAATTTTCACTAAGTTTTTAGTTTCATGGGCATGTCTTTATAAATTCATAACTTGAAATCCAAGCATTTCTAGAAAAAGTTGTGCCCTACAATATTTTAAATCTCATTGAGATCTACAACTTTCAGGTTGGAAGTTTTCCTTGAATCATCTTGCATCATGGTGGAAATTTGGCACAAAGTTATGAAAAAAAAGTTAACTTTCTAACACTTAGAAAAAATTCGAAGTCTTGGAAATTTTGACTTTTCAAAAATGAATTTTGACTTTTTAATTTCTTGATGAAAAAATTTCATATTTTGACATGTCTTGATGAAATATGATTTTTGAAACTAGATTTTGATCAAAAAGTCAAAGTTTGACTTTTCAGTGTGTACAGTTGACTTTTCATCAGTTGGCTGAAATTCATCAGTCAATCCAATGATCTTGAGAGGTGATTTGAACTATGTAATTAGGTCAAGATGGTGCAATTGAATCCTTGAGATCATGTCATAAACCAATAAGTCATTTTCTTGGTCAATAGTCAAGAACTGAGCCTTCTCAATCAAAACCCTAATTTTGACCATTTTTTCCTTTTGGTATTCTAATCAAATTTATTTGAGGAATTATGATACAAACTTGATCAATTGAAATATATGAGTTCATAATGTTGATATGGATAAAAAACTATGAATTTTGACTGCAAATTGACCATAATTGACTTTTCCCTAATACAATTGATTTTAGGTCAACTGATCAACTGACTGAGCAAAGATGTGATCCAAAGCTTGAAACTTGACATGAGCAATCTTGGGGATAAAAAATGATCCATGAAGTTCAAATAAGGCATTAGATGTTCAATTATCTTTGTACAAACTCAAACCCTAATTTTGAGTTGTTAGTGTTGGAAGAGGTGTCTTGATTTGATCAAACCTTGTGTAATCTTGAATCAATGGAGATCTTATGAGAGATTTCTTGAGAAATGAGAGGGAAAATTTTGGGGTACAACAGGTGCGCACGGGTCGGGTATGGTTTTGTGGTGGATATGTTTGTCATTTTTTTGGCTAAAAACGGGGAGAAAGGTTATGTTTCTATTCTTCTTGGATGTCTAGATTTTATTCGAGGTTGTGCAAAAAGGATGCTGTATAGGGGATTTGAGTCTGATCCTTGTTTCTGAATTTTTTTTGTCTTGTGATTTGAGTTATGAACACAATTGTGTCTTGTGTTATGAGTTACCTGTAATTGGAGTTTTCTCCCCTGAGTCATTATCTGGATTGTTCAGGTTGGTATTTAGTTGCTTATGTCACATGGTCTTCTAAATTTGGTTATTTAAGTTAGAATTCTTCTTGGTTTCTTGAGGCTACATGAAAATTCTTCTGAGATTTTGTGTCAAGAATTGGTTCTAACTTTGTAGGGGAGTATCTTGGTTATTCTTGAAGATGTCGTTTATCTTTTTTGTGTACACAAAATGACTTCAGGACTTTCGTCCTTCATTCTGGGTGAACTGTGCAATAATGAAAGTGATGTTCTCTGAAGGGGTTCTTAGAAGGTTTAGCAGGTTCCATGTTCTTGTCTGGACTGTTGGGAAGATTTGTCAGACATGATGTCCTGACATGTTGAGAATTTGGTATTCTCTTGTGTGTTGTGTTGAGTAACTTCCACTGGTTGTTTCTCTGTTATTTATTATTCTGAGTTCTTCTTATGTGCCTCTAATTGTCTGTGTGTTTGAGTTTCTTCTCAAAACAGAGTTGTTTTGCTGTTTATGTGTGGAAGATGTACTAAGTTATTTTAGCCAAAATAAAGCAAAGGGGGAGATTGTTAATTCTCTGTTTTCTTGGCATGCTGTTTGGTAAAACAAACATAACATATACATGTTGAAATAAGATGTTCTATCATCTTGAGCAACATGTCGAATGTGATGTCCTATGCAGTTTCTTTCAACGTCGTGATTTTGTACAGTTGGACTGTTGGATATTTTAGTTTGTACAGTTGTAAAATATTATTTAAATACTATGCTATACTATGTGGAACACATGTTAAAGATTAAAAATATTCAAGCTGATTTCTAGGAGAATTATTAGTTTCTAATTATGGAGATAATTTAGGAAACTAATGATTGATGTCCTATCTTTGAGGAGATCATTCTACAGCGTCTATCATATCCAGCGGCATATGTGAAGCCCTAATACAGTTCATTGAATGTTATAAATAGCAGGCTTCAACCGTAGTACAAGTGTGGAACTTAATCTGTATTTTTATTAAGGTTTGTGTGTTAATTGTGAGCCTCTCGATTATCATCTTGGTAAAAGAATAGGACATTATTTTGAGTTGTAAGTTCTATCAGTCATTCCAAATATTTTAAGCAGTGAATGGTTGTGTGTCTTTGAAGTATGACTTCTATTATTTTCTAAGTGTTTAGAATTATGCAATCACTATTCTGTGATTCGAAGGGATTTGAGAAGGGTCTCATACCTAGGTTAGTCTTAGGTAGAAGTTAAGAAAGGGTAATGATTAAGTGAGAAGTTGTAAACGTGGAAGTTTAGCTTCAAATTGATACTATCTAGTTGATTTCGTCCTTGGCTTGCTAGTCCCCAGTGTAGGTATTGTTGTACACCGATCTGGGTTAACAATCTTGTATGTTCTTTACGTTTCTGCACTTTGTTTATCGCTTATCTTGTCATTTTGTGTTTGTTCAGAGAAAGGTGTCTCGACATCTCTTAGGACATCTGATATCTGAATACCATAATTTTATAAACAAATCATAGTGTTAGTAGACTTGTGTTAGTAGAGTTTGCATTGCGAGTGCAACTTCACCATTAGATGTTTTAAATGATTTTAAAACTAGGAAAACTTAATGTTTCTACATATTGGAGATTATCCCTATTTCATATGTTGCACCCTTTCATTAGATATCTTGGGAATAACTGAAAACTACTTTGTAATTGGCCAAAAACATCAAAATTCATTTTCTACACAAAAATCATCTACATGTGCTGGCACATACGATTTTCAGGCTGACACATGTAACTCAATAATGAAGCATGTAGCTTTTGTTTGGTATAGGCCGACACATGAAGATTTCAGGCCGGCACATACTGTAACTTTCAGTTTAATGTGTCGGTACATATGATTTTCGGGCTGGCACATGTGCTTAAATATTAAAGGTTGTAGCCTCTTTTTCTCATAGGACGACACATAAGTCATTTCAGGCCGGCACATACTATTAATTTTATCCTTATGTGTCGATACATCTGCATTTCATACCAACACATACTGTTTGAATGGGACAAATTTTCAATTTTTTAATTCTGAAAATTACCTCTTCTACCAAACTTCCACAATTATAAAAACATCATTCATGCATCATTCCAACATGATGAAACTATAAACACTTACCACCATTCCTCTTCATCTTCAACATCCAACCTATGCATACACACTAATAAATCACACATAATCATCTTGTGTAACCGATAATATTGGGTTGAGAATCGTGAGGGGTTTCATTTGGAAAAACCTAGGGTTTATCCTCTAAGATATTTAGTATATTTGGGGGTTTTGTTCAAGACTTTTAAAAGAAGATTGCGGCCAAGTGAAAAGCCTTCGAAGTTTCGTACCCTAGGAAATAGTGAGAGAACGACGAATCAAATTGAAAGTGCTTGTGTTTGATAGTTATAATTGATCGTGCATAAAAGAGATTATGATTTGGTACCGAAAGGAATAGTAAGATTCAATAAATTAATCGGTAGCCATTGTGTCTTAGTCTTGTTTAATATCAAAGTAAGAGAATGGGTTGAATCAACAACAAACAGTTAGGGTTTGTAGAGTTTCTATTGGAAAACTTCTCTTGTAATCAACTTTTTGCATAGTAAGAAAGTATCCTAATTCCAAATAAAATAGGGGGAGACGTAGCCATAGCAAGGAAGATTGGTGAACTTCCTAAACAAATCATCGCGTCACTCTCTCTAATCTCTTTACTTTTTACTAAGCAATTTGTTAAATAACATTGTTTGATCGATCGACTCGTAAAAATATTTATGTGGTTGTTTTTGTTTTGAATTGGTTATTGATTAGATTATAATCCATTTAATTATAAGGGCTTTTTCATATCAACACAACTCAAGGAAAAATTCTAAAAATTTGCTCGCACACCAAGTGTTTGACAAATTACATTGTTCATATTTTTTGCTAAATTTCATTGGAAATAGATTGCTAGTAATTTTCAATCAACAAACCATATAGTGTTGCTTGTTTCAAGAGTATAAATTCATCTTATTATTTAGCTTATTCCATTAGTCTCTTTGCATATTCAAGTTTCAATAACTAGGTTCGTATAGATGACTTTTATCAATCTATATCAAAACCTTCCGCTTGCACTCTTTTTAAATAATTTTTAAACTCCAATTTTAATTGGTATTTTGACTTGGTGATCTATTCACCCTTTCTAGATAAGTCATTGTGTAACAAACATATCCTAATTAATAACTACTAATTATTTGTGTTATGCATGACTAAATTTATAAATAATTGCATGCTAATGATTATTGATTAGTAGGATTGTATGCTACTAACTATGTTCATCCATGACTAAGTCTGTGAATGATTGCATGAGTGGCTATTTTTTGGTATGGAGCAACTGAATGGATTGTGTGTAAGCATATGATCTTGATGCTACTGACTTCTCCTGTTGATGTTGGTACTTATCTCTGATAATTGAAGAATGTTGATGTTGCTGACTAAATGCTCTGACGAAGTCCAGTGAACCAACTAGTTGTCACTTGTTCTGATCTAAACAAAGTGCTACATCTTAAAGAGTTGTTTTTCCATAATTTTTCAAAGGGGGATATTGAAGTTCTTTAGGAATTGGTCTTTTGTATTGGCTTCATTTTGCAAAGCAACAACATGGATAAGTGCTCAAAGTGTTCAAGTTGATCTAGCATGCTTAATATGTATAGAAGTGCAGAAGGGACGCGTGATGGACACAATGTCTCAGCATGTGGTACGACATATGGGCCTTTGTTTAACATGGCCGACTACTGTGTTTTGAGGTATATTTTGTGGAAGATTTGTTAAATATTTTATTGTTATTGATTTAACATTATGATTAAGTGATTTGTTTAACAGTTGGATGAAGATTAATTCATATTTAAATTAGTGGAAACAAAACATTTCTTGTTGTAGAGATTTAAGAAAAAAAACAATATCCAACAAATTATGCATCAATTTTAGATGAAATCAAATCAAATATCCATGAAGAAAATCCCATAATAATTATGTTATATAAGGAGATATTTCCTAGATTTGAAGACACATATCACACATTGAAGATGAATATAATTTAGGGTTCAAAAGAGTCCTTGTTTTATGTAAACCACTATGTTTCAATAACTTGGCATAATAGGTTTGTCTAGTTGAGTTATAAGATTCAACATCACTCATAGTTGTGATTAAGGTTGAGCATTAGGGTTAAGCGATTGAAAGTCCAAACACTTGGGTTAGTGTTTGAGAGAAAGTGAGATGTGTTTTCATATTTAGGGGGTGACCTAAATATATATTAACTGGGTAGTGTTAGAAAAGGCATAAGACATCATAGTGTTTGTTGTTTCTTGTATGACTGATTGTACTAATCTACTAATAGTGAATTTACTTTCTTGGGTTGGAAGCCAACCATCCAAACTTAGATGTAGGTTGCATCGAACTGGGTTACTAATTGATTTTGTTATTTATTGCTTTTCTTTTCCATCATCTTGTACAAGTTGATTATGGTGATTCTTGTTTAACTTGTTGAAACAGTTGCTAGGACATCGTGTGAAAAATTTGTCCCCTGAGGAGAATAATTTCGTTTACCCTTCAATTATCTCAACAAAACCTTGTTGGAAAATTCTACTTGATCATTGGTATAAGGATACTCCATTTATGTGAAGAGAAACTTGACTCAAAGATCTTGAAAAATCTTCACCAATGAACGTCTGATGGATAACACCCAAAAAGATATAGGTTTGTCGGCAAATTGCGAAGTACTTAACCCCAACCAACCAAGAGATTATGGTATTAGTATGAATGTTCTGCACTCATTTCAAGTGGCGCCAAAAGGACTTCTGGGAATTATTCTACCAAGATTCCATTGGTTCCTTTAAAGCCTATTGGCGGCCTCTACTTGATGTTGATTTGAGGTAAAATGGTGCATGACTCCGAGATCTTGAAACAATTTGTTCGAGTTCTTATCTATAAAATAGATATTATTGTCTCTGATGGGAGATTGTGAGATTTCATATCTTGCTAGCACATTCTTCTTGAAGAAATTTTAAATATTGATGGTTCTGATCTTCGCTATGGCTTCTTCTTTAATCCATATGGAAAAATAATCTACAGTCATAATTAACATATTTAACTTCCCTAGGAGAACAAATATGGCCCAATTAAAGTGTAGAATTCAAAAGAAAGGGAAATATGAATGTCTCCGTGATTATGGAACATTTCACACTTTATCACACATTTTAGCCATCATGGACCATTGAAGCCGAATAGTATCCTTCTATGAGGACCTCGTTAGCTAAAGGCCTTCCTTTAAAGTGATGCCCAAATATGAAGAAGTGAAAAACACAAGAAGGGGGGTTGAATTGTAAAAACTTGAAATCAATTGCAGTCAACACAGTATTTTTATCCTGGTTCGTTTGATCTCAAACTACTCCAGTCCACCCGTCAAGGTGATTTCGCCTCTCTCCAACGAGGTCTTAATCCACTATATTCAACTGAATATTACAACTGCTTTAACAACTGCTAAAGCCTTCTTGAGTCAAACCACAAACCAGTTTCTCAAGGAAATACTTTCTTACAGATAATTGAAATCTAAGTGTGTTGAATGTTTTCTACAAAAACTGTTTATCACAACTGTGATACTACACAATTTAAGCTTATGAGAACTAGAGTGCTAAAATAATTGAGTAAAGAATTTGAGAAATTTTAGAAAACTGAGAGTGAGGAAGATGATGAATAGCTTTAGGCGTGTAGAGTGTTGTAGAGCATTATCCAATTCAATCTTCACTGACTTGTTTATATAGCATTAGAAATAAGGTACGTTGGGAGTCAGTTAATCCGTTTCAATGCTAATAACATTCTTTCCAAATTGAGAAGATCTTGTCTAGAATGATTCCGTTGGTAATAAAGCATCTTGAATGCACAGTACCGTTGCCACTTAAGCGTGTTCTGGCTTTGGCTCATTTTGACCCTGCTAGATGCTGATGAACTGTTGTTTTCTAGATCAGAGTTCAGATGGTTAAGCGCAGATTTATTCATCAAGCTTCAGCGTAAGCACAAGTTGATCTTATGATTCTGGCATCTGATATAACATCTTCTGATGCTGATGTTGATATCTCATCTTCTGATGCTGATGATGATGTTCTCTTGCTGATACCCATCAGAGTTTCTGTAAGACAGAATGTAATTTTTTAGGCAGCATATATGTCTTACATGAATCATACAATTAATATATCTTTGCATTTTGTTATCATCAAAACTTAAACTTAGGGTAGTAGATTCAAACTTTGTTCTAACAATCTCCCCCTTTTTGATGATGACAAAAACTAGATATTTTTTAATTGAAAATTAACGTGAAAAGTATCAGAGATAACCAAATAGTAAAGAGTATCAGAATTAAATAAGAAGTTATCAAAGATAAGGGATAAGGGATAAAGAGATATCAGAGTTTAGATCGGAGATACTCCCCCTGAATTTATTACTTCCCTTTTTAATTCCAAGAGTTCTTCAGGATCAGATCTTTATTGACTTTCTTTGAATATCAGAATATCAGAGCTTCAGATCAGAATGTCAGAGCTTCAGTGTATCAGAGATGATTAACTTCTTGTACCTGTAGGCTTATGAAAAACAGAAAACATTCAAGTATATCAGAGTGTTAGAATGTTTGAGACTTTTTTTCTTAGTAATCCGTTATTGAAAAATATCATTCTTGTTCTCCCCCTTTTTGTCAGTAATCAAAAAGTGCAAGTAATATAAGCTAAAACGATCAGAGTAGAAAAATTGTTATATTTAATTCAGAGCCAGACAAACAGTACATATGATATGCAAAGAAAACAGTGAAAATATCATGAATGAAAAACTAAGGTTGGGGTGGAAGGCGTGTGAACAGAGTCTCTAGCATTGTCTTAATCTGATCAGCAGTTTCATTCTGCTTGTGCACCATGCTGACTACTGTATCAATCTTGCTATCTTGCACATCCATCCTTTCCTTCATCTTCTGATCATTCTCATCCATTCTTTGCTGCAGAAGAATATAATTCTGCTTCAGCTCTTCCAGAGTCTGCCTGTCCAAGGCAGCTTGAGAAACGTCAGAAGCAGGATACTTCTGAGAGCTTTCTGCAACATCTTCAGCTTGACTAACATCTTCAGCTTGAGTTGTCTGATCTTCTGCTTGCTGAACTTTTGAAGCTGGACGCTTTTCAGACCATGGCTCACTATCCAGAAGTAACACTTCCTCCTTGGGCAGCTGACTTTCAACTTCCTTCAGCAGCTTGCAGAAGTTCTGTTGTGCCTGTTCATAATTTATGTCTTGCAGCTTGAGGGCTTCAGCGCGTACCCACATTCTGAAACGTGTCCAGAGTTGGTCTGAGGCAGCAGGATCAATCATCCCAGGACAAACCTGCTTTAGAGAAGCAATCCAATTCTACAAGCCTGTTTCAAAATTCAAAATGCCAGCACCAACATCTAGTTGTTTGGGTTTGGGGATGGCTATTTTATTTTTGCGGTCAGCAAGACGGTCAAGGATTGTTAAATCAATGAAGGTCCTACTGTGGTCTTCTGTAGTTTGTTTGGGAGATGGAGTGGGAGAATCAGAAATGATAATTGGACTGTTTGGAGTATTTGGAGGGGTAGTTTCTGGTGAGGATGACAGCTAGGGTATGTTTAAAATTGTACCACATGGCAGTTGAATTGCCAAGGGTTGAGGTTCAGAGGATTGAGGAGAATGAGGTTCAGGAGTTTGATGTTAAGGTGATGGAGTTTCAGAGTGTTGAAAATCAGGTTGTGGAGGTAATGGTTGAGGTGAAAGTGGATGAAGTTCTGGTTGTGGAGAGGGAGGTGGAATTTTTGGTTGTTCTGGTTGGGTGAGAGAGTATGTTCTGGTTGAGGAGAGTGGGCAGTTTCTGATTGAGTGTTTGGATTTTCTGAGAGGGGAGCGGAAGAACGTTGATCAATTTCAAAAAGAACTTTGTCAAGTTCTGATTCTGTTGATGTTGTGGGTTTTGGAGTTTGGGATTTGGTGCGGGATCTCCTGAGAGTCAGTGACCGAGAAGGGTCAGCCTCTGGTTCGGTTTCATCAATGGTTGGTATGGGGATTGGAAGTTCATATGAAGCTGGGGTTGGGATTGATGTTGGAATAGCAGAAGAATTTAAAACATTAGCAGCAGATAGATTACCTCTCTTCTTAGAGGTCTGCTGGGATGGTCCTTCTGAAGTAGCCTTTCTTTTCTTCGTCTTCTTCACAGTAACTTCTGGATTTTGCTGGTGCAGATCTTTTATGTTCAGAGTGGGATCTGTGCCATCAGCCTTGCAAGCGTCCAAGTATCTGAGAACAATGACTGGTTTAGAGTCAATCTCAGAAAATATTGGAAAGTCGTCCAGAGGGACTCTTCTGCTGGTGATGTCAGCAAGAGGAGTGACACTGGGCTCCTTTCTGATATTCTCTATCAGTTTCATTTTCTTCAGATTCTTGGCGTTCAGAGGCTTGCCAACAGTAGGTTCAATAGAGCTTAATTCCTGAGCTTCTGTAAGGTGTTCTATCAGCCTATTCTCAGTTAGAATGTCTGATATTAACCTGCCAAAGGGTATCCAATCCCTTTTTGTCCTTTCTTCTTCTCTTGTCTCCTTGACGCTGGTCCTGAGGTGATTAAACAGAAGATGAGCCAAGTTAATCTTTACCTTCTGATTAATAAAATAGATCAGAAACTGCTGATCTATGTTTATATAATCAGGAGAGCTTGTGGGCTTCCTGTGATTGAAGCACCCCAGAATAATCTTCGCCCATATTATGTGCTGATCCTTCAAGTCTCTGATTTTGCTGCTGGGAACCCCATGGGTGAAAATCTCTCTTGCATTGACAGCAGCATCTGAGCATCTTTCTGCCATGTCGATACAGCAGATGCCACCACCGTTGTATCCAATCAGTCTAGCAATGTGATCCTCAGTGATCACAATCTTCTTTCCCATTATATAGGAGGTAACTTGATGTGTTGATGAAGACGCATGAATCCAGAATTCTTTGACCAATACTGGGAACGTTGGACCCACCAACCTATCAAAGTATCTCTCCCATCCTTGTGCCCTAACTTGTTTTGTCAAATCGAATCCATTTTCTTTCAGACTGGAGAAATCAACAATCAGTTCAGACAGAACTTCCAAGTTCTTCACTGGTGTAAGGAGCGTTCTGAAGGGAATTTTGTATTGTTCAGATGAAGCCTCCTTCTGAGAACCTGCAGAAACATTGCTAGAGGTTGCCATGTTCACACTTAGGGTTTTCTAAGAAAAAGTTTTGAGAAAAAGGGTTTCTTTTGAGAAGGATGATTACACAAGTAAAAATGCAAAAAATCTTTGGATGATTGTAAGAAACGGTAAAAGTTTAATGAATGATGTTAATGTGCTTAAATAGATTTCAAAATGAGTTTTGAAAACGTAAACGGTTTTAAGAAAGAGAATTAATTCATGATTACAGTTTAACTCATGATTACGTGCATTTAATGCTTGCTGATTTTGGGGGATTTGAGAAAGATACTTGAAACGGTTACCAGATATGTGTCTCAATGCACCCAATCAGCGTTTTGCCTTCTCAGAAGCGTGCACGCGTGTTCTGCTTCAGAGATTTGCTGATGATTGGATGACACTTGTTTGATTTAGTGAGCAGCACGTCTATCCTTGAGTTGAAACGCTCAGATCTTTAAGAATAGAATCTGATACAATCTGCATGTCTATCTTTCTAAAAGGAGATTGATCAGAAGTTCACAGTAAACAGAAAACACATTCTGAAGGTTAATATATAAAATTAAAACATTTTCACTCTGGGCAGAGTTTCATGCTGAGATGTTTCAGAATGAAATTGAACCTATCTTCAGAAAGAGGTTTAGTGAAGATATCAGCCCATTGATGGTCTGTATCAATAAATTTTAAGTTCAAAATTCCTTTCTGAATATAGTCCTTAATGAAGTGATGTTTTATTTCTATATGCTTAGCCCTAGAATGCAAAATAGGATTTTTACTTAAGCAAATGGCAGAAGTATTGTCACAGAGTATACGGATGTTACTCTCAAAAATCTGGAAGTCTTCAAGCTGACTTTTCATCCAGAGCATTTGTATGCTACATCCTGCTGCTGCTATGTACTCAGCTTCTGCTGTTGATAGCGCAATTGTGGATTGCCTTTTGCTGGACCAAGAGATCATATTTTCTCCCAGAAACTGGCAGCTTCCAGAAGTACTTTTACGCTCTACTCTGTCTCCAGCAAAGTCAGCATCGCAGTAGCCTACTAAGCTGTAATCACTAGATTTTCTATAAAATAGACCCAGATTAGTAGTACCTTTCAGATACTTGAAAATTCGCTTAACAGCTGTTAAGTGAGATTCTCTAGGATCTAATTGTAATCTAGCACAAATACATACGCTGAATAAGATATCAGACCTTGAATCCGTCAGATAAAGGAGAGAGCCAATCATACCTCTGTAGACCTTCTGTTCTACCTTTTTGCTTACCTCTTCTCTTTCCAGAATGCACGTGGGATGCATTGGAATCTTTGATGACTTACATTCTGAGAGGTCAAATTTCTTCAGAAGTTCTCTGACATATTTTCTCTGATGAATGTAAGTTCCCTCTGGAGTTTGATTGATCTGAATTCCCAGAAAGAATTTCAGTTCTCCCATAAGGCTCATCTCAAATTCTGCCTGCATACACTTAGCAAATTTTCTTCCAAGAGAAGGATTAGTAGATCCAAAAATAATATCATCAACATAAATTTGGAAAACTAAGATGTCATTCTTAACTGACTTACAGAATAAGGTAGTGTCCACCTTCCCTCTGGTGAAATCTTTTTCTAACAGAAAGTTACTTAGTCTTTCATACCAAGCTCTGGGAGCTTGTTTCAGACCATATAGTGACTTCTTTAGTTTGAAAACATATTCTGGATTTTTTGTACTTTCAAAACCAGGGGGTTGGTGCACATAAACCTCTTCTTCTATATAACCATTTAAGAATGCACTCTTGACATCCATCTGATACAGAGTGATGCCTTTATTAATAGCAAACGAAATTAAAAGTCTGATAGATTCTAACCTGGCGACTGGGGCAAAGGTTTCTGTATAGTCTATCCCCTCTTGATGACTATAACCTTGTGCTACCAGTCGTGCTTTGTTTCTGATAACTTCACCTTGTTCATTTAGCTTGTTTCTGAACACCCATCTTGTTCCAATGACGTTGAATCCTTTTGGTCTGGGAACAAGATCCCATACGTCATTTCTGGTGAATTGATTCAGCTCTTCTTACATTGCTAGAATCCAGTCGTTGTCCAGAAGTGCTTCATCAATAGAAGAAGGTTCAATCAGAGACACAAGTCCCGTGAGGGATTCTTCAGAGTTTCTGAAGCTGGCTCTTGTTCTGATTGGATCTTCCTTTCTTCCTAAGATAGTTTCTTCTGGGTGATCCAAGCTGTTTCTGGGTAGTCTCTTCTGAGGTTGATCAGCAGCTGTTGTAGGATTGCTAGCAGTTCTCCTTTCAGATGTTGAAGGAGTGTCTTTATTGAGAGATTCTGATGACTTGTCTTCAGAACCTGTAAATTCAACTTCCATACCTGCAAAAACTTCATTCTACTTTGACTTTTCAGAGTCAAGCTCATCATCAAAACGAACACTGATTGATTCTTCCACAATCTGTGTTTCTGTATTGTATACTCTGTACCCTCTTGAGCGTTCAGAGTATCCTAACATAATACACTTCTGTGCTTTAGAGTCAAACTTGTTCAAATAATTTTTTGTATTTAACATAAAACAAGTACATCCAAATGGATGAAAATATGAATTGGGCTTTCTGTCCTTCCACAATTCATATGGAGTCTTTTCCAGAATATGTCTTATTGAGATTCTATTATGAATGTAGCACGCTGTGTTTATTGCCTCTGCCCAGAAGATCTTAGCAACGTTTGTCTCATTGATCATGGTTCTGGCCATTTCTTGCAATGTTCTGTTCTTTCGTTCTACAACTCCATTTTGTTGGGGAGTTTTAGGACAAGAGAAATCATGCAGAATGCCTCTGTCATTAAAGAATGACTCAAAATCTTTGTTTTCAAACTCTCCACCATGATCACTTCTGACTTTAACGATTCTAAGATCCTTTTCATTCTGAACTTGGTTACAGAAGGTAACAAACACAGAGTGTGACTCGTCCTTGTGTCTTAAGAACTTTACCCATGTCCATCTGCTATAGTCATCTACGATTACTAACCCATACTTCTTGCCACTGACTGAAGCAGTTTTAACTGGTCCAAATAAGTCAATGTGCAGAATTTCTAATGGCTTAGAGGTAGAGACAACATTTTTAGATTTGAAAGAAGGTTTTGCAAACTTGCCTTTCTGACATGCTTCACACAGAGCATCTGAATTGAACTTCAAATTAGGAAGTCCTCTGACCAGATTGAGTTTGTTAATCTGAGATATTCTTCTCCTACTAGCATGCCCCAATCTTCTGTGCCAGATCCATTGCTCATTGTTAATAGACAGAAGACACTTTACATTCTGACTTTTCAGTTCAGAAAGTTTGATTTTATAAATGTTGTTTTTCCTCTTTCCATTAAATAGGATAGTCTTATCTTTCTGACTAACAACTTTACATGATTTTTGATTAAAGATTATATCATAACCGTTATCACTTAATTGACTTATGGATAACAGATTATGCATTAATCCATCTACTAGCAGAACATTATTTATAGAGGGAAGATTTCCATTACCTACAGTTCCAGAGCCAATGATCTTTCCCCTCTGATTGCCTCCAAAGCCAACGTGGCCTCCAGGCTTAAGTTACAGGCTTTGGAACATATGCCTTCTTCCCGTCATGTGTCGCGAGCACCCAGAGTCCAGGTACCATGACTGGTGTTTCTGATTTGCTGCTAAAGATATCTGCAACATGTATTATTTTATCCTTAGGTACCCAGATTTTATTGGGTCCTGATTTGTTAGATTTACCAAAACTCTGGTTGAATTTTGGTTTCACAAAATACTTACTACTAGTGTATTTAATATCATGTGTGTGACCATACACAAAATGTGAGTTCAGAGGAATGTGTTTAATGGTTAAATCCATGGCATTATTTGGTGTAGGAACCTCACCTTGGTATCCTATTCCCTTTCTGTCGTTTCTGCTAACTCCATAGATCATTGAAGCCATTTTGCTTCTATCTATGCTTTTAGCAAGGAACTTCTGAAAGCTATGATCATACTCCTTGATGATCTCATCAGCATTGCTGGGAGTTTCAGAAATTGTTTCCTTCTGAGAGTTTTGTAAAACATTTTCTAACTTTGAAATTTTATTCTTCAGCTCAGAATTTTCCAATTTAATACTCTCAGTCTTATCAGAGTCAGATTCAAGATTCCTTTTCAAGTTTCTGAATTTAACTCTAATCTGTTGGTATCTTTCCAGAATTTCGTTAAGGCTTTCAGCAAGTTCAGCCTTTGTAAAATTAATTGCAAAGTCAGGAAATACCTCTTCAGTGTCTGATTCTGAGTCTGATTCAGAAGCTTCACTGTCTTCTGAAATGTTGGCCATGAGAGCTATATTGGCTCTCTCATCATCTGATTCTGAGTCAGCTTCAGACGAGTCAGAGTCATCCCATGTAGCCATGAGACTTTTCTTCTTTTCTCTTCCAAACTTCTTTTTGGGCTTTTCCCTCTGAAGCTTTGGGTAGTCACTCTTGTAGTGTCCTTGCTCATTGCATTCATAGCAGATGATGTCCTTGGTGTTTGACTTTCTGCTTCCTGAGGAGCCTTCAGATCTTCTGTATCCAGAGGAAGAGTCTGACCTTCTGTATCTGGAAGAGGACTCATTCTGATCAGATCTTCTGGGATTCCTGAACTTCCTTTGCCTTTGCTTCCATAGTTGGTTCACTCTTCTGGAGAGGAGGGAAAGTTCGTCTTCCTCTCACTACAAAAAAGAAGCTTATTTGCCACGTGAAAATCACGTGGCAAACATCAAAATCACGTGGCAAAACAAAAATAGCGACGTGGAGACTTATGTCGCTAGGGAGCCAGTGGCAAGCCAGTAGCGACGTGATTCCCATGTCACAAAGTTGTGACGTGGTATTCACGTCGCAAAAGCTTTGTTTTAGGGAATATACATCTGACATACAGCAGCTTTAGTTGCGACGTGAGAATCATTTCACTAATTTGTGACATGATTCCCACGTCGCTACAGGTGACGTTTTTTTTTTTTTTAAATTGTTTAGTAATTATTTTTTATATTAATTAATTTATGTAATAAAATTTAAATAATAAAATTTATATAACAAAATTTAAATAATAAAATTTATATAATAAAATTTATATAATAAAATTTAAATAATAAAATTTATATAATAAAATTTATATATTAAAATTATTAGAATAATAGTATTTTATTATTTATTCGAATAATAGAATTTTATAAAATAAAGTCATATAATAAAATGTTATATAATTTAATAATTTAAAATGATAAAAATAAATATCTTACATAAATGCAAATTTAAAAACGAAATAAATAAAATGTTTTCACGGAGCATCTTCACCCGGATAATTATCAAGATCAAAATCATCAATTCCGTCATCATCCGGTTGTGTATCAGGAACATTTTGATTTCCACCACCTTGCATAAACCGTCTCATCTGCTCCTCCATATCAGATTGCCTCTTCCACATGATCTCTAACTGCTGCTCCGGCTCTTGCCTCATTATCGTCATTTGGGCCTCCATTTCGCGTCTCACTTCACTTGCCGCCAGATGTCTTACTATTTAAAGTTGAACCTGTGTCAGATTCGGTTGACGTGACCCTCCCTCTCCATCTCTAAGTCGTTGAAACAGATTACGATCACCAACTCTCAAGCCGGCAGCCAAGTTTCCTCCCGCAAAAAAGCAACCATTAGGCCCTTTTCCATTAACAACCTCATTCCAAATATAGAAATCAACATCACCATTAAGCGGCTCCCCTTCTGCTGGCCTATATTGGAGATTGTGTTTCAGAAAACGTGCTAGCAATGTCTGATAATCATCCTACACATACATTAAATAATGAAATTAAAAAAAAAATTACATATATATATATATATATATATATATATATATATATATATATATATATATATATATATATATATATATATATATATATATATATATATATATATATATATATATATATATATATATATATATATATATATATATATATATATATATATATATATATATATATATATATATATATATATATATATATATATATATATATATATATATATATATATTAAATTTATGCTAAATTAAAACATTTATATATTAAATTATACTAAATTCAAATATATTAAAAATTTGTCACGTGATTTTCACAAATCAACTTATGAATTGCCACGTGATTTTCCCGTGGAAATGTATCAGTTGCCACATGAAAATCAGTCACGTGGCAATTTATCAGTTGCCACATGATAATCACGCCACAACTTATAGATTTCTACGTGAAAATAACGTCACTATTTTTGTTATTAACTTTAAAAAAAACATAAATTAAATTACTTACAAAAGCTCTCTTTGTGCGCTCGTCGACAAAACCTCCCGATTTCTTTGTCCGAGTCCTCGTAATCAACTCAATGATCAATGGTGGTCTCCCCATCTCCTTAGTCTAAACAATAAAGTTAAAAATAATTAGTAAAAAATATTATGAATAAAAATATATATAACTTAAAAAATTAGTAATATTTACCATCCGCCGGACATGCTCTGCAGTGCTAATACTTCCAACAGTATTGACACATCCCCCCTTTTCAGATGCCCTCATCTTCTTAAAATTTTCGGATTTGGCCTTGAATTCTGGCGAACCCCAATATGTACGAAGTTCGCCAAAAACCTCTACGCCTATCCAGTTAGGACGGATACTATGCAGCTCATAATTCTCCCTAACCCGCCGCATTATATCAGAAAATCTTCTAGAAGTTCTGCTATAATAAATTTTTTCCATAATTTTCTCATTCAACGGATCCCACACACATTTTTCCTGCAATGTTGTATGACATTAAAATAAAAAGTTAAGTAATTACCATTAAAATGTGACTTAAATAACAATACTAAAAAAATATATTAAATTTACAACTTAAATAAATAACAATACCTTAAATTTTTTAAACCATTCTTCTTTATTTGTAACCTCGCCAAAGTTCCTCCAAGATGATTTATACATCTGCTGGATTATATAATTAATAACCTTGGCAGTAGTCCGACTCGGCACAAAACTAAACAACAAGATTTTGAATAAACAATATTAATTATAAATTTATACAAAATATTAAAATGAATATGTACTTAAATAAAAGTTTATATAAGAAACTTACTTGCTTCCTTCGGGCCAAATCCAAAACCTCCCGTCAATGACATGAATCTCACTCGGATCATCTCTCTCATGAAGATCAACTCCATATATATCATCAGCTACCACATCTGCATCACCGTCATCCCGTGTAGGACGTGGGGTGCTGTATCCTGCAGCCTGTGTGGGATGTGGGGTGCGTGATCCTCCGGTCCGTCTAGGACGTGGGGCGCGGGTTCCTCCAGCCTGTGTGGGACGGGGACTGGGGGATCGTCCAGCCTATGTCGGACGTGGACTGCTAGGTCCTCCAATGTGTGTGGAGTGTGGGGTGATGGACCCTCCCGCCTGCTGGAAGGATGAAGACATCTGTGTGGGTCCCCCCGTCTGCTGGAATGATGAAGGCACGCCAGTCTGTAGAAATGGAAAACTGGGTCCTCCCCCCGTCTGCTGGAATGACGAGGGGACACCAGTCTGCTGGAAAGATGAAGGCACCTGGGTCGGTGGGAAAGGGAAACTAGATCCTCCCGCATGCTGAAAGGAAGATGGCATCTGAGTCGGTGGGAAAGGAACACTAGATCCTCCCGCCTGCTGGAAGGATGACGGCATCTGGGTCGGTGGGAAAGGGAAACTAGATCCTCCCGCATGATGGAAGGAAGAAGGCATCTGAGTCTGTGGGAAAAGGAAACCGGGGCCTCCAGGTGGCACAAAAGATGCAGGTACCCCAGACGGGAATGTATGGGAGGAGAGTAATGGGACAAAACCCTGAGTACTGGCCAGGGACATAGGATCAACATGACTCTGAGGGGGTGGGCACATGGCTGAGTGAGGAGACTCACATGTTACTACCCTCGGACGCTGAGACTTCTTACCGCTATTCTTATTCTTCGGTGGCATTTTACCTAGTTATATATATTTTCATAAACAAAGATAATAAAGTCATTGACATAAATATATATTCATTGACAAATTCAATATATACATGTTCAATAGATATTCATTAATATTACATTAAGTGATTAATTAATCTAAATCTTCATGCTCGTTATCCATATCATGTTCATCATCCGATGTAATATTGTCTTCGGATTCAAACTCTTCATCATTGTCTTCATCCACATTATTATCAACCTACAATATAGACGCATCAACTTGAAGTCCCTCAACAGTTGTATCAGACAAAGTTGTAATGTCTTCAGCTGCAACCACATCATTAATCTGTTCAACGTCATCAACTTGGTAGGCAGCATCTTCCACTAGATCTCCAGTTTCAATATGACCTAGCGGTTTTGTTTTTATTACAACACACCATCCTCTTTTACGTATTACAAATGAAGGATAAGGAACATAATAAACTTGCCTAACAATATGTGACATTATGAAAGGGTCATATTCTTTGTATCTCCGGTTCATTTGAATCTCTACAGAACCATATGACTTGTCTATCTTTGTGCCTCTAGTTGGATCATACCATTCACAATAAAACAAGACAATTTTATTTTCCGTGTCCAAGTAATTGTATACCAACTTGTAGATATGTTTAACAAATCCATAGAAGTCGTCTTCACCGCCATCTATAACTCCTTTTACAAAAACACCACTATTTATGGGTTTTTTCCCTTCGGTCCATGCCTTAGTGTGAAATTTATATCCGTTCACGAAGTATGTGTGCCAATCATTTGCGCTTTGGATAGGGCCTTCTGCCAAGTTTCTCAAATGGAGTATTTCTGGAGTTAGTGCAAGAACGCTAGACAATGTTTGCTTGAACCATGAGGGAAATTGAGCATGAATGACACCTGATGTTGACTGTACCCTGGTACTATGAAAATAGGCATTGTTAAATTCCCTACAAAACACACACCATAAGTTTAATAAGTTTGGTATACACACACCACAAGTTTAAAAAGTTTTGGTAAACTTACTCAAGATATGGTTTAACTTCAACGCAGTTGATCAAGACATGGACATGTGCAGATTGCATTTCTTTTTGGGTCAACCAATGCACACCCTTCTTTCCAGAAAGTCGACCTGGAAGCGCAAAGACTGATAAGGTGAATTGACTCCTCTGATTGACATTTACAGGATTCCGTATGATTCTAGAAGTTAACATCAAGTGATTGAAATAGTGACTGCAAAAATGTGATGTTTCCCAGTGCAAGTAATGTGCACATATAGATCCTTCTACTCTAGCTTTATTTTTCACCGATCTCTTTGAATCACCCATGAACCTTTCAAACGGATACATCCACCTATATTGAACAGGTCCACCAAGATAAGCTTCATATGCAAGATGCACAGGTAAATGTTCTATGGAGTCAAAGAAACCAGGAGGAAATACTTGTTCCAACTTACAAAGAATGAGTGCAATGTTTTGGTCCAACTTAATGATGTCTTCCACTTTTAAAGCTGACGCACAAATATCTCTAAAAAATTGACTAATTTCAGTTAGTGGGTCAAGAACATGTTTGGGTAGCGATCCAAATGCAATTGGTAGCAACTGTTCCATAAAAATGTGACAATCATGACTTTTCATACCATGTAATTTTCCAGTGTTAGGGTCAGCACACCTTGCTAAATTTGATGAATACCCATCGGGCATTCTCAATTCTTTTAACCATCGACAAACCGCTTTAGCTTCTTGGGAAGTCAGGCTGAAACAAGCCTTGGGTTTTAATAATTTTCCATTCGGTTGAGGCTTCAACTCCAACTCTCTTCAATTACACCAAATTCCCATGTCTTGTCTGGCCTTCTCATTATCTTTTGTTTTTCCTGTCACATCCATCACTGTGTTAAATACATTATCAAAAAAATTCTTCTCAATATGCATAACATCAAGATTATGGCGCAACAAATTATCTTTCCAATACGGAAGATCCCAAAATATACTTCTTTTTGTCCAATTGTGGGTGACGCCGTATCCTTCAATTCGGCATGCTTTGCCAGTATCTGTAAATTTTGGTAGTTCACATACTTGGTTCCATATAACCCCTGGTGGTAATCGAGGCAGAGGCAAATCTTTCTCTCGTACATCTTTTTTAAAATTTGTCTTTTTTCTTCTATATGGATGATTTGCTGGTAGGAATCTGCGGTGACAGTCAAACCATGAGCTTTTCCCACCTTTATCCAACGTAAATGCTTTGGTGTATCCCATGCAATGCGGACAACCCATTTTTCCATGCGTACCCCAACCAGACAACATGCCATATGCTGGAAAGTCATTAACGGTCCACATCAAGGCAGCTCGTAATGTGAAGTTCTGTTTATGGGATATATCATAAGTCTATTCTCCAATCCACATCTTCTTCAAATCATCAATTAAAGGTTGTAAGTACACATCAATTCCGGCTTTTGGACTGTGCGGGCCTGGAATAACACACGTCAAAAACATGTATGGTTTTGTCATGCACATCTCAGGAGGGAGGTTGTAAGGTGTTACAATAACTGGCCAACAAGAATACGCACTTCCTGACGCTTGCACGTATGGGGCAAATCCATCAGAGCATAATCCAAGCCTGACATTTCTAGGTTCTGCAGCAAAATCTGGATGTGTCCGATCAAAGTGCTTCCATGCCTCACCATCAGATGGATGTCGCATAGTGCCAGAACTTGTTTGGTTTGTATGATGCCATGTCATTTGACTTGCACTGTGCATTGAAGCAAACATTCTTTTTAACCTTGGTATTATAGGAAGATAAAACATGGATTTTACTGCTACACGCTTTTGCTTGCTGTTAACGGCTCTACTGCGAACTTGATATCTTGGACTATTACAAAACTTACACTCCTATAACGATCCATCTTGAGTACCAAACTCATTGTCATAAAACAACATGCAACCGTTAATGCAACAGTCAATCTTTCTTACTTTTAAACCCAACTTCGACACCCACTTCTTTGCATCATAATAACTTGTAGGCAAATTGTCTTTCGTAGCGGTGGAGTCCAACATCATTTTTGCAAAATGTTCCAGACATTGATCAGAAACATTCCAATTTGACTTGGCGGCCAATAATCTCACACACATTGATAGCTTTGAGTCTGACGACCCCTCAAACAACAGCGTATTCATCTCGTTCAATAATTGATAAAATCTTTGCGCTTCCTCATTCGGCAACTCTTCCCCGTCAAAATCTCCAGGTTCATCATATGTCACGTTCACACCAAAAGCATCCTCAACCATGTCACCGATCAAATTAAAGTTCTCCTCATACTCCATAACCGGTCGACTACTTGAAGCATGCGTGTTGCTAGTCTCTGGTACATTAACCGATAGTTCTTCACCATTATACGTCCAAACCCAATAATTTTCAATGAATCCCCTTCTATGCAGATGACGTGTTACTTCCTCTGGGTCACTAATTATTGGTCTACATTCACATTTAAGACAGGGACACCTAACCCCTCCTTCGCTTCGACAACTTAATAAACCCATCAACTCCTACTATAAAATTGGGTTTAAGTCCACTTCTTCCTGGATATGTTCTATCGTACATCCAACTACGATAATACCGATAATATTCCATACTGCACATTTATACAATCATTGTCTTTTTCATTAGAAATATTAATCAACTTAATAATATTATTCTTAAACTATTTAATACTATTCTTAAAAATATAAATTTTGCTTTTTTATATATATACTAACATATAAATAAATATTCAAATGTAAAATATATAATTTTTTATTATATAACAATAATATCAAAAAACAATAATATAACATATTTACTTTTTATTATATATACAACAATAATATTAGAAAACAAATAATGTAACATATATACTTTTTATTATATATATAACAATAATATTAAAATAATAATATAATATATATACTCTTTTTTTAATTATGTTTTTTATAAATTCTTATTTTAATATATAATTTTTTTTTCATATCTTTAACATATAAATAAAAAAATAAAACTATTATAATAAATATAATATACATTTTTGTTTTTAAATATGTTATTAAATTTATGTGTTAACATATATATATATATATATATATATATATATATATATATATATATATATATATATATATATATATATATATATATATATATATATATATATATATATATATATATATATATATATATATATATACATCTATAAAAAATAAGACTTTTAATTTTATGTTTTCTAAAAAATTTTATTTTAATATATATTCAATTTTTTTTTATTTTATACGTATATACTAACAAAATTTTTTTATATGTCTATATAACATGTAATAATATTAATAAATATTAACCTATATATATTAACAATAATATTTCTGTTTAATAATATATTAATATATAAAACATTCTAATTTTCATTTTATTTTAAACATTAACCTATAATACTAATTAACCTAAAACTAAAATTAAGTAAAATATTTTTTTAATTCACATAAACAAAATACATATACTACTAATCTATATAATACATATAAAATATTAAAAAAATGCATAAATACCTCTATATAATTTCTTCACTTAATTTGCTTCTTCTTGTGTAGCTCTTGGTGTTCTTCTTCAAATTTCTCTACAAATAATGAACAAATGAACAAATACCCTTTTTAATATTTATTACCAGTATAATAAATAATGAACAAATGAAATAAAAATTTATCAAAATATGAATACCTTATTTTTCTTCAACAATTTGGGATGGAGGAAATTTGATTTGGGAATTTGGGTTTGAGAGGAAGAAGAAAGGAAGAAGAAAGGAAGAGGAAAGGAAGAAGAAAGGAAGAGGAAAGGAAGACACCAGACGCTGTAACGGATGAGAATTTTGGAGATGTAAACATCAAGTAGCGACGTGACTGTCACGTCGCAACATTGCCACGTGATACTCACGTCGCTACACACTAAACAGAAATATTATTCTCTTTCCCACTCTGCAACCCTGTCATCAACCAACTTTATTTTCCCCCCTTTAATGTAGCGACGTGGCTATCACGTCGCTACCAAATTTCAAATTTCCCCCTTCTGTAGTGACGTGTAAGACACGTCGCTGATTTTTTTACTATACAAACTTCTCTGACTTGCTTTATTTATCATTAAAATATGTTTGTGACGTGGTTATCACGTCGCAACTGCATTTATTACTCACGTGATAACCACGTCGCTAATATATGTCGCTGGGGACCATCTTTCTTGTAGTGTCTAATGAGGATCCATCAGATGTTTCTTCAACTGCCTGCAAAACTTTAGACTCAGATTTTTTGTTAGATTTTAATTCTAAAGGCTTACCTTGCTTCTGAGGTTCATCAGCTTCCATCTCTATCTCATGACTTCTGAGGGAGCTGATAAGTTCCTCCAGAGAAATTTTGTTGAGATCTTTAGCTAGCTTCAGCGCTGTAACCATTGGCCTCCACTGCTTTGGCAAGCTTCTGATGATCTTCTTGACGTGATCAGCAGTAGAGTATCCTTTGTCCAGAACCTTGAGACCAGCCACCAGAATTTGGAATCTTGAGAACATTGTTTCAATGGATTCACTTTCTTCCATTTTGAATGCCTCATACTTCTGAATGAGCGCAAGAGCTTTAGTTTCTTTGACCTGAATGTTGCCTTCATGCGTCATTCTGAGTGAGTCAAACATGTTCTTTGTTGTGTCTCTGTTAGAGATCTTTTCATATTCAGCGTAAGAGATGGCGCTGAGAAGAATGGTTTTGGCCTTGTGGTGATTTTTGAAGTCACGCTTTTGTTGATCAGACATTGCTTTCCTGTCAATCTTCTGACCGCTTGCATTCACTGGGTGCATGTATCCATCTGTCACCATGTCCCACAGATCAGCATCATGTTCCAGAAAGAAGCTTTCAATTCTGTCTTTCCAGTAATCAAAATTTTCTCCATCAAAGACTGGAGGTTTGCCGCTGAATCTGTCTCTGTCTTCATTGTTGTCATTGCTGGTGTGTTGATAAGTTCCTGCCATTGTGTTTTTCTGACGCTGGATCTTGTACTGACACGGTTAAGTGTTTTAGCTTAGTACCAGGCACTCTGATGCCAATTGAAGAAGTGAAAAACACAAGAAGGGGGGTTGAATTGTAAAAACTTGAAATCAATTGCAGTCAACACAATATTTTTATCCTGGTTCGTTTGATCTCAAACTACTCCAGTCCACCCGTCAAGGTGATTTCGCCTCTCTCCAACGAGGTCTTAATCCACTATATTCAACTGAATATTACAACTGCTTTAACAACTGCTAAAGCCTTCTTGAGTCAAACCATAAACCGGTTTCTCAAGGAAATACTTTCTTACAGATAATTGAAATCTAAGTGTGTTGAATGTTTTCTACAAAAACTGTTTATCACAACTGTGATACTGCACAATTTAAGCTTATGAGAACTAGAGTGCTAAAATAATTGAGTAAAGAATTTGAGAGCTTTTAGCAAACTGAGAGTGAGGAAGATGATGAATAGCTTTAGGCGTGTAGAGTGTTGTAGAGAATTAGCCAATTCAATCTTCACTGACTTGTTTATATAGCATTGGAAATAAGGTACGTTGGGAGTCAGTTAATCCGTTTCAATGCTAATAACATTCTTTCCAAATTGAGAAGATCTTGTCTGGAATGATGCCGTTGGTAATAAAGCATCTTGAATGCACAGTACCGTTGCCACTTAAGCGTGTTCTGGCTGATGAACTGTTGTTTTCTAGATCAGAGTTCAGATGGTTAAGCGCAGATTTGTTCATCAAGCTTCAGTGTAAGCACAAGTTGATCTTCTGATTCTGGCATCTGATATAACATCTTCTGATGCTGATGTTGATATCTCATCTTCTGATGCTGATGATGATGTTCTCTTGCTGATACCCATCAGAGTTTCTGTAAGACAGAATGTAATTTTTTAGGCAGCATATATGTCTTACATGAATCATACAATTAATATATCTTTTCATTTTATTATCATCAAAACTTAAACTTAGGGTAGTAGATTCAAACTTTGTTCTAACAATATATACCCAGATAGACTTTAATGAGGTTGCTTTTTCTTTATCTTCTCTAAATATTTCAATAGGATAGGTGAAAAGAACTATCGTGTATACCTTCACCCTACAATCTAATACGAGCATGATCTTCTATTTAATGAGGTGGATTCCATGGGATCCATTGGAAAAGTTATGTTCTGAATGTGTTGGCTCCCAAATTCGACACTTACTGTATTTGGTCTTTTGGACCAAACAACTGGAATGAACTAAACCAGGAGGAATGATTCGACACACGAGATAACTTAGGGGAAAAGGATCTAAGTTATGATAAGAGTTTTCGACCAAGGGTTCATTCGACTGAAGCAGATTTAGGTTGTTCGACTGAAGGAAAGTGTTCATGCCTTGGCACATGGGACGAAGACCATTTGAAATTTGAATTATTGGAGGGAAATGTGGTTTTCATCAGCGTCTAAGGGAAGGGAACGTGGCAAAAAGCTATGGGTCGAGAGGCATGCAGAAGACACTTGTCTTCATCCTAGCGCAGAATGTCCCCTCGATGGTTATCTAGTTTTAGTATAAACTAAGAAACTTGTGTAATTTTTAGGGGTGTTCAACTTATGGTACTAAATCTCTCAGCGTGAGAAAGGAAAAAAGTGGAGCAATGTACGTTAGAAACACCTTTTTTACTTAATAAAAGTCTTTTTACATTGCTTTACCATTATCCTGCAAAGTCATCTTTTTACTTCTTTTACTTGAACTTTTATGCTTTTGCTTACTGTTCAACAATCTTGAATATCCTTCCCCTGGGTCGAACGTGCGTTCTTCCTTCTTACTCTTTTTTACATAAAGATTAGCATATGTTCTGGAATTAGTTTGGTCGATCCCGCAAGTAAACCAAAAAACTTACCTTTTGGAGACCAGCGGTTGGTTACCAAAAACAACGGTAAACAAATTGGCACAACTGGTGGGACGTTGCTAATTTTCTATGTTACTTTGTTTTTCCTGTACAGTTATAACATTGCATGTTATTAAGAAGTGGTAGAGTAACCAACAAATATACTGTTAGAAAGGAAAACAGAGAGAGTAGTATGGCCAACGAGCCAAACCATGGAGAAATACCTCCACCAGTTACAGGGACAGTAGTTACTACTGCTGTCGAAGGGAATATCCCAACGTCTGTTGGATCCATACCAGCGTTAACCATGAATCAAACTGGAACCTTACTTACGTATGTGGGTCCAAGAGGTCTTTTGGGAACACCCCCACCAAGGATAAACCTAGGGTCTCGATCAACTGTACCCCCAGGCTTTTCGACAACCTGGATGGGTCGAGAACAACCATATGGCATGCCAACTACTGAAATGGCTAGCCTTATGAATGATGCGTCTAATTTTTCAAAACCTTTGGTAAATACAACATCACCATTACAGGGATCTGGAGCCAGTAGAAACCAATTTTTGGGAGGGCCATCGAATATGATACCAAGTCTCACAAATGCTTCGACAACAATTTTGAGGCAACAAATGGACGAAAGTAATCATGAAATGGTGCAAATGTTACCACAAACTCTAAGTACAATACTAAATCCCCTCATTTAGACTTCCACACAGTCGAATCAACAGATGACAGCGTAAATGACGCGCATGGAGGAATTCTTTGGGGTACCCCAAGTTGCTCAACTACCCTAAGTTGTTCGACAACCTCAGAGGGTACCAATAAGATTAAATCAAGGGGTAATCATGGAAGAAGATTTGACCATTAATCCAAACCCCCAAGTTCCAAGGGTCAAAGTAGAACAACCAAGAATAGAGATACCTCGAAACCATCGAGAAATCGATCAAGGCGTTATTATGGCTAATAGAAACCAGAATGCTGACGAATTAATACAACAAGTTCGACACCAGAACTATGGGGCGGATAATAATTTAACCGCTATGATCGAGAGAATCATGCTTCAAAACAGGATGAATGTTGGTTTCGATAGACCAAACTTTACATCCCCATTGTCAGAGTATATTCTGCAAACGGACTTACCACCTAGGGGAAAAGTCCCAAAATTCACTAAATTTTCAGGGGATACGACAGAGTCGACTGTCGAACATGTGGCTAGATATTTGATAGAGGCAGGAGAAATAGAAAACAATTAAAACCTTAGAATAAAATACTTCCCAAGTTCCTTAACTAAAAATGCTTTTACTTGGTTCACTACCCTCCCAGCCAATTCGATCCACAATTGGAACCAATTAGAAAGATTGTTCCATGAACAACTTTACATGGGTCAAACCAAGATAAGTCTAAAAGAATTGGCTAGTGTAAAAAGAAGGTTCACAGAGCCAATTGATGAATATTTAAATATATTTCGACTACTCAAAGCCAGATGCTTTACCCAAGTGCCTGAGCATGAGTTAGTTGAAATAGCAGTAGATGGTCTGGACTATTCGATTAGGAAAAAGTTGGATACACAATACCTAATGGATATGGCCCAACTTGCTGATAGGGTTCGACAAGTAGAACACCTTAAAGCTAAAAAGGCTAAAACTACTAAAACTCTTCGACGAGAAAGGGTAGCTTATGTCGAAATGGATGATGACGATCCAGAGACATACAATGATCCTATAGATATCGAAGAAGGTGAAATTGATTTAGCTGAATTAAAACATGGACCACCATATTCTTGTAAATTGTTGGTGCCATCAAACGGGAAAAATCCTGTAGAACCTGAGAAAAACAGTGATAAATTTCCTAAGAAAACTTATAGCTTCGACATATCCAAGTGTGACGAAATATTCGATCTATTAGTTAAAGATGGACAGATGATAGTGCCCCCAGGGGCTAAATTGCCTCCTTTAGAACAGAGAAAGAAAAGAAGTTTTTGTAAATATCATAATTTTTTGGGACATAAAACCTCACAATGTTTCCTTTTCAGGGATCTCGTTCAACATGCACTGAATGAAGGAAGGCTGAAATTTGCTGATAAACCAGCAATGAAAATCGACACAAACCCACTGCAGGCAGAGGCTCATTATGTCGAACCAGTTGGCATCCATATGGTGGAAGTGTCTGAAGATTTCATCACAAAACCCATCTTCGGAAGTTTCACTGGGAACATCTCCAAGAAAACAATCGAAGGGGTGAGAAAGGCCACTGAAGGCCTGAATTCGAAAAAGGAAGTTGACCAAGCGTCAAACAAGAAGGCTGCTGTGGGCCTGAAACTGATCAAAGGAGTTACTGAAAGCTCGAGCAAAAGAACCACCACAGGTTCTTATGTGGCTTCTGCAAAGGGTTCAACAGAGGACTTGGAGGCCAAAATGCAGAAGATGAACCTGGCTGCCAAAAGCAACATGCAGGTTAATGTGGTAGAAGTTTCTGGAGCCAAAGTTTCAGAGGAAACCCTTCGACAAGAGGAAGTAAACAAAACTGCATTCCCAAAGGAGGATGAAAATTTGGCAGATTTTTTGCATAGATGCCAAAAGAAGAAATCAGAAGTAATGTTATGCCCTAGGTGTAGCTCTATTTTTGATAAGAAGGCCGCTGAACACATACAGGTGATGCAGGCTGTAAAAGCAAAACAGGGCACCAATGCCCAACAAAGAATGGGTCCGGAAATTCGATTTGACCCCAGAAGGGGACATCAACAAAGACCCATGAATCAGGAAAGGAGGCCACCAACTTTCAGGCCTCCAACTAATGTGCCTACTGATACCTGGCTGAATACCATGGGAAGGAAACATCCAAATGAAGAAAGGTGGCAGACATTCGACGTACTAAGAGGTTCCTCTCTAGATTACAGAAAGGAGTACCATGCTTCTGCGTCGAACAAAACGACCCATGTATCGAGCAATTATAAGGGGAAAAATCCTATGTCTTGTTCACAGTGGAGAAGGTTTCAAAGACGACGAAAGGCTGAGAAAGAGGCAGCTGGACCTCATCCAGAAGTTAGCACTAATGTGTAGAAAAGACAAAGGAAGCCTCCGGAGAGAAATCATGTGCCCTGGGCAGAAGAGTGTGGGTCGAATGATGAAGACGACTCCGACTCTAGTGACAGTTTAGATATCATGGTTAACGTTATATTTGTGCTGCCCAAAGAATATAACCGTGAGGTCAAAGTCGAAGAGACTGATCTAATGGTTAAACAAGAATTGGCTAGACATAAGCCAGTATGTTATTATATAATGAACAATGGATGCGTGGAAGAACAAAACGCATTCTTTGAACCCCCAACAGAGGCAATGAAGAGCCATCTAAAACCGCTGTTCATTAGAGCAAAAGTTGGAGAGGTAACCATAAACAAAATTCTGGTTGATTGTGGGGCAACCATCAATATCATACCACAATTCATGCTGGAAAAGTTAGGCAAAGGAGATGCTGACATAAAGCCACACAACATGGTCTTATGCAACTATGAAGGGGGCATTGGCACCACAATGGGTGTCATTCAACTAGACCTCAAAGTGGGCTCAATCCTTCTACCCACCATGTTCATGGTTATTTCAGCAAATCCCAACTACAATTTACTCCTTGGTCGAGAGTGGATACATGGCATTGGAGCAGTGCCATCTTCGATGCACCAAAGGGTCATAATGTGGCTCCCAGATCGCATTGTGGAGAACATTGAAGCAGACCAGAGTTATTACCTGGGTGAAATAAACAATGTCGGAAAGAATGATTTCGACCGGAATTTGGCTCACATAGGGCCTTGTAACCCACCAGAGTTTGATTTGACTCCAACTCCAAATGCGTTCTGCTCTCTATATCTACACTCCGATTATGGTTTCCAGTGGGATAGAGAAGATTTATCCAACATAGACTTTGGAGGAGTCAGTGATATACGGCCAACAGGCTGGGGCAGCGAGTTTGATGATGATGACTGAGTCATCAACTCTCCAAAAGATTTCAGCTTATGTGGCTGAAAACAGAATGATAGTAGCCTTAAAGGCTGAAGTTAAATATGTGGCTTCCAAAGCCAATGAACAAGTCCTTTCAAAGACTAGGCCTGGGAAAGATTTCGACCCAGAGCCCCCCGACTTGGGAACGAAAGACTCTTTAGACCAGAGCTTAGACGCCATATATGACGACGAACCTCTTGGTTTCGAAAAGGACCCGCTGGCAAATAATATCAGAATGTTGGCGTAAGATCCTCTAGAAGAGGTAAATCTAGGTTAAGGTCCTGTGAACAGGCCCACATACATAAGCACAAAAATGGATCCAGGACTCAAGATCGAAATGATCGAATTATTGAAAGAGTTCAAAGTTTGCTTCGCGTAGGACTATGACGAGATGCCTGGTCTCGATAGAGGATTGGTCGAACTGCAGTTACCAATAAAGCCTGGAAATAAACCTGTTAAGCAGAGTCCAAGACGGTTTGCACCAGAGATTTTTTCAAAAATCAAAACAGAGGTCGAAAGGCTACTGAGGTGCAAGTTCATTAGAACAACCAGGTATGTCAAATGGATTGCAAATATTGTACCTGTTATAAAGAAAAATTGTACCTTGAGGGTGTGCATCAATTTCAGAGATCTCAATGCTGCGACACCCAAAGATGAGTATCCAATGCCAGTGGCGGAAATGCTTGTGGATTCTGCCACTGGTTTCGAATACATGAGTATGTTGGATGGATACTTCGAATACAATCAAATCTTCATTGCTGAAGAAGATGTGTCGAAAACGGCCTTTCGTTTCCCTGGGGCTTTAGGCACCTACGAATGGGTAGTGATGCCTTTTGGCCTAAAAAATGCAGGGGCAACGTACCAAAGAGCCATGAATTAGATCTTCCATGACTTTATTGACACTTTCATGCAGATTTATATTGATGATATTGTTGTCAAATCTATTTTAGGGAAGGGTCATATGGATCATCTTCGACAATCCTTTGAGAGGATGAGACGTTATGGCCTGAAGATGAATCCTCTGAAGTGTGCTTTTCGTGTCAAAGCAGGAGATTTCTTAGGTTTTGTGGTCCATAAGAAAGGCATCGAGATAAACCAAAACAATACCAAAGCTATCTTGCAAGCCAAAGCGCCAACTAACAAAAAGGAATTGCAATCCTTACTTGGGAAAATAAATTTCCTATGGAGATTTATATCCAACCATAGTGGGAAAACGCAAGCCTTTTCTCCATTACTTCGACTCAACAAAGGAGGATTTGAATAGAGGGAAGAACATCAAGAGGCCTTCGACAAAATCAAAGAGTACCTCATTAAACCACCTATTCTGGCGCCTCCTTGTCGAAGTAGAAGTATGAGACTGTACATAGCTGCGTCAGATAAGACTTTAGGGAGCATGCTGGCTCAGGAGGACAAACATGGTGTCGAAAGGCCCATATACTACCTCAGTAGAGTTTTAAATGATGCAGAAACCAGATATAACGAAGTTGAAAAACTGTTTTTATGTCTGTATTTTTCATGTACAAAACTTAAGCAATATATAAAGCCAGTTAATGTTTATGTTTCGTCTCATTTTGACGTTTTCAAGTATATGTTGTCAAAACCCATTTTGCATAGTATATTTGGCAAATGGGCACTTGCATTGACTGAATATTCATTAACTTTCATGCCTCTTAAGGCTATAAAAGGCCAAGTGGTTGCAGACTTTATAGTCGACCACTCTATACAAGAAAGATCACTAAATTATTTGGAGATCGAGCCATGGAAACTTTACTTCGATGGATCTCGTTATAAAGATGGAGTTGGAGTCGGAGTCCTTATTATTTCTCTAAATAAAATTCAAAAAACACTTAAGTACAAAATAGATGGAGATTGTTCGAATAACGAGGCTGAATATGAAGCATTAATTGTAGGTCTTGAAATCTTGTTGGAATTGGGGGCAACTCAAGTCGAAATAATGGGAGACTCAAAGTTAGTCCTAAAACAAATTACGAAAGAATACAAATGCATAAAAGAAAACCTTATTATGTATTTTGTAATAGCCAGATTATTGTTGAAAAACTTCGAGGCAGTTAGTGTTCGACACATACCCAGATTAGAAAATCAAGCAGCCAACTACTTGGCACAAATTGCTTATGGGTATAAAGTTTCGAAAGAGAGGCTACAACAGGCAGTCGAAGTTAAAGGAATGGCAACTGCCACCAAATTATTTACATCAGATTTAAAGACCACAAAGTTAGGGTACACTGATCATGAAAATTTTGAAATTTCGTTCATAGACAATCTAACAGAGCAAGATTGGAGAAAGCATGTAGTGGACTATTTACAAAATCCAGCAGCTTCGACGGAACGAAGGATAAAGTACAGAGCACTGAGTTATGTGTTGATGGGAAATGAATTATTTAAGAAAACACCAGAAGGTGTACTTTTGAAATGCTTAAGTGAAACAGAAGCATATGTGGCCCTTTCCACCACACACGCTGGGGCATGTAGAGCACACCAAGTAGGCCAAAAAATGAAATGGTTATTGTTTCGACAAGGCTTATATTGGCCCACTATGCTAAAAGATTGCGTTGAGTTTGCCAAAGGATGCCAAGAATGCCAAAAACATACATGCATTCAACATGTGCCAGCAAATGAACTTCACTCGACTGTGAAACCTTGGCCTTTTAGAGGATGGGCTTTGGATCTCATTGGAGAAATTCGACCAGCATCTTCTAAAGGTCAGAAGTATATATTAGTGGGAATTGATTATTTTACTAAATGGATCGAAGCGATTCCTTTAGTCAATGTAGACAAGGAGAATGTCATTGTATTCGTTCAAAAGTATATCATATACAGGTTTGGGATCCCTGAAACAATAACTACAGACCAAGGATCAGTCTTCACTGGTCGAAAAATGCAAGATTTCGCTGCAGAAGTGGGGTTTAAACTGTTAACGTCTACACCTTATTATGCACAAGCTAATGGTCAGGTCGAAGCAGCAAACAAAGTGGTGATCAGTTTAATAAAGAAACATGTGGGAAAGAAAACCAGAAACTGGCACAAGACACTAGATCAAGTTCTGTGGGCATGTCGAACTTGTCCAAAGGAAGCCATGATAACACGAAATTGTATCATTTATTTTCCATGAAATTTACCCGTTCTGTATTATTTTGACCCGATTAATTCCCGAATATTTCGAGTTTGTCATTACTTTTTGCAGGTATTCATAACTCAGCTCAAAACAGAAGAAAACATGAAACAATGCAAGAAAGCATCAAAAGAATAGAAGAAAAAGATAAATCTGTCAAGAATTACAGATTTTGTAGCTGTGACGGTCGTAACGCATCTGCCACGACCGTAAGCCATCATGAAGCGTGTTACGACCGTAACACATCTGCCACGACCGTAACACGGGGAAACACCAAACCTGCTCGTAACACCTCAGTGACGAACGTAACGCGTATATCAGTTATTTGAAAGTGCAGATTGTGGCAAAGCAAAACAGAAGGAGTTTTCAAACTCCTTAATTCTCTCCAGTCAAACCCCACGTTCACCACTTCTTCCTCAACTACCCACGTTCCTACATTTGTGGAGATTTTTAAGGAAAGCTTCGTTACAAGTCTTCAAGCTAACTGCCAAATTCATTCCTCTATAAATACCTCAACATTCAACGTTAGAAGTACAGAGATTTTTACAGTTTACTTGTGCGGAAGCTCTGCCGAAATCAAAACCATTATTCCTTCAGTTGTTATTTTTCTGCATTCGTTTATTTCCGTTCTTTTAATTTCATTGCCCAAATAATAATTTCCAACATCAGGAAATTATTATTATAGTTTTGAATTTATTTTTCAAGCCTCAGAATTTGTCATATTACCGATACCAAGTCCGAGTTTCCGATTTGTGGAAGAGGGATTGAAGTATTGGCTTTATTTTCAGGTTTCTATTTTGCAGTTGTATTACATACCTTTTAATTAATTAATGCATGTTTAATTTATTATTTATAATGTCCAATCTATATTTGTTTGTTTTTATTTCCAGTACGTTCATTATAATTTCCATGGCTAGCTAAACCTTTAGCGTCGGTATGGGATAGTAAGAGACATTAGGCATTTGATCAAACTTAGGCTAAAACTTTAATCAACTTAACTCTGGTTATAACTTTTTATGCTTAATAATAAAACTTTTGTTACGAAAGTAAGAAGAGTAAATAGGTTAGATCGAGACCACGAAAGTGTGAGGTCTTTAACCGGATAGCTAAAGTTAGGCATTTGATTTAAATAAAGTGAAAGCGCTTTAAACCAAATTAGAATTAATTAAGTTTCCAAAAAATACTTCTAAACACTTATAGGCTAGCGAAAGCAGGTATAGGGATTTAGACGTATAATCCGAGATAAGACCATGAAAGTGTGAGTTGAGGGTTTTTAAACTGATTAATTCTACAGATAAACCAAGTTGACCATTCCTATATGCCTAGGTCCGATTAGATCCTTTAGGTCGACTTTATTGCATACCGACCATTTCATTTTATAATTACTTTAAAATCAATTAGTTTACCTTCCTTAACCTTCCCAAAACCAAACGTGACAATTTCCACCTTAGCTAAACTAGCATTACTTTCCCGCACTAGAGTGATTACAAAGTCCCTGTAGATTCGACAATCTTTTATTACTACCGCGATAGGCTGTGCGCTTGCAGTTAAGATACCGTCAGACATTAAGTCGATCGCAGACACATCAAGTTTTTGGCGCCGTTGCCGGGGACTTTAGTTTAGTCACTAGTGTAATCTGAAAACAACGCTGTCTAGACTAAGGCAAATTTTTATATTTCCCTCTGTTGTATGCCAAACACTCGTTCTCAAAACGAGCCTTTGCATTTACAAATTAACGATATCGAGCGTTACTTAAGATTAAGATGCCGAATTCAAGAATACCGATCTCTCAACAATCTTCCTCCGACTAAAATTCCTGATATCCCGTTATCAGAATCTATTGAAGAATCGACAATGGCTGACGTACCAAATCCTCCTCGCGCTCTTAAGGACTACGCAGTTCCTTCGCAAGCGGAGCCTCACAACAGCATTGTCGCCCCTGCTATCGCTCGAAACGATTTTGAGCTGAAACCTTCGCTTCTATCCGCCATTCAGCAGAACCAATTTTCTGGATCTCCTACTGACGACCCTAACCTACATCTGTCAGTGTTTGTGCAGTACGCAGACACTGTAAAAGCGAATGGTGTGAACCCCGAGGCGATACGATTGCGCCTATTTCCTTTTTCTTTAAGAGACAGAGCCCGAGCCTGGCTCCAATCCCTTCCTTCAAATTCAATCACCACATGGGATGAATTGAAAAAAGTCTTCTTGGCTAGATATTTCCCACCAAGCAAAACTGCTATGCTTAGAGCTAACATCAACGGTTTTAGACAAAAAGATAACGAATCACTTTTCAAAGCATGGGAACGTTACAAGGATATGATTAGACTCTGTCCTCATCATGGTTTAGAAGAATGGCTAATCATTCATACGTTTTATAACGGTCTGTTGTATAACACAAGAATGACTATAGACGCCGCTGCTGGTGGCGCACTGATGGATAAACCATATGCCAAAGCAAATCAACTTATCGAAAGTATGGCCCAGAACCACTATCAATGGGGAAGCGAAAGAGCTAATGTGGAGAAATCCCAAACCAAAGGTCGAATGTCTGAAGTGAATATCCTGGACCAAGTCAATGCTAAAGTGGAAGCTCTTACCCAAAAGCTAGAAAACCTTACCACTGCTCCTGCAGCTACCGTGGTTGCAGTTGCCCAAACTTGCGATCTATGTGGTCTTCAATCACATCTTGCTCCAGAATGCCCACTTCTAACAGGAGTTCCAGCTGAACAAGCAAACTATGTACAAGGGAACCCTTATAGCAATACCTATAACCCTGGCTGGAAAAATCATCCGAACTTTTCACCCAAAAGTAACAACGCGTTATACGCGCCTGTACAAGCTCCTGCCACACCACCCGGTTATCCAAAAGCTATCCCAAATCATCCTGGTAATGGACCTAATGCTCCTAGGAAATCTAACCTAGAAATCATGATTGAACACTTTGTTGCTTCCCAAGCTCAGACTAATAAAGACGTTATGAATCAAATTTTACATACTAATGAGCAGATAAAACAATTAGCTAGCAAGGTTGATGCTTTAGCCACCCATAACAAGATGCTTGAGACGCAAATTTCACAGGTAGCTCAACAACAAGCACCTACTGCGACACCAGCTGGAATTTTTCCTGGTCAACCACAGCCCAACCCGAAAGGACATGCAAATGTTGTGATACTGAGAAGTGGAAAAGAACTCGACGGACCTGTTGACCCGAGACTAGAAAATCCAGCCATGTACCAAAAGCAGAGCGAGCCGCCTGAACAAGCCAATGAACCTAGAGAAAAAGAAAAGGAAAGCTAAATGCAAGAGGCAGTGGAGCAAGAGAAGCCTTATGTACCTCCACCACCTTATAAACCACCAATCCCGTATCCTCAGAGACTTACAAATTCCAAAACGATGGGCCAGTTCAAGAAATTCGTTGAACTTCTGAAACAACTCAATATAATAATACCTTTTACAGAAGCCATCACTCAGATGCCCTCGTACGCTAAATTTCTTAAGGAAATCCTATCCAACAAGAAGAAGATAGAGGATAATGAAACAGTTACACTCACTGCCGAGTGTAGCGCGATCATTCAAAACAATATGCCTCCTAAGCTAAAAGACCCAGGTAGTTTCTCTATACCTTGTAATATTGGAAAATTTGTCATAGACAAAGCTCTATGTGACTTAGGAGCAAGCATTAGTGTCATGCCCTTATCTATCTGCAAAAATCTAGAGATGGGAGAACTCAGACCCACAAAAATGTCCATCCAATTAGCCGACCGATCGGTTAAATACCCTGTAGGTATACTGGAAAACGTTCCAGTTAGAATAGGTCAATTCTATATCCCTACCGATTTCATTATCATGGACATAACCGAGGACTCAGTTACCCCTATCATATTAGGAAGACCATTCCTAGCCACAGCTGGAGCTATAATTGATGTAAAGAAGGGCAGATTAACATTCAAAGTCGGAGAGGAAAAAGTGGAATTCATCCTCACTCAATTTCTACAAGCACCCGCCATGAATGACACATGTTATTTACTCGATATTATAGACGAGTGCGTGAGAGAGATGGAAGTTGAACAAACCACATATTCCGAAATAATGAAAATTGAAACCCCTCTGATATTCGAAGACGACAATTGGCGAGAACCATATAAAGATGACAGTCTAAGCGAAAGTCTAGCACTTACACTTGATCATATGCCATGTTCCAAGAAACCAAAACTAGAATTGAAATGTCTACCTAAAAATCTACGATACGAATTCCTTGATACTGAACAAACTCGACCTGTAATAGTGAATTCCAATTTAGGAACGCTCGAAACTCAGAAACTTTTAGACGTTCTAAGGAAATACCCTACTGCGTTAGGTTACAACATATCAGACTTAAAAGGAATTTGTCCTTCAATTTGTATGCACCGTATTCTATTAGAAGAGGATTGCAAAACCTCTCGAGAACCTCAAAGAAGAATCAATCTGATTCTAAGCACTGTAGTCAGAGATGAAATCAAAAAGCTAATGGAAGCTGGAATTATATACCCGATCTCTGACAGTAAATGGGTCAGCCCAGTGCATGTCGTACCTAAGAAAGGAGGTGTCACTGTCGTGAAAAATGCACAAGGCGAATCGATAACACAAAGAGTAGTTAGTGGACACAGAGTGTGCATTGATTATCGAAAACTGAACAAAGCTACTCGGAAAGACCATTTTCCTTTACCCTTTATTGATCAAATGTTAGAACGATTAGCCAAACACTCCTATTTCTTCTATTTAGACGGTTATTCCGGATTTTTCCAAATTCTGATTCACCCTGATGATCAAGAGAAGACTACATTCACGTGTCCCTATGGAACGTTCGCGTACAGACGAATGCCATTTGGATTATGTAATGCTCCCGCAACTTTCCAACGATGTATGATGGCCATCTTCGCAGATTTCATTGTCAACATCATGGAAGTGTTTATGGACGACTTCTATGTGTGTGGACAAAGCTTTGAAGGATGTCTATCTAATTTAGAAAGTATTTTAGAACGATGTGTGAAAGTAAACCTTGTGCTCAACTGGGAAAAATGCCATTTCATGGTCAGAGAAGGAATCGTACTTGGACATGTTATTTCTAATAAAGGAATTGAAGTTGATAAAGCTAAGATAGAAGTGATTAAAGAACTCCAACCACCAAAGACCGTTCGAGAGATACGAAGTTTTCTAGGACACGCCGGTTTTTACCGACGCTTTATTAAAGATTTCTCGAAAATTACAAAACCACTTACCGGTCTATTAATAAAGGATGTTGAGTTCATATTCGATGACAATTGTCTTAAAGCTTTTGAAACCCTTAAAGCCACACTTATTTCTGCACCAATCATGCAACCGCCCGATTGGAGGTTACCTTTCGAAATCATGTGCGATGCAAGTGATTACGCTGTAGGCGCAGTTCTTGGACAAAGGAAAGATAAGAAACTTCACACAATTTACTACGCCAGCAGAACGCTAGACTCAGCTCAGATGAACTACGCCACCACTGAAAAAGAACTCTTTGCCGTGGTCTTCGCGCTTGACAAATAAATGTGCGAAATAGAAATTAAAACTGAATGTCCGAGGGTTTTGACCCTTTTGAAATTAAATGAAATTAAAAAACTAATTAATTATTTAATTAAGAAAAGAAATTGTTTTTATGTTTTTTTGGTATTTATGAAGATAAAGAAAATTAAAATTAAGAGGAAACCCTAGTTCTAAATATTTTAATTATTAATAAAAAAAAATATTAAAGTTACTCTAATTTACTAATTAATTAATATGCATGTTTATTTACAAAAATAAATAGTAATAATAATAATAAATAAATGAGAAAAAATTGATTAAGAAAAGGATGAAAAATGTTAAAAACCTAATTCTAGATATTTTTTATTTATTAAGAAAAAAGATTAAAGTTTAAAACCTAAATTAACTAAATTAATTTTTAACATTTATTTACAAAAATATTTTAATAGTGAAATAATACTAATTAAATATATTGTATTTTTTTTTATTTTTCTGTTTTTATTATGAAAAGAATATTATTTTAAGTGAATTAAATAAGAATAAGTAAAAGAATTAGAAAAAAGAAAAGAAAATAGAATTGAAAAATATACAAACCAAGGGGGGTTTTCAGGCCCAAGGGGAGGTTTTTTGAAGTATTCTGGCCCATTAGACAAAAAGTCTTGTTTGACTTTCTGGCATCACGTGCGTGTTCATTGACTCCTGAGTACCGTGGTCTGTATTCTTTGGCCATTGGATTGGGTTTCATGGCCATTTATGTTCTGGCTGTTGGCCATTTGTGTTTTGACCTCAACGTTCCTTAATCTTCTCAGGATGTCTGTCTCGCCATGTATTGGTGTCATGCATAAGTTGTTCTACTTTGGTCATTTGGCTTTTGGCTTTTGGCCATTTGTGTTTTGGCCTCAACGTTCCTTAATGAATCTGCATGGGATCAAGTCTAAATCTGCAGTGTTGAATCTCATGAACACATTAAATAAAATCATAAAATGCAAATAAAGCCAATATATGAAGAAATTTAATGTTTAGGCACAATATGGCATGTATGAATGATTATACCCTTTTGATCATGGAGATCAAACCAATCTTACCCTTACTGGAAAATTAGTGACATGAATGCTTTTATGCCTTTTGGATCATGGAGATCAAGCCAGCCTTACCCTTACTGAAGAAGTAGTGAGGTGTTGGTTTGTAACTGTGATGACTTGTTTGTAGTGAGAGAGGGATTTGTAATAAGGATTTCAAAGTTTTAGGGTTCTTGAAAGAATTTGATATTCTAACAGTGTTGTGGCAAGGTTTTTTCTCTCTTTTTTCTCCTCTCTGGTTTGTGTGAAAAGAAGGTGATTATATAATGGAAATTAGGGTAAAGAAAATGGGCTTTGAATGTGCAATTGGACCTCCAATGTTCACTTGAGTTCGTCACTTTCCAGGCTAAATCACAGGGACTTAAGTGCAATTTTTGAAGTTGAAATGTGAAAACAAAATGTATCCGACATCGAGAACTAACTCCTGTCCGAAAATCGGCTCAATCGGATAAACGGTGAATTAGTTATGAATTTTTGAAGTTTCAGCTCAGACAAACTTATTTTGGGCTCCAGTGTCGACTCTGACACGTTCTTCAATAAAAAACTGGTATTGATCGGTGCATAATTTGGTCTCGACTTTTGAAGCAAAGTTGTATATCTATGAGTCAGTGACCTTGTGTAAAAATATGAGCCCAATCCGATAAAAATTGACCGAGTTATGAATTTTCGAAGTTTCGGCCCAGATGAAATAATATTCAGCATTCAGGATTTTCAGCATGTCACACACTCTGAGCAAAAAACGAAGGCCTTTTGAACACCGTTCGAACTCGATACCTCCTGTGAAAATGTAGGCAACTCAATTTGTGAAATTTTGGCGCCAGAACCAGCTCGATATGATGAAAATCGACCAAGTTATGATTTTCTGAACATGACGCAAATAAACTTCTGTCACAAATTTTCTGTATGAAAATACTTGATAAATCCACATTTTTGAAGACCTTCTGATCGAAATTGGCTTCCAGTTGTTAGAGATGAAAACGTAGATAATGTCAAGACGGAATTTTGGCCATTGGAACGGGTTCAAAACGAGTCACGATCTTCAAGTTATGAATTTTTTAGCGCGTAAAAACTGCACTTTCAGCACACTTTTTCACCATATTTCTTCAAGAAAACTCACACATTCGGATACCTTCTTTAAAGAATTGACTCTTGAACCGAACCTGAATTTGAGAATACGTTATCAGAGATATCTTGGTGAAAGAACACCTGAATATGACGCGCCGGGTTAGACTTGTGAATTTTTCTTGAAATGTCTTGAGAAATATGGGAGGGCAAATTTTGGGGTACAACAGTTGCCCCTGTTCAATCTTCTTAGACCTGAGGATGTAGATTGGATGGCGTGCCTTTCGTAATCCGAAGGTGGAAGATGATTGAACACTAGAGTACCCAGAAATTTGCACTCACATGATAGAGTGTCAGTAGTGTGATGGCGAGAATGGGCTTACAGATGCCATTTGGAGAGATGATGGATAAGAGGATGGGCTTATAGATGCCATCTGGAGACTGTTGATAAGTGGATGGGCTTATAGATGCCATCTGGAGGTGGTCTGTTGAACTGTAATTTTTGTAAGTTGAAAGAGGGAACCTGTGTAGGGTTGCCTGATGATGAGCTCGTGTAAAACTGCATCTTTGGAGTAAGGAAACCTGTGTAAGGTTGACTGATGAGCTCGTGTAAAACTGCATCTTTGAAGGAAGGAAACCTGTGTAGGGTTTACTGATGACGAGTCCGTATAAAACAACGCCTGGAGTTTGAGGAGGGAACCTGTGTGGGGTTACTTTGATGATAAGTCCGTGTAAGACTTCGTCTGAAAATTGAGAAGGAACCGGTGTAGGGTTTCTGATGACGTGTCCATGTAAAACTGCATCTTTGGAAAGAGAGAACCTGTGTAGGGTTTCTTTGACGATAAGTCCGTGTAAAACTACGTCTGGAGAGAGAGAACCTGTGTAGGGTTTCTTCGGGATAAGTTCGTGTAAAACTTCTGGAGGAACCGGTATAGGGTTACTGCAGGATAAGTTCGTGTAAAACTTCTGGATGAACCGGGGTAAGGTCATCTTGAGATAAGTCCGTGTAAGACTTCTTGATGAGCCGGGGTAAGGTCACTGCGGGATAAGTTCGTGTAAAACTTCTGGATGAACCGAGGTAAGGTCATCTTGAGATAAGTCCGTGTAAGACTTCTTCTGAAAGAAAAGGAACCGGTGTAGGGTTACTTTGATGATAAGTCTGTGTAAGACTTCGTCTGAAAATTGAGAAGGAACCGGTGTAGGGTTGCCTGATGATGAGTTCGTGTAAAACTGCATCTGAGGTTGAGAAGGAACCGGCGTAGGGTTGCCTGAGGATAAGCCCGTGTAAGACTTCTTCTGAAAGAAAAGGAACCGGTGTAGGGTTGCCTGAGGATGATCAAGTAGATAATTGTCCTGTTTGGTTTCAGATATTAACCCACGATCAGTCGTCCACAGAATTTTCCTGGCTTGTTACCGGTGTTGATCTGGAACTGTAAAGGTAGCTGGTAATCATCTTTTGATTGACTTTTTCTCTGAAAAGGCAAATTATTAGTCATATGCAATGTCATGATGCATGAACTGCATGATTTTAAGATGTTCTCAAAAGTAAATGAGATTGTATGCCCATGATGCGTATGAAGATGTGATGTTTATGAATGTATTTTCGTCTAGGAAAAGAAATCCTTGACGGATGCCGGGAAGTTCGTTGAATCCTGGGCTGATGTTGAAGAGTAGAGTTCTTCGTTTCCGCTGGGGATGATGATTGCAAGCATAAACCGGTAGGAGAAGATGACTCTGTTGGGGAATAAACTTGTTGGAGAGATTACTCTGAGGGGGATCTACTCTGTAGGGAGAGATACTTCGCTGAGGTTTTGATGATAACTCCGTTGGGGATATCATTGACGAGCTTTGTTGGAAGATCTGATGAACTCCGCTGGGGATAGGAAGACTTCGCCGAGGACGATCTTTCCATGGCCATTAGCTGAGGATAACCTAGTTATATCCTGGTGGGGAAATAACCTTTGAATAAAATCCGGGAGACGCGTTCGTGCTTTGCAGGGGTAAGCTTCCAGAATCTACTGGGGATAAGCTTCCTGCTGGGGAGATAGATTCAACGTTTCTGGGGAAACTTTTTCAGATTGGACTGGGAAATGGCTCCACTTGATGTCCAATATTCCGCCGGGGAACAATCTTAGATCAAGATTGCCGGGGACGTTTGTTAAGAATGTTGGTATACTCCGCTGAGGAATGTTGAGATCTGCTGGGGATAATCCAACTTCCATAAAGCTGACTGAGTAGGCTAACTCTGCTTGGGGAGAGTATCGCTGACTTGCTGGAGATACGATGCCTTGTCCAGGGCTGATTGGAGACCAACTGCTTGGGGAGAGTATGGCTGATTCTTGTCTTACTCTCTGGGGAATTAAGGAATCCTGGTTACATTCTTCAGCCGAACTTACCTTGGTACCTTGGTGGACCGAGCCAATAGATTGCTCAGACAACTCATTATTGCCCCTATTTCTGATGTCGGAGAAGGCACCTGTGGGGGTAATTGACAAATCTTCTGGTAGATAGGTGACGAGATGCCAGGACATAGTCGTACGCTTTGATCCCTAATTTTTGCCTGGACCGCCCTTTTGGGTTTTCAGTCCACCGGGATACCCTTTTTTTGCCCAAGCCGCCTTTTCAGGTTTTCGACTTGCCGGGTGTACAGATTTTTTTTCATTTCATCCCTTATTTTGCCCGAACCCTTTTGGTTCACCGGGAAGCCCTTATTTTTGCCTAGGTGTGTCAACCTAGCGGGTCTTTGATTTTGCATAGTATTTTTTCGACTATATCCATGCTCTCAGAGAGCAGGGAGTTGTCACTGTCAGTAGTATTGCATTCCCGTACCACTAGAAGATGTCTGATCAGGCAAGATTCGTTGTCGGAATGCCCCAGGTGATCTAGATGGAGATTTGCCCCAAGCTGGTTGGCCTTTTGAGAGATTCTCTGAATCTTGGTTGGACTGCCCCAGATGATGGACACTGATCATGCCATGCCCCTTGATTGGGAGTGTTTCTTCCACTGGAGGTGACTCTTTTGTTGAGAAGACCTTCGTTCATCGGATATTCACTGCGCAAAGTTCTCTGATGTTCAAACAAATAATCATATGCAAACAATGTTATCTTAAGAATGCAAAGCTTATGTCTGTCTTGAAATTTTTGAAAATGCATTTTTCAATAAAAGCAAGTGAGTTTTTTTTTGTAAACTGTGATGTCAACTCGTTATTTTACCGCAAGCCTTAAGGAGTCAGGATACCTTTCGTAACAGTATGCTTTCGAACTAACCCATGCTTCAGCTAGGACTTTTAAGGGTTATAACGTGGCCTGGTTCACGGTTCAAGAAACAAAGGATAAAGGCTCAAATTTATTTATACCCACCCGTTCTTCGTGATGTTCTTCAATCCTAAACTTAGCTAATCGTGCGTTAGACCTTGTTGAGTCTTTGCTTTGATATACCAGTGACGGTTCGGATACTGACGATTTATTTTGATTAGGCAGTCATTTCCTTTTTTTGTTGAGGGTTTGTAGGACCTCTTTCTTTTTGATTTCGTTATCCCTATTTTTTGCCTGTACTGTTTCTTTTGTGGAATTACAGTCAGCGGGATGCCCCAGTTTTGTAAGTCTCCTTCATAGGTTTTGACTTATTGAGCTTTTTATTTTGATAGATAATGACTGCCTGTCTTTATGATTATTCGGAACCATCACCATCTTTTGGTTTGGAAAGACTCCTTTGGTGCCGTTCGTTATGCACTTGGATCAGCTGAGAGAACTACCCTGCCCCAGGTTATGATTAAGGGTTTTAATTTTCGAAAAGAAAAACTCCAACTTCTTTGGCTCAAAGGGGTTGACGAGGGATTATCTTCCTTATAACTCCAGTGTTTAGGAATTAAAACAATGCCTGTACCTCATCAGCGGGGACTATTCAAAAGCATACTGTAGATTGTGGTATCGTTTTTGTCATCCTCCCTCAAGAGGCTTAGAATTATTAATTGAGAGTTGAGCATCAATAAAAGCAATTTTAAGCATAATAAACACAATTACTTCAAAACAGACACGTCTAATGCATTAATGAAATAATAATGTTTAACATGAATAAATGTTTGAACAATCAAAAGAAAATTACAAATTGAAAATTCTAATGAACAAAAGACATTCTCGATGATTTGGTGTAGGATCAGTGTTCAAACTTGACCTCTTAGGCATCAATCAAGTCTTGGATCTTGTTCTTCAAGGTCCAACAGTCGTCGGTGTCATGTCCGGGACTGTCAGAATGGTAGGCACATCTCACACCCGGGTTGTACTTGGGAGAGGAAGTATCAGGATTTTGAGGAGGATCCTTTAGTGTGATCAGTTTCGCCTTCAACAATTATTGTAGTGCCTGAGACAAAGGCATGCTGATGTCAGTATACTTCCTATCTTGATACTTTATCCTACGCGTATTGCTCTTTCTTTGTTGAACAGGCACGAAATCAGAGATCTGGATTGCCCCTACATCATGACGACCCTTTTTACCATGTATAACATTGGACTCCTTCTTCCCACTGTGGGGATTTTTCTGAGCATCAGCAGGTGCGGTTTCTTGAATCTTCCCCGACTTGACACCAGCTTCAATTCTCTCCCCAGTCAAGATAAGATTTGTGAACCCAGCAGAAGAATTCCCAATCAGATGATTGTAGAATGGACCAGACAAAGTCCCCAAGAACATGTCAACGAGCTCCCGGTCAGTTAGAGGTGGTTGTACCCTTCCAGCAAGGTCTCTCCATTTTTGGGCGTACTCATTAAAACCTTCACCCGTCCCCAGTGACATACCCTGGAGTTGGGTACGCGTAGGAGCGAGGTCGGCATTATACTGGTACTGCTTGTAGAATGCAGTGGCCAAGTCCTCCCAGCTGCGGATGTTGGCTCCATTCAGTTGATAGAACCAGTCGAGTTGAGTTCCCGACAGACTATTCTGAAAGAAGTGAATCCACAAATTCTTGTCAGCCGTGTAGGGCTGGATCCTCCTTGTGTAAGACCTGAGATGCAGCTTAGGACAGGATGCCCCGTCATACTTGGCAAAGGCAGGTGCCTTGAATTTATGTGGGATCACCAACCCAGAAGACAGACCTAGATCTTCGAAGTCTAGGCCGGGCACTTTTTGTATCTCCATGGCACTTAGCCGGTCTTATAACTGTTTATACATGTCCTCAGCTGGAGGGTACTGTTCATCATTGAATTCTGTCTCGTTGTCGGAGACCACTGGACTAGGAACCTCTCTCTCATGGGGACTGTCCTTTCCAACAGATGGGGTAGTCTGCTCAGCTTCCTTTAGTGATCCATTCCCAGATTTGCGTCTCGGGTTGAACAGCACAGTCCTCTTCTTCTTCTTTTTCAAAAGCAGGGTCTTTAGATCTTGTTGCCCCTGGGATAGACTCATGATCAACTCTTGGAACTAGGCGTTCTGAGCCTTGAGGGCCTTGATGGATTGCTCAGTAGATGACTCAGGATTCATGATGATCAGCTGAAATAAACAGCGAAGAAGGTAAGCAACCTGTAAAAGGGATACCTGTAATGAAATGATATGTATGTATGCATGCAATTTTTTCAAGGATCTCGCGGGGTAAACAAGAAATTTGTTAGAGTTTGAATTTTGTAGCTTGATGGAAGGCACTTCATGTTGCTGAGAATCCTTCTTCAAGAGTCAAGGCTCACCATATCGAGTGGGTCATAGCCTCTGACAATCTTGGCTCGGGGAACCTTCTTCAAGTGTCAAAGCTCACCATATCAAGTGGGTCATAGCCCCTGACAATCTTGGCTCGGGGAAGCTTCTTCAAGTGTCAAAGCTCACCATATCAAGTGGGTCATAGCCTCTGACAACCTTGGCTCGGGGAACCTTCTTCAAGTGTCAAAGCTCACCATATCAAGTGGGTCATAGCCTCTGACAACCTTGGCTAGAGGAAAATAAACCCTCCTTGCCCCTTGCTAGCCGTTTGATTCATCATGACCTGCATCACAAGCCCTTGAGATCCTTGAAATGGATTAGTCTTTATGCAGGATGTATGCAATGGTATGATGGTATGCTATGCATGGAGTAATGTAGGTAAACCCTGTTATGAGTCCAGATTAAGGACTGTAAACAAAACCTGCAACGAACTCATAGGTAAGATAACAAGCATGCAAGTAGTCAAGTTTTAAGGCACAAAAGTCACACAGAGAGCCCTTAGAGTTTAGGCCAGCATGGAGTTCAGGTATTACCCTCTTTCAGTTGGTTGGTTAAGACCTGTCCTATCAGAAGTAACCGGGTTCTTAGAGGTTCCCAATATCACTGACTACCCTCAATCGGTCATAACTCCAGCGTCGCAATCTTTTCTTGCGGCCAGAACCATCGCGAGAGTTTAGCCTCAATGGGTGTAGCATACTGCTACTGTTCTATTGGCCAAGTTTGGTCATTTAAGGTTCTAAGGTCGGTTGGTGCTTAACGACTCCTCAGAAGACCCATATTCTCCTCGTTGCGACACAAGGGATATCGGTACAGACCAAGGTGCCACACCAACGTAGCCACTGCTTCACCCATGTCGGTCTACGCCGGACAGGTCCCTCACAGCTTATGCTACCTAACAGGGTATCCCCAGATCTGGGTTAGGATCTATGAAACTCCAAGACAATGCCCATAACAATAAAGCAAACAAAACACAACAATTGAAAACACAAGTATGAGCTATCCTAAGGTACACCTCACTTTAAAATATTCCCCAGCAGAGTCGCCAGTTCTGTGATCGGTAGATTTAGAACTGACTGTTTAACGCTGGTTCGCGAAATGTCGCGGAAGCAAGAGTCGCCACTGTCTTTTATTTTCTCCAACATGGACAGGACAAAAGCACAGCAAAATTCCTTATGAGATAGTTTCTCGGTTCGGGAGGTAGATTTATAGAAAGGGAAGGTGTTAGCACCCTTTCTATCCATGGTTATCCATGGGCTCTTAGATACTTGCTCATTGTGTTTTCAAAAGATGTTTGCTTTTCAATAGTGAGTGGGTTTAAAAAAGTTTCGTTGAAAGATTTCTGAATGACTCTTGTATCAGTCCTCAAGAGTGTTTGAAAAATTATTTTGAAAGCTTTTTGAAAGTGTCGGTGTGAAAAGAGTTTGATTTGTTTTTGAATAGAGCAAGTATCTACGAGTCATCTACCTACGCTAAGGAATTAGGCTGTGTAAATGTCTTTAAGGTAGTGCCATCCCACCATTGAGAGATAGGTAGCACCACCGTTAGAGGTATTCAGGTCAATTCGTTTGTAGGGACAGTGTGGTCACCAGAGCAACAGTAGGACACCTTAGAAGCTACCCTTATGCCATTGATCCTTTTTTATTCCGAGGCAACCGTTTCGAGGCAACTGGATCATGTTATGGACATAAGGACTTACTAAAATGTCCTATACTCGACGACCACGTTTCGAAGGCAAGGCAACAAGTGAGGCGTACCCTAGAAGTGGTATGTGAATTTGTGTGTTGTTTTCAGTTTAACAGTTATCTTTGATCATTGTATTGTGAGCTACGCTTGTTTTTAATTAACCATACATTCTTTCATGCAATTTAGAATTTAAGAGTGCGGAAATTTAAATGCGGAAAGATAAATCCTACGCTATTACAAGGCGCGGGTCTATACATCGCCAAAATACAAAGACCCGTTTTTGATAAAATGCGGAAAGTAAATAAATACCTAATTACTATTACAATCCTTGAGCAGTTACATAATATTCGAAAAGAAAATAAATGTGCGAAATAGAAATTAAAACTGAATGTCCGAGGGTTTTGACCCTTTTGAAATTAAATGAAATTAAAAAGCTAATTAATTATTTAATTAAGAAAAGAAATTGTTTTTATGTTTTTTTGGTATTTATCAAAATAAAGAAAATTAAAATTAAGAGGAAACCCTAGTTCTAAATATTTTAATTATTAATAAAAAAAAATATTAAAGTTACTCTAATTTACTAATTAATTATTATGCATGTTTATTTACAAAAATAAATAGTAATTATAATAATAAATAAATGAGAAAAAATTGATTAAGAAAAGGATGAAAAATGTTAAAAACCTAATTCTAGATATTTTTTATTTATTAAGAAAAAAGATTTAAGTTTAAAACCTAAATTAACTAAATTAATTTTTAACATTTATTTACAAAAATATTTTAATAATGAAATAATACTAATTAAATATATTGTATTTTTTTCTTCTGTTTTTATTATGAAAAGAATATTATTTTAAGTGAATTAAATAAGAATAAGTAAAAGAATTAGAAAAAAGAAAAGAAAATAGAATTGAAAAATATACAAATCAAGGGGGGTTTTCAGGCCCAATGGGAGGTTTTTTGAAGTATTCTGGCCCATTAGACAAAAAGCTTTGTTTGACTTTCTGGCATCACGTGCGTGTTCATTGACTCCTGAGTACCGTGGTCTACATTCTTTGGCCATTGGATTGGGTTTCATGGCCATTTATGTTCTGGCTGTTGGCCATTTGTGTTTTGGCCTCAACGTTCCTTAATCTTCTCAGGATGTTTGTCTCGTCATGTATTGGTGTCATGCATAAGTTGTTCTACTTTGGCCATTTGGCTTTTGGCTTTTGGCCATTTATGTTTTGGCCTCAATGTTCCTTAATGAACCTGCATGGGATCATGTCTAAATCTGCAGTGTTGAATCTCATGAACACATTAAATAAAATCATAAAATGCAAATAAAGCCAATATATGAAGAAATTTAATGTTTAGGCACAATATGACATGTATGAATGATTATACCCTTTTGATCATGGAGATCAAACCAATCTTACCCTTATTGGAAAATTAGTGACATGAATGCTTTTATGCCTTTTGGATCATGGAGATCAAGTCTGCCTTACCCTTACTGAAGAAGTAGTGAGGTGTTGGTTTGTAACTGTGATGGCTTGTTTGTAGTGAGAGAGGGATTTGTAATAAGGATTTCAAGGTTTTAGGGTTCTTGAAAGAATTTGATATTCTAACAGTGTTGTGACAAGGTTTTTTCTCTCTTTTTTCTCCTCTCTGGTTTGTGTGAAAAGAAGGTGATTATATAATGGAAATTAGGGTAAAGAAAATGGGCTTTGAATGTGCAATTGAGCCTCCAATGTTCACTTGAGTTCGTCACTTTCCAAGCTAAATCACAGGGACTTAAGTGCAATTTTTGAAGTTGAAATGTGAAAACAAAATGTAGCCGACATCGAGAACTAACTCCTGTCCGAAAATTGGCTCAATCGGATAAACGGTGAATTAGTTATGAATTTTTGAAGTTTCAGCTCAGACAAACTTATTTTGGGCTCGAGTGTCGACTCTGACACGTTCTTCAATAAAAAACTGGTATTGATCGGTGCATAATTTGGTCTCTACTTTTGAAGCAAAGTTGTATATCTATGAGTCAGTAACCTTGTGTAAAAATATGAGCCCAATCCGATAAAAATTGACCGAGTTATGAATTTTCGAAGTTTCGGCCCAGATGAAATAATATTCAGCATTCAGGATTTTCAGCGTGTCACACACTCTGAGCAAAAAACGAAGGCCTTTTGAACACCGTTCGAACTCGATACCTCCTGTGAAAATGTAGGCAACTCAATTTGTGAAATTTTGGCGCCGGAACCAGCTCGATATGATGAAAATCGACCAAGTTATGATTTTCTGAACATAACGCAAATAAACTTCTGTCACAAATTTTCTGTACGAAAATACTTGATAAATGCACATTTTTGAAGACCTTCTGATCGAAATTGGCTTCCAACTGTGAGAGATGAAAACGTAGGTAATGTCAAGACGGAATTTTGGCCACTGGAACGGGTTCAAAACGAGTCACGATCTTCAAATTATGAATTTTTTAGAGCGTAAAAACTGCACTTTCAGCACACTTTTTCACCATATTTCTTCAAGAAAACTTACACATTCGGATACCTTCTTTAAAGAATTGACTCTTGAGCCGAACCTGAATTTGAGAATACGTTATCAGAGATATCTTGGTAAAAGAACACCTGAATATGACGCGCCGGGTTAGACTTGTGAATTTTTCTTGAAATGTCTTGAGAAATATGGGAGGAAAAATTTTGGGGTACAACACACGCTGCTATCAGATATTTACTTGCCAAGAAAGATGCAAAACCCAGACTCCTCCGATGGATCTTACTTTTACAAGAATTCGACTTGGAAATTAAAGATAAGAAAGGAACCGAAAACGTCGTAGCGGATCATTTATCCCGTTTAGAAGGTATAAAATCCGAACAAGTGCCAATTAACGATGATTTTTCGTATGAACATCTGATAGCACATATGATAAGCGACCTAGCTCAATTGGATTTAAATAAACCAGAAGCTAAAGAAGTCGTGGAAGCCATCGACATGACCATAGGATTGCCTTGGTATGCTGACATCGTTAATTATTTAGCTGTCGGAGCGCTTCCACCTGACTTAACTTACCAACAGAAAAAGAAATTCTTCCATGATCTCAAGAGTTACTATTGGGACAAACCACTTTTATTTAAACGAGGACCTGATGGAATTTTCCGCCGGTGTATACCCGACGAAGAAATAGAAAACGTCATTTCCCATTGTCATTCATCTCCTTATGGCGGACATACTAGCACCTCTAAAACGTGTGCCAAAATTCTCCAAGCCGGCCTTTTCTGGCCTAACCTGTGGAAGGATGTCCACATCACTGTTAAAAACTATGATCGATGCCAACGCACCGGTAATATTTCAAGACGCGATGAAATGCCTCAGAAAGGAATACTTGAAGTTGAAATCTTTGATGTTTGGGGAATAGATTTTATGGGACCTTTCCCATCTTCTTTTGGAAACAAGTTTATACTCGTCGCTGTCGATTACGTTTCAAAATGGATCGAGGCAATAGTTTCTCCTACAAATGACACACGAGTAGTGATAAAGCTTTTCAAGAATATAATTTTCCCGCGTTTTGGTGTTCCCCGACTTGTTATCAGTGACGGTGGATCTCATTTTATTTCGAAGATATTTGATAAATTACTATCTAAATATGGAGTGAAACACCGCGTAGCAACACCTTATCATCCGCAAACTAGCGGACAAGTCGAAGTTTCGAACAGAGAGATTAAACAAATATTAGAAAAAACTGTCGCGATATCTCGAAAAGATTGGTCATCCAAGCTTAACGAAGCTTTATGGGCTTATAGGACGGCTTACAAAACTCCTATCGGAACTACACCTTTCAAACTTGTTTACGGAAAATCATGTCATCTCCCGGTAGAATTAGAGCATAAAGCTTATTGGGCGATAAAGACACTCAATATTAATTACACTGCTGCTGGCGAGAAACGAATCCTCGATTTACATGAACTGGAAGAATTAAGACTAGACGCTTACGAAAACGCTAAAATATACAAAGAACGAACTAAAAAATGGCACGATCAGCATTTATCGCGGAAAGAATTTAGTGTGGGAGATGTCGTACTTTTATTTAATTCTAGACTTAGACTCTTCCCTGGAAAACTTAAATCTAGATGGTCCGGTCCTTTCGAAATTACAAGAGTTTTTCCTAGCGGAGCGGTAGAAATTAAGGATAGAAATAGCGCCCCGTTTATTGTAAACGGGCAGCGGTTAAAACAATATCATCTTATAGATAATAGAGATTATACGAATAAGCTTAAACTCGTAGAACTGCTACCTATTTCTCCCGACTAATCTTTCACTAGGTATTTCGTCAAGCTTATGACGTTAAAAACAACGCTTCATGGGAGGCAACCCATTTTATTTGTTTTTACCTGCTATTTTGTTTGTATTATTTGATTTTGCTTGTTATATAAGTATTTTTCATTTTTTTTAAAACTTTTATGAAACTGCTGCTGATTTCAAAACAATTTTACTTGCCACAGGATTTCTGAATAGTCTTTTTCTCTTTACTTTCTCCTCTACTCTGTTTCCCCGCTTTGTTTTTGCTATGGCTCCTCCACATAACTTTATGGAAACCACCTTTAGAGGTAGAAACCAACGAAGAAGATTTGAGGCTTTGTCTCAGCGAGACATCAGTTTAACCCTGTATCACGATGAACCCACTATGGACTCTTTAGGCATTATTGACAGTATTTACTACATGTTTAACCAGTTGGGATGGGAGAAAGCCCACCTGAAAAATAGGTTTATCACTTACCGAGAACTTACCCTTGAGTTCTTGAGTTCTCTAGTTTACATCCCTGAACACGGTGTCGGAGCCCGAAAAGGAATCATTACCTTCAGACTTTTTGGTATTGAGTTCACCTATAACCATAGGGACTTAGCTGCTTTATTAGGATTCCCCAGCGGACCCCTAGCTTTTACTACCCCTGAGGCCGATTTATTGGATTTTGAGCTGGATTACTTCTGGGGTACTTTAACTGGAAACTATCACCCTGACCCAGAAAGTATGGATAACAATGAGATACATAACCCAGCCATCCGTTATTTCCATAGGATTCTTGCCCACACTCTGTTTGGAAATGAACAAAATCAAAATGCTGTATCCAAGGATGAATTATCTCTGCTCTATTGTATGAATCTAGGACGCCCTGTCAATGCTGTCCCACTCCTGATGAAGACCTTTACCCGCATTAGTGAGGACCCTAATGTTCATGTCAGTGTGGGAGGATTAGTTACAATGATTGCACATGCTCTTGGACCTCGTTACCAACTTAATAATTGTGCACCATTTGGATCAATTAGGCCTATGAATATTGATTTCTGTTTCAACAACTGGATAATAGGAAATTTAGGCCCTGCACCTTATGATTACCTGATCAGAAACGAAGTTGTTACTCTTTTTACCCTTCCGAACCATGCCCGAATAAGTGTCCATAACCGTGAAAATTGGTTGTACGAATTGAATCCACCCGACCATCCTTCGACACCAGAAACACCACAATCATATTTTGTTGCTAATAATTTCATGTCTGAAAACGAAACAGATCCTGAAACTCCTCCTGGTTACCATGACTTTACAAATATGGCTGAAGCACAAGTAGCCCCTGATATAAACCAAGGAGAATATACTACACAATTAAACACCATTCTGACCACTTTGGATGCTTATAAAACTGACATTGATGGAATAAAGAATGAGTTGAAGACTATGCGTTTGGATCTTATTGGTTTAACTGACATCCCGGTGGAGCAATTCTATAACATCACCCAAGCTTTAGAGTTATTAAAAGAAAAGATTGGATGAAGCAGTTTTTAGTTTCTTAGTTTCTCAGTTTTCAGTTTTTCAATTCTTAGTTTTTAGATTTTTTCCATTCTGCTTTGTTTCTAGGTAGTTTCAATTTTTTGTTAAATTACTGCATTTCAATTTACAAGTCATTTATTTTCTGTCAAAAAGAACAAGTTACTCAATTTGAATTAATGCGATTGTTTGTTTTCAATTTTAAACTTACAATCATTATGATGCTTACAATGTTTTATGGTTTTCTACTCTATTGCGAATTATATATATTGGATTATATGTTGAATAAATTAATGTTGTGTTTATGTTGGAATTCCTGAGATGTTCTTCCTGCTATAAAAATATATACTTTGTGTAACTGTGTTCTGTTCTGTTCTGTAAAAAAATTCGCAAAATTTGTAGCTGCCACGATCGTAATCCACCCCCACGACCGTAACGCGCCTTTCAGAGCGTTACGCTCGTCAGCTTGGTGTTATGACCGTAACACGGGCTACATCAGTAACCCTGTTAGCAGAACGTTCCCTTTTTCTTCTTCCCTGAACCTTTCTCTCTTCTTCTTCCATAACTCCCCATTAACCCCATTCAACCCACCATTAATCCCTATCAATTTTCAAACTTCCACTATCTCCTTCCACCATATATACATCCATTATCCGTATCATCTTCTCATTCTCTCATTCACCAACCACAACCCTTCTCACTCAAACACTCTTGCATACAAATGGCGAACAATCTCCAACCCATTCCTGGAATTACCCTACGAAATGGCGAAGCAGGTGAAACTCAGTGCACACGGTTCTTGAAGTTCCAACGCCGAGGCATCCATCCTACGAGGTTCGTCGACATTGACTGCCTCTGAAACCTTGGGTTACTTGAAAGTGTCCAACACCTACTACAGAATGTCAACCTTTGGACCCTACGTAGCCAGCCACAACCAACGTACGAGAATCTCACCCTTGAGTTCCTCAGTTCATTTTGCTACATTACTCCAAACGGCCCAAGAAATCAACTTACCGGTGTGGTAAGGTTCCTCATTTTCAGCACCGAACACGAGTTCTCTCAGAATGCATTCGGTCGCCTACTAGACTTCTGTACTGATGAAGGCGCTCACCTACGTGTGCCTGACACCTTTCATGAGGAATCCTTCAACCTTTGGCATAGCTTGACCAATAATCGGGCTAACTCATACGATTACCTCAATGCTACCCAAATCCACAACCCCGCCATTCGCTACTTCCACCGCATCTTATCCAACACCATCTTTGCAAGGGATAGTAACCACAAGCTCAACTCCAAGGAGCTATTTTTCATGCATTGTGCATTCTCGGGTAAGAAAATTAATGCCGCACCTTTCCTCCTGGCCCATATTCACTCCATCTGCAACAGAGGCGACAAACCTTTCTATTTTGGAGGGCTTGTCACTTCTCTTGCTTTAGCACTAAACCATGGTGACACCCTTGCTCATCTGCCATCCCGACCACCGGTCCTGCTTACTTTGGATCATTGCAAATCAGCCCACCTCATCCACGAGCGGGACGACGGAAAATTCCATCCAGTGATACAGAACCGAGTTTACACTAACATTGTTTTGCCTTGCAGGGACCAAATCGACCCTCAGAACCGAGTCAACTGGCTATTTAACCTTGAAGACCCTGAAGGCCCTGCTGCTGCTCAAGAAGAACCTCATGTCGGCCCCGCTGATGAGATGCAGGAAGAACTGGATCGAGCTGTTCCCGTGCCTGACATTCCTGAGTCGTCCTCTTCTGCACCACCTCCTTTTACTATGGAGGACGTCCTCAGAGCCCTCCATCAGCAAAATCAGATGGCTGTAGCTCTTGAAAGAAAACATCAGGAGCGTTTCGACGCCTTACACGCGCAAAATGCCCAAATCTTGAGTGGTCAACGCTCGACGAATGAAAGGCTTGATGAAGTGCTATGTGAGCTTAATGCTTTAAGGATGGATGTTACATATCTTGGACCCCAGGGCACTGACTCTGAAGCTACTCCTTCTAGAAGGTCACGAACCCGAAGCCGCCATGGTCGCCAGTAGTTTTACCTTTTCTTGTTGTTTTCCTTGTTTTTCCGATGTATTTTTCCTTTAACCTCGCCATTATATCATAACATTGAGACAATGTTTGATATAGTGTGGGAGGAGCACTGCATCCTTAATTTCAGAACGAGTAATTTCATTTCTATTTCAGTTATATTTCGTTATTTCATTTTCTCCCCGTTTTATTTAGCCATACCAAAAATTTTCGCCTTTTATATTCGCATAACCGTTAGTTACCTACTTTAACTGAAATCTTAGTTAGAAGGCCGAGAGCGATCCAACGAGAACTATACGATTATGACACCTTCGACTCCCTACTTACGCGAATCGTCTCCATTTTCGTTATACCAATACTTTGAGTTTTAAGTTTTAAATTAGCCCCTAGTAGTTTATATTAGCAGTCGGCACCAGTCTTAACACAAACCACGTGGAAATTCGATGAACATAAGTGGATGATCTTGCAAATTGATTTAAATAGAATGTTACATGCTTTAAGGAAATAGGTATTGCACCAATTAAATTGGGCGATCCTCACCCGATCGTTTAATCCAACGGATGCAAAAGCTTCTACCAAGTAACATGAGAATCCATTGTCTAGGTGGTTCAGAAGTATCTGGTACTGAACTCGGTAGGGCAGACTACGGTTTGATCCCCCGCATCTTGCAATTGGATAAAAGAGTTTGCCACATAATTGTGCCAGAAGCCGTCGTGTTTTGATCAGAACCACTAACCAGCTATTCCACTACGTGCGTGCAAGGATAATGGGCTTAATGTGATTGCGCAAGAACGAAACCGGGTGAAATATGAACGAGAAACCTTGAGTTGAATTATAACGGTATAATTGGACGTTTAGTTTAAAATGGATAGTCGTCGACTAGCTTGTTGCTTGTGTCATTTACGTATCGTTGTTGTTTCATTCGATTTTCTCGGCCGAACTAACTTAGGATTTCTTGAAATTATTTGAAAACGAAAGGTATACTAGTTATGTGCGTTTATAAAAACTTGTCCGATATTTTTAATTGATTATTTTGCTTGAGGACAAGCAAAGGTTTAAGTATGGGGGAATTTGATAACACGAAATTGTATCGTTTATTTTCCATGAAATTTACTCGTTCTGTATTATTTTGACCCGATTAATTCCTGAATATTTCGAGTTTGTCATTACTTTTTGCAGGTATTCATAACTCAGCTCAAAACAGAAGAAAACATGAAACAATGCAAGAAAGCATCAAAAGAATAGAAGAAAAAGATAAATCTGTCAAGAATTACAGATTTTGTAGCTGTGACGGTCGTAACGCATCTGCCACGACCGTAAGCCATCATGAAGCGTGTTACGACCGTAACACAGCTGCCACGACCGTAACACGGGGAAACACCAAACCTGCTCGTAACGCCTCAGTGACGAACGTAACGCGTATATCAGTTATTTGAAAGTGTAGATCGTGGCAAAGCAAAACAGAAGTAGTTTTCAAACTCCTTAATTCTCTCCAGTCAAACCCCACGTTCACCACTTCTTCCTCAACTACCCACGTTCCTACATTTGTGGAGATTTTTAAGGAAAGCTTCGTTACAAGTCTTCAAGCCAACTGCCAAATTCATTCCTCTATAAATACCTCAACATTCAACGTTAGAAGTACAGAGATTTTTACAGTTTACTTGTGCGGAAGCTCTGCCGAAATCAAAACCATTATTCCTTCAGTTGTTATTTTTCTGCATTCGTTTATTTCTGTTCTTTTAATTTCATTGCCCAAATAATAATTTCCAACATCAGGAAATTATTATTATAGTTTAGAATTTATTGTTCAAGCCTCAGAATTTGTCATATTACCGATACCAAGTTCGAGTTTCCGATTTGTGGAAGAGGGATTAAAGTATTGGCTTTATTTTCAGGTTTCTATTTTGGAGTTGTATTACATACCTTTTAATTAATTAATGCATGTTTAATTTATTATTTATAATGTCCAATCTATATTTGTTTGTTTTTATTTCCAGTACGTTCATTATAATTTCCATGGTTAGCTAAACCTTTAGCGTCGATATGGGATAGTAAGAGACATTAGGCATCTGATCAAACTTAGGCTAAAACTTTAATCAACTTAACTCTGGTTATAACTTTTTATGTTTAATAATAAAACCTTTGTTATGAAAGTAAGAAGAGTAAATAGGTTAGATCGAGACCATGAAAGTGTGAGGTCTTTAACCGGATAGCTAAAGTTAGGCATTTGATTTAAATACAGTGAAAGCGCTTTAAACCAAATTAGAATTAATTAAGTTTCTAAAAAATACTTCTAAACACTTATAGGCTAGCGAAAGCAGGTATAGGGCTTTAGACGTATAATCCGAGATAAGACCATGAAAGTGTGAGTTAAGGGTTTTTAAACTGATTAATTCTACAGATAAACCAAGTTGACCATTCCTATATGCCTAGGTCCGATTAGCTCCTTTAGGTCGACTCTATTGCATACCGACCATTTCATTTTATAATTACTTTAAAATAAATTAGTTTACCTTCCTTAACCTTCCCAAAACCAAACGTGACAATTTCCGCCTTAGCTAAACTAGCATTACTTTCCCGCACTAGAGTGATTACAAAGTCCCTGTGGATTCGACAATATTTTATTACTACCGTGATAGGCTGTGCGCTTGCAGTTAAGATACCGTCAGACATTAAGTCGATCGCAGACACATCAAGCCACAGGGACAATACCATTTCGCCTAACCTATGGTCATGATGTAGTGTTACCAGTAGAAATCCACTTACAGGCGACAAGGATTCAAATACATCACGAGATCCCTTCTGAAGTCTATTGGAACATGATGTTGGATGAACTAGTAGACTTAGACGAAGAAAGGTTGAAAGCTTTGGATCTTTTGAGACTACAGAAGAAGCGAGTCGAGAAATCCTACAATCGAAGGGTAAAGTTCAAGATGTTTCAGCCTGAAGATCTAGTTTGGAAAGTAATACTCCCAATGGATCGAAAAGACCGAAACTTGGGAAATGGTCCCCTAAGTGGGAAGGACCTTTTAAGATTGTGCAAGCTTTCTCAGGTGGAGCCTATGAGATCGAAGAGTTAAGCGAAGATCGAATACTCTTGAAGGTAAATGGTAAATACTTGAAAACGTATAGAACTATGCTTCAAGAGATAAAAATAAATAATATATAATCACTAATTATAAAGAATTCCAAAATGGAATCTTAAATAATTTTCATTAAAGGTGCCAAAATGGCTCTGAAATTGTTACAAGAAGTGATTGCATAATAGAGAGAAACAAGATTTAGAAGGGAAGATTAGCTTTAATCTGGAGATACTTGATCCTTTGCAATTCTAGCCTTCGATCACATAGAGCTTTTGATTGGTGATGGGTTTCGAGCTTAGCATCCAGAGATTGAGCCCGATCGACATGTCTTAACCCTTCAGCCAATTCTTCTTGGCTTTCTGACTCATTGTTCACAGCAAGAAGCTCCTCTTTCTTTTTTTCGTTGGCAGTGAGTTTTGCTTCCAACTCTACAATCTGTGCTCTCAACTGAACATTGTCTTGATCAATCTTCTCGTCCTCCTTTTGCCTAGCCTCCTGGGCCTTCGACAAGTCCTTTACTCTAGAAGTGGATTCAGTGGCAGCATGCCAAGTAGCAGCCACTTGGCCATTGGCTTCCTCAATATCACGATTAAGGATTCTCTGACGATTGAAGTCTGCTGATACTTGATCGACAATAGAGAGTAAATCCAAGATTACACTGGCTACATCCGGAGGGGAAATAAGAAGATCGACAGCTTTCAAGATAGTCTTTAGATAGGAAGGAGATGTCGGTTCCCCATCTAAAGTTAACATCAAATCTCTTTTAAAGATTTGTGCTTTAACCTTTTGAAGAGCCTCGTCGAGAGGGGAAGTCGAGGTAGATCTTCCAGATGCAGTCGAGGCACTGCAATCAGGGTAACTCTCTCGACCCTCCAAAATTGCAGTCAGATAACCTAACGGATTTTGTTGCTTCAGTAAAGCCAAATCCTCTTTGGTTTTGGATCCCGTCGAAGGGATGCTTGCGTTGGCTGTAATAACCACGTTAGCTACTTGAGTAGGAATTGCCTCAGTACCTGGAGGATTTTGGTTCCCTTCAGCAAGAACTTCTTCACCCTTAGCTTCTGGGATCTCTACATTTTCCCTCTCTGTTTCAGTTTCGACGCCAGGGATACCTTCCTCCTCAGTCTCTTGCACTTCGACCAGAGGAATCCTAATCTCCTCTTGGCTTCCATCAGCTTCTTCTTCATCAGCTTCTTCTATGGTTTCGTGTTGGGGTTCAGAAGTCTGATTTACTTCGTCAGCTGAACTCATAAAGGAGTCTTTCGCTGAAGAGGGCCTGTAGGTAGGATTCTCGTCACTATTCAAGCAAGTGGTTGAATCCTCGACATGAGTAGGATTTCATGTCGAAGTGCCAGCAGTGTCCTGGAAAATAGAAAGAATTTATTTCTTTTAGAATCGTCACAAAGTAAAAGAGAGTGAGAGAAGTACATAACAAGCTGTCAAAGTAGATACCTGTACTGGGATTTCAGCACCAGGACTAGAGTTGTCACTTTCACTAGGATTGTTTAACCTAGCGATTACCTCTTGTTCAGTGGGTTCATTGATGATGACAGGAGGTAGCCTCCCAGCCGTAGTTTTAATCCTGATTTTTGGACGGGTTTCGACGGCATGAGTTGGTTTTTTCAATCTTCGTCTCTGCAAAGGAACAGGTGGAGACTCCTCTTCTTCATCGCTAGAGATTTGGATCTCTTGAACCTTCCTTTTTTTCGGGGTAAGTTTCTGGATACCCAGGAAATCAAGTCGAAGAGGTCAGGACCTTTGTTAGATAAAAAATGAGGATTCGAAGAAAAAATATATACCTTAGGAGAAGGGTTGACAGTAGAGTCTCCCCCTTTTGTACTCTTAGTGGTTTTCTTCGAGGTAACCCTCTTGACAGCTAAACAGGAGGCAAAACAGCTATAGTTAATTAGGTGTTGAAAAACAAATCTAAGACGAAGGGATGGAAAAAGGGATACCTTTTTTGACTCTGTCGAGAACCAGCTTGAATGCCTCACGTAGATGGTGGGTGAAGTCTTTCTCATCGAAGAACTCCTCATCATAATAATGTTTCCACCACGTCTCAAAAGTGACAGAGTTCAGAAAATGAAGGTTAAAGTCGAACAGGGTCAGTGTAGTTCGACCAGAATACCTACCAATATGCTTGGTAGCGGCATCCTCTGAGTAATATGCATTATAAAAAAGCAGCAGCTTCTCTCGAGGGTAAATAGGCGAAGGAAGCGATTGAGCAATGCCAAACTGTCGAGAGACAAGATTTGGTTGATAAGCAATTAAGCTCAATTGGTTCTTCGAGCTCTTAAATCTTAAAGGCATGATCCTGGGGCGGAGAAACGCTTCCCACATGCACACGAACTCATCAGTCACGTCATCTTCTTCATCTGAAGGATATGGTCTAGTGAACTATTCTGGGCCAACTTTTCGACTGGAAAAGGGAGCCATAGTCGAAACAAAGCTCTTTCGCTCTGCAAATATCATTACGAAGCTTGTAAAGGCCTTTTGAAACAGTTGGCCTTCATCAGTGGGAGTTAGCAATGCCAACCTGGTGCCTTCGACCCTCCTGTTCAAGATTTCAGGAGCTTCTTCGTTAATCTTGTTCTTTTGAGGGAGGAAGGATTTGAAGGTGGCGTTAAGCCATAGTTGCAGAAGCCAAAAGGGACCAGATAGCAACAAGCTTCCCATGTCTCCTAGAACCTTAAGTTGAGTCACACCATTATTGATGGACTCATATAAGTTGGCCAGAATCAATTCGGCCAAGCAAAGAGGGTTTTTGTGATGGAGCTGTGTTGCAAGCGTCGGCATCTTTTTCGTCACCTGCAGTGATTTAGTACAGAAAACAAATCGAGACAGCCACATGGCCAAGAAGGCTATGTGCTCCACCTCCGACACGGTATTTGAGGCCTTGTCATGAAAGTGGTTTATGAAGGTAGTATAAGTGGGTTTGGTAGCAGCAAACCCAATAGGATCCTCAGACAAGTCTTCAGGGTCGAAATAGTCACCAGTGGGTCAAAGACCAGTGATGACAGCTTTGTCGAACAAAGTAGGGGCCATCATTCCACAAGGAAGATGAAAAGTGAAATGTGCACTATCCCATAAGTACAATGAAAATACCAGCATAAGGGGGCAGTTAGGTAATCCTGTCTTCGACAACATCACCAGGTCATAAATACCCATATCCTTCCAAACAGAAGCTTGCACCCTCTCCATTTTATTCAACTAGTCAGAGTATTTAGAAGAAAGGTTAGGGCTTGATCGAAAGATTCGATTCCCTTTGTTCATAAACTAGAGGTTGATATCATCAGTAGTCTGAGGATGCTGCTGGTTCGCCGGAGTGGCGTCTTCGGGTCATCCCTAGGTTTTTTGGCACAACCTATTGGTCTAAGCCTTGGGTGTGTAGGAAAAAAGGCACGGTTTTTTAAGGGATTTTTGACGCATGAAGATAACGGACCAGACATAACATACCTGTTTCCGCCGTATCTGACGGGAACAAGGAGTTGAGAATCATAGGCTTCTCGCCATTCTCTCATAGGTTCATCAATGTACCTGTTAGTCGAGGAAGAAGGAGGGTTGGTGGAAAAGATCTCTGGTGGTTTCTGAACATCATTAGCGTTTTTTGGTTGAGGGTTGTTTGGAGCATTAGAGAGAAAGGCCATTGTTAAAGACTTAAGAGAAAGAGCGAAGGTGACAGTACAATGTTGTGAAAATGCAAGGGATTTGGAAAATCTAGAAATGATAAAAGTTCCAAATAGAAAAGCTTGGAAGTATTTATAGCCTTCAGAAGTGGGAGATGTCTCGTCAAAAGCATTTAATGTTTCGCAGGTAGTGGGGCACGTGGCAAGGCATGAAACGGTTACTGTGATACGGTGGGAGAACTGACTTGAGGTTTTGTGTTTTGTATTTGCAAATGTTTCGGTTGAGCAAGAGTCGCCACCGACTTTTTATTTTATCCTAAGGAAAGGTTAAAAAGCACAGCAAAAACCTTTGAGATGTTTTCTTGGGTTCGGGGAGTAGATTATAGAAAGGGAAGGTATTAGTACCCTTTCTATCCATGGTTATCCATGGGCTCTTAGTCACTTGCTTAGATCAACTTGCCTTTATTTTCAATTGTTTGAAATGGTGCTTTGTGTGTGGGTTTGAAAATGTTTTGAAAAGAGGCCAATGTGGTGGCAACCTTTGTAATGATCCATGTTGGGATGTATACAAAGGTGTACTTATCTTTTGAAAAGTTTTCAACGTTTTTGAAAGTTGTTTTGAAAGTGTGTTGTGATGTGTGTTTTGAAAAGATAGACAAGTGTTTTTGTTTTGCAAGTTGGCAAGTAACCAAGAGCTATCTACCCTAAATTTCTCAAAGGTTTTCTCTATGTTTTAACCCTTTTAACAATTTTGTTCCACCATTGTATTTTGTGGACAATCTTGTGTTAGGATGTGAACGGGACGGGCGCGGGTCATTGTTTAGACCATGATTGCAATGGTGCCAAGTGTCTTTGGGCAATTTTTCCTTTAAGGGACTTGATCATTTTTAGGCAACTTTCGAAAGCGTCATCGAGGGACTATGATCATTTGATATTGTTTTGTTTTGCCAAAGACACCTAACATGCAACATGGCCCATTATTGAAGGCAACAAGTGGAGTAACCCTAAGGGGTGCAAGTGTAATTGGTGTAGTCCATTTTCATGCTTTTTATCTTTGAATTAGGTCAAGCTATTTGTTGTTTTTGATTTTTGCATACAAACCCTAAGTCTATCATGGCATATTTAGAAAGCTTTTAAATGCGAAATTTAAAGTCCTAAACTATTACAACATAATTATGGGATGGGGGGTACAAATGTTCAAATGGGGATACTTAGCAAGAAAAATTAAATCTAAACTATTACATCCAAATTGAATATTCAAATTATTTAATTGCACAATAATTAAATAAAATAAAATAAATATACAAGATGCAAAAATGATTTTCATATGTATGTAAAAAGGTATTTTCCATGTGACAAATAAACAAAAATAAAAATGAATAAGTTTGGATATTTTTACATTTTAGGGCAAAACCCTAATTTTATAAACAAAAGGTATTAATTATTTATTATATACAACATTTATTAATTATGTACAAAAAATAAATAAAAAGAAAGTATATTGTAAAAAAAAGTGATTTTTTAAGTTAAATATTAATAAAAATAAAAATGTATTATTTTTGTATTTTTTATCCTAAATATTTTAATAAATATATAAGTATTTATTATTTACTAAATATATTAAATACATACAGAAATAAAATATTTAATATGTACAAAAAAAAGTATATTTTTTATAAAATGTTTTCAAAAGATAAAATAAAATGAAAATCAGAAAATAAAAAATATTTTGTATTATTTTAGTATTTTGCATAAAAGTAGATATATATTTATTTACATATAAAACTAAATGAAACAAAATAAATATCAAATAAAATGCAAAAAATGTGAGAAAAATATTTTTAATGTTTTTTTATGCTTAAATAAAAATATAGAATCAAAATCAAAAGAAAAAAATAAAAAATGACAAATATATTATGCAATGGGCCAGGGGGGGTGCCTGTGTAAGAAGATGGTGCAAATAGAAAAAAGAAACAAGCCCAACCCAAAAGGGTTGTCTTCAACCTCCAGACAGTCTTCCAAACAAAAAACGCGTGCTTCCTGCTATCTCATGATTCTTTGACATTCAGCAAAAACTTACAACAGCAATGTTATAGAGCATCTTGTCACGATTCCAAATATATGAAAAAGTCATTCTAACTCTCAGAAATGAGAGAGAATTTCTTCTCCCCTAATTCCTGACCTAAGTTTTTTCCAAAGTTCATGTCTTAAATTCTCTCAGCACATGCAATATAAATGGAAAGTGAGGATATGGGTGGCTTCAGGGACATGAGTATGACATAAATTCTTCACAAACCTAAGCCTAGATATGCCTGGATTAAGAGATAGGAGTTCAAACTTTTACCTGTTCAGCTTGATTCGTGTATGACAATGGAGGTACTTTCAATGCAATGTGAGGACTTGTATAGCTTGCTTGAGGTCCAGGGATGCTTCTCCAACCTCTAGCTTGCTTTGGAACTCACTGAAACGAGCTATGGAAGTTCACCTGCAAAGTTGAAAACTGAAAATGGCAAATGATGTTAGGGATGTTACAGTTCGTGTTCAATGCTTGGGATAGTTTGTATGGGTGGTAGGGAGTGTGTATGAAGTGGTTTGGATGAAAATGCACGATGGAAATAAGCTGGCCAAGTCAAAGTGCAGAATGCCCTATTTTTTGCAGCAAGATGGTGATTTTCTGTATGAGGAGGGATTGAAGGTGGTTGGCTCGTGTTTTAGGTCAGGTTTGATGTTTGGAATGTGTTCACAATGTTTGCTTAGGCTTGTGTTGACAGGAATGTAATGTTGTCTTTCAAAATGCAAGTTTCTTCTAATGTAAGCAAGAGTTGTCAAGTTGGTTTACAAGCTTATGCAGGCCCCCTAAACATGCTGCCTCAATCCCTCTTGATCAGTGTGATTAGTTCCTGAACTTGTGCCTAGAAGATATGCATTGTACTTCTTTGATTCATGTTTTGACATAAAGCCATACTTTACAAGAATGGATAAGTCACTTTTTCCAAATATGACTTAATTCTTCATGTAATGACCAAATGCACAAAATAATGCCTTGGCACAATGGATTGGAATTTAATTATTGAGTGTAAATGAGATTAGAGGCCTGTAACTAGCTTGAACCATGCTGAGTTTGAAAATGCACAAGTTATGAACATGCCTTTGGCCATGAATCAAAGTGACTTTTGCCCATATTGACAAATTCGATTCTCCCTAACCACAAGGGTGTTTGAGAAGTTCTTGGACATTTTGGAAATCTTGGAATGTCTACTACAATCCATCTTTGTAATGCAAGTTGAGATTCCAAGTGGAAGCATGTGAAAAGTGGCCATGAAGTTGGGCAAAAATCCTGCCTAGAATAGGTCAAAAATTTTCTAAGTTAAGAATGTTTTGCACCCTTGTTCCAAAAATTGTAACTTGAGCTACAAGCTTCTTTTGAGGAAACTTTGTGAATAAAAGTTGTAGATTTTGAAATGGACTACAACTTTCATGTTTTGAGTTTTGTTTGAATCCAAATGTATCTTGATGAGAAAGTGGGACAAAGTTAGGAAAAAATTAGGGATTTTCATAACTTAGAAAAATTCTAAGTTATGAAAATTCTTCATTTCAAACCCTAATTTGTGATTTTGATTTGTTGATGAACAAGTTTCATAATTTGACATGTCTTGATGAAAAATGAATCTTGGCACTTGATTTTGACCAAAAAGTCAAAGTTCGACTTTTCAGTATACAGTCAAATTTGGCTCAGTTGACTGGAAAATTCATCTGTCAATCTTGTGCATTTGGGATCTTTTGAATTTGTTGAACATGTCAAGACAATTCCATGGGGTCCTTGAGTCCATATGTGAGCTTGGTTTGCCATTGGCTAGGTCAAACAGTCAAAAATTGCCTTTGTGCAGTCAAAACCCTAAAAATGACCATTTTGCCCTTTTGGTGATCTGATCAAATTTCTTGTGGAATTGTGATCCAAACTTGATAAAATGGTCCATATGAGTTCATAATGTTGATGTGGGTCAAAAATCATGGGTTTTGACTGTCAATTGACCACAGTTGACTTTTTCCCCAATACAGCTGATTTCTAGGTCAACTGTCTAATTGACTGGGCAGAGATTGGAATCAAGGCTTGAAACTTGGTATGGATAAACTTGTGGGTCCAACATGAAGCATGAAAGTCACTTTGGGTCTTTTGGGTCAAAACATCTTTGTGCAAACTCAAACCCTAATTTGGGTCAACAGTGCAAGGAGGAGTCTTGAGTAGAGCAAACCCTAACTTGATCTTGAGCTCCAAGGGTCTTGTGGTGAGAAGATATTGATGAAATGGGAGGGCAAATTTTGGGGTACAACAGTTGCCCCTGTTCAATCTTCTTGAACCTGAAGAGTTAGATTGGCAAGTTTGCCTTTCGCGACTCGAGGGTAAAAGGAGATTGGACACTAGAGTGCCCGGAAATTTGCACTCGCATGCTGGAGTATCAGCAATGTGATGGCGGGAATGGGCTTACAGATGCCATTTGGAGAGATGATGGATAGGAGGATGGGCTTACAGATGCCATCTAGAGGTGTGACAGAACCTTGTCGGGAATGGGCTTATAGATGCCATTTGGAAGTGTTGATCGCGTAAGAGATTCCTTAGCGAGAACTTGCGTACTTTGAGAAAGGAAGATGTTTCCTGGCTTGTTACAGGTGTTGATCTTCAGTCTCTTCATGCAGATATGCCCTGGCTAGATACAGGTATCGAATCTACGATCAGACGCTCACATATATGCCCTGGCTAGATACAGGAATCGAATCCGGAACTTCAAAAGGTTGCTTACAGACGTGCCCTGGCTGGATACAGGTATTGAATTCTAAACTCTTCATGTAGACGTTCCCTGGATAGATACAGGTGTCGAATCCACAATCAATCACTCACAGACATGCCCTGGATAGATACAGGAATTGAATCTGGAATTGGTCGTCTACATATATGCCCTGGCTGGATACAAGTATCGAATCTAGAATTTGCAAAAGGTTGGTAGAGATAGCTTTCCTGGCTGGATACAGGTGTAAACCTCTGACCTGAGAATGAAAGATAATTTCCTGGCCTGTTACAGGGGTTGGTCTTCAAACTCTTCATGCAGATATGCCCTACTGGATACAGGTATCGAATCTACAATCAAACGCTCACAGATATGCCCTGGCTAGATACAAGAATCGAATCTGGAATGGCGATAGTTGATAGTAATCATCTTTGGATTGATCTTTCTCTGAAAAGGCAAAACATCAATTGTATGCAATGTCATGATGTATGAAATGCATGATGTCATGATGCTCAAAATGAGATAGTGTTGTATGCACTTTATCATGTATGTAAACAGGATGTATGAAATGTGAAATGTCTATGAACGTATTTTCGTCTAGGAAAATAAATCCTTGACGAGTGCCGGGAATTTGTTGAATCCTGAGATGATGTTTTGAAGAGTAGAGTTCTTCGCTTCCGCTGGGGATGATGGTTGCAAGAATAAACCGGTAGGAGAAGATGACTCCGTTGTGGAATAAACTTGGTGAAGAGATTACTCTGCGGGGAAATACTCTGTGGGAAGAGATACCTCGCTGAGGTTTTGATGAGAACTCCGCAGGGGATTCCACTGATAAGTTATGTTGGGGAACTTGATGAACTCCGCTGGGGAATAGCAAGAACTTCGCCGAGGACGATCTTTCCGTGGTGATTAGCTGAGGATAACCCAGTTATAAGTCCTGATGGGAAATAACCTTTGAATAAAGTCGGGGAGAGACGTTCGTACTCTGCAGGGGATAAGCTTCCAGAATCTACTGGGGAAAACTCTTGCACTGGGGAAATGGCTCCACCGGGGTGTCTTGTATTCCGCCGGGGAACAATCTTATATTAAGACTGTCGGGGATGCTTGCTGAGGGATATCTGTATACTCCATTGGGGAATATTGAGATTTTCTGGGGATACCCAACTTCCTTAAGGCTGACAGTAGACTAACTCTGCTTGGGGAGAGTATCACTGACTTGCTAGGGGAATATTGTGCCTTTTTAGGGCTGATGGGAAACCAACTCTACTTGAGGAGAGTATTGCTGAATCTGGTCTTACTCTGTGGGGAGTTGAGGTGACTTGGTTACGTTCTTCAGCCGAACCTACCTTGGTACCTTGGTGGACAGAGCAACTAGATCGCTCAAACAATTCTAAATTGCCCCTGTTTCTGATGTCACCTGTAATCAGTCCTTTGTTTCGCATGCAACTATTCATGATTAGCAATTAATGTCAAATGCATATATCAAAAATGAACATTGGACTTTCTTCGCAAAACAAAACAGAAAAAGGAAAAACGATGGGTAATTTGTCTGAAAAATTGAACTTGTATTGATTTTGAAATTTGCCTGTAAATAGGCGTTTTTGTACAGGAGGCTGACGTCCTAGTAAGAGAACACCGCCGAGCAACATAGAGTTTATAAAATTTTGAAAAGGAAACAAAATAGCTATGTGGAAAAATAATCCCATTGGGTTCCAACTCTGCTATCGCCTTTATGTCTTCAAGCGTCTCATCACTTTGCTGCTTAGTTGAAGATGAAGCTGATTGATTTGAGCCCGATAGTTGATGCTGAATTCTGGATGCAAGTTGATCCAACGAGACATAGTATTACGCTTTATCCCTAACTTTTGCCTGGACCGCCCTTTCGGGTTTTCAGTCCACCGGGATACCCATTTTTTCCCAAGCCGCCTTTTCAGGTTTTCGACTTGCCGGGTGTACAGATTTTTTCATTTTCATCCCTTATTTTTGCCCGAACCCCTTTTGGTTCGCCGGGAAGCCCTTATTTTTGCCTAGGTGTGTCAACCTAGCGGGTCTTTGATCATGCGTAGTATCTTTTTACTATGTCTGCATTGGCAGGGTGAGGAAGGTCGTCACATCCATGGTGGTTAGAATCATGGCTCCTCCTGAGAAGATATGTTTAACCACAAATGGCCCTTCGTACGTAGGGGTCCATTTTCCCCTGGGATCACTTTGAGGAAGAATGATGCGCTTGATTACCATGTCTGACTTAATACTCTTGTCGTTTGACTTTCTTGTTAAATGCCCTGATCATCCGTTTTTGGTACGTCTGACCATGACAAATAGCAGTGAGTCTCATTTCGTCAATTAGGTTTAATTGATCAAGCCGAGTCTGGATCCAGTCGTCTTCGCTCAAACCTGCATCCTTCATTATCCGGAGAGAGGGTATCTGGACTTCAATAGGAAAGACTGCCTCCATGCCATAGACCAAGGAAAAGGGAGTTGCCCCTGTTGACATCCGTGCTGAGGTACGGTACCCATGGAGAGCAAATGGTAACATTTCGTGCCAATCTTTGTAGGTCACCGTCATCTTCTGCACAATCTTCTTGATGTTCTTATTCGCTGCTTCGACAGCCCCATTCATCTTCGGCCGGTAAGGTGAAGAGTTATGGTGATGTATCTTGAATAGCTCGCAGAGCTCAGTGATCATCTTGTTGTTAAGATTGGTACCATTGTCCGTAATGATCCTCTCAGGTACACCGTATCGACAGATCAGGTTGTGCCGAATGAACCGTGCCACGACGCTCTTGGTTACGGTAGCGTAGGAAGCTTCTTCAACCCACTTTGTGAAGTAATCAATCGCTACCAAGATGAAACGATGCCCGTTAGATGTCGTAGGTCGGATCTCGCCGATCATATCAATGCCCCACATTGCAAAAGGCCAATGTGCTGTCAAGACGTTCAGAGGAACCAGAGGAATGTGCACCTTATCAGCATAGATCTGGCATTTATGACAAGTTCGAGAATGCTGATAACAGTCGGCTTCCATTGTGGACCAGAAATACCCTGCCCGAAGGATTTTCTTTGCCATGGTATGTCCACTGGAATGTGTTCCGAAAGTACCTTTATGTAGTTCTGCCATGATCTTTTCTGCTTCAGTTTTATCCACACAACGCAGTAAGGTCGAATCATGGTTTCACTTGTAGAGAATGCCATTGTTGAGGAAGAACTTTGCCGCAAACCTTCTCAAGAATTTCTTGTCATTAACAAATGCGCCTTCGGGGTAATCTTGAGCTTCAAGGTACCTCTTTACTTCATGATACCAAGGCTTTTCAGTTACCTCCTCGGTTTCGAGATCGCAGCAATGTGCAGGTTTATCCAACTTCCAGATAATGATCCGGGGAGCCTCATTGTCCCATTTGACTTTGAACATAGAAGACATCGTAGCCAACGCGTCCGCTAACTGATTCTCCTCTCTTGGGAAGTGTTCAAAAGTTATCTCCTCGAAGTGGGGAAGCAGTGTCAGCACATACTCCTTGTAAGGAATAAGATTTAGATGTTTCGTATCCCACTCGCCTTTGACTTGATTGATCACGAGGGCGGAATCTCCTAAGACACTCAGAAACTTGATCCTTAGGTCAATTACAGCTTGAAGACCCATGATACATGCCTCATACTCCGCCATGTTGTTGGTGCAGTTGAAACATAACCGGGCGGTGAGTGGAGTATGAGTGCCTTTAGGGGATATGATCACAACGCCGATACCATTACCCAAAGCGTTCAAGGCTCCGTCAAAGTGCATAGACCATCGGGATCCTTCCTCAGGTCCTTCATCCGGTCCAGGTACTTCACAATCAGTCACTACCATGATATCCTCGTCTGGAAATTAAAAGTTCATCGACTGGTAATCGTCCACTGCTTGGTGTGCCAAATGGTCTGCCAATACACTTCCCTTGATTGCTTTTTGAGTCGTGTACTGGATGTCATATTCCGTCAAGATCATTTGCCATCTTGCTATTCTTCCGGACAGAGCAGGCTTTTCGAATATGTACTTGATTGGATCCATTTTTGAAATCAATAGAGTAGTGTGAGTCAACATATACTGTCTCAGCCGGCGAGCAGCCCATACCAGAGCGCAGCAAGTTTTCTCGAGCAGTGAGTACCGAGTCTCACAGTCGGTAAACTTTTTGCTAAGGTAATAAATAGCGTGCTCTTTTCGGCCAGACTCGTCATGCTGCCCCAGCACACACCCCATTGAGTTGTCAAGTACTGTCAAGTATAAGATTAGAGGTCTCCCTTCAACCGGTGGCATGAGAATGGGTGGTTCTTGGAGATACTCTTTGATCTTTTCGAAAGCGGCCTGACATTTATCATTCCAACGTACTACTTGATCCTTCTTCAGCAGCTTAAAGATTGGTTCACAGGTAGCAGTTAGATGTGAAATGAATCGGGCAATGTAATTCAATCGTCCTAGAAAGCCTCTGACTTCTTTCTCTGTCTTGGGAGTTGGCATCTCTTGTATGGCTTTCACTTTGGCAGGGTCCACTTGAATGCCTTTGTCGCTTACGATGAAGCCTAACAATTTTCCAGATCTTACCCCAAAGGTGCACTTGTTTGGGTTCAACCTCAGCTTGTACAACTTCAGACGGTCAAACAGCTTCCGCAGATGGTCAAGGTGTTCCTCCTCAGTTTGGGACCTTGCAATCATATCGTTGACGTATACTTCTATCTCATTATAGATCATGTCATGAAATAAAGCAACCATGGCACGTTGGTAGGTTGCCCCAACATTTTTCAACCTGAATGGCATGACCTTGTAGCAAAAGGTGCCCCACTGAGTAACAAAAGTGGTCTTCTCCATGTCTTCAGGAGCCATCTTGATCTGATTATAACCGGAGAAGCCGTCCATGAAGGAGAATACTTTATGCTGAGCAGTATTGTCAACCAGAACGTCAATATGAGGCAGAGGGAAATCATCCTTAGGGCTCGCCCTGTTCAAATCCCTGTAATCAACACACATTCGGACCTTACCATCCTTCTTCGGCACTGGAACCACGTTGGCAACCCACTGAGGGTAAGAAGTCACTGCTAGAAACCCGACATCAAATTGATTCATAACCTCAACTTTGATTTTCTCCAACATTTCTGGACGCATACGACGGACCTTTTGTTTAACCGGAGAGCAGTCTTCCTTGGTAGGCAGGTGATGAACCACAATGTCGGTATCCAACCCAGGCATGTCTTCGTAAGACCAGGCAAAGATTTCCACATAGTCATGCAGCATCTGAATCAACCGTTGTTTCACACTGGGCTCTAGAGTGGCACCAATCTTGACTTCCTTTCTGTCTGTCTCAGTACCCAGATTTACTGTTTCCATTGTCTCTTCATGTGGCTGAATGGCCCTCTCTTCCTGGAGTAGCAGTCTTTCAAGTTCACCAAGCACTTCGCAATCATCTTCACCTTTGTCTTCGGCTAAGTTGATCGGATTTTCGAAGTCATAACTGGCAGTAGCAGAGTCGTTACTAGTGAGATCCAGAGTGGATTGGAACCTGTATAAGTGAGTGTGTGTAAATATAGTTGTTTTGCAATATATAATAAAGAAAGAAAAGGAGCGCAAGATTTTGAAATGAAACAAACGTCCAATGTTTTTATTGATGATATATGAAAATGACACACAAAAGCCCTCACAAATGAAGCCACGGTGCCCCGGCTAGGACACAGAGCCATAAAAGTTTCAACATATTGTTTGTTACAAATTGAAAACAAAAGAGTTCATTACTGAGTGACAAAAGTAATAGGTGTGAAATCTTTGGCAGGCCAGTTGCTTGGTCCACTGTCGGTTGTTGGGTAGATCCAGCTGTCGAATTCAGATTCCTCCATGTCGTCTTCAATAGCATTCAATCCCGGGTTGGTGATGAACACAGGAGGTCTTCCAATTATTGCCTTACGAACAGCCCTCTGAGCTTCTGTAGTGAAACCCAGACCAAACTTGTCACTCTTTGGAGTGAAGTCAGGAAGTCGGCCCCAGTTTGCGCACTCACCCTTCTCAATAACAGCCCAGGCATCCTTTAAGGAAGCCATCTTCAAAGGAGGGTCTTCAATCATAGTTTCAGCTAATGCCAGTGTCGGAGGCACCTCTTCAAAGTGCTGGAATGGAGTCTCAATGAATTCCCCATCCATCTCTATGTACCGGAACGAGTTGAGGTGGCTGACCATATACTCTTCTTCCCCTTGAATTGTCACAATCTTCCCTCTAACCGGGTACTTCAGCTTCTGATGTAGTGTGGAGGTCACAGCTCCAGCCTTGTGGATCCATGGACGACCCAGCAAACCAGAGTAGGATGGTCGGATATCCATCACATAGAAAGTAGAATCAAAAACTTGAGAACCAACCCTGATTGGAATGTCAACTTCCCCATGTACCATCCTTTTCGAACCGTCAAAGGCTCGGACAACAATGTTACTAGGCTTGAGCTCCAAACCCTTGCAATCTAACCTATCTAGGGCCTTCTTGGGCAATACGTTCAATGAAGAACTGGTGTCTACCAACACATGGGCAAGAGTAGTGCCCCTGCATTCAATGGAGACATGTAGGGCGTCGTTATGGTTCTTTCCTTTGGCAGTCAGATCGGCGTCAGAGAAGCCCAAACCATTATCGGCAGTCAAGTTGGCCACACAATCAGTAAATTGATCAGCAGATGTTTCTTGTGGTACATGGGCTGTCTTCAGGAAGGAAATCAGGGCCTTGGCATGAGCCTCTGAACACAACAACAATGATAGCATAGAAATCTTCGATGGGGTGTGCCCCAGCTGCTCAACTACGTTGAAATCACTTTTCTTGATAATCTTGAGGATCTCATCCATCTCTTGTTGGGAAGCTTCAACAGTGGTTGTCTTTGGTGCCTCCGTCAGGGCAGGCAAATCAGTAGCAATCCCTTTGCCCCGAGCGTCAGATGACTCAGCAGCAGGGGTAGAACCAGGAACTTGATTAGGAAGGGAAACAGGCACACTTGCAGGTGTGATGACAAGAGGTTTCTGAATAGCTGGTGGCGAGATATCTGGTGAGAACAGCCTACCACTGCGAGTAATTTTGGCAGGCCCGGTGATGTTGTTGACACCGGTACTAGTATCAAACTCTTGCTTTACTCCAAGCACATAAACATCTGCCCCATAGTGCCATGGGACAGCTTTGTCGGATGTATAGGGGAGAGGCCCCGGAACAGTGATGATGATAGGAGCAATCTTCTGAGTGGACATGATTTTGACAGGCTTCTTTGAGAGAGCCTTAGGAGGTTTGTTGAAAATAGTGACAATAGAAACTTCTTCAGCAAGGACAGCAGGAACGACAATCTTCTCGAACAAGATCTCTTTGCTATCCATCAGGCTTTGGATACCTGATTTCAGCAAGGGACAACCAACAGGTGAAATAGCACATAGAAGGCAACCTTTACCACATCCTGGAAATAAACCGGCTAGCAACAGGTTCCTTTTGACAGTCATCAACGGAGTAACAATCTCTTCCACGGAGGCTACATACCGGTCTTCTTCCACAGCATTCACTCCATGCTGGGGCATGGGAGTAGTTACAACATTAGGCCTTTCGGGCGCCTCAAACTGTATTTCCTTAGCATCAATAAGGTCCTGAACCTTATTCCTCAGAGCCCAGCAATCGTCCGTAGTATGCCCCGGGCTATCAGAGTGATAGGCGCAACGGGCGTTGGGGTTATACTTTGGAGAAGCTGTGTTCACTACCTTCGGAGCTTCTTTGACAGTTTCCAGATTGGTTGACAGTAGTTGCGGCAAAATCTGAGACAGGGTCATGCTATGCCGAGTGTACTGCCTTTTGGGTCTCTCACCCCTTGTTGATTATACTGCTGAGGAGCAGCAGCAGGCTTTGAAATTACCAATGCATTGACAGCTTGGCGGCGTTCCGGTTTAACTTGTCTTCTGGGACCATAAACAACATTGGCTTCCTTCTTGAAGGGCTTCTTTTCAGTACTTGCGGAGGTACCTTTCTGTATCTTCCCTGACTTGATACCAGCTTCTATCCTCTCACCAGTCAAGATCAAATCTGTAAACCCAGCTGAAGAATTACCAATCAGATGGTTGAAGAACGGACCAGACAGGGTCCCTAGGAACATGTCAACAAGTTCACGGTCAGTCAGCGGTGGCTGCACCCTGCCAGCCAAGTCTCTCCACTTTTGCGCATACTCCTTGAATCCTTCGCCCATCCCCAGTGACATACCCTGGAGTTGGGTATGCGTAGGAGCGAGGTCAGAATTGTACTGATACTGTTTATAAAATGCAGTAGCCAAGTCCTCCCAGTTTCGGATACTGGCTCCATCCAGCTGATAGAACCACTCGAGCTGAGCCCCTGAAAGGCTATCCTGAAAGAAATGAATTCCATAGGTTCTTGTTTGCAGTGTAAGGTTGGATCTTCCTTACATATGATCTGAGATGCATCTTCGGGCAGGATAGCCCGTCATACCTTGCAAAAAATGGAACTTTGAACTTCGGGGGGATCACAATTCCAACAACTAATCCCAAATCTTCGAAATCTAAGCCGGGAACTCTCTACAGCTCCATAGCTTCCAACCTGTCTTCCAAGCCTTTGTACTTATCATCGGCGTGCGGGTATTGTTGCTCAGAGTAGTCCTCGTCTTCTTCAGCCTCTCCTTCTTCAGCTTCGGATTATGAAGTTACCGCAGCCGCATTCCCTTTACTGGTTCCCTCTTCAGACGTAGGGGGAAATTCAAGCACTCTTCTGGCTTCACCCTCAAACCTTCTTCCTAGGGTAGCCACCCCGATTCTTTTCTTCTTCTTCTTCACTTGCTCTTTATTCCCCAGCAGGGCTTTCAGATCCTCCTGACCCTTAGCCAAGGTCATCAGGAGATGTTGAAACTGTGAGTTCTGAGACTGCAAGTCCTTGACCGTCTGTTCGAGATCCATCTTACTGAAATAAACAGCAGAAAGATAAGGAAACCTGGTGTGGAGACCTGCTTATGCGCATGATGAATGATATGCTTATGTATGCAATGCATTCAAGGATTTAGAAAATTCAAAACCTTCCTCATGGAGTCGGCGGGTAAGCTCCAAAACCTTATTCTCACTGGCGTAGAAGCTGGCTTCAAAAGTGTTCCATTCCTCCTTGAGTTGGATCCAACTCTTCTGCATCTCCTCCCACGATGTGGGCATGTCAGGATATAGGATGGTGTAGGGAACCTCTCCTTCCTTAACGGGCTCTTTAATCACAGGGAGAACATGAGGGTAAGGCATCATTAGACTCTGGGCTCGGGTTCGTACCCACTTGAGATAAGGCTCAAGAGGGATGGAGTTCTTGTGCCCCAGTGTCTCGCTGTCTACCTTGTTAGGCATCCTCTAAGCTCTGATGAATCTTTGGCGAAGTCCTTGCGCATCGTTGTAGAAGTCAAAAACTAGGTTAGGAATCAACATGTCGTGAGGGCCATCCCTCCGTGCATATCCAAATTGCCTCAAATCTAGACAAGGGTTGTAGGTAATGCCTCCTCTAATGCCAAGCAATGGAACATTAGGGAACTCTCCACAACGATCGACGATGATGACATTTTCTCTGGACCGAGAGCACCAATGTACATCAGAGTGAGTGAGGGTCATCAACCGTTGTGACCATCTTAAGCCTTGGTCATTCTTCAAAACAGATTGTGGAAGGTGAGAAATAAACCACCTTGCAAGGAGAGGAGTACAACACATGAGAACACCCCTCTTTCTCATTGTTCGTGTGTAAAATGAGTGAAGAATGTCCCCAAGCAATGTTGGTATATAAGAAAATCTTGACGGCGTTGACATCTACAAGCTGGTCAGGATTTGGGAACAAGACCAACCCATAAATGAGGAGTGCCACAATTTCTTCAAAGGCTTGTAGGTCCAATGAATTCCAACACTCTTGTGCCTTCTCAAACAAGAATTTTGCCAAGAAGCCTTTGACACCGCTTCTAGTTTCCCAATGCCCATTGATGTCAGATGGTTGCAAGTGTAGTGCTTGAGCAACATCTTCAGGCTTTGGTTCCTTTTTCGTACCGTTGAAAGGTAGTTGATTAAGGATAGGAATTCTCAGGAGTTGAGAAAATTCCTCCAAAGTGGGCACCAACTGGTAGTCGGGGAAAGTGAAACAGTGGTGAAGGGGGTCAAAGAACTGGAACAACACCTTTACCATGTCCTCTTCAATGTTGGTGTTGACTAGGCTGAGCAGTCTACCATGTCTTTCACTGAAGGGAGAGCTTTCCGAAATTCTGGATGTGAGCTCCTTGAGTTGAGGAGGGATTCTCACAAGGTTGACTTGGATAGTTTTCCTGCGAAGAATTTCCATGACCTACAAAACAAGAACAAAGATGAAGATCCAAACCCTTGAAATGGTTAGTGAATGCATATGATGCTTTATGATGTTCATGATGTATGCACAAACATATGTACAAGCAATTCACACAAAACCCTAGTTTCAGGCTTGCATGGGGTTTCATAGGTAAGTACCCTCTTGAGTGTAGTTGGCTTAAAAACCTGTCCTATAAATAGTAACCGGGTTCTAAGGAGCTCAATATCATTGGATTGTTTTCCATGTTCATTGTTTTGGTTTAGCCACTTAACTAGCGACCAAAATATTCCAAGAAAACAACCCTCAATGAGTGTAGTATCGAGTATCTACCAACTTCGAACTGCACCAAAGCCGGTCATCTCACTACCCCTAATGAAAGGCCAAGATGGTCAAGTAAGGTTCTAGGTCATTAGTGCTTAGTGACATCACTCAGCGGCCCCGTACTCTCCTTGATTGAACTCAAGGGTTACCGGTACTCACAAATATGTCGCACTAATATAGCTATTGCTTCAACCATGTCGGTATACCCCACACAGTTTCCACAACGTATTGCTATCTATGAATGTTTCCCCAAATCCGGGTGTAGGATTGCAAACCCAAACAAGAGAGCCAAGATGTAAAGCAATCAAAGCAAACAATTAGTCATGCAAGAGGGTGATCTAAGCCCTAAGGTTACTCCACTTTAAAATTCTCCCCAGCAGAGTCGCCAGTTCTGTGATACGGTGGGAGAACTGACTTGAGGTTTTTCGTTTTGTATTCGCAAATGTTTCGGTTGAGCAAGAGTCGCCACCGACTTTTTACTTTATCCTAAGGAAAGGTTAAAAAGCACAGCAAAAACCTTTGAGATGTTTTCTTGGGTTCGGGGAGTAGATTATAGAAAGGGAAGGTATTAGCACCCTTTCTATCCATGGTTATCCATGGGCTCTTAGTCACTTGCTTAGATCAACTTGCCTTTATTTTCAATTGTTTGAAATGGTGCTTTCAATTGTTTGAAATGGTGCTTTGTGTGTGGGTTTGAAAATGTTTTAAAAAGAGGCCAATGTGGTGGCAACCTTTGTAATGATCCATGTTGGGATGTATACAAAGGTGTACTTATCTTTTGAAAAGTTTTCAATGTTTTTGAAAGTTGTTTTGAAAGTGTGTTGTGATGTGTGTTTTGAAAAGATAGGCAAGTGTTTTTGTTTTGCAAGTTGGCAAGTAACCAAGAGCTATCTACCCTAAATTTCTCAAAGGTTTTCTCTATGTTTTAACCCTTTTAACAATTTTGTTCCACCATTGTATTTGGTGGACAATCTTGTGTTAGGATGTGAACGGGACGGGCGCGGGTCATCGTTTAGACCATGATTGCAATGGTGCCAAGTGTCTTTGGGCAATTTTTCCTTTAAGGGACTTGATCATTTTTAGGCAACTTTCGAAAGCGTCATCGAGGGACTATGATCATTTGATATTGTTTTGTTTTGCCAAAGACACCTAACATGCAACATGGCCCATTATTGAAGGCAACAAGTGGAGTAACCCTAAGGGGTGCAAGTGTAATTGGTGTTGTCCATTTTCATGCTTTTTATCTTTGAATTAGGTCAAGCTATTTGTTGTTTTTGATTTTTGCATACAAACCCTAAGTCTATCATGGCATATTTAGAAAGCTTTTAAATGCGAAATTTAAAGTCCTAAACTATTACAACATAATTATGGGATGGGGGGCACAAATGTTCAAATGGGGATATTTAGCAAGAAAAATTAAATCTAAACTATTACATCCAAATTGAATATTCAAATTATTTAATTGCACAATAATTAAATAAAATAAAATAAATATGCAAGATGCAAAAATGATTTTCACATGTATGTAAAAAGGTATTTTCCATGTGACAAATAAACAAAAATAAAAATGAATAAGTTTGGATATTTTTACATTTTAGGGCAAAACCCTAATTTTATAAACAAAAGGTATTAATTATTTATTATATACAACATTTATTAATTATGTACAAAAAATAAATAAAAAGAAAGTATATTGTAAAAAAAAGTGATTTTTTAAGTTAAATATTAATAAAAATAAAAATGTATTATTTTTGTATTTTTTATCCTAAATATTCTAATAAATATATAAGTATTTATTATTCGCTAAATATATTAAATACATACAGAAATAAAATATTTAATATGTACAAAAAAAAGTATATTTTTTATAAAATGTTTTCAAAAGATAAAATAAAATAAAAATCAGAAAATAAAAAATATTTTTTATTATTTTAGTATTTTGCATAAAAGTAGATATATATTTATTTACATATAAAACTAAATGAAACAAAATAAATATCAAATAAAATGCAAAAAATGTGAGAAAAATATTTTTAATATTTTTTATGCTTAAATAAAAATATAGAATCAAAATCAAAAGATAAAAATAAAAAATGACAAATATATTATGCAATGGGTCAGGGGGGGTGCCTGTGTAAGAAGATGGTGCAAATAGAAAAAATAAACAAGCCCAGCCCAAAGGGGTTGTCTTCAACCTCCAGACAGTCTTCCAAACAAAAAACGCGTGCTTCCTGCTATCTCATGATTCTTTGACATTCAGCAAAAGCTTACAACAACAATGTTATAGAGCATCTTGTCACGATTCCAAATATATAAAAAAGTCATTCTAACTCTCAGAAATGAGAGAGAATTTCTTCTCCCCCAATTCCTGACCTAAGTTTTTTCCAAAGTTCATGTCTTAAATTCTCTCAGCACATGCAATATAAATGGAAAGTGAGGATATGGGTGGCTTCAGGGACATGAGTATGACATAACTTCTTCACAAACCTAAGCCTAGATATGCCTGGATTAAGAGATAGGAGTTCAAACTTTTACCTGTTCAGCTTGATTCGTGTATGACAATGGAGGTACTTTCAATGCAATGTGAGGACTTGTATAGCTTGCTTGAGGTCCAGGGATGCTTCTCCAACCTCTAGCTTGCTTTGGAACTCACTGAAACGAGCTATGGAAGTTCACCTGCAAAGTTGAAAACTGAAAATGGCAAATGATGTTAGGGATGTTACAGTTCGTGTTCAATGCTTGGGATAGTTTGTATGGGTGGTAGGGAGTGTGTATGAAGTGGTTTGGATGAAAATGCACGATGGAAATGAGCTGGCCAAGTCAAAGTGCATAATGCCCTGTTTTGTGCAGCAAGATGGTGATTTTCTGTATGAGGAGGGATTGAAGGTGGTTGGCTCGTGTTTTAGGTCAGGTTTGATGTTTGGAATGTGTTCACAATGTTTGCTTAGGCTTGTGTTGACAGGAATGTAATGTTGTCTTTCAAAATGCAAGTTTCTTCTATTGTAAGCAAGAGTTGTCAAGTTGGTTTACAAGCTTATGCAGGCCCCCTAAACATGCTGCCTCAATCCCTCTTGATCAGTGTGATTAGTTCCTGAACTTGTGCCTAGAAGATATGCATTGTACTTCTTTGATTCATGTTTTGACATAAAGCCATACTTTACAAGAATGGATAAGTCACTTTTTCCAAATATGGCTTAATTCTTCATGTAATGACCAAATGCACAAAATAATGCCTTGGCACAATGGATTGGCATTTAATTATTGAGTGTAAATGAGATTAGAGGCCTGTAACTAGCTTGAACCATGCTGAGTTTGAAAATGCACAAGTTATGAACATGCCTTTGGCCATGAATCAAAGTGACTTTTTCCCATATTGACAAATTCGATTCTCCCTAACCACAAGGGTGTTTGAGAAGTTCTTAGACATTTTGGAAAGCTTGGAATGTGTACTACAATCCATCTTTGTAATGCAAGTTGAGATTCCAAGTGAAAGCATGTGAAAAGTGGCCATGAAGTTGGGCAAAAATCCTGCCTAGAATAGGTCAAAAATTTTCTAAGTTAAGAATGTTTTGCACCCTTGTTCCAAAAATTGTAACTTGAGCTACAAGCTTCTTTTGAGGAAACTTTGTAAATCAAAGTTGTAGATTTTGAAATGGACTACAACTTTCATGTTTTGAGTTTTGTTTGAATCCAAATGTATCTTGATGAGAAAGTGGGACAAAGTTAGGAAAAAATTAGGGATTTTCATAACTTAGAAAAATTCTAAGTTATGAAAATTCTTCATTTCAAACCCTAATTTGTGATTTTTGATTTCTTGATGAACAAGTTTCATAATTTGACATGTCTTGATGAAAAATGAATCTTGGCACTTGATTTTGACCAAAAAGTTAAAGGTTGACTTTTTAGTATACAGTCAAATTTGGCTCAGTTGACTGGAAAATTCATCTGTCAATCTTGTGCATTTGGGATCTTTTGAATTTGTTGAACATGTCAAGACAATTCCATGGGGTCCTTGAGTCCATATGTGAGCTTGGTTTGCCATTGGCTAGGTCAAACAGTCAAAAATTGCCTTTGTGCAGTCAAAACCCTAAAAATAACCATTTTGCCCTTTTGGTGATCTGATCAAATTTCTTGTGGAATTGTGATCCATACTTGATCAAATGGTCCATATGAGTTCATAATGTTGATGTGGGTCAAAAATCATGGGTTTTGACTGTCAATTGACCACAGTTGACTTTTTCCCCAATACAGCTGATTTCTAGGTCAACTGTCCAATTGACTGGGCAAAGATTGGAATCAAGGCTTGAAACTTGGTATGGATAAACTTGTGGGTAAAACATGAAGCATGAAAGTCACTTTGGGCCTTTTGGGTCAAAACATCTTTGTGCAAACTCAAACCCTAATTTGGGTCAACAGTGCAAGGAGGAGTCTTGAGCAGAGCAAACCCTAACTTGATCTTGAGCTCCAAGGGTCTTGTGGTGAGAAGATATTGATGAAATGGGAGGGTGAATTTTGGGGTACAACAGTTACCGTGCAGGCATTGGGAAACGTTCGGACATGCTTTCCTAGATTATAGGATTTTGGCCATCATGGCAAGCCTGGTAACGGCAGTTTTGAAGAGACAACTTGGAGAAAAGTAATGATGGTTTTACAAAGTATAGCAGCTGTTGGAAGGCGAAAAGCACACGTCAAAAACTTGGTGGACAACTGGGAATACAAGTGTCGAATGGGAAGTTCAAAGAATGGCTATTTCTTTGAGCGTCGAAATAAACATTCTTGGGGGGAAATTTGTTGGCTCCCAAATTCGACACTTACTGTATTTGGTCTTTTGGACCAAACAACTGGAATGAACTAAACCAGGAGGTATGATTCGACACACGAGATAACTTAGGGAAAAAGGATCTAAGTTATGATAAGAGTCTTCGACCAAGGGTTCATTCGACTGAAGCAGATTTAGGTTGTTCTACTGAAGGAAAGTGTTCGCGCCTTCGCACATGGGACGAAGACCATTTGAAATTTGAATTATTGGAGGGAAAGGTGGTTTTCATCAGCGTCTAAGGGAAGGGAACGTGGCAAAAAGCTATGGGTCGAGAGGCATGCAGAAGACACTTGTCTTCATCCTAGCGCAGAATATCCCCTAGACGGTTATCTACTTTTAGTATAAATTAAGAAACTTGTGTAATTTTTAGGGGTGTTCAACTTATGGTACTAAATCTCTCAAATATTATCCAAGTAACTACTGTGTGAGAAAGGATAAAAGCGGAGCAATGTACGTTAGAAACACCTTTTTTACTTAATAAAAGTCTTTTTACATTGCTTTACCATTATCCTGCAAAGTCATCTTTTTACTTCTTTTACTTGCACTTTTATGCTTTTGCTTACTGTTCAACAATCTTGAATATCCTTCCCCTGGGTCGAACGTGCGTTCTTCCTTCTTACTCATTTTTACATAAAGATTAGCATATGTTCTGGGATTAGTTTGGTCAATCCCGCAAGTAAACCAAAAAACTTACCTTTTGGAGACCAGCGGTTGGTTACCAAAAACAACGGTAAACAGAATGTAAGCAATATTCAAGGTGATCCATGATGGCTATGTCATCCATGTTGTCATGACGACCACATATACAATTATGAAGAGACTAGATTTATCAAGTGTCTCTTAAACGAAAGAAGAGTTGGTGAACTCCACTCTTACACTTTACACCTTAGATAGGACATTTGCCCTTGATTTCTTCTATCTTTTCACATGGTAAATATGGTATGCTCTGAAGCAATATAACTTTTACTTGACTATGTCTACACATTTTTGTAGTAATGGGTCTTTAGCTTTCAACTTCCCTTTTACTAAGGAGACCAAGAGCTAGGAATCATTTCCTTGTATGATCTTTTTTGTTCCCATCTCAAATGACAGTGTAATATCGGTGATGAGAGCTTCATAATCTGAGGTAGCTTCATATGTACAAACTATCCATTTTGTGCATAATTCGAGGTAGTTGGTGTTAGTTCTACGATGAAATATGCAAAAACTTGGTCTTTCAAGGCCTTCCTTTGTTCAAAAGATATATCAAATTCTTAAATCTTAATTGATTGTTTAGTCATCTTCCCAATGAAGCCTGATTTGAAGAGGACCTACTTTAATGGATAATATTTTTCAGACTATATTCAAATATGCTAGAATGTAGTGTCTTAACTTACTTGATTCTTCAACTTGGGCCAAGGCAATCTTCTCAATCTTCTAGTAGCGGGTTTCAGGATCTTTTAGTTCCTTTGAAATGAAGTATACATTGTTTTTATTGGTTCCCACGTTTATGGTGAGGATAACATAAAACATTTCAATGAATATGGATAAATAGAAGAATAAAGTATCGTCGATCACGGGCCTTGACAGGTTCGAGGGTTTAGATAGAGCATGTTTAACTGTGTGAAGGCCTTCTCACATTATGGTGTTCAGTTAAATTATACCTCATTCCTCGAGAGTTTTTAGAATGGAAGTGCATGCTAGGTGGACCTCAAAATAAATATGTTGATATTGGTGAGAAACCATTTCAATTTTATTATCCTCTCCTTCATAGTTAGGGTATCCATCTTTATTTTCATGTCACACTTTTTGGGATTAGCTTCAATCCATCTCTCTCTCAAGTAGAATATCTAGAACTTGTCGGAATTAACTTTGAAAGTTCACTTCTCTAGATTGAGTCTCATGTTGTATTATGGAACATGGTTGAATACACTAATGTTGCAAGTACATATAGATAGTTCAATTATTATCGTCTCCACGAGGACAGGTTGTGTTTTAAAGACTGTTCAATAGTTTATATGACTTTACGAATGGTTTATCATATGTTTGATGGTTTGTGAATATGAAAAGTAAAATAATAGAAAAGTAAACATTGGTGTTTAACACTTGAGAAATTTTTTGAGGGTTAGATTTCATCGACCTATTCTCATGTAATATTCTTGATCAACTATATTAAATTCTAATAAGCTATTAATATTACCATTTATTACTCTCGTTGTAGCTCATGTCGTAATACCTAATATACAAACTCCCAACCTATTAACCAATACTACAATATTAAACTTCAACAGTTCAATGGATAATGAACCTAAATTTATGTCTAGACTTTAGCATATCAAATAGATGAAAATATTGGATCTAGTAATGACCAATATCATTATCGTATCTAGTCATACTATAAAAATGTGTTTTAGGTAGCTAATCTAAAACAAGCAGTAAGAATAAAGAATTTATCAATATTAAAGCTTAAGAAGAATAACATAGTACGCCTTGATCGGGATCAATACATGAGTATTAAGATGAGTACATATAACCTTCAACAAAAGATAAAATTAGCTACGCTTACTCATCATAGCTTTACAATTAATCCTTAGAAGAAATATATTAAGAAGCAGCTGTTGAGGATTCCTCTTGCAGCGCTTCTGGGAACAGTCTCCCTATCTTTTCCTCTCTTGTTTTGTTTCTGGTCCAAAATCGACTTCTCTCATTCCTTACCAAGATAACTACCTATATATCAAGTTACACCAAGTTATCTTCAAATGAAATACTTGAAACCTTATTTATAGGGTCCTAGCCAGCCTTTCTCACTAAGAGAGGTTCATAGCTTTCTTAGCACGCCTACAATCTTCGCCATTATGTAATGATATCTCATTTATAAGTGGTATTAATCTACTTAACTTTTCTTAGTGTTCCTCGAGCTCTCTTAGCAAGCAAACATTTTATTTCGCTTGAAGTAACATAATCTTGAAGCTTTTTGAACCATCATATTTTGCTTAGCATGCCTGCTAATGAGCTTTAGTGTCTGGCTGAGGTTAAGCAAGCCTTGGTTCTTGAATGATGCATTTTATCCTCTTTTAGTGCTTTTTTGGTCCTTTTGTCTTGTACTTAATAAATACATTATTAAAAAGTTCATACAAATGTTTTATTATGTTTTGTTGTTAAATTGGGATGGGGGATTTCATTCATTGCTTGTAAAATAAGTCAATAAGTGATCACACTCTGTCGTTACAAATATTTAGTTAAAGAAACGGAGAAAATTGAGCCAAAGACCACTTAAATTGATGAAGAGCAGCCCAAGAACGTCGTAAAACGAACAAAGTGTCAAGAAATAAAGACTTGGAGGAAATATGGCTAAAAAGGACCAAAAAGCGTGTTAGCATCAGAACAATCTTATGTGCATTGTGTAGAATTTCATGCACATTAGTAAATAGAAGAACATGTGTCAGCCACTGGATTTATCACACTAGCATCGCGCCCAGTCGCGCACGCGATGGGCTTGGAAAAGTTGCACCGCGTGCGATGCAGCCTATTGTGTGCGTGATGAGCCTTTTTCAGGGCACTTTTGTGAAGCGTTCTGACACCTGCTGACAACTTTAAAATGAGGTGTTTTGGCACATTTTCGAGGTTTCTGCAATTTTACACTGAATGAGACGATTTACAAAACCATGAGTCATATTTGGAGGGAATTTTAAGCCATTTGAGGCAAGCTCTTCAAGGGATAGCTTATGCAAACCTCTTATCATTATTTGGTAATGTAATTTATCAATTATGAGTAGCTAAATCTCTATAGGTTAGGTTTTGTACGATGACCATATTTTAATTACTGTTGGGACATATGTTTGATTTGTTATTGCATGAATAATTAGAGTTATAATTCTATTCAATTGCTTCTTGTTCGTAATGAATTTTATGTGAGATACTCTTTTAATCCGATTTTGGGCACATATGGAATATTGACCATTAGTCTATGAATTGGACCTATGGCAGTTGTCATACTTACTTCGGTTGAGTAGGAATAGGAGACCTCGAGTAGTGACTTATGAATTAACGTACTATTGCATCGCCCAATCTTGCTTATGCTGGTGGACTAGGGATAGGAAATTCCGAGTATATATTAGTGAGATATATACTGAGGGATTGGGTATAGTGGTTTTGTTAATTTGCTGTGGAATTATAGCAACAATAGCATCCATGTAATATATTCAACATCAACAGGAAAGAAATAGGGAATTCAATAAAAACCTAACCGTTTTCTGTTGTTGTCAGAACAACTTTTTACTATTTTTTGTCTTAAAACTCAACCCCCCCCCCCCCCCCCCATTTAGTATTTTCTAAACATTGCATGATAATTGTCTTGTTAAATAGTAGTTCTTATGGATACGTTCTTTTTATTACTTTGACACTATCGGAACACTTGCCGAGAAGTCATCAAGTTTTTGGCATTGTTGTTGGGGACTGATGATAATTTCAACAAGGAGGCGCTTGTGCAACGTTTAATTTAGTTCTTTTTTTATTATTTTTATTTTTGTTTTCATTTGTAAATATATTTTTTGTAATTATTTATTTTTGTTTCATCTTAAATTTTATTTCCTATTCTTTCTCTTTTTAGTTTTATTTTTGTTTAATTTTTTATCAAGTGCAGTGCTACTAAGATATTTTTCTTTTTGTTTGTATGCAAGGTCAAGACAATCATGTAATGTGAAATATAAGCTACTTTAGGAAAGTTTAAAGATTATTCAAAGGAACTTGCAGCAAAAACTCTCGTTGTGCAAAATGCAAGAAACTATTTTGAACCAGAACCATACATCAACACTGAGCATTCATGGGAGGAGGATTCATCATCTCAACTTGAAGAAACCTTGACTCGGTTTATAATTATTACTCAACTAATTTTTCATAAAATCAACAGGCCGCAAGAAACCTTGCGAAGGGACATGGAAGCATCCTTTGAGAACTTAGAGATGCAACTTAGTCAAGTATCTAACCAATTAGAATTAAATATAAGCTCCAGGGGGGATTTCGATGGGAAAATTTTAGATAGCCCTAGAGATAAGGAAATTGAAAGAGAATTCAAACGAGAATGCGAGGTAGTCGATGAAAGATGAGTGAAAAATGAGAAAGAAGAAGAAAAGTGCATAACACCTGATAAAAGAAGTAGAGGTGAAACACATATTTGGAAAAAGAGCAAGAATGCAATATTAGGATTTCATATCTTTGGATAAAGCTCAAAACTCAAATATATCTTTAGATAGAGATATCCATCCAGAAAATCTTCAACAAAAGAATATCCCTAATTCGAGCAACAAGACTGATAAAAGAGAAGAAATAGATGAATTATTGGATGAGATTTATGCCTTATTAGATACTATCAAGCTGAAGAGATTATGGAAAAAAACCTTCAACTCCTGAAAGTGATGGAATTCCTGCCAAACAAAAGGAAGAAGAGGGATGATGTGTTTTTTGTGTCATATATGCCTCCTTAAAAAAAAGGTGAAACGTCAAGCATATGACCTTAAAGAAGCGCTTAATGGGAGGAAACCCATCAAATAAGTTTTTCTTTTTATTTACAATTTTAAATATCATTTTATTTTAATTAATTGTTTTTATTTTGTAGCATGTCATATTAAGGAGCCCGAGGACAAAGCGTGAGAAAGGGATGGAAATAAGAAAGAGGGACTTAAAACACTCTCTAATCCTAATAATTTTTTTAATCTATTTTCACATTCTTGTGTTGTTGTTATTGTTTCAGGCAATAGGTTCAAAGTGAATCCGCTCCTCTCGAGCATCATCATTAGGCGAGGGGATAGTGGACCAAACAAAACCAAGACTTCAACAACACCATACAAGACGTGCAATAATTTTTCTTCTCCAATGACATGTTAATTTAGATTTTTCTGAATTTGTATTAATTTATGTGATTCCCTTTTACGTCCAACAAGTCAATCTCAATTAAATATAGAGTATTAGCTACAATACTTGGTTTCCCTTTGTGCCAATAAATTTATGTTTGTGCTTAATAAACAAGTTTGTTGTTGTTGTTTCTTTCATATTTACAAAATGAAATTTTTTACATTGAACGGATGAACCATAAGCCTAATAAAAATAAAGGTGATCATCAGGAAAGTTCCTTGTGGATTTAGAGTTGAGGATGAAAGGAACAATAAACTAACTGGTACTCAATCTCTAAATACCTCAACTAGTAAGGTTTGAGTCAAATATTCTATTGATTACATATTCCTTCTTATGTGAGTATCCGTACAATTGCTATTTTCTAGAATTTGCATTATTTTTTATTTAATCTAGTGGTTTGATAAATACATATTGAGGCACTTGTTTATGGTCAACTCATAGCCATTTCAAACTAACATGCTTATCATGTTTATATCCTTTGCTAACCACTTTTAGCCTAAGCCCTTTCTTTCAGTGGCATAGCCACAATAATTAGCCAATTAACTTGAAAGATTAAATCTTTCCATCCTCTCTTTGGATTTAGGTAGAAAATTTAGTTCCTTTGGTCATATGCAAAATAATAAGTTTGGGGTCGCTCTTGGAAGTGAGCAAATGTTAAGTTTAGGGTTGGGGTACTAGAGATTTTGGTCAGGAATTCAAAAAAAAAAGAGAAAAATAAGGAAGTCAAAGAAACTTCTTCAAAAATAGATATAAAATTGGACCATAAAATGTTAATCTCTACTACCAAAGTGATTAAGCAAGAGTTGATATGAAAATGAATATGATAAAAAAAGGAAAACTAGATACCTAACTCCAAAGGTTTAAGCCTACTATCCCAAATTATCCTACCTTGACATAAGCCTCATTACAACCTTGAAAGACCTCCAAAAGTGTGTGTTTAGATGAATTTTATTTATTTATTTATTAGATATTCTACAAACTTATGGTAAAATGCTTTTGTACGTTGATTGTGTGATTACTCTACCAATTCGAGTGAAAGAATTAGTGTGCTGAGAGACATGTTTTGAGTACTTGTCATGTTGGAAGAACTTTTCCAAATTTTCTCGATTATAGTCGGGAACTGGAATGATGATCAGGTAACAAAATCGGTGGTGTTCATTTGTTATTATTGCAATTTGTTTTTCTATTTGAAATGTGGAGTTGCAGGCGAGTTACTAGAGGACAAGCAACAAATTAAATTTGGGGTTGTGATGATATTCTGTCATTACATATATTTTGTTGAAGGAAACAGAGAAAATCGAGTCAAAGATCACTTAATTTGATGAAGAATAACCCAAGAACCGAGTAAAACAGACAAAGTATGAAGAAATAAAGACTTGGGAAAAATTTGGTTAAAAAGGACCAAAAAGCGTGTCAGTACTAAAAAATCGCGTGTGCATTATGCATTACCATGCACGCGATATTGAAGAGGACAACATGTATTAGCTACTAGATTTTTCATGACAGCATCACGCCCACTCGTGCACGAGATGAGCTTGGAAAAGTTCCATCACGCGTGCGATACAACCTATTGTATGGGCGATGGCCTTTTTCTGGGCACTTTTGTGACGTGTTCTAACTCCTACTGACAACTTTAAAAGGGGGGTTGGCATTTTTTGAGAGTTCTATGATTTTACACTGAAGGAGATGATTTACAACACCACGAATCATATTTGGAGCTTATTTGAAGCTATTGGAGGTTAGTTCTTCAAGGGATAGCTTATGCAAACCTATTATGATTATTTGGTATTGTAATTTATTAATTATGAGTAGCTAAATCTCTCTAGGTTAGGTTTTGTATGATAAACTTATTTTAACTACTGTTGGGACATATGTTTGATTTGTTATTGCATGAATAATTTGAGTTATAATTCTATTCAATTGCTTCTTATTCGTAATACTTTTTATGTGAGATGTTCTTTTAATCTAATTTTGGGCACATAAGGAATATTGACCATTAGTCTATGTGTTAGACCTAGGGCAATTGTCATACTTATGTTGGTTGAATAGGAATAGAAGACCTCGAGTAGTGGCTTATGAATTAATGTATTATTACTTCGCCTAATCTTGCTTACGTTGGTGGACTAGGGATAGGAAACTTTGAGGACCATCTGCTCTATCCGTTCAAGTTTCTCTTCTCTAGATAAGACGAGGGCTCCCTTTTAGATATGGATTTAGGTGGTTTTTTATGAAAGACAAGTGAAATGGGAAAAGAAAGGTTGAGGCACAAAGCGTGGTAGGCCTATGCTAGGGGGGGAGTATAGCATAGGTAGGAAAGGATGCAAGGACGGTGGAAGAGCCAAGGGGACGGGTCATTTGATGGGAATGTAAGGCTTTTCGCCTATTAGAGAAGGTATCATTCTGTTGAAAGTGTTCGTAGCGCTGCTGGTTTAGTTCCCCACTCGGATTTGGGTATATTGGTTTTGTTAATTCGTCATGGAATTATAACAACAATATCATTCGTGTAATACATCGAACATCAACAGGAAAGAAATAGGGGATTCAGTACAAAACCTAACTGCTTTCTTATTATTGTGAGAATAACTCTTTACTATTTTTCGTCTTAAAACTCTAACCCCCTTCCGATTTAGTATTTTCTAAACATTTCACAATAATTGACTTGTTAAGTAGTCGTCTCCATGGATATGATATTTTAATTACTTCGACACTATCAGTATACTTGCTGAGAAGTCATCAATAAATTCCTACGTATTTAACATATTTTTTGGCACTTATAAGCTAGTAAGATGGCTTTCATGCAACTGCTCTTCATTGGAACTGACTATCATATCTTCTATATATACATCCAACATTGTGCCAATTTCGCCTCCAAAGATCTTATCTACCGTACTTTAGGATGTCTCACATACATTTTTAAACCAAATTTCATCACATTACACCTATAGCTTATAGCTTATAAGCTCATATGACAATTTAGACACATTTTTGAGCTTATAGCCTTATATCTTATCATTTTTGAGCTTAAAGCTTATAAGCTTATATGACAATAATGCTTTGTTTGGTAAGACACTTTTCTTTGCTTATAGCTTATATGCTCATATGACAATTTAGACACATTTTTTATAAGACACACTTTTGAGCTTATAGCTTATAGCCTTATAGCTTATCATTTTTGAGCTTATAACTTATAAGCTCATATGACAATTATGCTCTGTTTGGTAAGACATATTTTTGAGGTTATAACTTATATGACAATTTAGACATGTTTGGTAACGGTTTTTTTATCATGAGCTTATAGCTTATTTTACTAGTTTATAGCTTATCATTTTTTTCTTTCACTTTTATCCTTGTTTAAAAAAAACCCTCATTTATCCTTTATAATTTATTTTAATTTAAAATAAAATTATTATGTATTAAATGTCTCTTATGTCATTTTACATTTATAAGTTAGTGGAATTATTGATTTTACCAAACACTTCAATTAGCTTATCAGTTATCCATCATCAACCATCTGTTGAAAAAGAATTACAAGTGTGAGTAGTGTAGGAAAGTCCCACATTGGTTAGGATTATAGAGAATTGAGAACCCACACACTTATCACCTTAAGTATTTAGTTTATTATGTGGTGTCTCTTTCACCTGTGTGTTGCTCTTGACCTAATGTCGATGCTCCTCATGATGACCCAACATTATTGGGAAGTTCCGGAGAGTCGGGAGCATCAACGAGACTAATCATCTAGGACCACAAGAGAGGGAGACACCACATATCCACCTAAAACCTTAAGGTGATAGGTGAATGAATCACCTCTCTTATAAATCCAACATTCACTACTATAAAATGGGCAAAAACAACGCCACGTTTATGACGCATCCATATACACCGTAGTAATAGGTTAAATTTTTGCACCTAGTGGTTTGCTGGATTTATTAATGACGGTTGATTTTAAACATAGTAGTAAAAATGATGTGTAGTACGCTTCGGTTCCTAGCAACCACATATTTTCCCTTTTTTAGAGTACATTAAGTGCATGCCACCTATTTCCATTATTTAAAAAATAAATTATAAATGATTTAACAATGATGAATACCTCAACTATTGTTATAGGACTTAAGTTTTCACTACGATTGCTTTGTCCAACCGGGATTAAAGGGTTTAATGATAAATTAAAACAAAACTTATTTCGTATTTCTTTCATAAGATGCCCTAGGTGAACAAGCAAGCCAGAGACGACAGCGGTGACTCAAATATTCATATCCATTCATTTGGAGCTCAAATCCTCACCGTCTTTGTTCATTTGATTCTTCAGCTTCGCAGTAAGGTACTCTTCAACATCTTCATTTGATTTTTCTTGGTTTATGTTGTATATGCTCAAATATTCACCCTGTTCTCTCATTTGTATCTTCATCTTCACAATACGTAACTCTTCAACATCTTCATTTGTTTTTCTTGGTTTATGTTGTGTATGCTTAAATCTTCACCATGTTCGTTCATTTGATTCTTCAGCTTCGCAGTATGGTACTCTTTAACATCTTCATTCCTTTTTTCTTTGTTTATGTTGTATATATGCTCAAATTAGTATGAGAGTACATTTTTCATATGCTTTAGGATTAGATTTTCACATTATTATACGTGTATAAATTTTAGAATTTGTTATGGATCGTAATTGGATGAAAGCCAATAGATTAGGCATGGTTCATGAGAAAGGAGATCTTGAATTCCTTGAATACGCTAATAAACATCTTTCTGACAATGATGGTATCTTTTATTTTCCTTGTGTTGTTTGCGTGAATATTGATAAGGGTACAAAGGAAGAAATGTTCAAGCACATTTATTGTGATGGTATATGTCAAAATTATATAATATGGATGTGTCATGGTGAGATAGATAAAGTCAAAGAGTGGATGAAGATGAATATATGGAAGATCAACTAGAGGATATGTTCTGTGATATCGGGGAATCTTCTTTTAAGAATTTTTATATTTATGATACTATATGTAGTGATAAAGACACCCCTTTATATAAGGGATGCACAAATTTTACACGATTGTCGGTGGTGTTAAATTTGTTTAATCCGAAGGCAAAAAATGGATGGTTGGATAAAAGTTTTGTGGAATTACTTGGATTACTAAAGCAAATATTACCAGAAGATAACAAATTTTTGGATCGTTGCTATGAGGCCAAGAAGATATTGTATCCAATGGGTCTGGAGTATATCAAAATACATGTTGGCCCTAATGATTTCATATTATACAAGAAAGAGTATGAAGACTTATATCAATGTACGAAATATAACGTGTCGTGTTACAAGCTGAAAGCCAGCAATTGTGATGATAATGACTATTATGAAAATGTTAGTAGGAAGCATCATTCTGTTAAAGTGTTATGGTACTTGTCAATAGTTTCACGATTTAAGAGAATTTTTTCTAATTCGAATGAAGGAAAGAATCTTAGATGGCATGCAGATGAAAGGACTCGTGATGGAAACATTTGCCATGTAGCTGATTCATTGTAATGGAAGAAAATTGATTCGTTGTTTCCGGATTTTGGAGTTGATCCAAGGAACCTTAGGCTTGGGATTGCCACCGATGAAATGAACCCCTTTGGTAATTTGAGCACTAATCATTCTTCATGGCCTGTTCTTGTCACTATTTACAACCTATCTCATTGGATGAGCTTGAAGCGCAAGTATATATTGTTAAGTATGATAATTTCTAGACCACGACAACCTGGTAACGACATAGATGTTTATATAAGTCCATTAATTGATGATTTACGACTCTTGTGGAATGAAGGTGTTGAGGTTGATGATGCATATTCTGGGGGAAAGGTTAAGATGCGTGCAATGTTATTTTTCACAATCAACACTTTCCTGCTTATGGTAACTTGGTTGGATATAGTGTCAAAGGACATAAAGTGTGTATTATTTGTGAAGATAATACTTGTTATCACCAACTTTAGTTTGGAAAAAATATAGTTGACCTTGGGCATCGAAAATTTCTAAAACTCGGTCATCCTTATCGTAGATTGCAGAAGGCTTTTAATGGAGAGCAAGAGTTTGATGAGGCTCCTAAACCGTTAACCAGGGATGAAGTTTATCAACGGCAGAAACACATTAATATTGTCTTCGAGAAGATAGAAAAATAAAAAGGGGAATTTGCAAAAAATATATGGAAAAAGAGGTTCATTTTCTTTGATCTTCCATATTGGTCAAGTCTTGATGTTAGACATTATCTTGAGTAATGCACGTGGAGAAAAATGTGTGTGATAGTTTGATTGGCACACTTCTAAATATTCCAGGCAATACTAAAGATAGTAAATCTTCCTGTCTTGATATGGAGACGATGGGTATACGAAAACAGTTGACTCCAATAGAGAAAGGAAAAAGAACTTACCTGCCTCCAGCATATCACACTCTATCTAAAAAGGAAAAGAAATTGTTTTGCGAGTGTTTGTAAGCTATTAAAGTTCTGCAAGGTTACTCGTTAAACATCAAGAAACTTGTAACAATGAAAGATCTCAAGTTAATTGGTTTAAAATCTCATGATTGTCATGTATTGATGCAACAACTTTTACCAGTGGCTATCTGTAGGATCTTACCAAAGAATGTGAGAGTAGCTATAATGAGATTGGGCTTATTATTCAATGCCATATGTAATAAATTTCTTTATTTCAAAAAATTAGATGAATTAAAAGACGAGGATTCCATAATCTTGTGTCATTTGGAGATGTATTTTCCTCCATCATTTTTTGACATTATGGTTCACATACTTGTTCATCTAGTCAGAGAAATCAGATTTTGTGGTCCAGTTTATTTAAGGTGGATGTATCCAATAGAGTGATATATGAAGATCTTTAAAGGATATACGAAGAATCATCACCGACCGGAAGCTTCCATTGTTGAAAGGTACATCACTGAAGAAACTATTTATTTTTGTACAAACTATTTGTTGGAAGAAAATTCTATAGGCATTCCAAAGTCTCGTCACACTGATCACATAGACGAAAGAGGTATTCAAGGTCTAAATGTTAAGTCAATGGCTCGGGATGTAGTTATTCAAGCACATTTCTATAAATAATATAAATGAAGTTCAACCTTTCATAGATACTCACAAAAGACTTTTGAGGAAAAAATATTCCTGAGTGAGTGATAAGTTGTTGTTGATAGAGCATAACAAGAGATTCATTGATTGGTTTAATAAAAGTGTATCTAATGATTGTAGTGCATCTGAGATGCTTAAATGGTTGTCGTACGAGCAAAAATTTTGTGCCATTACTTGGACTGCATACGACATTGGTCATTATACCTTTTATACAAAATCAAAAGATGATAATAGTACAATGCAAAATATTGGGGTTATGATTAAAGTCGAATCAATGTATTTCTCTAGTTAGAAAGATAAGAATCATGTATTGGCAACTACTGTATTTTATGGTGTCATTGATGAGATTTGGGAGATTGATTATGTTATTTTTAAAGTGGATTTATTTAAACGCAAGTGGGTTCCCAATAATAGTAATGGTGTACACATTAATAACTTAGGATTCACCTGAGTCGACCTTGGCAAGGCATCTTTTATGACCGAACCATTCATCATGGCGTCTTAAGCAAAACAAGTTTTCTATGTTACCGACCCATCAGAAATATCGAGGAAATGGTCAATAGTTCTCCAAGGAAAACACATTCCTCTTATTGATGAAAGTCTTGATATTTCGTCCAAACCTTCTTACACAACACAAGCTCCTATCTCATATGATGAAGTTGATGGAGATGATGTCCATGTTATTCGAATCGATCATGAAGAAGATATTTGGGAAAATTAGCAGGTACTTAATTTATTCTTTGTTCATAATTTATTCATGTATGTTATAGTTTCCAAGTATTTTTACTAACAAGTATAATAATTTTAAATTATAGGTCTTTAGAGTCAAGACACCAAGAGACAAGACACCAAAACACCAAGTTACAATTATGTGATGTTATGTAATGTGTAAACTGTAGATTATTTGTTCTGATAAACTGTAGTATGTTTATTACGGTACATTTGAATATGATACAATTATGTGATATTATGAATGTTAAAAAAATGGGATGAAATTATAAATGCAGGATAATATCTGTTAATTATGCAGAATATTTAACAATGGCTATAGTCATAATTGTTAAAATATCTCGCGCGCTTTTGATAACACCTAATCGCACTGCATATTTGACTCAAATAAAACATGTTTTTCATAATTTTTAGTACTATTTTCTTGCGTTATGCTTGTATTTGTCTTATTTTCAGGCAACATGCCCATTTGGAGCTTTTCTTGAAGAAACCAAGCGAAAAGGCCAAGAAATCGAGATTTTCAGTGAAATCCTACACATGGCGTTCAGCTCAGCGGCCTCTATAGGGGGCGCCATGATGTGTCCCACTCCACCCAGGGGATAACTTCCACATCCCCCGTGATCTCTCTATCTGCACACTCAGCGCCCGCGGAGGAGCCTCGGCGACCGTGGTCTTTGTTAAGTTTCTTCCCGCCCAGAAGGAGTTAGGGGGCATTTCTGTCAAAGCATGGCCTGGAGAACTTCTATAAATATTAGTTTGCATTTCATTTTCCATCATCCAACTTAGTCTTGCAACGCTAAACCTATACTCACTTATGTAAAAGCAATAATTATCCACATCGAAGGATTATTCCACCATAGTCTTGAATAGGTTGGAGCATCTCTTTTATTTACAATCTTGCCGCCATTTTACTTCAAGAATTTACTTTCCAGTTATACCAAGATTTAAAGACTCTTATTTGGAGCAGGTTTCTATTTAAGTTTTTTTATTCAATCGCTTTGTCTTGCACTTGCATTACTTATTTTATTACCTTGCCTTGCCTTTATTACTATGTTTATTTCGATCAACTTTAGTATGCTTTCTTTTATTTCCATGTCTGGCTAAATATTTTAAGGTTGGAATATAAGGGTCATTACCATGATATCATTTCAACATTGTATCAGTAGAAACACTTTAGGGGCTATTTTATCTTTTAACACAAGTTATCCATACTTAATATTTTTAGATAAGATCGAAAGTCGTCCATTTCAAAGAGTAAACTTGGTTGGTTTTTAACCGTTCAAAAAGGGCGAAAGCGTTTTGACTGGATAATTAGGAATCTTTGACACTTTTAGAAAATGATTTTGAAACTACTTTCGGACGCGTTTATAGGTTTATAATTTGATTCTTCAGCGAAAGCCAGGTATTTCTTTACGTAAATCATTCCGAGTTGAAATCATTTTAAGTTAAGAAACTAATTTCTTAAAAATAGGTTTGCTGCTTTAACACTTGAAGCGCTCTTTTATAAGTGACAATAAAAGTATTTGATTAGAGAGTAAACTCAGTTCTTAGTTAGCTAAAGCGACAAGTTCCCGTCAAATTTCTCCTTTACAAGAGTGGAAAATATTGCCCCATGAGTAGTTCTACTAAATACAAATTGAAATGTTATTTGACCAATGTGACTTACATTCTAGTTTGTCTTTTGTATGAGTTTACATTATCTATTTATTTCCTTTGCATTATACTCCCTCAACTGAATCGATCCGCCTTAGATAAGCAACTTAATAAAAGAGTTGATAGATTGACAATTGGTCTATGTGGTTCGAAAATCCTTTATATTACTTCGATGGGTTGTGCACTTGCAGTTAGATTTTAGACTCTATAAACAGAGTGAACACGTTTTTAGCGCCGTTGTCGGGGACCAAACTTCGTCAAATTTTGTACCCTATTATTATCCCGTTTAGACTAAGGCTTTATTACCCGGTAAATGCACAAGAATCGCAGTACCAGAAAATTAGTAGATCCTTTAGTGGAACCCGAACGTTACACTCGAGCATGTATTTTTCTCTATAGGATAAAGAGAACTACGGTCGAAGATCGTAACCAAAGACCCCTTAAGGAATTTTCCCAACCATCATACGAGAAGCCTAGTTCAAGTATAGTAAACCCTGCCATCACCGCCAATAATTTCAAACTAAAGTTCTCATTTTTACAATTAGTGCAACAAAATCAATTCGCTGGTCTCTCCTCAGAACCCAAATCAACACTTGAAAGTTTTTATCCATTTAGTGGATACTCTAAAGACCAATGGTGCTTCACCTGAGGCGATTCGTCTAAGACTATTCCCTTTCTCCCTCAGAGATAAAGCGCGTGATTGGTTAGATTCCTTTCCAGCCAATTCAATAACGACTTGGGAAGACCTTAGGAGAGTGTTTCTTGCTAGATATTTCCCACCAATCAAAATCGCAGTCCTTAGAAACCTGGTCACTAGATTTACTTAAAATCAAGGAGAATCACTTTTTGAAGCATGAGAGAGATATAAAGACCTGTTAAGAGCTTGTCCACACCATGGCCTGGAGCAATGGTTAATTATCCACACCTTCTATAATGGATTCCATTATAACACGAAGATGGCTATCGACACTGTCGTTGGTGGTGCACTCATGAACAAACCTTACCCTGAAGCTTGTGCTCTCATAGAAGATATGGCCCAAAATCGTTACCAATAGGGAGCAGAATGCGCAACAGTAGAGCAAAAGGAGGACCAAGGAGGAGTACATGAGATAAGTTTTTTGGACATGATGCAAGCCAAAATGGATGATCTTGCCTTAAAAGTTGAAAACATGTCTCAGAGCCCAAACATTGTAGCTTCATTACACTCAGAATGTGAACTTTGTGGGACCCAAGGACATCAAACTTCATATTGTAACATATTGAATGGATCTAGAACAGAACAAGTCAACTATACCCAAAGGAACCCATTCTCAAACACTTATAATCCTGGATGGAGGAATCACTCAAACTTTTCCTATAAGAACAACAACCCGATTCAGAATTTTGCACCTCCAAGACCCCAAGGTTTCCAAGGCCAAAGACCTAATCAACCTATGCAAGATGTACCACCGAAACCAAACATTGAGAAAATCATGGACAAATTCATTTCGGCTCAGACTCAGCAAAATAAAGAGTTCGTGAATCAGAACATTCATATAAATGAACTAATCACACAATTAGGAACTAAGGTTGACCAGATAGTTACTCATAACAAGATGCTTGAAACCCAGATCTCTCAGGTAGCCCAGACACAAGCTCCTCAAACTACACTTGGAGGACAATTCCCTGGACAAGCTAAACCATGTCCCAAAGGGAAAGCTAATGCCATTACCTTACAAAGTGGGACTGCTTATGATGGACCAACAAACCCAACATTAAGTGTAACCGAGCAACCTAAGGAAAGTGTAGTGCCTTCAGTCCAAGTAGAGGAACCAGAGGAACCTGAAAAGAAAAAAGACCCAGGAATGGAAACTATAGATAAACTTATACACTGCCACCCTCATACAAACCTCTTATCCCATTTCTGCAAAGACTTAAACAAACCAAGATTGATAATCAATATAAAAAATTCATAAAGGTTATAAAGAAACTTCATGTACAAATTCCTTTTACCAAAGCTATCACTCATATACCATCTTATGAAAAATTCTAAAATACATCCTGACCAAAAAGCGTATATTTGACGATCCTAAAACTTTAGAGTGCAATTTCATTTTCAAAAATAAACTTGCCAAGAAAGAAAAGGACCCAGGTAGTTTTTCCATACCTTGTATCCTAGGAATCACATGGTTGACAAAGCCTTTTTAGACCTAGGAACTAGCGTCAGTCTAATTCCTTTGGCAGTTTGTAAGAGGCTAAACTTAGAAGAATTGCAGTCGACTAAAATGTCTCTTCAATTGGCTGATAGATCAGTTAAATATTATATGGGCATACTAGAAGACATACCAGTTAAAATAGGTCAACTATATATCCCAATAGATTTCGTAGTCATGGATATTAAATAAGACGATGAAATCCCAATCCTTCTAGGTAGGCTATTCATATCAACTACATGATTCATAATAGATGTTAAGAAAGGAAAATTGACTTTTGAGGTAGGTGATGAAAAGATATAATTTATTCTTTCAAAGTTCTTAATGGCACCAGTCATAGGAGATGCATGATATGCCATTGACGTCATTGATGACTGCATTTTGGAACTGGATCAAGAAGAACCTGTCGAAACTATCAAGTTACTTTCAACATCCATTTGGGAGGACGATGGATTTGAAAGATTGGAACCCTACTTTGATGACAACCTCTACGAATGTTTAGTCCTTACTACAGATCCTATGCCTTGCCCTAAGAAACCATCTTTAGAACTTAAAGAACTACCCAAGAATATGAGATATGATTTCTTAGATGAAGAAATTAATCATCCTATTATAGTCAGTACTAACTTAAATCAAGATGAGACAAAATAACTTTTAGATATCTTGCGAAAATATCCCTCAGCCTTAGGGTATAACATCTCTAATTTAAAAGGAATAAGCCCATTTGTGTGCGTGCACCTGATTATGTTGGAGGAAGATTCTAAAACCTCTAGAGAACATCAAAGGAGGATAAACCCTATAGTGAGTGATGTTGTTAAGAGAGAAGTTCTTAAGTTACAAGAGGCTGGTATAATTTATCAAATTTCAGATAGTAAATGGGTAAGTCCTGTACACGTGGTACCTAAGAAATGAGGCATCACGATCACGGAAATTGAGAAAGGTGAACATATTGCCAAGCAAACATAAGGAGGTTGGTGTATGTGTATAAATTACATAAAGTTAAAAAATGCGACTAGGAAAGATCATTTCCCTCTTCCCTTTATAGATCAAATGCTTGAGCGTCTATCTAGACACTCGTATTTTTGTTATCTAGATGGGTACTCATGATTTTTCCAAATCCATATTCACCATGAGGATTAAGAAAAAATGACCTTTACCTTTCCTTACGGAACATTTTCTTATAGACGAATGCCCTTTGGACTCTGTAATGCGCCAACCACTTTCTAGCGTTGTATGATGTCAATTTTCGCTGACTATCTTGACGGAATTATGGAAGTATTCATGGATGATTTCTTGGTATGTGGATTCAATTTTAAAGACTGTCTCTCTAACCTTGAGAATATCCTAGAAAGATACATTGAGGTAAACCTTCTATTAAATTGGGAGAAGTGTCATTTTATGGTTAATGAAGGTATAGTGTTAGGACACATTGTCTCCAAAAAAGGCATTGAAGTATACAGAGCCAAAATAGAAGTAATAGAGAACCTCAAGCCACCTAAAACTATTAGGGAAGTCAGAGGTTTTCTTGGACATGATGGTTTCTACCGGTGTTTTATCAAAGACTTCTCCAAAATAACAAAGCCTTTAAATAATCTTCTGATGAAGGACGTCGAATTTGTTTTTGATGAGAAATGTATTGAAGCCTTCAACCTTTTGAAACAAGCACTGATTTCAGCTCCAATCATGCAACCTCCAGATTGTACACAACCTTTCAAAATCATGTGCGATGCTAGTGATTATGCCATTGGTGTTGTTCTAGGGCAGAGAAAAGATAATAAATTACATGTCATATATTATGCTAGTAGAACCCTAGATGCTGCCCAACTTGATTATGCAACAACATAGAAAGAATTGCTAGTCATGATTTTTGCAATTGATAAGTTTACATCCTATTTGGTTGGAGTTAAGATAATTATTTACACAGATCCTGCTGCTATTCGTTACCTGCTAAACAAAAAGGATGATAAACCTAGTTACTTAGATGGATCCTTTTACTCCAAGAGTTTGATCTGGACATTAGAGATAAAAAAAGGCATAGAGAATGTAGTCACTGACCATCTTTCTAGGTTAGAATATTTGAAACCTGACTTATTGCCTATAAATGATGATTTCACCTATGATAGACTTGTATCTAAGATAGACAACTTTGAGCCTTACATAGATGAAAACCTTGAGAAAGTTTCAATAATGAGAAGTGTACCTTGGTACGCTAATTTTGTAAATTATCTAGCTGCCGATATCATACCCCCTGATTTGAACTACTAACAGAAAAAGAAGTTTTTCAACGATGTTAAACATTTTTATTGGGATGAACCACTCCTATTTAACAGAGGCATAGACAATATCTTTAGATGTTGTATCCCAGAAGATGAAGTGGAAAACATCATCCAACACTGTCACTCTGCACCATATGATGGACATGCAAGCACGTCCAAAACATATGTTAAAATCCTTCAAGCAAGCCTCTACTGGACAACTTTGTGGCGTGATGTTCATACCTACATTGTCAAATGCGATTGGTGCCAACGCACAGGGAACATCTCAAGACGTGATGAAATTCCCTTAAGGTATATCCAAGATGTGGAACTTTTTGATGTATGGGGTATAGATTTTATGGGACCATTTCCATCCTCCGTGTGAAATAAATACTGGTAGTTGTGGACTACGTGTCCAAATGGATTGAGGCAATTGCATCACCCACAAATGACACCAGAGTAGTAATCAAGTTATTTAAGAACAACATTTTCCCAAGGTTTGGAATACCCCGCCTAGTCATAAGTGATGGAGGATCGCACTTTATCCAAAATATCTGACAAGCTTTTGAGTAAATATGGAGTAAAACATAAAGTAACAACACCATATCACCCGCAAACCAGTGGTCAAGTTGAGATGATGATGTCTATGTGACCTACAGAAACCTCACCTTAGAGTTTCTTAGATTGCTCGACTATAATCCGTACGTGAGTAGCGAAGATGACAGAGTACGCATCAGTTTCAAGCTATTTGGAACTGAGTACACTTTCACCATGAAACATTTTAGTGATTTATTGGGTTTTCAGAGTAGTCCAGATGTTATCCCTGAGATTCCTTTGAGTTATTACATGAATAGGAGAACAGACAGGTTGTGGAGAAAAATCTCTAGTGGCGATAGCCCTGACCCCTCTACTCAGTCGTCCAAGAAGATTCATAACCTACCTTTTAGGTACTTTCAGATGATCCTTTGCCATACCTTTTTAGGAAGGAGTGATGCTGACAACCTTGTCAAATAACTTCCTCCTCGCATTATAAATTTAAACTTTTTGAAAGTTATGCGATTATGAAAAGGGAAGAAGGTAGGAGGGATTTTTTCACCTTATGATTAATGGTATTATTGTACCCAGTGTTGTTATTCCCTGCACTCGGTGCACGGATGTGCGATTTGAGCGTAATTTGACCTATGATTTGAGTGCTCTAGCTTTTATCGGTCGGTTACCCCCAAATTTTCCTTTGGAGGAGGGTAACAACACTGATAATGAGTATGATTTGCACGAGCAATCACCTGTTTATAATGTACCACCTACACACACCACACCCTCTTCTTCTAACCAACCTGCACGTTCTGCTTCTAGTTTCTATGTCACTGAGGACATGTGGAGATTGCTTATGGCTCGAGAGGAGAGGCGAGATGCCCTCCTTTCCTCCATGTAACAATAGCTTGCGGACAACATGGCATTCATGCAAGCATCTAAAGTGAAAAATGTTGACTCCTTGCATACCATTATGGAGACCCAGCTTACCTTCCAGACCGAACAACGTTGTCAGCTGTTGTACCCCAAAATTTGCTCTCTCATTTCTCAAGAAATTTCTCAAAAAAATCACCCTGGATCCTCAGGTTTTCTTCCATCCAATTTCAAGCCTTGAATTACAAATTTTCCAATAAAGTCATTCACAAGGGTAAAATGGTCATTTGCGCATTGATAATTCAAACTTTGACTTTTGATTAAAATCAAGTTTCCAGGACCATATTTCATCAAGACATGTTGAAATATGAAGTTTGTTTCATCATGAAATTCAAAAGTCAAAATTCTAAATACTTAGAATTTTTCTAAGTGTTTAAGAAATATGACAAGCTCAGAACTTTTGATAAGATTATCACCATGATGCAAGTTGATTCTGGATTAACTTCTAACACAAGAGTTATGGACTCAAACAAGATATGAAACATTCAAGAACAAAACTTCTCCTGGAAATGCTGGAATTTCAAGTTATAAATGTTCAAAGACACGTCCATGAAACTAAAGCACTCAGCAAATTCTGGACACTTTCAAGACAGAGTTTGGTCAAAACTTCTGGGCCAGTTTTCACAAAGGTTCAGTCAGAGTTTGCAAGGTTAATTCAAAGAAGGTTAGAAAGCGTGTGGCAAGCTTCCTGGAAAGTCTGAGAGCTCCTTCAGAACATGTTGGAGCAAGGAGATACAAAGATCAGAAGTTGGATATTTATTCTAAGTCACGCTGAAGCTGAACTTCTGATCCAGAATTAAGCAATGATGTTGAATCTCATGTTGCAGGATTTCTGGTTTGATCAATCTCATCATCATTTAATGCTCACGACCACTTTTGAGTTTTTATCCAAAGCATTTTCCCACGTGTGAGATGGAAGTACCGTTATTGTCCTTAAAAAGTAAACTTTTGTACAAAGTTATGCTAGGCACATGCTTTGTTTTTGCCTCTGAGAGTACCTTTCCTTTATTCATGCTTACAAATCCAGCTTAAGCATGGCTAAAAGCTGCTAACCACCATATTTGCACCAAACTAGCATACGAAAACTGTGATAAAAAACAGTGGAACAATATTCCAAAAAAGGTTCAAATCCCATTTGTTTTACCCCGCAAAACCACAACAAATTCACCTATAAATAAGTTTCTCCATCACACTTTCAAGGGGATGGATTTTGGAGAGAGAGAATTGTCAAAAGAGAGAAAATAAAACTGTGAAACCTTCATAAAAAATCCAGAATTCCCAAACAGAAAACCAAACCTTTGTTCTTTCCTTTGAATCATAGAACTTAGCATTTTCTCTTCCTTTATTCTTGTTGACTCCAGAACATCTGAAGGCAGCAGTTCAAGTTCCAAACACACGCTCTAGATTCAAGCTAAGTCTTTCTGACTTTGCATCTTTTCATTCAGAACATCATTAAATATGTAAATATCATAGTATTGATGTTGTCCATATCATTGCATAAGTAGAAAAACTGTGGATCAGAATTTCTTGATTAAGGCTAGGCTCAGAATTAGGGTTAGAACTTCTATAAATTATTGTGCTTTTATCCTTTTGATTTGCTGTTTGTTAAGAACTGAATAAATTGTTGATGTGTTGATTAGTATGAGGAAAGAGTTGAAATGTGGCATAGAACCTCTGATTTTCACTCACATTTTTATCACAACATAACTTCTTATTTCTTTTCACCATTTTAACACACAAAACTTCTATGATTTTCTCACTGTTTAAGAACGCAGAACTTCTGAGTTCTCTTCATTGTCTTAACAAACAGAACTTCTATGATTGTTTCAACTGTTCAAACATACTAAATTTCTAATGTTCGTTCACTGCTAACACATTGAACTTATGATGTTCACTCACGGTTTCAGCACAACACAGAACTTCATAGTTCTTTTCACTGTTTTAATACACAGAATTTCTAAGACTTTCTCACTGTTCTAACGCTCAGAAGTTCAACACGTAGCAACCCAGAACTTCCGTATCTTTCCTCTAACGTTTCATGCAGGATCTCAGAGTGTACCAATCCAGAACTTCTGATTCTCACTGACGTTTCTTTCTGAGTCACAGCACGCCTGGCATCAGAACTTCTGATCCCTTTTGTTCTGCTTGCAGCAGCACGCTGATTCTATCTCTCATTATTTTCCTTTTTTTTTATCATTTTCAATATTAATACCCTTTTATTAATATAAAAAATCCATAAAAACATTTTCTTTTTTATAATTAATTTATTTCTTTTTTTTCATTAAGACAAAAAACCACTTTCAAAACAAGTCCGTTTTACATTTCTTGTGTACTATTTCAATAGGATTGTAATAAATAACTAGGAATTTAATTTCTTGCAATCCCCATTTGTAGATATGTACCCCCTTCCCTAAATATTGTAATAGCGTAGGACTTTATATTTCCGCAATTTATCGCTTTTCAAATATATTGCTAGTAATTAGGGTGTGTCGTGTACCCCAAAATTTGCCCTCTTTTCATACACGCATATTATTGGTCTTATGGTTATGGAATAAAGGTATATTTATCAAGCTTCTTCAGGTTACAAGTAATGTTTATTTCGTCAATGGATATTCTCAGAGTATTTTCCATGCTGAAGATCGGTTCACCGTTTTGCAACGATTTGGGTTTCAAAGATTCACAAGTCCAACCTGGCGCGTCATATTCAGGTGTTCTTTTGCCAAGATATCTCTGATAACATATTCTCAAATTCAGGTTCGGCTCAAGAGTCAATTCTTTAAAGAAGGTATCCGAATGAGTGAGTTTTCTCGAAGAAATATGGTGAAAAAGTATGCTGAAAGTGCAGTTTTTACGCGCTAAAAAATTCATAACTTGAAGATCGTGGCTCGTTTTGAACTCGTTCTGGTGGATAAAATTCCGTATTGACGTCATCAACGTTTTCATCTCTCATGGATGGAAGCCAATTTCGATCAGAAGGTCTTCAAAAGTGCGGATTTATCAAGTATTTTCGAACAGAAAATTTGTGACAAATTTATTTGCGTCTTGTTCAGAAAATCATAACTTGGTCGATTTTCATCGTATCGAGCTGGTTCCGGCGCCAAAATTTCAAAATTTGAGTAGGCTACGTTTTCACAAAAGGTATTGAGTTCGAACGGTATCCAAAAGACCTTCCTTTTTTGCTCAGAGTATGCGTGACGCGCCGAAAATCCTGAATGCTGAATATTATTTTATCTGGGTCGAAACTTCGAAAATTCATAACTCAGTCAATTTTTATCGGATTGGGCTCATATGTTTACACAAGGTCACTGACTCAGAGATCTACAACTTTGATTCAAAAGTCGAGACCGAATTATGCTCCGATTAATAACAGTTTTTATTGAAGAACGTGTCAGAGTCGACACTGGAGCCCAAAATAAATTTGTCTGAGCTGAAACTTCAAAAATTCATAACTAATTCACCGTTTATCCGATTAAGCCGATTTTCGGACAAGAGTTATTTCTCGCTGTCGGATACATTTTGCTTTCACATTTCAACTTCAAAAATTGCACTTAAGCCCCTGCGATTTAGCCTGCAACGTGACGAACTCGAGTGAACATTGGAGGCCCAATTGCACATTCAAAGCCCATTTTCTTTGCTCTAATTTCCATTATATAATCTCATTATTTTCACACAAACGGGAGGAGACAAAAAAAACCTTTGCCACAACGCTGTCAGAATATCAAATTCTTTCAAGAATCCTAAAACCTTGAAATCCTTATTACAAATCCCCATCTCACTACAAACAAGCCATCCCTGTTACAAACCCACATCTCACTACTTCTCCAGTAAGGGTAAGGCTGGCTTGATCTTCATGATCAAAAGGGTATAAAAGCATTCATATCACTACTTCTCCAGTAAAGGGTAAGGCTGGTTTGATCTTCATGATCAAAAGGGTATAATCATTCATACGTGTCATATCGGTTTTAACATTAAAATTTTGCATATATTGGTTTTATTTGTATTTCATGATATATAGTAATTTATTTAATGTGTTCATGAGATTCAACACTGCAGATTTAGACAGGATCTCACGCAGGTTCATTACAGAACGTTGAGGCCAAAACACAAATGGGAAAAGCAGAACCGCCAACACATGACACCAATACATAACGAGGCAAACATCCTGAGAAGGTTAAGGGCATGGGTTCAACAACCACCACTATTGGTTTTGATTTTCTTCCTTTCTATTTATCCTTTTACCTATTTTTATTCTTTCTGTTTAAAACCTTTTTTTCATAAAACTTAACATTTTTCACAAACCTTTGATTTTTTGTAATAAACTTAAATAATTAATTTTAGGTTTTAATTTAATTTTAGGTAACTTTAATTGTTTTGTAAATAAATTATAACTAATTAGAACAATTAGAATTTTGTTTCTAACTTAATTCTATTTCTTTTTTTCTTAAAATAACAAAACACAAAAATAGGCCATTTAATTTTTTTTTAAACTAATTTAATTACTAATTAATTTTGTATTTAATTTTAAAAAAAAAACCTAATTCTTTTTTCTCAGAAATAATTAAAAACAACAAAAAATAATTTTTCTTTCGATTAGGTTAGACGGGGTCAAAACCCTAATTCTCTCTCGTTCTAAATTTCATCGCGCACACTTTATTATTATTTTTACCATATTAATGTAATTCCTCACAAGTTGTAATAGTTTAATTGGGTCTTTTATTTTCATTTAGATCTTTTTTTTACAGGTTTGTTTTTGGCTATGTAAATACCCGAAGCCTTGTAATAGCGTAGCTTTACTTTCCGCATTTTATTTTCGCAAACTATAAACTGCTTAGATGTATGTTAATAGGGTTGTATGGAAAGACAAACAGAAAATTAAAACAGTAGATCACCTTAATTGTGCAAAGATTAAATAAATGAAATCAAACACATGCACATGCGCACTCCTAGGATACACTCCCACTTTGGTTTCCTTCGGTAAACGGTCATTGAGTATAGGATGTTTTAGTGGTCGTCCTTTTGTCCCGAAGATCAAAGTTGCCTCGGAATGGTTGCCTCGGAATTGTTGCCTCGATTATTGATCTTAAGACATAAGGGTTATTACTAAGACGTCCTAACATTGCTTTAGTGACCGTACGTCCCTTTTGAATTGACCCTTTAAAACTCCAACGATGGTGCTACCTACTCACTAATAGTGGGATAGCGTTGTCTAAAGGAAACAAACATAGAACAATTCTTTTTTCGAGTAGGTAGATTAGTTCTTAAGTACTTGCTCAATCCAATCAAACTTTTTTCACACTTACACTCCTTTACAAACAAAGTTTTCAAAAACACTTCATTACACTCTTGAAGACAGAAGCAAGAGTTAAATCAAAGTCAAAACAAAAGCTTTTCAAATCACACAAACACACAAAGAAGTAATTTTGAAAATGATGAGCAAGTACCTAAGAGCCCGTAGATAACTACGGATAGAAAGGATGCTAATACCTTCCCTCTCTATAATCTACCCCCCCCCCCCCCCCGTACTCAGAATATCTCAAAAAAGGAATTTTTCTGTGCTTTTTTCCTTTCCGGTTGGATAAAATAAAAGTCGGTGGCGACTCTTGCTTACCGCAACATTTTGCAAATAAAAAACGCAAACCAGTATTAACAGTCGGTTCTGCCACCGTATCACAGTGTGTATGACAAGATATAAAATCAACAAATAGATCACCCTAATCAAGACTAAATGCATGCAATCAAACACACTTTGCACACACGCACCCTTAGGGTAATCTCACTTGTTGCCTATCAGAAATTAGTCATGTCCCTCGAACATGGGCGTTTTAGCAAAAGACCCTCCATAAAAGGTCATAGTCCCTCGATGACCCTCGATGTTGCTTTCGGTAAATGATCTAGTCCCTAAAACGGTATTGCTAAAACATTCCATGGGTTGCCTTCTATGACTATACAAAAACGTCCCGCGCTCGTCCCTTCACATCCAACGATGGGGCTTCTTACCAAATAAATGGTAAGATAGAAACATCTAAAGGAAGAGGAAAATAACATCTAAAGACCTTTTGAGTAGGTAGATTCGCTCCTAGTTGCTCGCTTGCTCACAATAAAAACATTTTATACACCAACGCATCTCTTTGAACTATTTTCGAAACCAACACTTTGTACGCATTCTTATAGATACGAGAATCATTACAAAGTCACATTTTCAAAATACTTTCAAAACCCAAACCACACAAAGCACAATTTTTCAAATAAAAGAAAGTTTGATCTAGCAAGTAACTAAGAGCCCATGGAAAACCATGGATGAAAAGGATGCTAATACCTTCACTTTTCATAATCTACCCCCCGAACTCAAGAAATAATCGCAAAGGTCTTTCTTGTGCTTTTCCACCTTTCCTTTTGGATAAAAGAAAAGTCGGTGGTGACTCTTGCTAATCGCAACATTTGCGATCAAACGCAAAACCTTCAAGTCAGTTCTCCCATCGTATCAAATCAGCAGTCTAACTTCACGAGGCATTTTACTTTGATGGAAGCCTCTCAAGGCACCTTGTTAGGTAGAACCCTCCAGCTGTAGGAAGCAAACACCGCTCTTTCCGAAATAGTTGGACGACTTGAGATTTCTAGAGAGAGCTGACGTCGTAGTAGGAGCCGTTGTTCCGATCTTCCCATACAGGATGACGAGTACCAGCGGACCCCATTAGCACCATCCTGGACCCCATCAAATCAAAGAAGAGCATGCCTGCTTCGATTTCACATCCTTAGATTGGGTTTTTGGCCTCTATCAATGCAAGCTTCGCTTACATCCTTCGATTGAGAATTGGCCCCTAACATGCTTGCATTGATTCACAAAGCAATGGCTATCTGGATGCAGCCTTCGATTGAGAAATTACCTCATTCCTGCATTTTTCGATCCACAAAGCAAAGGGCTTCCACCATGCTAGCGTACACATGGAAAAAGCTTCCCTATGGCTAGCATTCATATTAGCACCCACAGGGTATTGGCTATCTTCATGCTAGCTCTGATTAGGAAAAGTATCCCTTTGAAACAACTTGCTTTCGATTCATAAAGGCAACGCCTATCTTTATACAAGCCTCGTTTAGGCAAGTAAGGACCTCATGCATGCAAGCTTCGATTGCACCATTGGCCTTACATGTTTGCTTGATTCACAATGCAATGGTTACCTGCATGCCTGCTTCAATTGATCAAGGGCCTCTGTAGGTTTATCTTGATGGCTACCTGCAGGAAAGCTTGATTCCTGCTTCGATTGGGCATTTGATTTATTTTGAGCAAGCTTGATTCCCGCTTCGACTGGGCAGTATCTCCCTTAGAAAGTTTGTTTTGACACGCATAGTTTATATACTATGGTGGCCCATTCGAAGGACATGCAAGACATACCTGGATGTCCCATTCGAAGGACATATTTGGTGGCCCATTCGAAGGACATATTTGGTGGCCCGTCCAAAGAACATGAATTTGTTGCATTCAAAGGAACATGCAAAAGGTTCATTCAAAGAACAAAATTAATGTTTGGTATCTTAATGAGTCTAGTCGAAGGCTTACTGACCAAAGTCCAATGTGTTGCCAAGTCCAAGCCTGTTACACTGGCCAAAACACTCCAAAACTGCTGCAAAGCAGTCCTGCTATGTTGCTTCCATATTTGCACCAATTTGGCATACAAATATTGCACCTCGAACACTACAAAACAGCATACCGAATTTGTTCAAATTTCTTTTGTTTTCCCTCCTAAACCTCAACCAACCCCGTCTATAAATAAGAGGGTCCATAACACATCTAAGGGGGTTGGACAACATATCTAGTGGGATTTTGGTAGCTAGAGAAACTTTGATTGTGTTAAAATCATCAAACACTTAACACACTCTCAAACCCAGAATCAAAACACCACACCCTGGTTTATGTTCCTTTCGAATCCAACACTAGAAACACAACACCTGTTTCTTTTCCCTTTTGAATCCAGAGCAACCCCACACTTTGTTCTTTCTTTCGAATATAGCAAAAGAAACACTACACTTGTTCTTTTCCTTCTATTCCAGAAACAACAAATATAACTTCACTCTTCTTGGCTTTCGAATCCAGAACTAGAAACACCACCCTTGTTTCTTTCCTTCGAATCCAGGAGCACCCAGGGCAGCAGCTCAAGGTCTAACACATACATTCCAGTATCAAGCAAGGTAAGTCACCCTGACCTTAACCCTTTCGTTTCAAGCATGTAAGTGACATTTGTTTACTTTTCGTTTCTTCCCTTTTCGTTTGTTTTTCTTGTCCAAATATATGGTAGAACTAACTTGTACAGACTCGAACAAAAAAAGAAAACAAAACAAAGTTTATTGAATCGAAGCCTTAGGCTTCTCCCCTGGCTGCTTCACAGTCCCAAACGAAAGAAAAAGAGGGCGTGAAAAGAGGATGCACACTCATGCTGCTTTACAGGCCCATACTGCCTCACAGTCCAAATGAAGGAGAAGAAAGGGTGTAATCGAAGGGTGCTCACACTGATTCCTAGCCCCAATCGAAAGAAGCAAAAGAAGGGTGAATAGAAGGAGCCTACTGCCTGGATCGAAGGACTCACTTTTTCTCTTTTTTTAATGTTATTTATACATTTCTTTATATTTTCTTGCTATTCAATATAGTTGTAATAGTGTAGGATATTTATTTTATTCATTTTTATTGCTTTATACAAATGTTAGTAATTAGGATGTATGGAAAGATAAAACCAACAAGTAGACAACCCTAATCAAAGATTAAATGCATGCAATCAAACACATTATTCACACACATGCACCTCTAGGGTAATCTCACTTGTTGCCTCGAAAAATAGTCATGTCCCTCGAATATGGGCGTTTTAGCAAAGATCGTCGATAAAAAGATCATAGTCCCTCGATGTCTCTCGATGTTGCCTTCGTTAAACGATCTAGTCCCTAACGAAATTGCTAAAACGTCTCATAGGTTGCCTTCTATGACTATACAGACGACCCACGCCCATCCCTTCACATCCAACGATGGGGCTTCTTAACAAATCAATGGTAAGATAGAAACATCTAAAGGAGGAGGAAAAGAACACAAGACCTTTTGAGTAGGTAGGATGCTCGTAGTTGCTTGCTTGCTCACCACTAAAAAAACATTTTTACACCAACACTCTCAATTGAAACATTTTAAAAATTCAAAACTCTTTGTACGCATTCTTATAGAGACGAGAATCATTACAAAGGCACTTTTCAAAATCACTTTCAAAAACATCTTCCACGACAAATACCTTTTTGAACTATTTTCAAAACCAACACTTTGTACGCATTCTTATAGAGACGAGAATCTTTACAAAGACGTTTTCAAAATATTTTCAAACTCACACCGTAAGCACATTTTCAAACAAAAGCAAGTGATCTAGCAAGCAACTAAGAGCCAGTAGATAACTACGGATGAAAAGGGTGCTAATACCTTCCCTTTTCATAACCTACCCCCCGAACTCAAGAAAATAATATCAAAGGTCTTTCCTGTTCTTTTCACCCTTTCCTTATTGGATAAAAGAAAAGTCGGTTGCGACTCTTGTTATTCGCAATAATTGCGATAAAACGCAAAAACAACCAAGTCAGTTCTCCCACTGTATTACAGAACTGGTGACTCTGCTGGGGAATATTACTTAAAAGTGGGGTTACCTTAGGGCTAGATCACCTTTACTTGCTTTCCTTATTTGACTTGCTTGCTTTACATTTATGGGTCCTTGTTTGGGTTATTGTTAAAGATCCTACACTCGGATCTGGGGCACCTTTTAGGTAAGTAGCAATAAACTGTGGGGGCTATGCGGCGTATACCGACATGGTTGAAGCGATAGCTACGTTAGTGTGAGACATTTGTTGGTACCGGTAGCCCTTGAGTCAGTCAAGGAGAATACAATGTTGTTGTGTGGTGTCATGAAGCACTAACTGACCTTAGAACCTTAATTCAACAACTTGGCCATTAGGAAGTAGTGAGATAGCTGGATTTGGTTCCAACCAAAGACTGGTTGATACTCGATGCTATGCTCATTGAGATCGGACTTTCGAGATATTTTGGTCGCCAATAAAGAGGATTGTGCTGAAACAATGCCCGATATAGAAAGATCAGTGATATTGAGATCCCTTAGAACCCGGTTACTATTACTAGGACAGGTTGAGCCAACTAAACTTCAAGATGGTACTTGCCTACAAACTCCATGCAAGCCTAAACCTAAGGATTTTTCTGCTTTGTGTGTATATGATTATTTGTACATAACGACTTGCTTGCTTTGCATAGTTGTACATAAACATCATGACATCATAACATAGCATTTTCAATAACAAGTTCAAGGATCTCAAGGGCCTATGATGCAGGGTCATGTTGAACCAGACACCTATCAAGGGGAAAGAGTATTTATTCTCCTCTAAACAAACACTGTCAAAGACCAAAGCACGGTAACAAGAGTCAAGGGTTATGACCCACTTGACATGGTGAGCTTGATTCTCGTGGAAGGACATCCACTGATACGAATCTCTCCAATCAAAGTTGTAAACAAAGCTCAACTTTTAATATCTTCTTGTGTTTACCCCGCGAGATCCTTGAAAACATGCATCCACATACCATGCACCATATCATGACAAGTTTTCCCCATACAGGTTTTCCTTATCTCTCTACTGGTTATTTTAGTAAGATGGATATGGAACAAACAGTGAAAGATATTCAAGCATAAAATGCTCGATTCCAACAGATGTTCCTGACTTTGGCTAAAGGGCAAGATGACCTGAAGACCCTCATTCTTAAAGACAATAAGAAAAAGACAAAGAAATTAGTGGGTGTCCTGAAGTTGGGATAGAGGTTTAGAGGACCAGCTGAGTGAGCTCTAGAATTTGCAACTCCGTCAACCGAGGGGGACAACCAGACAAAAGAAGGGGACCACAGTCTGGGGTCTAATGAAGAAGAGGCTGACTATGCTGAAGAACAGTATCTTCCTGCGGACGACAAATACAAACAGTTGGAGGATCGTCTCAATGCCTTGGAAATTCAGAGGGTACCTGGTCTAGATTTTGAAGATTTGGGTTTGGTTTCTGGAGTGGTCATCCCACAGAAATTCAAGATTCCTACTTTTGCCAAGTATGATTGGGTCTCTTTTCCTAAGATGCATCTGATATACTATGTCCGCAAGATTCAGCCACACACCACTTATCTGAAGCTCTGGGTTCATTTCTTCCAAGATAGTCTAGTTGGGACTTAACTTAATTGGTTCTATGAATTGGAAGGTTCTCGCATCCACACCTGGGAGGATCTAGCTGTTGCTTTCTATAAGAAGTACCAATACAACGCTGATCTTGCACCAACTCGCGTGCAGTTGCAGAATATGACCATGAGTTCCAACGAGGCCTTCAAAGAGTATGCCCAAAAGTAGAGAGACCTGTCTGGCAGGGTGCAGCCACCATTAACTAACAGGGAGTTGATTGACATTTTTATGGGAACTTTGACGGGACCTTTCTTCAATCACCTAATCAGAAGCTCCTCGGCCGGGTTCACCGAGCTAATACTGACAGGCGAAAGAGTAGAGGCCGGCAACAAAAGTGGTAAAATCCAAGGGGGTGCATCTTCAAGTGAAGGGAAACAACCTTTCAATGGGAAGAAAGAATCTGATGTTGTGTACGGTCAAAAAGGTCGTAACTAGAATAACCATGACCAACACGTGGGGGCAATCCTGATCTCTAATCCTGCATCGATGCAACAACGTCAACAGGGGAATCAACGTAAGGAGGTCGCGCCTAAAAGACAATTCACCAAGATCAACATTCCACTAGCTCAAGTGTTACAACACATGTTAAAGGCAGAGTTGATTACGTTAAAGGCTCCTCTTCAGAATCCCAACACTTCTACTCCTACTTATCATCCCAATCAAAGGTGTGCATACTATTCCGATAGTCCTGAACACGACACAAATAGCTATTGGGCTCTGAAGAACAAGATTCAAGATTCAAGACATGATTGACGCCAAGGAGATTGAATTTGATCCACCTAATACTCCTAACATGATCACAGCTCCTATGCCAAATCATTGAGAGCGCCCTTTTCATTTTGAATTTTCAATTATAATTTATTTTGTTGTTCAAACACTTATTTATTAATGTCAAAATTTGTTTCATTAATGCATTGCATATGTTTTCCTTGAATTAATCCATTCGTTTTCATTATATTTAAAATATGCTTTTTACTCCCTTTATGATATTCAAATCTTGTTTCAAAAAGTTGCAAGCCTTTAGAGGGAGGATGACGAAAACAACGCCATAATCTCATATAGTATGCTTTTGGACAGACCTTGCTGATGATGTTCAGGCGTTTGTTTCAATTCCTATACACTGGATTTATAAGGAAGATAATCCCTAGTCAACCCCTTTGAGGCAAAGAAGTAGGAGTTTCCTTTTTCACACAAATTGAAACCTTTGATCATAAACCTAGGGATGGTTAGTCTATCAGTTAATTCAAATACGCATTCGGTCGCAAGCTTTCACCTTGTACACAATGAGTGATATCAAAAACGTCCTTCTGAACCAAAAGATGGTGATGGTTCCTTACCAAAACGGTAGTCAATATCTCTCAAAAGAAAATCCCACTAAGTCAAAACCTATGAAGGAGACTTAAGAAAAAACTGGGGCATCCCGCTGACTGTAATCTCAAAACAAGAATAGTCAGGTAAAAATTAGGGATAATAAATCAAAAAGAGGTCACTAAGAATCCTCGACAACATGAAAAATGTTGCAAAAATGACTTCCTTCCAACAATCTTAACTTGTATGAACCATCACAAAAAAAAATGTCATTCCAGACTCAATTAGAATTCAAACGCACAATTAACTGGATTTACGACTGAAGAACATCAGGAAGAATGGGCGGGTACAAATACACTTTGAGCCTTATCCTTTGTTTCTTAAACCTTAAACCAAGCCATGTTACAACCCTTCAAAAGTCCTAATTGAAGCATGGGTTAGTTCGAAAGCATACTGTTACCGAAGGTATCCTGACTCTTGTAAGGCTTACTGTAAATTTTGAGTTTAACTCATATTCTTACAAAATTCCTTATTTGTTAAAATTCCATTCTCAAAACTTCAAGACAAGCATAAACTTTGCATTGTTTGAATACTGTTGTTTGCATATAACTATTTGTTTGACAACAGTGAAATTCGCATGACGAACGCCAATGAACAGAAATTCTCTCAAGAAACAGAATCATTTCAAGGGAAAGACACTTCCATTGACAAATCTCCTATAAGAAAGGGGGAATGGAATGTCAATATCCAAACTCATCTGGGGCATTTAAGACGAGATTCCAAGAAATCTCTTAAGAAATGTTGAATAACCCTGGGCAGGTCTGCATCTGGATAACTTGGGGCATTAAACGTGAATCCCAATAAAAGGGGAACATATGGCCAAGCAAAAATTTATTGGCGGTACTACAACACTTACTACCAGGGGAAGTGACAAATCTCCCACATAGTCCTTTTCATATGGTGATCCCCAGTCAAGTCCCCACAAGGTCATCTCTACAAGGTTATCTCCATGGAATAATCTTCACGAATAAGGGTACAAAACCCTCAAGGCCAAATTCATGGATATACCCACAAAGTTGGATCCAGACAATCCCTAGCCAGAGTTTCAATCTCTAGAAAACCTTCTTCCCATCTGAGTTGGTCTCAAGAAGAATCCTCGAGGAGTTCTGCCAAAGGAAAACACCTCTCCAGCAGATTGGCAACAGGGTTTATTTCTCCAACAAACTACATACTCCCTAGCTTGATTTTGCCTCTCCGACTACTACAAATCAAGGGACCACAACCCCTCTTCCCTAGTAGACTTTTCTATAAATCCCCAGTGAGTTGCTGTAAAGCCTGAAAGACAACTAGATAATAGTTAACTCCTTTATCCTCAATAAGTTGTTAACTTCCTTTCTCTTCCATCAAGAGATAAGTCCCCAGTAGAGCAACAGACAACTAAAACTCCTGAATTCTTTTCCCCAAGCAGGAATCAACACTCTCCATAGAATTTTCCCTCAAACAAATTCAATATTCCCCAACGGAGTTCTCCTCAAACAACAAAACGGGAATCCCCAGCAGAAACATTCTAAACAAAGTTTAAAGATACACATACTCTTCATCTCCAACAGCAATCGGGGATTTAACTTCCTAAGGTTCCCCAACATCTGTCAAGGAGTTTATTTTCCAAGACAAAGCAACATTTCAAATTTCATGCATCATATTGCATACATGATAAATGCATATGGCATAATCTCATTCATTTTAAGAACATCATCAATCCATGCATACATCTGCATGCAACTAACCCTCTTCCTTGCAGGGAAAAGCCAATTAGAAAAAGTCCTCTTTGGAAAATACCATAATCATTTGTCAATAGGTCAGAGTTTAATTCCTGAAACAAGACAGGACAACTATCTCAACGACCAACAAAAACAAGTTCTAGATTAACACCTGAAACAAGACAGGATAACTATCTGAGGAAAACTTATTGTAGATTAATTCCTGAAACAAGCCAGCGAAATTATCTATACGACCAGTTGAAGCAATCTTACAGGGGTCCTTCTCATACACCCTTCTAGAAATAGTTCAGATGCGATCCAGACACGGATGACATTCTGATACTTACTCCATATTCCTTCTAGAAACAGTTCAGATGTGATCTAGATACGGATGACATTCTGATGCTTACTCCAGATTCCTTCTAGAAACAGTTCAGGTGCGATCCAGATACGGCTGACATTCTGATACTTACTCCAGATTCCTTCTAGAAATAGTTTATATGTGATCTATATATAGATGACATTCTGATACTTACTCCAGATTCCTTCTAGAAATAGTTCAGATGCGATCCAGATACGGCTGACATTCTGATACTTACTCCAGATTCCTTCTATAAACAATTCAGGTGCGATCCAGATACGGATGACATTCTGATACTTACTCCAGATTCCTTTGAGAAACAATTTAGATTCGATCCAGATACGGCTAAAATTCTGATACTTACTCCAAATTCCTTCTAGAAACAGTTCAGATGTGATCCAGATACGGCTGACATTTTGATATTTACTGTTAGAACATAGTTTTATTCTACAACCCTTGGTTAGAGTTTTTATGATAACAAATACAAATAATAAATTATAAAATACAAAGAACAAATATGCACCTTAAAAAATTATGTTTTATGTATGCAGAAGTTCTGATCATATCAGCATCAGAAGATAAGCAATAAGTGCTACACGCTGAAGCAATCAGAACATGTGCTGAAGATTGATGACCAGAATCTGCGCTTAATCAAAGTAAACTATGATTCTGAACAAGAACATACCAATCCAAGTCATCAGTATTCTGAAGCATCATCAACAAGAAAGGAGATAAGATTCTGAAGTGTTACTGATCATTCAAGAACGCATCAATTCCAACGACTTCTTTCAGACAAGATCTTCTCCAAAAGGAAAGTGTGTTAATGACATTAAACATGCTTTATGATCAATGTCATTCCACTGCCTATATAAACAAAGTCAGCTTTCAAATCAACAACGATTTTTCCATATTATCAATCACGTATTTCAAAGCTGCAAGCAATTTCGTTTTACATTTCTAAACTATAATCCTGTGTAATTTATCACAGTTGTGATAAACAATTTTGTTAGAAGCATAACAACACATATATTGTATACTTACATTGAAACAGCGTTCCTTGAGATTAACCAGATTGTGGTTGTACTCAAGAAGACTTTAACAGTTGTTAAAGTAGCTTTTGTAATTTTGTTAAGATTAGTGGATTAAGACCTCGTTGGAGAGAGGCGAAATCACCTTGACAGGTGGACTAGAGTAGTTTGAGATCAAATGAACCAGGATAAAAATAATGTGTCATTAAGCTTTTAGACTCAAGTTTTCAATCCAACCCCCCCTTCTTATGTTTTTCACATCTTCAATTGGCATCAGAGCGCCTGGTTCTGAGCTTAAACACTTAACCATGTCAGTACAAGATCCAAACTTCAGAAAAACACTATGGTGGGACCAAGCCAAAACATCATCAATGACAACCATGAAGACAAGGACAGATTCAGTGGCAAACCTCCAGCCTTTGATGGACAAAACTTTGACTACTGGAAAGACAGAATTGAGAGTTTATTTCTAGCCCATGATGCTGATCTGTGGGACATGGTGACTGATGGATACACGCATCCAGTGGATGGACGTGGTCAGAAGATAGACAGGAAAATGATGTCTGGTCAGCAAAAGCGTGAATTCAGAAACCATCGCAAGGCCAGAACAATTCTCTTTAGCGCCATCTCATATTCAGAATATGAGAAAATATCAAACAGAGCAACTGCCAAGCACATGTTTGACTCTCTGAGAATGACGCATGAAGGCAACATTCAAGTCAAAGAAACCAAGGCCCTTGAGCTCATTCAGAAGTATGAGGCATTCAAGATGGAAGATAGTGAATTAATATAAACTATGTTTTCAAGATTCCAAATTCTTGTTGTTGGACTAAAGGTTCTTGACAAAGGGTATTCTACTACTGATCACGTTAAGAAGATCATCAGAAGCTTGCCCAACTAATGGAGGCCAATGGTCACAACACTTAAGCTAGCCAAAGATCTCAACAAAATTTCTCTGGAGGAACTTGTTAGCTCCTTCAGAAGTCACGAGATAGAGCTAGAAGAAGATGAGCCTCAAAAGCAAGGTAAGCCATTAGCTTTAAAATCTAACAGAAAATCTGACTCTAAGGTTTTTGCAGGCTGTGGAAGAAACTTCTGATGGATCCTCATCAGAAGAAGATGAACTGCCTCTCCTCTCCAGAAGGGTGAACCAACTGTGGAAGCAGAGACAAAGGAAGTTCATAAATCCCAGAAGATCAGAGAATCAGAATGAATCCTCCTCCAGATACAAAAGTCGGAGTCTTCCTCTAGACACAGAAGATCTAAAGGTTCTTCAGGATACAGAAATCCAAACAACAAGGACATCATCTGCTATGAATGTAATGAGCAAGGGCACTACAAAAGTGACTGCCCAAAGCTTCAGAAGGAAAAGCCCAAAAAGAAGTTTCTCAAGGAAAAGAAGAAAAGCCTCATGGCTACATGGGATGATTTTGACACATATGAAGCTGACTCAGAATCGGATGATGAAAGAGCAAACATAGCTCTCATGGAAAACGTATCAGAAGACAATGAAGCTTTTGGTTCAGACTCAGAATCAGACACTGAAGAGGTATTCCCTGACTTTACCATAAAATTTACTAAGGCTGAACTTGCAGAAAGTCTAAATGAATTTATGGAAAGGTATCAGCAAATCAGAGTCAAATTCAAGAACCTGAAAAGGAATCTTGCCTCTGACTGTGAAAAGTCTGAGAGTCTCAGATTGGAGAATTATGAGTTAAGAGAAAAAACTTCAAAATTAGAAAATGATTTGCAAAACTCTCAGAAGGAAACAATCTCTTAAACTCCCAGCAATGCTGATGAGATCATCAAAGAGTATGATCACATCTTTCAGAAGTTTCTAGCTAAAAACATAGACAGAAGCAAGATGGCTTCAATGATCTATGGAGTTAGCAGAAATGGCATAAAAGGGATAGGATATCAAGGTAAGGTATCTACACCAAAAAATGCCATGGACTTAGTTATAAAACGCACACCATTCAATTCACATTTTATATATGGGCACACACATGACATAAAATACACAAGTAGTGATTATTCTGTCAAACCAAAATTCAATCAGAATTTTGGTAAAACTAACAAATCAAGACCCAAGAAAATGTGGGTACCTAAGGATAAAATTATACATGTGGCAGATATCTTTAGCAGCAAGGCTAAGATACCAATCATGGTACCTGGACTCTAGCTGCTCGTGACACATGACGGGAAGAAGGCATATGTTCCAAAGCCTGGAACTTAAGCCTGGAGGCTACGTGGGCTTTGGAGGTAATCAGAAGGGAAAGATCATTGGATGTGGAACAGTAGGTAATGGAAATCTTCCCTCTATAAGTAATGTATTATTAGTTGATGGATTAATGCATAACCTGTTATCCATAAGTCAATTAAGTGATAATGATTATGATATAATCTTCAATCAAAATTCATGCAAAGTTGTTAGTCAGAAAGATGGGACTATCCTATTTAATGGAAGAGGAAAAACAACATTTATAAAATAAAACTTTCTGAACTAAAGAGTCAGAATGTAAAATGCCTACTTTTTGTTAACAACGAGCAATGGGTCTGGCACAGAAGATTGGGGCATGTTAGTATGAGAATAATATCTCAGATTAACAAACTCAATCTGGTCAGAGGACTTCCAAAATTGAAGTTCAACTCAGATGCTCTGTGTGAAGCATGTCAGAAAGGAAAATTTGCAAAACCTGCTTTCAAATCCAAAAATGTTGTTTCCACCTCTAAGCCATTGAACTTCTGCACATTGACTTATTTGGACCAGTAAAAACTGCTTCAGTCAGTGGCAAGAAGTATGGGCTAGTAATCATAGATGACTATAGCAGATGGACATGGGTAATGTTCTTAAGACACAAGGACGAGTCACACTCTATGTTTGTTACCTTCTGCAATCAAGTTCAGAATGAAAAAGATCTTAGAATTGTCAAAGTCAGAAGTGATCATGGTGGAGAATTTGAAAATAAAAATTTTGAATTATTCTTTAATGAAAAAGGCATTTTGCATGACTTCTCTTGTCCTAGAACTCCCCAGCAAAATGGAGTTGTAGAACGAAAGAACAGAACATTGCAAGAAATGGCCAGAACCATGATCAACGAGACTAACGTTGCTAAGATCTTCTGGGCAGAGGCGATTAACACAGCGTGTTACATTCAGAATAGAATCTCCATAAGACATATTCTGGAAAAGACTCCATATGAATTGTGGAAGAATAGAAAGCCCAACATTTCTTATTTTCATCCATTTGGATGCACATGTTTTATTCAGAATACAAAAAATTATTTGAACAAGTTTGACTCGAAATCACAAAAGTGTATTATGTTATGATACTCTAAACGCTCAAGAGGGTACATAGTATACAATACAGAAACATAGATTGTTGAAGAGTCAATCAGTGTTAGGTTTGATGATAAGCTTGACCCTCAAAAGTCAAAGCAGAATGAACTCCTTGCAGGCATGGAAGATGAACTCACATGTACTGAAGACAACTCATATGAAGTTCTCAACAGAGACACTCCCTCAACATCAAAAAGAGTCACTGCAAGCAATCTAGCACCTTCTGTTGATCAACTCCAGAAAAGACTATCCAGAAGCAGCATTGATCACCCAGAAGATACAATACTGGGAAAGAAGGATGATCCAATCAGAACAAGATCAACATTCAGAAACTCTGAAGAATCCCTCATGGGACTGGTCTCTCTGATTGAACCAACAATAATTGATGAAGCACTTCTGGACAATGACTGGATTCTGGCAAAGCAAGAGGAACTGAATCAATTCACTAGAAATGACGTATGGGATCTGGTTCCCGAACCAAAAGGATTCAACATCATTGGTACAAAATGGGTGTTCAGAAACAAACTGAACGAGCAAGGTGAAGTCATCAGAAACAAAGCACGACTGGTAGCACAAGGTTATAGTCAGCAAGAGGGGATAGACTATACATAAACCTTTGCTCTAGTCGCCAGGTTAGAATCTATCAGACTTTTAATATCATTTGCTGTTAATAAAGGCATCACTCTGTATCAGATGGATGTCAAAAGCGCATTCTTAAATGGCTATATAGATGAAGAGGTATATGTGCACCAACCTCCTGGTTTTCAGAATTCCAAAAATCCAGAATATATTTTCAAACTAAAGAAGTCCCTCTATGGTCTGAAACAAGCTCCCAGTGCTTGGTATGAAAGACTAAGTAACTTTCTGTTAGAAAAGGAATTCACCAGAGGGAAAGTGGACACAACCTTATTCTGTAAAACAGTTAAGAATGACATGTTAGTATGTCAGATTTATTTTGATGACATTATATTTGGATCTACTAAACCCTCTCTGGGGAGAGAGTTTGCTAAATCTAAGCAGGCAGAGTTTGAGATGAGCTTAATGGGGAAACTCAAATTCTTTCTAGGCATTCAGATTAACCAAACTCCAGAAGGAACTTACATTCAGCACAGAAAATATGTCAGAGAACTTCTGAAGAAATTTGATCTCTCAGAATGTAAGCCCTCAAAGATTCCAATGCATCCCACGTGCATTCTGGAAAAGGAAGAGGTAAGTAAAAAGGTAGAATAGAAGGTCTACAGAGGTATGATTGGTTCTCTTCTCTATCTGACGACTTCAAGGCCTGACATTTTATTCAGTGTTTGCATTTGTGCTAGATTCCAATCAGATCCTAGAGAATCTCACTTAACAGCAGTTAAGCGAATTTTCAAGTATCTGAAAGGTACTGCTAATCTAGGTTTGTTTTATAGAAAACCAAATGATTACAGCTTAGTAGGATATTGTGATGCTGATTTCGCTGGAGACTGAGTAGAACGTAAAAGCACTTCTGGAAGCTTCCAGTTTTTGGGAGAAAATCTGATCTCATGGTCCAACAAGAGACAATCCACAATATCACTATCAACAGCAGAAGCTGAATACATAACAGCTGCTGGATGTAGTACGCAAATGCTCTGGATGAAAAGTCAACTTGAAGACTTCAATATATTTGAGAGTAACATTCATATCCTCTGTGACAATACTTCTGCTATTTGTCTCTGTAAAAATCCAATTTTTCATTCTAGGGCTAAGCATATAGAAATAAAACATCATTTTATTAGGGACAATATTCAGAAAGGGATTCTTAACTTAAAATTCATTGAAACAGACCATCAATGGGCTGATGTCTTTACAAAACCTCTTTCTAAAGATAGGTTTAACTTCATTCTGAAGCATCTCAGCATGAAGCTATGCCCAGAATAAATAGTTTTATTTACATATCTTAACCATCAATTTTGTTATTTTCTGTGAACTACTGGTCAACCTGCCTTCAGAGTTTTAAAAGTACGGATTGCATCAGAATCTATCCATAAAAATCTGAACGTTTCATTTCAAGGATAGAAGTGTGCTGTTCACATAATCAAACAGTTGTCATCCATTCATCAACTACTTTCTGAGGCTGAACACGCGTTCACTTTTCTGAAAGGTCAAAAGCACTGATTGGGTGCATTGAGACACACGTCATGGGTAACCGTTCCAGTATCTTTCTAAATCCCCTAATTTCAGCTGTCATTAATGCTTATAATCATGACTAATTATTTCTCTCTCTTACTGTTTATGCTTTCAAGAAAAACTATCTAAACTCAAATATCACTTTTTACATTCACTTCTTTTTAATCTCTAAATACTTTCTTTCGTTTCAAAAAAACCCTTTCATCTTTCTCAAATCTTGTGTGAACAATGGCTTCTTCAAGCGTCCAAAACATCAGAACTCAGGAAACTACTTCAATGGAACAATACGAAGAACCTTACAGAACGCTACTCACTCCCATTGATAATCTGGAAGTTCTTTCAGAATTGATTATTGACTTTGAAAGCTTGCAATAAAACGGCTTCAATCTGTATGAAGACGTCAATGCTCAAGGTTGGAACAAATACTTTGACCGTCTTCTAGGGCCAACATTTCCAATTCTTGTTAAATAATTTTGGATACATGCTTCTTCTTCAAATCATCAAGTTACCTCTTATGTCATGGGGAAGAAAATTGTCATTACAGAAGACCTAATTTCAAGGCTTATTGGTTACAATGATGGATGTGTCAGATGTATTGACGTGCCTGAAAGATGCTCTGATGTAGCTTCTATTGCAATGGAAATATTTACTCTTGGACTTCCCTCCAGCAAAATCAGAGATCTGAAGGATCATCACTGAATTTGAGCAAAAATAATTCTGGGGTGTATCAACCACAGGAAGCCAACAAGCTCTCCTGATTATATAAACATTGATCAGCAGTTTCTGATCTATTTTATTTCAAAAAAGACTAAGGTAAACCTCCCACACTTGTTGTTTAATCATCTTAGAACTAGTGTGAAGGAAACAAGAGAAGATGAACAGACCAAGAGGGACTGGATTCCCTTAGGAAGGCTCATATCAGATATTCCGACAAAGAATAGGATAATAGAGCATTTGACTGAAGCTCAGGAAATCAGCTCACTGGAAGCAACTGTTGGGAAGCCTCTGAACGCAAAAAATCTGAAGAAGATGAAAATAATTTAGAATATCAAGAAGGAACCCAACGTTACTTCTTTTGCAACCATCACTTCAAGAAGAATTCCTCTGGATGATTTTCCTCTTTTCTCCGAGATTGACTCCAAGCCAGAGATAATAGTCAGATATATGGATGCTTGTAAGGCAGATGGTACTGCACCAGAAATCAATATCCAGGACTTGCATCAGGCTGCTCCAGAAGTTGTTCTGAAGAAGACCAAGAAAAGGAAAGTTGTAGCAGAAGGACCATCTCAGAGGACTCCAAAAGCTTCCAAAAAGAAAGGTAATCCTTCCTCTATTAATGTTTTAGAATCAATTAATTTATCAACCTCTGAAACCATAACTAATCAACCATAACATCCAACCCCACAAACATTTGAAGACTTTGACATAGGGTTTGATCCATCAGAAACTCTAGGTCTGAATGAAACTCACTCCCTTTCTCATAATCCAAACCCTGAACAAACTCAACCAGAACTTTCCAAAGTTCTGTCTGATATTGATTCATTTGACCAAGACTTTTCAGCTCCCGTACCACAAAATCCATATTCTCAACTCCCTGAAAATCCAAACTCTGATACCACACCAAAAATTCTACAACCTCTCTCTCCACAACAAGATACTCCTCATCCACCATCACCTCAACCGGAACAACAACAACCAGAAGCTCAACCTTATGAAAATCAATCCTCTGATATCCATGAACCAGAACATCACCGTGTTTCAACAAACCAATCTGAAGAACCTCATTCAGATTCTAATATAATCCCATAACCTGGAATCACTAAACCACTTGCCATTCGCATGCCTCTCACCATCCACGACATTCCAGAAATTCCTTCTTCTCTGGAATCCACACCACCAAACTCCCCTACCAGTCCAATCATCATACCTGACTCTCCCACTCCTTCACCCAATAGCAGTCCAGCTGACAACGTAAGACTTGCCATTGATCCAATTATGCTGGAAAGACTAGTTGTTATCTCTCACAAAACTGCCATTCCCAAACCTAAACCAACTGAAACCACATCAGATGTTGGTACAAATTTGTTGATTTTTGAAACAGGGATACAAGAATGGATAAATTCTTTGAGGTATGTTAGTCTAGAGATGACTAATCCTACTGCTTCTGATTATATATGGACAAAATTAAGAAACTGGTTGAGTTCTGAAACACTAAAGCTAAAGGAACAGAGCTATGAACAGGTTCAACAGAACTTCAGTGCTAAGCTAAAGTCTTTTGAAGACCAAGTTCTGAGCCATCTGCTCAAGAAAGATATTCTCCCTCTGGATAATGCTCCCTAGTCAGAGCATCATCCCTCAGATGAAGTTCAACCAGAATCAGAAGGTCTCTCCCTGACTGCTGCTCCAGAAGAGATGATCACAGCAGAAGAAATGGTTCACTGTGAACAAGCTGCAAAATGCTCTGAGAAGCGTCCAACTACTGAAGAATCTCCAGCACCTTCCTCAGTCATGCAAACTCTAGAAGAGTTAAAGAAAGAAAATGCTCTTATCCAGGCAAGGTTGGATAAGCAGGACGACACAAATAAAGAGATTAAGAGCATCTTGGGCAAACAAGAAGAATCTAATACCCAGATCAAGAGCTTGCTGGAAGCTTTGTTCACACGTCTTCCTCCTCCCTCTTAGATTCTTTTCTGTTTTAAATCTCTATTTGTAACGCTTAATTTTTTTTACCACTTCTGTTCTGGAACTTATCATTGCTTCTTGTTTTTAATATAATTCAACTATTTTGGCTCTGACTATATTGCCTTTTTTGATAACTGACAAAAAGGGCGAGAAAGTAAGATATTTTCTATAACGGTTTACTGAGACAGAAGTCTCAATCATTCTGAATTACTTAACCTCTATCTTCTGAAAAGCTTGAACAGGTACAAACTCTGATGAAAGATGCAGCTAAAATCTGATGCTCAAGGAACTTAAGGGAAGTAATCAACTCAGGGGGAGTTTCTTCTAAACCTTTTATTCTTTATTTTTAATTGAAAAATCTAGTTTTTGTCATCATCAAAAAGGGGGAGATTGTTAGAACATAGTTTGATTCTACAACCCTTATGTGATACGATGGGAGAACTGACTTGAGGTTTTGCGTTTTATCGCAAATGTCGCGGTTAGCAAGAGTCGCCACCGACTTTTCTTTTATCCAAAAGGAAAGGTGAAAAATCACAGGAAAGACCTTTGAGATGTTTTCTTGAGTTTGGGGGGTAGATTATAAAAAGGGAAGGTGCTAGAACCCTCTTTATCCATGGTTTTCCATGGGCTCTTAGTTACTTGCTTAGATCACTTGCTTTGGTTTGATTGAAATTGTGTTTGGTGTGGTTTTGAAAGTATTTTGTAAAAGAGGCCACTCGTTTAGGCAATCTTTGTAATGATTCTCATTCGTAAGAATGTATACAAAGATGTTTGTCTTTTGAAAATGTTTTCAATGTTTGTAAGATAATTTTGAAATGTGTGTGTTTGTTTTGAAAATAGCAAGGATTGTTGTTTGAAATGGAGCAAGTAACTTAGAAGCTATCTACCTACTCAAATTTATTTCTTGTGAATTTTCTATTCCTTTGACATTGTTGCTTACCATTGATTTGGTAAGCAACCCTATCTTTGGATGTAAACGGGACGGGCATGAGTCATCGTATAACCATGATAGCAATGTTGCCAAGTATCTTAGCATTTTTTAGGGACCAAGATCATTTTGGTAAGGCAACTTTTGAATAGTGTCATCGAGGGGCTATGATCTTATATTTGTTTTGTTTTGCCAAGATACTTCGCATGCGTAACATGGCCATTTTATTTTAGGCAACCAAGTGGGAGAAACCCTAAGGGTGCTTGTTTGCAAAGTGTATTATTTTCATGCTTTTGATTTTGTCTTGTATTTAGGGTTTTCTATTTTTGCTTTTGTTTTGTTCTTGTCATGCAAACCCTAATTACTAATCATGGCATATAAAGCGATAAATTGCGTAATGTAAATTTACTAAGTTATTACAACAATTTTATGGGAAGGGGGAATACAAGTTTGAATGGGGATTTACACAAATATAAAGTTAAGTATATTATTACAACCAAATCGAACTTGTGCGAATTAAGATAAATATAATACAATATTTAAAGTGTAATGCAATGTTCATGTAAAAAAAAATGTTTTATGTCTTGTTTTTGTGTAAAAGAATATTTAATTTAATCCTAAAAAATATAAGAAAAAGATTTAATTTTTGAAAAGGGGTTAAACCCTAATTTTTATTTAAAAGAAAATAATGTTTCTATATTATTATTTTGTGCATTTTTTTTTGTATTTAAAAAAATAAATAATATTATACATAAATATTAAAAATTAAATATGTGCAAAAAATAAGTATTTGCAAGTATGAAATGTAAAATAAAAATATTAAGTATATTTAATTATATTTATGAGTTTATTAAGAAAATAAATTAAATCCTATCAAAATAAATTAAATTTTTATGTGAGAAATAATAAAAATAAAATAAAAGTGTAAAAAATAATTAAATTATTTTTTAGGATTTTTTATCATTAAAGAAAATAATTTAAAGTATTAAATATAAAAATAAAAAAATAAAATATGAAAGAGTTAGCAGGGGGTGAGAAAGTATTTCAGTGGTGATGATGCTAGCAAAAACAAACAGCCCAAGAAGCAAAAAGCCCAGAACAAGCTTCATCCCTGTCCTGCCTTCTCTTCCTCGCGCCATGGCCGGTTAACTTGTAACTTCCTCATGCTTGCATAAAAATGAAAACTTATAACATGAAAAATGTAGCATTTGAACTCACGATTCCAACCATATAAATTATGTAATCTAACTATCAAAGATCAAAGAGAATTTTGAAATCCATAAATCCTAACCTAAAATTTTCATAGATTTCAAACTCCAAATTCTCTTAGCACAAGTAATATAAATGCAAGATAATGATATGTACAACTTTGTTATGATGAGAACTACATTTTTCATTCACTAATCGTGGCCTGAGGTTGCCTGTGCAAAGAGATAGAGTTTGAAAAAAATACCTCCTTCAGCTGGAATCGTGTATGGAAATGCAGGGAATTTAATGGAGGCCTGATGATTGCTTGAGCTTCCTTAAGCTTCCCTGAATCTATTCTAACTCTTACCTTGCTCTGAAAGTGGCTGGAACTCCCTGACCAAGTCCAACTGCAAGCTTCAAAGTTAACAATGGCAGGTAGTTAAAAAAAGGTTACAGAACAAGGATGATGGTTTGGATTGACTAGGTATCAAGTATGTAATGTGTTTGAATGATCTTAACACAAAACGCACGAGCCACATGAGAGTTGGATGTGTTTGTGCAGAAACTGTGTGTTTTGGACAGATTTTGGTGCTTTGCGGCTTGAGAGAGTTTCAGGTCCTTGCCAAGCGTGTTATGTGTTGCATATTGTTTGCATATTATTATTGAAATGATCCAAAGTCAGCTCTCTCTATCAGTTGTGCAAGCCCTAGCCTTTTTGCCACTTTTCTTGTACTTGAAGCAAAGTGATAAGACAAAGCTCACATGCTTGTACCTGCTTTCTTAGGGTTGGTATTTCTTCCCTACAAGTTTCCTTTGGTCTATGGTACTTTCTTGTATCAAGGGGACATGTCCAATGCTCAAGATCACAAAGTTTGCAAAAGTTGCTCTTTATGAAAATGGCAATGGAACCTTTTTGCCATAAGTGGAATTATCAATTGGATAAAGAGTCAAAAGCATGTATAGAGGCTTTGTCAACTGAGTAAGAATTTAATTAAGGAGTGTGTAGCAAGTTTAGGACATGTAAAGCATGAAATAGCCAGCATAGGATTGGTTTGCAACTTGGTTCTTCATGAAAATGGCTTGAACAAAAAGTGAGAAAATGCCAATTTCCTCTCTTCGATTCTCCCTACTCAAAAATGATCTTGGAGATTTCTTAGACATTTTGGAAATCTTGAAATGTGCTCTATAATCCATCTTTGAAATACAGTTTGATATACCTCTTGGAACTAGGTAAAAAATGGCCATGAAGTTGGGTCCAAACCCTGCCTAAATTAGGGCAAAATTTCACTAAGTTAAGAAGTTCATGACCATGTATTCACACATTTATAACTTGATATCCAAGCATCTTTAGGGAAAAGTTTGTGAAGAAAAGTTGGATATTTCATGGAGGTCTATAACTTTCATGTTGGGTACTTTCCTTGAATCAAAATGCATCATGGTGAAAAAGTGATGTAAAGTTGAGAAAAAATAAGAAAATTTGTATACTTAGAAAATTTCTAAGTTATGAAAATTTTCAAATTCAAACCCTAATTTTCAAATTTGGTTTTCTTGGTTAACAAGTTTCATATTTTGACATATCTTGATGAATTATGACTCTTGGTACTTGATTTTGACCAAAAAGTCAAAGTTTGACTTTTCAGTATACAATTGACTGCAAATGTCATCTATCAATCCAATGAACTTGAGATCTTTTGAACCATGTAATTAGGTCAAGATTATGCCATTGAATCCTTGAAATAATGCTTAAACTTAATTGGTCATTGGCTAGGTTAAAAATCTGAAATTTCCCTTTCTCAGTCAAAACCCTAATTTTGACCATTTTGCCCTTTTGATGATTTGATCAAATTTCTTGAGGAGTTATAATCAAAACTTGATCAAATGGTACATATGAGTCTAGAATGTTGATGTGGATCAAAAATAATGAATTTTGACTGTAAATTGGCCATGGTTGACTTTTTCCCTAATACAGCTGATTTTTAGGTCAACTGTCCAATTGACTGATCAAAAATGTGGTTCAAGGCTTGAAACTTATCATGAGAAATCTTAGGGGTCCAAAATGATGTATGGAAGTCACATGAAGCATTGCTGGTCCAAAAATCCTTGTGCAAACTCAAACCCTAATTTTGGGTTATCAGTGCAAGATGAGATGTCTTGAGCTGACCAAATCCTAATCTTGTCTTGAGTCAAAGAAGTCTTGTGAGAAAAGTATTGATAAATGAGAGGGAAAATTTTGGGGTACAACAGCTGCCCCTGTTCAATCTTCTTGAACCTGAAGAGTTAGATTGGTGAGTTTTGCCATTCGTGACTCGAAGGTAAAAGATGATTGGAAACTAGAGTGCCCATAAATTTGCACTCGACAAAGTGTAGTTGAGGGAATGGGCTTAAAGATGCCATTTGGAGAGGTGATAGAATCTTGTCGGAGATGGGCTTGTAGATGCCATCCAAGGATGTTTATTGAAATGTAACTTGCAAGCTGAAAGAATGAGTATCAGAATTGCGTCCACATCTGAAGTGTATCTGAGCTGTATCTGAAAGCTAAATCTGAATGAGTATCAGGATGGCATCCGTATCTGGAGCGTATCTGAGCTGTGAGAATCTGAATGAGTAACAGAATGGCATCCGTGTCTGGAGCGTATATGAACTGTGAAAGTTCGAATGAGTATCAGGATGGCATCCGTGTTTGAAGCGTATCTGAACTGTATCTGAAAGGTGAATCTGAATGAGTAACAGAATGGCCACCGTGTCCGGAGCGTATCTGAACTATATCTGAAAGATGAATCTGAATGAGTAACAGAATGGCCACCGTGTCTGGAGCGTATCTGAACTGTATCTGAAAGATGAATCTGAATGAGTATTAGAATGGCCACCGTGTCTGGAGCATATCTGTACTGTATCTAGATTGCATATTGTTAATGGTAGCTTGTTAATCTTATCTTGAAAAGGGTAAAATGTTAGCTGAAACACAAAGCTATGTTGCATGAAATGTATGATGCAATATATGTGTTTTATCAATGTTTATGATATGTGGATGTAATGTATGCGCATGTAAGCTGTTTTGCTGTATTGCTGAGGAAAATAAATCCTTGACTGCTGCTGAGGACATGTGGATTCTTCATGTCCTGAAGTTGGAGTATTGACAAAAATTTCGTTGTGAGAGTAATGCCATGTACTGCTTGAGGAATCTGTTTGGGGAATCTAGAGAATTTTGATGACTTCTAATGGGGATTAAATAATGGGAATCTTCGTTCTGTTGGGGGGAAATGAAAACTCTATGGGGAAAAAAGCTTATGCCTGTTTGGGAAAAAGTTCAGGAGTTTCGGTCGTCTGTCACCCTGTCGGGGAATTATCCTAGGTTGAGGAGAAACAGAAGTTAACTGTTATCCGGTTGGTTTTCAGGCTTCAAGACAACTTGTTGGGGAATTTGGAGAAACTGGATGATTTCCACTGGGGATTAATAGTTTGAAGTTTCAGCTCTGCTAGGGATCTTAATGACGTACTGTAGAGATTGCTCATGGAATAGCCTAAAGACGTTTTCCTATTTTTTCAACTTGTCAGTAATTGTTCTTTTTCATTTTGTTTATTTGTAAATAGTAATTATGTTCAAATGCATATGTGCATTAATGAATCATTGGACGTTTTTGCAAATAAAACACAAGTGTAAAAGAAAAGGACAAATAGTTTTTCTGTACTTTAAAGATATATCTTTGTATTCACTTTGAATAAGTATTTTGTACAAAAGAGACAGACATCCTAGTAAGAGGATGGTGTCATGAAAATAAGAAAAATTTATACAAAGAAAGATAGCTATGTGTAATAATCCCATGGGGTTCCCATTCTTCTATAACCTCCGTATCTCCGAATATCTTGTCCATTTGTTGCTTCGCCCGAAGATGATTGAATTGATCAGAAGCTCCGAGTTTATCAGTGAAGAGATTGTCCTCAAAGTGATCCGACAAGACATAGTCATATGCTTTAATTCCCTAACTTTTTCCTGGACCGCCCTTTCGGGTTTTCAATCCACCGGGAAACCCTTTTTTGCCTAAGTCGCCCTTTCGGGTTTTCAACTTTCCGGGTGTACAAATTTTTATTTTATCCCTAATTTTTTCCCGAACCTTTTGGTTCGTCGGGATGCCCTTGTTTTACCTAGGTGTGTCAACCTAGCGGGTCTTTTATGCGTAGTATCTTTTGACTATGTCTGTGTTCGCAGGGTGTGGCAGGTCGTCACCGTCCATGGTGGTTAAGATCATTACCCCACCGGAGAATATGTTCTTGATTACAAATGGTCCTTCATAGGTAGGAGTCCATTTTCCCTTGGGATCACTTTGTGGCAAGATGATGCGCTTGATCACTAGATCTCCAACTTGATATACTTGGCGTCTGACTTTCTTCTTGAAAGCCTTGATCGTTCGTTGTTGATACATCTGACCATGGCAAACAGCGGTAAGCCTCTTTTCATCAATTAAGTTTAGTTGATCGAGTCAGGTCTGGATCCAATCGTCCTCACTCAAACCTGCATCCTTCATAATTCTCAAAGAGGGGATCTGAACCTCAATAGGCAAGACAACCTCCATGCCATAAACCAAAGAAAAGGGTGTTGCCCCAGTTGATGTGCGAGCCGTGGTACGGTACCCATGGAGAGAAAACGGTATCATCTCATGCCAGTCTTTGTAGGTGACTGTCATCTTCTGTATGATCTTTTTAATGTTTTTATTTGCAGCTTCGACGACACCATTCATCTTTGGCCGATAAGGGGATGAATTGTGATGTTGAATCTTGAACTGTTCTCACAAGGCGGTGATCATAGTATTGTTAAGATTTGTACCATTATCAGTGATGATCCTTTTTGGGATACCGTACCAGCAAATGAGATTCTTCTTAATGAAGCGGGCAATAACATTCTTAGTAATGGACGCGAAGGAAGCTGCTTCGACCCACTTTGTGAAATAGTCAATGGCCACTAGAATGAAGCGGTGTCCATTGGAGGTTGTAGGCTTGATCTCCCCAATCATATCGATTCGGCACATAGCAAAGGGCCAAGGAGCTGTTAAGACATTTAGAGGAACCAGAGGCACGTGCACCTTATCTGCATAGATTTGACACTTATGACAGGTACGAGAGTGTTGATAGCAGTCTGCTTCCATGGTAGACCAATAATATCCTGCCCGTAGGATTTTCTTCGCCATCGTATGCCCACTAGAGTGAGTACCAAAGGTACCTTCATGTAATTCAGCCATGATCTTTTCAGCTTCAATCTTATCCACACAACGGAGCAGAATAGAATCATGATTGTGTTTGTACAGGATGTCATTACTTAGGAAGAATTTATCGGAGAATCTCCTCAGGAACTTTTTATCATTGATTGAAACTCCTTCCGAATATTCTTGAGCCTCGAGATACCTTTTGACTTCATGAAACCAAGGCCGGTCCACTACTTCTTCAGTATTAATCTCGTGACAGTGTGCTGGTTCGTCCATTCGTTCAATGGTGATCTGTGGAGCCTCGTTATCCCAATTAAGTTTAAACATATATGACATTGTGGCTAGAGCATCTGCTAGCTGATTTTCTTCTCGCGGGAAATGCTCGAAGGTAATCTTCTCGAAATGTGGTAACAATGTCAAAACATGTTCTTTGTAAGGGATAAGGTTTGGATGCTTAGTGTCCCACTCTCCTTTAATCTGACTGATGACCAAAGCTGAATCTCCAAACACATCTAAAGATTTGATTCCCAAGTCTATGGCAGCCTTGAGACCAAAGATGCATGCTTCGTATTCTGCCATGTTGTTCGTACAGTTGAAGCAAAGTCTGGCAGTAAAAGGAGTATGACACCCTTGCGGAGATATGAGTACATCGCCGATACCATTACCAAGTGCATTGGATGCCCCATCAAAGAACAGGTTCCATCAGGATCCTTGTTCAGGTCCGTCATATGGTTTGATTTCTTCACAGTTGTCTAATGTCATGATGTCTTCATCCGGGAATTCAAACTTCATGGATTGATAATCTTTTACAGCTTGATGGGCAAGATGTTCAACTAGCACATTTCCCTTTATAGCTTTTTGGGTTGTGTACTGTATGTCATATTCTGTTAGTATCATCTGCCATCTAGCTATCCTCCCAGACAGAGCAGGCTTCTCAAAGATGTACTATATCGAATCCATCTTAGATATCAGCAAAGTGGTATGAGTCAACATATACTATCTTAGTCGGCGAGCAGCCCATACCAGAGTGCAACAAGTTTTCTAGAGCAGTGAATATCTGGTTTCATAGTCGGTAAACTTTTAGCTCAGGTAAATAGCATGCTCTTTTCGGCCAAACTCGTCATGCTGCCCTAATACACACCCTATTGAGTTCTCTAAAACGGTCAGATACATGATTAGTGGTCTTCCCTCGACTGGAGGCATCAAGACATGAGGCTCTTGTAAATACTCTTTGATTTTGTCAAAACCAATCTGGAATTCATCATTCCATCTGACTACTTGATCTTTCTTCAACAGCTTGAAGATTGGTTCACAAGTAGATGTTAGGTGAGAAATGAATCTGGCAATATAGTTCAGGCGTCCCAAGAATCCTCTGACTTCCTTCTCAGTACGAGGAGCAGAAATTTCTTGTATCGCTTTGACCTTGGCAAGATCAACCTCGATGCCTTTGTTTCTGACAATGAATCCTAAGAGTTTACCGGACCGGACTCCGAATGTGCACTTGTTTGTGTTTAACCTTAATTTGTACTCCTTCAATCTTACAAACAGCTTTTGCAAGTGATCAAGGTGTTCTTCTTCAGTTTTTGATCGGGCTATCATGTCATCTACATAGACCTCTATATCATGATGTATCATATCATGAAACAAAGCTACCATGGCGCGTTGATAGGTTGCCCCAGCATTCTTCAGCCCGAATGGCATCACTTTGTAGCAAAACGTGCCCTACTGTGTGACAAACATAGTTTTCTCCATGTCCTCAGGTGCCATTTTGATCTGGTTATAGCCTGAGAACCCGTCCTTGAAAGAAAATACTTTGTGCTGGGCCGTATTATCAACCAGGATGTCAATATGGGGAAGCGGAAAATCATCTTTAGGGTTGGCCCTGTTTAAATCTCTATAATCCACACACATTCGCACTTTACCGACCTTTTTAGGCACAGGAACAATGTTGGAAACCCATTGAGGATAGGAAGTAACAACCAGAAATCCAGCATTGAACTGTTTCATAACTTCTGCTTTGATCTTCTCCGACATGTCAGGTCTCATGTGGCGGACTTTTTGTTTCACTGGTGGACAGTCTTCTCTTGTGGGTAGACGGTGTACAACGATGTCTGTATCGAATCCCGGCATGTCTTCGTATGACCAGGCAAAGATCTCAACATAATCATGCAATAGCTAAATTAGACGCTCCATGACACTCGGCTCCAAGTTGGCACCCACTTTGATTTCCTTTTTATCTTCCTCGGTACCCAAGTTGATTGTATCCAACAGCTCCTCATGAGGTTGAATAACTCTTTCCTCTTGTTGTAGTAGTCTAGCCAATTCCCCGGTACTTCACAATCTTCCTCACCTTCGTCTTCGGCTTGGTAGATTAGATTGTCAGAGTCACTAAAGGCCATAGCAGTATCGTTACCCATGGGATCCGGAATGGAGGGGTACCTGCATTTGTGAGTGTGGGTGTGTGTAAGGGTATATCCATCTTTAAACAATAAAATGTAAAAGAAAGACAATGAGTACAAAAAGTTTGTATGTGAAAAACGTCCATGATTCATTGAATGTCATATGAAGATGAAAGAAAAACCCTTACAAATGGACCATTGTGCCTCGGGTAAGACACAAGGTTGAAAATGTACGAATTGTTTGTGAATATTACAAGTCCAACAGAAATGTAAAAGATAAATTACTGAGAGATGAAAGTTATTGGGACAAAGTCTTTGGGTTCCCAATTGCGAAGTCCTCCTTTGACAGTAGGAAATATCCAATCTTCTAAGCTGCCATCTTCTTCATTGTCTTCCACTGCATTGACCTCTTGGTTGCTAATCTTCGAACGTGGCCCTCCAGCACGGGCACGGCGCATATCCTTCTGAGCAGTTGGAGTAAACCCCAAGCCAAACTTTTCTGATTTATACGTGATGTCCGGAAGCTTCCCCCAGATGGTGCATCCACCCTCCTCTATTACTGCCTTTGCGTCCTTTAGAGATGGCATCCGAAGCGGAGGTCTTGTGATCCTGGGAATCGAGGATACCGTCTTGGTTACAGCTACCTCTTGAGAGACTTCTTCAAAATGCTGAAAAGGAGTTTCAATGAACTCGCCATCCAATTCTACATATCAAAAAGAATTCAGATGACTAATCATGTATTCTTCTTCCCCATGGACAGTTATGATCTTCCCTTGGACCGGGTATTTCAGCATCTGGTATAGTGTAGAGGTGACAGCACTGGCATTGTGGATCCAAGGCCGTCCTAACAGACAGGAATAAGAGGGACGGATGTCTATCACATAGAAAGTTGAGTTGAAAGTCTGAGTTCCCACCTTTATGGGGATGTCCACCTCCCCGTGGACCATCCTCTTTGAACCATCAAAAGCTCTCACAATTATGTTACTGGGTTTCAATGTCAGTCCTTCGCAATCCAATCTATCGAGAGCTTTCTTCGGTAAAACATTCAAAGATGAGCCAATGTCTACCAATACATGGGCTAGGGTTGTTCCTATACACTCCACAGAGACATGCAATGCCTCATTGTGTTTTCTCCCTTTTGGTGTCAGATCTACATCAGATAAGCCTAAGCCATTATCAGCTGTCAAACTGGCCACACATTCTTGGAATTGGTCAGCGGATGTCTCTTGTGGCACATGGGCTGTCTTTAGAAATTTCATCAGAGCTTTCACATGTGCCTCAGAACACAGCAACAAAGCCAACATGGAGATCTTGGAGGGGGTTTTCCCCAACTGTTCAACCACATCACAATCACTCTTCTTTATTATTCTTAGGATCTCCTCTATTTCCTTCTTGGAGGTTTCGGGGATAATTAGTGGTTGAACATTCGTCTTGACAGGCTCTTCTTGAATACCTTTTCCCCGAACATTAGCAGCAGAAGTATCGGTGGGGATAACAGCAGGGGTTGTGTCCTCTTTTTTGATATGATTACTTGCGGATATGATTATTGGTATGGAAGTAACCTTTGGAGCAGCCACGGTCCAAAAATTGCCTTTGGAGGGGCAATTTCTGGAGAGAAGATTCTACCGCTACGGGTAATCTTGCTTGTTCCAACAATATTGCTAATGTCGGAGTTTTCTTCTCCGGGGCTCTCTTCTTCGGCAATTAGTTCATCTTGTTTAACACCATGGTAGTAGATTTCTCCACCATAATTCCATGGCACTGTTTTATCTGACTCATACGGGACTGGCCCGGGCATTTTGATCTTAAGTGGAGTAGTTTTTGGAGCTGATGTAATCCTAACGGGTCTTTTAGGGACCCTTGAAGGATTGGCGGAGATGGTTATGATCGAAACGTCTTCAACAGGAATAGGTAAAACAGGAGCTTTTTCAAATAGAATTTCTTGATTGTCTATCAGGCGTTGGAAACCTGTCTTCAACAGAGGGAAAACAGTTAATGAGGATAAGCAATGATGGCAGTCTTCCTTATAACCTGGGAATACCCCAGCTTTCAACAAGTTCATTTTAATGATCGAGAGTGGAGTCAACAGTTCATCCATTGTGGCAACAAATAAATCCTCCTCGACAGCATTGGCATTGTGACCATGCCTAGGCATCGGAGCGGAAATGACATTTGGTTTTTCAGGTGCGTCAAACTTAACTTATTTTGCATCTATAAGGTCTTGAATTTTGTTTTTTAGAGCCCAACAGTTGTTAGTGTCGTGCCCTGGACTTTCAGAATGGTATGCGCATCTGGCATTTGGGTGATAATAAGGGGACTCAATATTGGGATTCTGTGGGGCCTCTTTTAAAATTTCCAGATTCAACTTCAGAAGATGTGGTAGAACCTGGGTTTGAGTCATATTAATCCTGGTGAATTGCCGGACTGGCCTTTCCACCCTCGGCTGATTAGTTCTCGGTTGATCAGATGTAGGCTTTGGGATCATAACGGCCCCCATCGTTGGTCGTCGTTCAACTCTTTCTTGATTCTTTTATGAATAAACAATAGACACTTCCTTCTTCCCAGTGAAAGGCTTTCTCATTGCTGTAGAAGCAAACGCGTCCTTCTGAATCTTTCCACTTTTTATACCAGCTTCCACCCTTTCTCCGGTTAATATTAGCTCAGTAAACTCAGCAGATGAGCTCCCAATCAAATGGTTGAAGAAAGGACCCGATAGGGTACCCAAGAACATATCCACCAACTCCCTCTCAGAAAGAGGGGGTTGTACTCTTCCAGCTAGATCTCTCCATTTCTGTGCGTAATCTTTGAAACCCTCATTTGAAGCCATAGCCATACTCTGAAGTTGAGTACGGGTAGGCGCCAAATCGGTGTTATATTGGTATTGCTTATAGAAAGCAGCGGCAAGATCTTCCCAGTTGTGGATGTCGGCCCTTTCCAATTGGTAAAACCAATCAAGTTGTGTTTCGGATAAGCTGTCTTGAAAGAAATGGACCCACAAGTCTTTGTCGGCAGAGTGCGGCTGAATCTTGCTCACGTATGATCGAAGGTGCATTTTGGGACATGACACCCCATCATATTTTGAAAATAGCGGCACTTTTTTTGAACTTTGGTGGGATCACAATTCCTGATACTAGCCCCAATTCCTCAAAGTCTAGACCTGGTACTTTTTGTATTTCCATAGCATTTATACTCTCTTCCAGATGTCGGTATTTATCATCCGCTGGAGGATACTGCTCCTCGGAATAATCCTCTTATTCCTCCTCTTCTTCAGACTCTGACGGAACTGCTGTTTCTTTTCCTTTTCTTTCTCCTTCATCAGATGTTGTTGGAAAATCCAAGGTTCTTCTAGCCTGTCCCTGAAACCTTCTTCCCATGATTACCACGCCAGTTGGTTTCTTCTCTTTCTTCTTTTTCTCTTTTGCTAGTAGAGTCTTCATCTCCTCTTGCCCTTTGGAAAAGGTTGTGAGTAACTGTTGAAACTGCATGTTTTGAGTTTGAAGATATTTGACTGTCTGTTCGAGATCCATCTTACTGAAATAAACAGTAGAGAGATGAGGAAACTTGTTGCAAAGACATGTTTATGTTATGATGAATGATATATGCATATGTAATGTTTTCAAGGATTTTAAAAGATTCAAATTCGCTTAAACAAAAAGGAAACACACGTTATATTAATAAGATAGAGTTTGAGTACATCAATGCCGCTTGGGAAAAATAATACAATGCTCTAAGATAAAAAAGTAGTGTTCATCCTCTTTGGTGCAATGTAGGCATTTAGAGTCTGCTCCTCATGAAGTAGCCTAGTGAGTTACAAAACCTTCTTCTCGCTTGCGTAGAATTGGGCTTCGAAAGTATCACGCACTCCTTTGAGTTGTATCCAATCCCTTTGTAGGTCTTCAAGAGACGTGGGCATGTCATGATGTAGGATAGTGTATGGAACTTCTCCCTCCTTAACAGGCTCAATGATCACCGGGAGGATGGAAGGATAAGGCATCATAAGACTCTGGGTGCGGGTTCGTACCCACTTGAGGTAAGGCTCAAGAGGGATGGAATTCTTGTGTCCCAAAGTCTTGCTATCCACCTTGTTTAGCATCCTCCAAGCTCAGATGAATCTCTGGCGAAGACCTTGATCGTCGTTGTCGTAGTCAAAAACCAAGCCTTGAATCAACATATCATGTGGACCATCCCTTCGGGCATAACCAAACTGTCTTAGAGCCAAGCATGGGTTGTAGGTGATGCCTCCCATAATGCCAAGTAGAGGGACATTAGGGAATTCCCCACAACGGTCAACAATGATAACATTCTCTTTGGATCGAGAACACCAATGAATATATGAATGTTTAAGTGCCATCAACCTTTGTGACCACCTCAAACCTTGCTCATTCTTTAAGACTGATTGGGGAAGATGAGAAATAAACCATCTTGCCAGGATAGGAGTGCAACACATAAGAACACCTCTTTTCCTCATTGTAAGAGTGTGAAAAGAGTGTAAGATATCTCCAAGCAATGTAGGCACCGGATTGCGTGACATGAAGATTTTGATAGCACTCACATCTATGAGTTGGTCAGGGTTGGGAAACAAGACCATCCCATAGATGATAAGAGCCACAATTTCCTCGAATGCTTGCAAGTCCAAGGAGTTCCAACAGCTTTGGGCCTTCTCAAACAAGAACTTTGCCAATAAGCCTTTGACACCACTTCTAGTTTCCCAATGGGTTGTGACATCAGATGAGTGCAAGTGTAAGGCTTGAGCAATCTCTTATAGCTTTGGATTTCTTTCCGTACCGTTGAAAGGTAGTTGATTGAGAATGGGGATCCTCAAGAGTTGATAGAATCCTTCCAAAGTAGGCACAAGCTGGTAGTTAGGAAATGTGAAACAGTGATGCAAAGGGTCAAAGAACTGGAAGAGAACCTTCATCATGTCTTCCTCTGTGTTGGAGGTGACCAAGTTGAGTAGACGACCATGCCTCTCGGTGAATGGAGAGTTCTCAGGAATCCTTGAATCTATCTCCTTGATTTGTGGACGAATTCTTACATGGTTGACTTGGATAGTTTTCCTGCGAAGTGAATCCATTTCCTACAAAACAAGATCAAAGATGAATTTCCAAAATCCTTGAAATGGTTAGTGGATGTATATGATGCTCATGATGTCCATGATGTTATGCACAAGTATATATGTGCAAGCAAATCAAATAAGTTCTTAGTTTAGGCTTGCATGGGGTTTTATAGGTAAGAACCCTCTTGAAGTTTAGTTGGCTCAACCTGTCCTAACAATAGTAACTGGGTTCTAAGGAGCTCAATATCACCAGATTGTTTCCTTGTTCAATATTTCAGTTCAAGCCTCTTTATTGGCGATCGAAATATCCCAAGAAACCAACCCTCAATGAGTGTAGTATCGAGTATCTACCAACTTCGTACTGCACCAAAGTCGGTCATCTCACTACATCCTAAAGGCCAAGTTGGTCAAGTAAAGGGTTCTAGAAGTTCATTAGTGCTTCATGAAATCACTCAGAGGCCACGTATTCTCTTTGATTGACTCAAAGGCTACCGGTACCCACAAATATGTCACACTAACATAGCTATTTCTTAGACCATGTCGGTATACCCCGCACAGTTTCCATAATGTATTGCTATTTACCTATAATGTTTCCCAAATCCGGGTGGAGGATTCAAACCCAAATAAAGAACCAAAATGTAAAGCAAACAAGTCAAACAATTGTAAGCAAATAAATGTGATCTAAACCCTAAGGTAACCCCATTTTTATAATTCTCCCCAACAGAGTCTCCAGTTCTGTGATACGGTGGGAGAACTGACTTGAGGTTTTGCGTTTTATCGCAAATGTCGCGGTTAGCAAGAGTCGCCACTGACTTTTCTTTTATCCAAAAGGAAAGGTGAAAAAGCACAGGAAATACCTTTGAGATGTTTTCTTGAGTTCGAGGGGTAGATTATAAAAAGGGAAGGTGCTAGCACCCTTTTCATCCATGGTTTTCCATGGGCTCTTAGTTAATTGCTTAGATCACTTGCTTTGTTTTGTTTGAAATGGTGTTTGGTGTGATTTTGAAAGTATTTTGTAAAAGAGACCATTGTTTAGGCAATCTTTGTAATGATTCTCGTTCGTAAGAATGTATACAAAGATGTTTGTCTTTTGAAAATGTTTTCAATGTTTTGTAAGATGTTTTGAAATGTGTGTGTGTTTATTTTTGAAAATAGCAAGGATTGTTGTTTGAAATAGAGCAAGTAACTTAGAAGCTATCTACCTACTCAAATGTCTTTCTTTTGCATTTTCTATTTCTTTGACATTGTTGACTTACCATTGATTTGATAAGAAATCCTATCTTTGGATGTAAACGAGACGGGCGTGGGTCATCGTATAACCATGATAGCATTGTTGCCAAGTATCTTAGCATTTTTTGAGGGACCAAGATCATTTTGTAATGCAACTTTTGAATAGCGTCATCGAGGGACTATGATCTTATACTTGTTTTGTTTTGCCAAGATACTTCGCATGCGTAACATGGCCATTTTATTTTAGGCAACCAAGTGGGAGGAACCCTAAGGGTGCTTGTGTGCAAAGTGTATCATTTTCACGCTTTTGATTTTGTCTTGCATTTAGGGTTTTCTATTTTGCTTTGTTTTGTTCTTGTCATGCAAACCCTAATTACTAATCATGGTATATAAAGCGATAAATTGCGTAATGTAAATATACTAAACTATTACAATAATTTTTATGGGAGGGGGGAATACAAGTTTGAATGGGGATTCGCACAAATATAAAGCTAAATATATTATTACAATAAAATCGAATTTGCGCGAATTAAATAAATATAATACAAATATTTAAAATGCAATGCAATATGTATGCAAAGAAAAGATTTTTTATGTCTTGTTTTTGTGTAAAAGAATATTAATCTTAAACCTAAAAATAAGGAAAAAAATAATTAATTCTTTTTGAAAGGGATTAAACCCTAATTTTTATTTAAAATAAAATAATGTTCTATTTTATTATTTTGTGCATTTTTTGTATATAAAAAATAATAAATAATATTATGCCTAAATACTAAAAATTAAATATGTGCAAAAATTGGTATTTGTAAGTATAAAAATATAAAATAAAAAATATTAAGTATATTTGATTATTTACCAATTTATTAAGAAAATAAATTCTATTCTATCAAAATAAATCAATTTTTTATGTGAGAAATAATAAAAAAATAAAATAAAAGTGTAAAAATAAATAAATCATTTTTAGGATTTTTTTACCATTAAGAAAAATAAATAAATGTATTAAATATAAAAATATGAAAAAAAATATAAAAATATAAAATAGTTAGCAAAGGGGGTGCAATAGCAGATTAGGGGTGGTGTTTAGCAAAAACAAAAAAAGGCCCACGCAGCAAAAATAGCCCAACGACTTCGTCCCTGTCCTTCTTCATCTTCTTCGCGCCTTTTCCAGTTCAACCTGTAACTTCTTCATGCTTGCATAAAAATGAAAACTCATAACATGAAAAATGTGGCATTTGAGCTCACGATTCCAACCATATAAATTATGTAACCTAACTATCAAAGATCAAAGAGAATTTTGGAATCCCTAAATCGTAACCTAAAATTTTTCAGAGATTTCAAACTCTAAATTCTCTTAGCACAAGTAATATAAATGCAAAGTAATGATATGTACAGCTTCGTTATGATGAGAACTACATTTTTCCTTCACAAATCGAGGCTTGAGGTTACCTATATAAAGAGATAGAGTTTGAGAAAATACCTCCTTCAACTGGAATCGTGTATGGCAATGTAGGGACTTTAATGGAGGCCTGATGATTGCTTGAGCTTCCTTGAGCTTCCCTGAATCTATTCCAACTCTTATCTTGCTCTGAAGATGGTTGGAACTCCTTGACCAAGTCCAACTGCAAGCTTCCAAGTTAACAATGGGAAATGGTGAAATAGATGTTACAGAACCAGGGTGATGGTTTGGATTGTCTAGGTATTAAGTATGTAAGATGTTTGGATCAGTTAAACACAAAACGCACGAGCCAAATGAGAGTTGGCTGAGTTTTTGCAGAAACGGTATGCCTGAGCAGTTTTTTAGTGTTTTTCAGTTTGAGAGAGTTCTAGGTCCAAGCCAAGCGTGTAATCTCTTGTACATTGTTTGCATATTAGTATAGAAGTGATCCAAAGTCAGCTCTCTACTAGTTGTGCAAGCCTTAGCCCTTTTTGCAACTTTTCTTGTACTTGAAGCAAAGTTGACAAGACCAAACCCACATGCTTGTACCAGCTTGCTTTAGGGTTGGTATGAGTTTGTACCAGTTGCATGAGACATGTGTGGTTTGCTTGTATCAAGGGGACAGGTTCAAAGCTCCAAGTTGACAAAATTGCAAAAGTGTTCCTTTATGAAAATGGCAATGAAGCCTTTTTGCCCAAAATGGAATTACAACTTGTGTAAAAGTTCAAAAGCAGGGATAATGGCTTTGTCAATTGAGTATGCATTTACTTAAGGAGTGTGTAGAAAGTTTAGGACCTGTAAAGCAAGAAATAGCCAGCATAGGTTTGGTTTGCAACTTGGTTCTTCATGGAAATGGCTTGAACAAAAAGTGAGAAAATGCCAACTTACTCTCTTCGATTCTCCCTACTCAAAAATGATCTTGGAGAGTTCTTGGAAATTTTGGAAAGCTTGCAATGTGATCTATAATCCATCTTTGAAATGCATTTTGAGATACCTCTTGGAACTAGGTGAAAATTTGCCATGAAGTTGGGTCTAAAACCTTCCTAAATTAGGGCAAAATCTCACTAAGTTAAGAAGTTCATGACCATGTATTCACAAATTTATAACTTGAGATACAAGCATCTTTAGGAAAAAGTTTGTGAAGAAAAGTTGTATATTTCGTAGAGGACTACAACTTTCATGTTTGGGACTTTTCTTGAATCAAAATGTATCATGGTGAAAAAGGGGTGAAAAGTTGAGAAAAAATAAGAAAAATTTTATACTTAGAAAAATTCTAAGTTATGAAAATTTTCAAATTCAAACCCTAATTTTCAAATTTAGTTTTCTTGGTGAACAAGTTTCATATTTTGACATATCTTGATGAATTATGACTCTTGGTACTTGATTTTGATCAAAAAGTCAAAGTTTGACTTTTCAGTATATAGTTGACTTTTGATCAGTTGACTGCAAATTTCAACTGTCAATCAAATGAACTTGAGATCTTTTGAACCATGTAATTAGGTCAAGATGATGCCATTGAGTCCTTGAAATCATGCTTGAACTCAATTGCTCATTGGCTAGGTTAAAAATCAAAAATTCCCCTTTCTCAGTCAAAACCCTAATTTTGACCATTTTGCCCTTTTAATGATTTGATCCAATTTCTTGAGGAGTTGTGATCCAAACTTGATCAAATGGTACATATGAGTCTAAAATTTTGACGTGGATCAAAAATTATGAAGTTTGACTGTAAATTGGCCATGGTTGACTTTTTCCCCAATACAGCTGATTTTTAGGTCAACTGTCCAATTGACTGATCAAAAATGTGGTTCAAGGCTTGAAAATTATCATGAGCAATCATAGGGGTCCAAAATGATGTATGAAAGTGACATGAAGTATTGGTGGTCCAAAAATCCTTGTGAAAACTCAAACCCTAATTTTGGGTTATCAGTGCATGATGAGGTGTCTTGAGCTGACCAAACCCTAATCTTGTCTTGAGTCCAAGAAGTCTTGTGAGAAAAGTCTTGATAAATGAGAGGGAAAATTTTGGGGTACAACAGCTGCCCCTGTTCAATCTTCTTGAACCTGAAGAGTTAGATTGGTGAGTTTTGTCGTTCGTGACTCAAAGGTAAAAGATGATTGGACACTAGAGTGCCCATAAATTTGAACTCGACAAAGTGTAGTTGAGGGAATGGGCTTAAAGATGCCATTTGGTGAGGTGATAGAATCTTGTTGGAGATGGGCTTGTAGATGCCATCCAAGAATGTTTGTTGTAAATCCAAAGAATAAGCATTAGAATGGTGTCCGTATCTGGAACGTATCTGAGTTGTATCTGGAGACTGAGTCTGTATGAGCAACAGAATAGCATCCGTGACTGGAGCATATCCGAGCCGTATCTGAACTAGAATCTGAATAAGTGACAGAATGGCAACCGTGTCTGGAGCGTATCTGAACTGTATCTGAATGAGTAACAGAATGGCTTCCGTGTCTGGAGCGTATCTGAATTGTATCTTGAAGTTGAGATCTGAATGAGTATCAGAATGGCATCCTTGTCTGGAGCGTATTTGTACCATATCTTGAAGTTGAGATCTGAATGGTTATCAGAATGGCATCCTTGTCTGGAGCGTATCTGTACCGTATCTGAAATCTTTGAATCATTGTTAATGGTAGCTGTTAATCTTATCCTGAAAAGAGTAAAATGTTAGCTGAAACACAAAGCTATGTTGCATGAAATGTATGATGCAATATATGTGTTTTATCAATGTTTATGATATATGGATGTAATGTATGTGCATGTAAGCTGATTTGTCGTATTGCTGAGGAAAATAAATCATTGATTGCTGCTGAGGATATGTGGATTCTTCATGTCTTGAAGTTGGAGTATTGACAAAAATTTCGTTGTGAGAGTAATGTTATGTACTTCTTGAGGAATCTGCTTAGGGAATCCAGAGAACTTTGGTGACTTCTACTGGGATCTAATAAAAACTTTGTGGGGAAGAAAGCTTATTACTGTTTGGAAAAAAGGTTCAAGAATTTCGGTCGTATGTCACCCTGCCGGGGAGTTATCCTAGGTTGGGGAGAAACATAATTTAACGGTTATCCGGTTGCTTTTCAGGCTTCAAGACAAACTTGCTGGGGAATTTGAAGAAATTGAATGATTTCCACTGGGGATTAATAGTTTGAAGTTTCAGCTCTGCTAGGGATCTTAATGACGTATTGTAGAGATTGCTCATGGAATAGCCTAAAGATGTTTTCCTATCCTTTCAACCTGTCAGTAACTGTTCTTTTTCATTTCGTTTATTTGTAAACAGTAATTATGTTCAAATGCATATGTTCATTACTGAATCATTGGACGTTTTTGCAAATAAAACACAAGTATAAAAGAAAAGGACAAATAGTTTTCTGTACTTTAAAGAGATATCTTTGTATTCATTTTGAATAAGTATTTTGTACAAAGTAGACAGACATTCTAGTAAGAGGACGGTGTCATGAAAATAAGAAAAATTTATACAAAGAAAGATAGCTATGTGTGATAATCCCATGGGGTTCCCATTTTGCTATAGCCTCTGTATCTCCGAATATCTTGTCCATTTATTGCTTCGTTCGGAGATGATTGAATTGATCAGAAGCTCTGAGTTTGTTAGTGAAGGGATTGTACTCAAAGTGATCCGACGAGACATAGTCATACGCTTTAATTCCTTAACTTTTTCCTGAACCACCCTTTCGGGTTTTCGATCCACCGGGAAACCTTTTTTTGCCCAAGTCGCCCTTTCGGGTTTTCAACTTGCCGGGTGTACATATTTTTTTTTATCCCTAATTTTTGCCCGAAGCTTTTGGTTCGCCGGGATGCCCTTGTTTTTCCTAGGTGTGTCAACCTAACGGGTCTCTTATGTGTAGTATCTTTTGACTATGTCCGCGTTTGCAGAGTGTGGCAGGTCGTCACTGTCCATGGTGGTTAAGATCATTGCCCCATCGGAAAAGATGTTCTTGATTACAAATGGTCCTTCATAGGTAGGAGCCCATTTGCCCCTGGGATCACTTTGTGGCAAGATAATACGCTTGATCACTAGGTCTCCCACTTTATATTCTTGGCGTCTGACTTTCTTGTTGAAAGCCTTGATCATCTGTTTTTGATACATCTGACCATGGTAAACAGCGGTAAGCCTCTTTTCATCAATTAAAATTAGTTGATCAAGTCGGGTCTGGATCCAATCGTCCTCACTCAAACCTGCATCCTTCATGATTCTTAAAGAGGGGATCTGAACCTCAATAGGTAAAACAACATCCATGCCATAAACCAAAGAATAGGGTGTTGCCCTATTTGATGTGCGAGCCATGGTACAGTATCCATGGAGAGAAAACGGTAGCATCTCATGCCAGTCCTTGTAGATGACTGCCATTTTTTGTATGATCTTTTTAATGTTTTTATTTGCAGCTTCAATGGCACCATTCATCTTTGGCCGATAGGGGGATGAATTGTGATGTTGAATCTTAAACTGCTCGCACAAGGCGGTGATCATAGTATTGTTAAGATTTGTACCATTATCAGTGATGATCCTTTCTGGGATACCGTACCGGCAAATGAGATTCTACTTTGTAGTTGTTTAGTTATTGGCTTGCATTTTTGGTAAAACCCAAGTGTATGTGTGAATGTCATGACTGATGTCATAACATTCTAGTTTAGTTTGTACTGATTCATTAGGTACCTTTGCAGAAAAATATTGTCATTCAGGTACTGATGTTTATAAGTGTGTATCTGAGCATTTTGCAAAATGATCACATTTTCCTAAATCAGTAGACAGGTTTTTTCAGATGTCATAACAGATGTTAAGACATCCTGTTCTGAACTAACAGGTTTGCAGTTTGGTTAATTCTGAGTTTTTTCAGGAAAATGACTCAGTCTTTCCAGAACAGAATCCTGCGTTTTCTTTGGGTTAACTTAGCTCAACCCTAACCTGGTTGATAAAGTCCTGTGACCTAGTATTAAGGTCAAATGGAATTAACCCTAGCTTTTTGTGGAAACCCTAACTGAAGATGCAGCTGCTATATATTCAACAGAGCTGCTATTTTGCAAGTAATCCCTTTTTGGTCAGAAGATCATTTGTAAACTGTATAGGTTTAATTATTGTACTTCAAGCAATTATCATTGTGATAAGTGACTTGGAATAGGTTTTTAATTGTAAGGGTTGTGTAGCACTCAAAGCTTTGAAGCAAGAGTGTTTGAATGTTTCTTGACTAAAGCTGTGAAGCAGAGTCAAGTTAGGTGTGTGTATCACTCAAAGCTGTGAAGCAAGAGTGGTTGTGTTGCTTGATTAAAAAGCTGTGAAGCTTAATCAAGTGTATGTTTTTGAAGAGTGTCTTCATCAATTCATTAGTCAAATTGTTTTATGTATCACTGCTGTGATTGAGGGGGAGTGAGTAGGAACTCAGGTTTAAGTTGTACTTAGATTGAAATTGCATTGGGTAGGTCTTAAGTGAAGGAGATAAACTGGTTGGTTTATTCCTGAATTAACATCTCTTATAGTGGATTTCCTCCCTGGCTTGGTAGCCCCCAGAGTAGGTGTTATTGCACACTGAACTGGGTAAACAATTGACTGTGTTCTTTACTGTTTTTGTATTTACTGTCTTACAGAAAGTCAGATACGGTGTCATAACATTAAACGTGACATTGAGTATCTGCAGCCAGAATTTCAATTGGTATCAGAGCAGGCACCCTGCCTGTATTACTGGGTGAGATCTAGGGATATCACTTTCTGGCACTATGGACAAAGAAGGAGTTTTTGGAAATAGACCACCCATTCTGGATGGAACTAATTATGACTACTGGAAACCTCGTATGATTGCCTTCTTAAAATCTCTGGACAAAAAGGCTTGGAGAGCTGCTGACAAAGGATGGATCCATCCCACCATAACTGAGAAAGATGGGACAATCAGTCTGAAACCTGAGGAAGATTGGAGTAAAGAAGAAGATGAGTTAGCCCTGGGAAATTCCAAAGCTTTAAATGCCTTGTTCAATGGAATTGATAGAAACATTTTCAGACTAGTTCATCAATATGAACTGGCCAAGGAAGTTTGGGACACTCTCAAAACTACTCATGAGGGCACTTCCAAAGTAAAAATGTCAAGGCTTCAGATGTTGACTACCAAGTTTGAGAATCTAAAAATGATGGAAGATGAAACCATTCATGAGTTTCACATGAACATCTTGGAGATTGCCAACACCTCAGGAGCACTGGGAGAAAAGATGTCAAAAGAAAAACTGGTAAGGAAGATTCTCAGATCCTTGCCTAAAAGATTTGCAATGAAGGTAACTGCCATAGAGGAAGCCCAGGACATCAGCAAGTTGAAAGTGGATGAACTTATTGGGTCTCTTCAGACTTTTGAGATAGGGATCACTGATAATGACAAGAAGAACAAGAGCATAGCACTTGTGTCCAACACTGATGTTGAAGAAAATATTTCAGAAGCTATAGCCATGCTTGGAAGACAGTTCAAAAAAATCATCAAAAGAATAGATCCAAAGTCAAGGTCTAATGTTCATAACATTCCCTCTGACATTGACAGTTCCAGCAGAAGACCAAGGTCAGAAGAGAAGGGAAATCAAGGCAGAGGAATTCAATGCCATGGTTGTGAAGGATATGGGCATATTCGAGCTGAATGTCCTACCTTTCTTAAGAAACAAAAGAAAGGAATGACTGTTACTTGGTCTGATTGTGATTCAGAAAGTAATTCTGAAGAAGAATCTGCCAAACTAGTTACTGCTTTAACTGGTGTTTGTACCTCTGAAAGTGACATCAGTGATGAAGAGGTGACTTTTGAAGAACTAGCTGATACTTACAAGAAATTGTGTATCAGAAGTACTGAAGTCTGTGTGCAGAATGAGAAACAATCAAAACTCATCATAAAGCTGGAGGCTGAAAAAAGGGAAAACCTTGAAACTATAAGTCATCTAGAAGGATAAGTTCAATTGCTGAACTCACAACTGAATCAAATGACCAAATCTGTCAAGATGCTGACAAATGGAACAGACAAATTGGAAGAGATCCTTCAGATTGGACAAAATGTGGGAAATAAATCTGGACTAGGATTTATGGAAGCAAAGAAATCTGGTACTTATAAGCAAATGTCAAAACAAATGTCTCAACACAACTCTCATCATCAGGAACAGAGACATATGAAGAAAAGGTACCAAAGATGGAGATGTCATCATTGTGGGAGATATGGCCACATAAAGCCCTTCTGCTTCAGATTGCATGGATACCCTAATCAGAACTCAGGTGTCAAACCTAAGTCTAAAAAGGTACCACATGCTCCTAAATGGAAGAAAAAGGCTATTGCCCTGATAGCCCACACTTCCCTGAGGGTCTCTGAAAAGGAAGACTGGTACTTTGATAGTGGATGTTCCAGACACATGACTGGAATCAAGAACCTCCTCAATAATGTTAAGCCTCACACCACCAGTTTTGTGACCTTTGGAGATGGTGCTAAAGGTGAAATCAAAGGAGTTGGTGATTTGGACTGCCATGGAGTTCCAAGTCTGAATGAAGTACTGCTGGTAAAAGGGCTGACTGCTAATCTCATTAGTATCAGTCAATTGTGTGATCTAGGATTCAAGGTCAATTTCTCAAAATCTGAATGTCTTGTAATCAATGACAAACAAGAAATAGTAATGAAAGGAGTCAGATCTAAAGACAATTGTTACTTGTGGGAGCCTGAGAACACTAATTTCTCATCTGTGTGTTCCATTGCAAAAGAAGAAAAAGAGGTGAAACTGTGGCACCAAAAACTTGGCCATCTTCATCTAAGAGGTATGAAGAGGATTATCTCCTTGGAGGCAGTCAGAGGGATTCCAAGACTGCAAATTGATGAAGAAAGAGTTTGTGGTGAATGTCAGGTTGGTAAGCAGACTAGGATGTCACATCCAAAGTCAAGACATCTGACCACCTCTAAGGTTCTAGAACTTCTTCATATGGATCTGATGGGACCAATGCAAGTAGAGAGTCTTGGTGGAAAAAGATATGCCTATGTGGTTGTGGATGATTTTTCCAGATTCACCTGGATTAATTTCATTAGGGAAAAATCTGATGTATTTGAAGTTTTTAAAGAATTGTGCAAAAGAATTCAAAGAGAAAAGGAAGGGTGTATTGTCAGAATCAGAAGTGATCATGGCAAGGAATTTGAAAACAGCAAGTTTGATGATTTCTGTTCTTCAGAAGGAATTAGTCATGAATTTTCTTCTCCTATAACACCTCAGCAAAATGGAGTTGTGGAAAGAAAAAACAGGACCATACAGGAATTTTCCAGAGCAATGTTACATGCCAAAAGACTTCCTATGTATTTTTGGGCTGAAGCTATGAATACAGCCTGCTATGTTCATAACAGGGTCACCCTGAGAAAGGGAACCTCATCCACCATATATGAACTCTGGAAATGGAGAAAACCAAATGTGAAGTACTTTCATGTGTTTGGCAGCAAATGCTATATTCTGGCTGATCGTGAACAAAGAAGAAAACTGGACCCTAAAAGTGATGAAGGCATATTTCTAGGATACTCCTCAAACAGCAGAGCTTATAGAGTATTCAATTCCAGAACCAAAGCCATGATGGAATCAATAAATGTTATAATTGATGATTATCATGAAGAAATAGATGTTCCTTGTACTGTTGAGACATTCTTTGAGACTTCAATCCAACAGAATGATCTACCCAACTCCACCACAACAGAATCTGAATCAAAGGAAGCTAGCAAGATCCCTTCCATCAGAATTCAGAAGGATCATCCAAAAGAGCTCATCATAGGAGATCCCAACAGTGGAGTCATTACAAGATCTAGAGAAATCATCTCAAACTCTTGTTTTGTGTCCAAAATGGAACCAAGAAATGTCAAGGAAGCTTTAACTGATGAATATTGGATTGGTGCAATGCAAGATGAACTGAACCAATTCAAGCAACATGAAGTTTGGGAACTGGTTCCTAGACCTGAAGGAACTAACATCATTGGGACAAAATGGATTTTCAAGAACAAGTCAGATGTTGAAGGAGTTGTCACCATAAATAAGGCAAGACTTGTTGCTCAAGGATACACCCAGGTTGAAGGGGTTGATTTTGATGAAACCGTTGCACCTGTAGCCAGACTGGAATCAATCAGACTCCTATTGGCAATTGCTTGTCTTCTAAAGTTCAAGTTATTTCAGATGGATGTGAAAAGTGCCTTTCTAAATGGGTACTTAAATGAGGAAGCTTATGTGGAACAACCTAAAGGCTTTGTGGATCCAACCCACCCTGATCATGTCTACAAATTGAGAAAAGCTCTATATGGCCTGAAACAAGCTCCTAGAGCATGGTATGACAGGTTAACAAAGTTTCTCTCAGACAAAGGCTACAGAAAAGGAGGCTTGGACAAAACTCTCTTTGTCAAAACTGAAGGAGGGAAGTTGATGGTTGCCCAAATATATGTTGATGACATAGTGTTTGGAGGAATGTCAGAACATATGGTTAAACACTTTGCTGACCAGATGCATGCTGAATTCGAAATGAGCCTCATGGGAGAACTAACTTATTTTCTTGGACTGCAAGTCTCACAGATGGAGGACTCAATCTTCTTATCTCAAAGCAAGTATGCTAAGAACATTGTAAAGAAGTTTGGTATGGAGAATGCAAGTCACAAAAGGACTCCTGCTCCTACTCATCTAAAGCTTTCCAAAGATTCAAGTGGGGTTAAGGTGGATCAAAGTCTGTACAGAAGCATGATAGGAAGCTTGTTGTACTTAACTGCCAGCAGACCTGATATTGCCTTTGCAGTTGGAGTTTGTGCAAGATACCAAGCTGATCCCAAAATCAGTCATATCAATCAAGTGAAGAGAATTTTGAAGTATGTGAGTGGAACTTACAACTATGGGTTGATGTATTCTCATGGTTGTGAACCAGCTCTGACTGGCTACTGTGATGCTAATTGGGCTGGTAGTGCTGATGATAGAAAAAGCACCTCTGGAGGATGTTTCTTCTTGGGAAATAATCTGGTTTCCTGGTTCAGCAAGAAACAGAATTGTGTGTCTCTTTCTACTGCTGAAGCTGAATACATTGCAGCTGGTAGTAGCTGCTCTCAAATGATCTGGATGAAACAGATGCTTACTGAGTATAATGTCACACAAGATGTTATGACATGGTACTGTGACAATTGAGCACAATCAACATTTCCAAGAATCCCATTCAGCATAGTAGGACCAAACATATTGACATACGACATCACTTTATCAGAGACCTTGTAGAAGAGAAGACAATCAAATTGGAACATGTTGCCACTGAGCTACAGCTGGCTGACATTTTTACCAAGGCTCTTGATGCAAATCAATTTGAAAACTTGAGGGGTAAGTTGGGTATTTGCCAACATGAGGAATTGTAGCAATTAATTTTGCTTAAAACAAGGATTAAAGGAGTTATGCTTGTTATGATTGGGTTAAAATTATATTTTCCCATTTCCTTCAATTCTTTTAAGAAGTTGAATAGACACTCCTTTTCTTCCTTCCCCTCTCGTCTCCTCATCAAAACCCAGTCTCTCAATCAGAATTTTCTCTTCAGTTGCTGTTGGTCCTCTAAGACTGTCAAAATGTCTCAAACACCATCATCATCCAATACGACTATTTCAACCTCTTCCTCTGATCAAAATTCTAGGACAATCTCTTCTTGTCTGGACTCTGAAGTCCTGGAGATCTCTTCTCGTAGAAAAGTAGGAACTATCCCCACCAAGGTCAAAGAGTTGAAAACAAGACATGCAGGAAAGTCCCAAGCTTCTGCCTCTGGTAATCCATCTCATCCTTCTTCTTCAGTTCCCCCTGAAATTGCAAATAGGGAAGGGTCAGCCTATATTAGTCAAGCAATAGCTAAAATTGTTTCAAGAATTCTGAACGAGAACCACTCAGTCCCTGGCATTTCTGTTCCTTTGAATCAAGAAAGTTCAAATGCTGAAACAAATCCAGATGTCTCTAAGGATGTTGAGACATCAGACAAAGAGAAGAATGCTGACATTGCTCACAAGAAAAGGAAGAAGCCCGAATCCTCTGAGTCTGATGACAGTGCTTAAAGGTTGGTTGTTGTTTGGTGGTGTTGCTGGTTGGTGCTGGTACCTGGTGGAGTTTGGTGTGTTCAGTTTTTTTTCTCTGCTGCTGCTCTTATTACTTTTTTCTGGATAACTGTATAATTTTTATGAACATGTATCTTTGGCCCATTTGTGGCTAAAGAGGGGGAGAATATTTTGGTACTTGCTTAATTAGAAATTCTATTTTTCTGCAGTCATTTCTTTCTACTACTATCTATCTCTGATTACTTAGGGTCTTTAGCCAAAAATCTGCCAAAGGGGGAGTTTGTAGTTGTTTAGTTATTGGCTTGCATTTTTGGTAAAACCCAAGTGTATGTGTGAATGTCATGACTGATGTCATAACATTCTAGTTTAGTTTGTACTGATTCATTAGGTACCTTTGCAGAAAAATATTGTCATTCAGGTACTGATGTTTATAAGTGTGTATCTGAGCATTTTGCAAAATGATCACATTTTCCTAAATCAGTAGACAGGTTTTTTCGGATGTCATAACAGATGTTAAGACATCCTGTTCTGAACTAACAGGTTTGCAGTTTGGTTAATTCTGAGTTTTTTCAGGAAAATGACTCAGTCTTTCCAGAACAGAATCCTGCGTTTTCTTTGGGTTAACCTAGCTCAACCCTAACCTGGTTGATAAAGTCCTGTGACCTAGTCTTAAGGTCAAATGGAATTAACCCTAGATTTTTGTGGAAACCCTAACTGAAGATGCAGCTGCTATATATTCAACAGAGCTGCTGTTTTGCAAGTAATCCCTTTTTGGTCAGAAGATCATTTGTAAACTGTATAGGTTTAATTATTGTACTTCAAGCAATTATCATTGTGATAAGTGACTTGGAATAGGTTTTTAATTGTAAGGTTTGTGTAGCACTCAAAGCTTTGAAGCAAGAGTGTTTGAATGTTTCTTGACTAAAGCTGTGAAGCAGAGTCAAGTTAGGTGTGTGTATCACTCAAAGCTGTGAAGCAAGAGTGGTTGTGTTGCTTGATTAAAAAGCTGTGAAGCTTAATCAAGTGTATGTTTTTGAAGAGTGTCTTCATCAATTCATTAGTCAAATTGTTTTATGTATCACTGCTGTGATTGAGGGGGAGTGAGTAGGAACTCAGGTTTAAGTTGTACTTAGATTGAAATTGCATTGGGTAGGTCTTAAGTGAAGGAGATAAACTGGTTGGTTTATTCCTGAATTAACATCTCTTATAGTGGATTTCCTCCCTGGCTTGGTAGCCCCCAGAGTAGGTGTTGTTGCACACTGAACTGGGTAAACAATTGACTGTGTTCTTTACTGTTTTTGTATTTACTGTCTTACAGAAAGTCAGATACGGTGTCATAACATTAAACGTGACATTGAGTATCTGCAGCCAGAATTTCATACTTGATGAAGCAGGAAACAACATTCTTAGTAACGGATGCGAAGGAAGCTGCTTCGACCCACTTTGTGAAATAATCAATGGCCACTAGAATGAAGCGGTGTCCATTGGAGGCTGTAGGCTTGATCTCCCCAATCATATTGATTCCCCACATAGCAAAGGGCCAAGGAGTTGTTAATACATTTAGAGGAACCGGAGGTACGTGCACCTTGACTGTATAGATTTGACACTTATGACGGGTCCGGGAGTGTTTATAGCAGTCTGCTTCCATGGTAGACCAATAATAGCCTGCCGGTAGGATTTTCTTCGCCATCATATGCCCACTAGAGTGAGTGCCAAAGGTACCTTCATGTAATTCAGCCATGATCTTTTCAGCTTCAATCTTATCCACACAACGGAGCAGAATAGAATTATGATTGCGTTTGTACAGGATGCCATTACTCAGGAAGAACTTAGCAGAAAATCTCCTCAAGAACTTTTTATCATTGATTGAAGCTCCTTCTGGATATTCTTGAGCCTCGAGATACCTTTTGACTTCATGAAACCAAGGTTGGTCCATTACTTCTTCAGTATTAATCTTGTGACAGTGCGCTGGTTCATCCATTTTCTTCTCACCGGAAATGCTCGAAGGTAATCTGCTCGAAATGCGGTAACAATGTCAGAACATGTTCTTTGTAAGGGATAAGGTTCAGATGCTTAGTGTCCCATTCTCCTTTGATCTGACTGGTGACCAAAGCTGAATCTCCAAACACAACTAAAGATTTGATTCCTAAGTCTATGGCAGCCTTGAGACCGAAGATGCATGCTTCGTATTTCGCCATGTTGTTCGTACAGTTGAAGCAAAGTCTGGCTATAAAAGGAGTATGGCATCCTTCCGGAGATATGAGTACAGCGCCGATACCATTACCAAGTGCATTGGATGCCCCATCAAAGAACAGGGTCCATCGGGATCCTTTTCCAGGTTCTTCATATGGTCTAATTTCTTCCCAGTTGTCTAACGTCATGATGTCTTCATCTGGGAATTCAAACTTCATGGATTGATAATCTTTTACAGCTTGATGGGCCAAATGATCAGCTAGCACATTTCCCTTTATAGCTTTTGGGTCGTGTATTGTATGTCATATTTTGTTAGGATCATCTGCCATCTAGCTATCCTTCCAGACAGAGCAGGCTTCTCGAAGATGAATTTTATCGGATCCATCTTAGATATCAACAAGGTGGTATGAGTCAACATATACTGTCTTAGCTGGCGAGCAGCCCATACCAGAGCGCAGCAAGTTTTCTCGAGTAGTGAATATCTGGTTTCATAGTCGATCAACTTTTTGCTCAGGTAATAAATAGCGTGCTCTTTTCGTCCATACTCGTCATGCTGCCCCAATACACACCCCATTTAGTTCTCTAAAACGGTCAGATACATGATTAGTGGTCTTCCCTCGACTGATGGCAACAAGACAGGAGGCTCTTGTAAATACTCTTTGATTTTGTAAAAAGCAATATGGAATTCATCATTCCATCTGACTACTTGATCTTTCTTCAACAGTTTGAAGATTGGCTCACAAGTAGATGTTAGGTGAGAAATGAGTTTGGCAATATAGTTCAGGCGTCCCAAGAATCCTATGACTTCCTTCTCAGTACGAGGAGCAGGCATTTCTTGAGATCCAAGCATCTTTAGGGAGAATATTGTGAAGCAAAGTTGTAGATTTAATGGAGGTCTACAACTTTCATGTTGGGGACTTTCCTTGAGTCAAAATACATCATGGTGAAAAAGTGGTGTAAAGTTGACAAAAAATAAGAAAATTTTTATACTTAGAAAATTTCTAAGTTATGAAAACTTTCAAATTCAAAACCTAATTTTCAAATTTGGTTTTCTTGGTGAACAAGTTTCATATTTTGACATATCTTGATGAATTATGACTCTTGGTACATGATTTTGACCAAAAAGTCAAAGTTTGACTTTTCAGTATACAGTTGACTTTTGATCAGTTGACTGTAAATTTCATCCGTCAATCCAATGAACTTGAGATCTTTTGAACCATGTAATTAGGTCAAGATGATGACATTGAATCCTTTAAATCACGCTTGAACTCAATTGGTCATTGGCTAGGTTAAAAATCAGAAATTGCCCTTTCTCAGTCAAAACCCTAATTTTGACCATTTTGCCCTTTTGATGATTTAATCAAATTTCTTGAGAAGTTGTAATCCAAAATTGATCAAATGGTACATATGAGACTAGAATGTTGATGTGGATAAAAAATTATGAAGTTTGACTGTAAATTGGCCATGGTTGACTTTTCCCCCAATACAGTTGATTTTTAGGTCAACTGTCCAATTGATTGATCAAAAATGTGGTTCAAGGCTTGAAACTTATCATGATCAATCTTAGGGGTCCAAAATGATGTATGGAAGTCACATGAAGCATTGGTGGTCCAAAACTCCTTGTGCAAACTCAAACCCTAATTTTGGGTTATCAATGCAAGATGAGATGTCTTGAGCTGACCAAACCCTAATCTTGTCTTGAGTTAAAGAAGTCTTGTGATAAAAGTCTTGATAAATGAGAGGGCAAATTTTGGGGTACAACACCTTGGTTAGAGTTTTGATGATAATAAATACAAAGAATAAATTATAAAATACAAAGAACAAATATGCACCTTAAAAAATTATGTTTTATGTATGCAGAAGTTCTGATCATATCAGCATCAGAAGATAAGCCATTAGTACTACACGCTGAAGCAATCAGAACATGCGCTGAAGATTGTTGACCAGAAGTTGCGCTTAATCAAAGTAAACTCTGATTCTGAACAAGAACATACCAATCCAAGTCATTAGTATTATGAAGCGTCATCAGCAAGAAAGGAGATAAGATTTTGAAGCGTTACTGATCATTCAAGACAACATCAATTCCAATGGCTTCTTTCAGACAGGATCTTCTCCAAAAGGAAAGTGTGTTAATGACATTAAACATGCTTTATGATTAACGTCATTCCACTGCCTATATAAACAAAGTCAGATTTCAAATCAACAACGATTTTTCCATATTATCAATCACGTATTTCAAAGCTGCAAGTAATTTCATTTTACATTTCTAAGTTATAATCCTGTGTAATTTACCACAGTTGTGATAAACAGTTTTGTTATAAACATAACAACACATATCTTGTATACTTACATTGAAACAGTGTTCCTTGAGATTAACCGGACTGTGGTTTATTCAAAAAGACTTTAATAGTTGTTAAAGTAGCTTTTGTAATCTTGTTAAGATTAGTGGATTAAGACCTCATTGGAGAGAGGCGAAATCACCTTGACGGGTGGAATGGAGTAGTATGAGATCAAATGAACCAGGATAAAAATATTGTGTCATTAAGATTTTAGACTCAAGTTTTCAATTCAACCCCCCCCCCCCCCCCCCCCTCTTGTGTTTTTCACATCTTCATTTACTGTAGATTCCCTTCTAGAAATAGTTCAGATGCGATCCAGATATGGCTGACATTCTGATACTTACTCCAGATTCCCTTCTAGAAATAGTTCAGATGCGATCCAGATAAGGTTGACATTTTGATACTTACTCCAGATTCCTTCTAGAAATAGTTTAGATACGGTCTGGAGATGGATATTATTCTGATACTTACTCCAGATCATTTTTCAAATACAAGTCAGATACGATCCAGATACGGATGTCATTCTGACACATATTTAGCATATTTTTCAAATACAGTCCAGATACGATCCAGATATGGATGCCACTCTGTCACTCATTCAACACATTTCTCAAATACAGTCTAGATACGATCTAGATACGGATGTCATTCTGACTCTCATTCAAAACATCTTTCAGATACGCGTCAGATACGATCCATTTATGGATATTATTCTGATACTCATCCCACTACATCTATTGTTTTAGTACAAATCGACCAGCGATTTATTCTGATACTTTTTCCAATTTCTATCAACAGTCACCTTTGGATGGCATCTGTAAGCCCATCTCCGACAACTCTCCAAATGGCATCTTTAAGACCATTCCCTACACAATCAACCACCACATCATCGAGTGCAAATTTCTAGGCACTCTGGTGTTCAATCATCTTCCACCTTCAAGTCACGAATGGTAGACTCGCCAATCTAACTCTTCAGGTTTAAGAAGATTGAACAGGGGCAGTTGTTGTACCCCAAAATTTTCCCTCTCATTTCTAAAGGAATTTCATTACAAGGATTTTCAAAGTTCAGTTTTTCACAAGTACAAGTGGGCTTTCAAGCATCAAATCAAAGAAGAGCATGCCTGCTTTCAACCATAGGGCATTGGCTATCTTCACGCTAGCTCTGACTGGGTAAAGTCTCCCTTTGAAACAACTTGCTTTCAATTCATAAAGGCAACGCCTATCTTTAAATAAGCCTCGTTTGGGAAAGTAAGCACCTCTTGCATGCAAGCTTCGATTGCACCATTGGCCTTACATGTTTGCTTGATTCACAATGCAATGGTTACCTGCATGCCTGCTTTGATTGAGTAAGGGCCTCTGCAGGTTTGTCTTGATGGCTACCTGCAGGCAAGCTTGATTCCTGCTTCGATTGGGCATTTGATTTCTTTTGAGCAAGCTTGATTCCTGCTTTGATTGGGCGTTATCTCCCTTGGAAAGTTTATTTTGACACGCATAGTTTCTACACTATATTGACCCATTCGAAGGACATGCAAGACATACCTGGATGTCCCATTCAAAGGACATATTTGGTGGCCCATTCGAAGGACATATTTGGTGGCCCATCTAAAGAACGTGAATTTTTTGCATTCGAAGGAACATGCAAAAGGTCCATTCGAAGAACACAATTAATGTTTGGTCTCTTAATGAGTCTAGTCGAAGGCTTGTTGACCAAAGTCCAATGCGCTGCCAAGTCCAAGCCTGCTACACTGGCCACAACACTCAAAAACTGCTGCAAAGCAGTCATGTTACGCTGCTCCCATATTTGCACCAGTTTCTCATACAAATACTGCACCTCGAAGACTACAAGAACAACATACCCAATTTATTAAAATTTATTTTGTTTTCCTTCCTAAACCTCAGCCAACCTCATCTATAAATAAGAGGGTCCATAACACGTCTAAGGGGGATGGACAACACATCTAGAGGGCTTTTGGTAGCTGGAGAAACTTTGATTGTGTGAAAATCATCAAACACTTAACACACTCTCAAACCCAGAATCAAAAGACCACACCTTTATTTATGTTCCTTTCGATTCCAACACTAGAAGCACAACACATGTTTCTTTTCCCTTTTGAATCCAGGAGCAACCACACACTTTGGTCTTTCTTTCGAATCCAGCAAAAGAAACACTACACTTGTTCTTTTCCTTCGAACCCAGAGACAATAAATACAACTCCACTCTTATTGGCTTTCGAATCCAGCACTAGAAATACCCACCCTAGTTTCTTTACTCTGAATCCAGGAGCATCCAGGGCAACGCTCAAGGTCCAACACATACATTCCAGTGTTAATAAAGGTAAGTCACGCTGACCTTAACCCTTTCGTTTCAAGCATGTAAATCACATTTGTTTACTTTTCGTTTCTTCCCTTTTCGTTTGTTTTTCTTGTTCAAATATATGGTAGAACTAACCTGTACAGACTCAAACAAAAAAAAAGAAAACAAAACAAATTTTATTGAATCGAAGCCTTAGGCTTCGCCCCTAGCTGCTTCACAGTCCCAAACGAAAGACAAAGAGGGCGTGAACGGAGGATGCACACTCATGCTGCTTTGTAGGCCCATACTGCTTCACAGTACAAACGAAGGAGCAAAAAGGGTGGAATTGAAGGGTGTTCACACTGATTCCCAGCCCTAATCGAAAGAGTCAAAAGAAGTGTGAATTGAAGGAGCCTATTTCCTGGATCGAAGGACTCACTTTTTCTCTCTTTTTTTGTTATTAATGCTTTTCTTTATATTTTCTTGCTATTCATTATGTTTGTAATAGTGTAGGATATTTATTTTCTGCATTTTTATTGCTTTATACAAATGTTAGTAATTAGGATGTATGGCAAGATAAAACCAACAAGTAGACAACCCTAATCAAAGACTAAATGTGTGCAATCAAACACACTATTCACACACATGCACCTCTAGGGTAATATCACTTGTTGGCTCAGAAAATAGTCATGTCCCTCAAATATGGGCGTTTTAGCAAAGACCCTCGATAAAAAGATCGTAGCCCCTCGATGTCCCTTGATGTTGCCTTCGGTAAACGATCTAGTCCCTAATGAAATTGCTAAGACGTCTCATAGGTTACCTTATATGACTATACAAACGACCCACGCCCATCCCTTCACATCCAATGATGGGGCTTCTTACCAAATCAATGGTAAGATAGCAACATCTAAAGGAGGAGGAAGAACATTAGACCTTTTGAGTAGGTAGGATGCTCATAGTTGCTTGCTTGCTCACAACTAAAAAAACATTTTTACACCAACACTCGTAATTGAAACATTTTCAAAAGTCAAAAATCTTTGTACACATTCTTATAGAGACGAGAATCATTACAAAGGCACTTTTAAAAATCACTTTCAAAAACATCTTCCACGACAAACACCTCTTTGAACTATTTTCAAAACCAACACTTTATACGCATTCTTATAGAGACGAGAATCATTACAAAGAAGTTTTCAAAATATTTTCAAACCCACACCACAAACACATTTTCAAACAAAAGCAAGTGATCTAGCAAGCAACTAAGAGCCCGTAGATAACTACGAATGAAAAGGGTTCTAATACCTTCCCTTTTCATAACCTATCCTCCGAACTCAAGAAAATAATCTCAAAGGTATTTCCTGTTCTTTTCACCCTTTCCTTATTGGATAAAAGAAAAGTTGGTGGTGACTCTTGTTATCCGCTACAATTGTGATAAAACGCAAAAACACCAAAGTCAGTTCTCCCACCGTATTACAGTTTTGTTTTTAATAAAATTCATGTGCTTGATGAGTCCTTTGCGTTTTTGCATTGTGTATCCTTATTTACCCACTTTTTGCCTTACCCAACAAATTTCTTGAGCCAAAGAAAACAGTGTGTTTAAAAAATTTTGAGTTGTAAGACAGGTTCAGGGTAGCATGTGTTTGACTTGGGAATTCTTTTTGAAAAATCGATATCGTTTTAGCACCATAAACTTTGTAAATATAAGAAATGATCTCGTTACCCCCTATATTGTAGCTTTATTTTATTGTAACAAAGGTCTTTTAGTAGTTTATCATAGCAGTCAGCTCCGGCCTAAGCATGCTTTACACAGGGGACCGATGAAAATAAGTGAATGATATTTGTTTCTGTTCTTTAACTAAAAATACAACTCTGGGTTGGGTGACTCTCACACAGTCACTTAACTAAAACTTGTTGTAAAATATTGAAAAAAAAGAAACAAAAAGAAAATAAAAGGTTTATGCCCATTGTTGGTTGGTTCAGTGGTGTCTAGTGCTGGACTCGGTAGGGCGGATTACGGTCGGATCCCCCACAACCACAGTTGGATAAATAAAGGGGTTATACATATTCATATACCAGAACCCCATGCTTGAGATCTCAGTCACTAACTGGTCACTCTGCTACGAGTAGGTATGGATAACGGGCTTAATGTGATTGCGCCTGAATGAAAAAGGACCTTACAAAATAAGGAAGCTTAGGCATAGTGGACTAACATGGATGGGTTTTTATAGGAATAAAGTGTATGCCCGCATTTTTGTGCAGAAAGTGTTATCACGATATCCTTGGTTCGATCAGTAAGTACCTATCAGCACATCCTTACTTGAACTTAGAAGCCCTTTTAGCTCAAAATCTTGTAAATATTGTTATTCTTTTCATTTACTTCTGAGAGTTTTTGCTTGAGGACAAGCAAAGGTTTAAGTGTGGGAGAATTTGATAACACTTAATCGCACTTCATATTTGAATCAAACAACACATGTTTTTCATAATTTTTAGTACTGTTTTCTAGCGTTATGCTTGTATTTGTCTTGTTTTCAGGCAGCATGCCCATTTGGAGCTCTTCTTGAAGAAACCAAGCGAAAAGGCCAAGAAATCGAGATTTTCAGTGAAATCCTACACATGGTGTTCAGTGTGAGGGAAATATTCATGTTTTCATGATGTCAAAACCTCTCATATCCTCAATGAATGTGTGCCACATAAAATATACTTGGGACAAAGTGTGGGATGCAAGCTTGGATGAAAATAACTTTTTTGGCAAGAAAAATAAAGCCTGCATCGACGCAAACTAGCTCCGGTCGACTCAAAGCATTGTGCTTCTCCTGGGTTGTGTTGCACCGACCCCTTAGTCGACTCAACCTGATGGTCAAGAACATTGAAGGTTGCATCGACGCAACCCCCCCTAGTGCGGTCGACGCATTCAAGCTGTTTGTATCATCTTCAAAGCACAGGTTGTGTTGCACCGACCCAAGCTTCTGGAGCGGTCAACGCATTCAAGTTGTTTGGCTCATATCCTAGGCGCGGGTTATATTGTGTCAACCCAAGTATCTGGAGCGGTCGACCGCTCACTTAGCATACTTAAAAATCTGTTTGTCTTATTTTCTCTCTTTCTCAAATATTAGGTATTTTTTACTAACACATATAAATAGAGTTTTAATTCATTTGAGCAGTTAACAAGAACTAGTGAAAGATACATATAGTGCTCATCATCTTCATCCTCTCTTCTAAAAAATCAACATATACACATAATCATGGTTGTTGATTCAAGAAAAGTGTTGTGGTGATAACATTCAAATAAATGATTCAATTCAGATTTGGGTTGAGCAATTGTGGATTGTTCTTGAATAAAATCATTTGGATTTTCTCCTCCAAGATTCCAATTAGTGCGGGGGTGTTTGCACAAGTCTTTGCTTCATTGAATTCAGCCGAGTGAAAGTATTAAGAAACGGTGGGTTTGCTTAATCAAGTAGCGGTAACCGTAGGATTGTGAAGAAAGATTTCGGATCAAATTGCTTACGATCGAAATCAGTCGAGTGAAAGGATTAAGAAACGGTGGGTTTTCTTAATCAAGTAGTGGTAACAGGAGGTTTGTTCAAAGAATTTAGCATTTGGTTTGGCTCAAACCAAGGAAAGGGAAGAAGACTGTTACATCAGCAACATTGGTTTGTTTGTATTGTGAAATATCTCTTCTCTTGTAACATTTGCAACTTAATATCAAATATCTCAATTCTAGATTCTAGAATTGGGGGCAGACGTACCCTACGCGAGGAAAAGAAGGGGAACCACCTTAACAAATTGTGTGTTCTTCTTCTTTTTCTTTATTTCCATACTTGACTACTATAATTTATGGAAATTAACTTGTACTAAAATTGTAGTGTGTTGAGATCATTTCACAATATTGGTAACAATCCATTTTATTGATACCTAAGAAAACTCACAACTACAATTTAGTAAAACCAAACATAAGGTGCTTTGCACATAAGGTGTTTGACAAATTGAATCATCCATAAATCATTCATTGTGATTAGCTTTATCTTAATCAATACATTGGAAGTAATTCATACTCATTGAGGGTGTATAAGTGATTGACCAATTGAGTAAAACATATTGATTCTTACTTTGACATCCTATCATATACGGTTACACATATCCAATCTTTTCAATAGAAGATCGTTTAGATGATTGGAGATTTCTGGAGCTTTCGCATATATTTATGAAAAACAATTTTAAAAAGCGCAAATTATTTTAAATGATCTATTCAACCCCCCTTCTAGATTGATCACATTGTCTAACAAGTGGTATCAGAGCACTGGTTTATCTGGTGCTTCGCATATTACTTTGTACAATATGGAGAACGATCCAAAAGGGGCTTATACTAGAGCTCATGTTTTCACCGGTGAAAACTATAGCTATTGGAAAGATTGTATGCGTGTGCATATTAACTCTATTAATAGAAAGATATGGAAAGTTATCGAGGATGGTCCTATGCAAATAACCATGACTAATGAGGATAACATCACCATACCAAAACCGGAAGCACTATGGGATGAGGAAGACGAGAAAAAGTATAGCTATGATTGGAAAGGTAGAAATATACTTATTTCTTCTTTAGGTGTTGATGAATATTTTAGAGTTTCACAATGTGCTACTGCTAAGGCAATGTGGGATGCTCTACAAATTGCCCATGAGGGGACAAATGATGTTAAACTTGCTAGAATCAATACATTAACTCAAGAGTTTGATATCTTTCACATGAAGCATAGTGAAACCATTGCGGATATTCAAAAGAGATTTTCTCATATAATCAATCGCTTACACACTCTTGGTTATGTTACTCCCAGTGTTGTTGCTACTAACAAAATTTTGAGATGTCTTAATAGGGAATGACAACCTAAAGTTAAAGCAATCAAGGAAGCCAATAATCTAGCTACACTTGACATAACAACATTGTTTTGGAAGCTTCAAGAGCATGAGCAAGAGCTCATAAGTCTCAATAAGCACGAGAAAAAGGAAAAGAAAGAAAAACCAAAAGACATGGAAAAGAATTATATTGCATTCAAGGCTTCAAACTCAAAGTCCTTCACCAATAACTCATGTGTGAGTGATTCTAGTGATGATGATGAAAGCTCAAGTGAAGACATGGGGTTGTTTGTGAGAAAATATCAGAGATATCTCCGAAAGAATGAAGTTCAACACTCGGACAAAAATCTCATCAATTATAGAAGCCAATGAAAACCTTCAAGACAAGCTGAAGGTAAGAAATCTAAATCAAGAGGATCATGTTTCAACTGCAGAAATACCGGTCACTACAAATCGGACTGCCCATTGCTCAAGAAACACAAAGGAAAACACAAATTTCAAAAGAGACCTAACAAAACTAGAAAAACATATATTGCTTAGGATAGTGATAGTGAAGCTTCAAGCAAAAGTGACACTAGTTATTAATGTAGCGGTGAAAATCGGAGATCAAGCTATTAATTAACTTGACTCACAAAAGCAAGAGTCACCACCGCGCTTTATTATTTCCAAGGGGAAAGGGAAAAGAGAGAAATAAAACCCTAAAACATGCAATGTAAAATAATACTTAAAAGTAATGAAAATACAATGCGTTTTTTGAAAGAGATAGAGAGTTCGGGGATTGGTTATACAATGGGAAGGTATTAGCACCCAATGCATTTGCGGTACTCCGCAGGAACCTTTTGAAATATCTGTTTTTGGTTAAAATTGTTTGTTATATACAAGGGTGTATTTATCTACAACTATGTTTGCTTAAGGGGAAAGAAATGAGTTTTTATTATTGCATTCGTGAGGGTTTCGCGACCCTTTGCCTACGTATCCAATGAAGGAATCAAAACACCGTAGTTCCTCTAGAAAAAAGTTGATTTGTTTGTGTTTTTAGTGAGCGATATTAACGCACGCATTCTAGCAATAGGCACGGTCGGTATCGCGGTAGAACGGGGATAACATGCCCTTGGGGGAGTTTTGATTTGTTGAGTGTTTTTGCATGTTTTAAAGTATGTTCAAGTAATGATTAAAGAGTATTTTTTTTGGATTTTTTTGGTTTGTTTACTTCTTGATTTTATCTTGCCATACACACCTAATTACTAGCATTTGTACAAAGTAAATAAAATGAAGAAAGATAAAATCCTACGCTATTACAATCATATCAAAAGACATAAAAAAATATGAAGGAAAAAATAAGATAAAAGTAAGAAAATGAGTGTCTTTCGACCCAGGCAGTAGCACTCTTCGATTTGCATTCTACTGGCCTCCTTCGATTGGGGCTAGCACCAGCAAAGTCACGTCTTTCGATTGGGCCTTGGCAGGGGAGAGGTCCTTTACTTCGAGTGGAGGCTGGCACCAGTGAGGTTCTGTCCTTCGATTGACCTGGAAGTCAGTGTATGGCGAAGTCTGCCTTGTTGCCTTCTTCGACTGGAGGTTGAAAGCAGTGAGGGAATTCCTTTCGATTGGACATGGTTTGCCTCCTGGTTGTCTCTTTCGTTTGACCTGGAGAAAGATGGTAGAAGCCAGAAGCTTCGTTTCCTATTTCCTGTTTCCTGTTTCTTTCATTTAAAGCATTAAATGACAACATGGCCTGAGGACATGCTAGTATTTATCTTTCAAACAGTTTAATAATTAAAGCTAGTTCAGGTAAACAGAAAGCAAAACGAAAAGAGCTTAGTTCTAAAAAATATGTTAAAAGGGTGGAATCAAAGGAACAGTGGTATGTACATGTTTGAAACGAACGAAAAGATTATTTACATGCCATGAAACGAAAAGTTCAAAGGTAAGAATAACTTACCTTGCTTCAGGCCTTGAATGGATGTGGGGCCTTGAGTGGTGGCCCTGGATGCTGGATTCGAAAGAGGGGTCACAGGTTGTGCTTGGAGCGCTGGATTTGAAGGAGAAAAAGTGTGATGCTTCTTTGATTCGAAGGAGACTGAAGTGTGGTTGTTCTTCAGGGTCGAAGGAGATGAATGTGATTCTGGTTTTTTATGATTTCTCAAGTGTTGATGAACTTTGAGAATTTTATTGTGTTAGAGAAAATTTGGAGTATTCGTTCCTCTGGTCCAAAAATCCTCTTAAAAATATGTGTTGGAGCCTCTTATTTATAGGCGAGCTTTGATATGGTTTTGGGGGGAAATCAAATAATATTTGAATTATTTGGGTATATTGCCCCCTTATTTTCTTCAATGCAGCTCTTGTGCACTCCTTTTTTGTGCAAGTACAGGACTGAGACAACGCAGGCTTGTCAGTATTTTGGAGCTTAGTGGCAGGTTGGTGCAGGACTTCTGCATAGCAGCACAGCTGGCTTGAGTTTGGCAGTATATGGGACTTTAGTCAACAAACTCCTTGAATACTTCCCCCTTTCATTTTGATCACTTCGACCAGCTTCATGATTACACAAAATGTTCAATTCCAAACAATGTGTGCTCTAAGTACGTTGCTTCGAAGGGTTTAGTGGTCCAACTTATGAATCGAAGGAGGCCACCTTGAAGGAAATCACATGTCCAGCTTGTGGATCAAAGGGGGTCACTTCGAAGGAAACTACATGGCCAAATCGGAGCTTGTGACTGAAGGGAGATTGTATTGCCTAATCGAAGCTTGTGGCTGAAGGGAGACTGTATTACCTAATCGAAGCTTGTGACTGAAGGGAGACTGTATTGCCTAATCGAAGCTTGTGACTGAAGGGAGACTGTATTGCCTAATCGAAGCTTGTGACTGAAGGGAGACTGTATTGCCTAATCGAAGCTTGTGACTGAAGGGAGACTGTATTGCCCAATCGAAGCATGTGGATCAAAACAAACATATTGCCCAATCGAAAGCCCGTGTTTGAAGGAAGCAATGTTGCCCAATCGAAGCATGTTTGCAGGAAGTAAACTTGTCCAGATTCGAAAGAGGCATGCAGGCAGTAAACTTGTCCAGTCGAAGCAGGCTGAATCGAAGGAGACATGTCAGCACATGAAATCAAAGAAACAAAAAACACACATTTCATGCTTGATTAGAAGTTAGTGATACATAGGCTAAGAATGTTCAAAACACTTGACAATTTCTGCATAATCAAAGCTCGAAGGTGAGAGGTTAAAACCAACTGTATTTAGTGACCTTGACTTTTGTATAAAAATGCAAAAATAAAAATGGGATCTTAGGTCAAAAATTGGGGTATGACAATTAAGAAGAAACGATTAACCTTTGTCTCATGGCTCATTAAAAGAAGAAAAGCAATGTAAGTCACTCTAAATATGACCATATTGATAAAATATCTCACATAGAATTGCAAAGAGCTTTTGATACCCTACAAAATGAGGCTAAAGAAGCTTTTAAACGATTAGCCTCAAACAAGAAATTTTTTTCATACCTTGAGCAAAAAGTGTCCAAATCCTAAAAAGAGTTGGAAGCTCTCAAGACATCCATGGTAGAGAAAATAAAAATTGATAGCAAAGATGACAAGTTTTCTTTGAATGACTGGGCTGGATGTGAAACTTGTTATATTTGGCAAAGAGAGGTAAAAATCTTAAAGCCAAACTTGACAAGGCTTTACAACCCAAAATTACTTTTAGCATTGATAGATCAAATTTCAGAAGTAGTATGATTAATCCTTATCAAAAATACATTTATGAAATAAGAGATCCTCCAAGCAAAAGTAACTTACCCTAAACTCTAACTTGTTTATATTATTGCAAAAGGGGGCACACCATTGGCAAATGTCGATTTAGGAGGTTTTTGGTTCCTCAAGGCGTTTTCAAATGGTTGCAAAAATGCAACTCAAGTATCACTCACACACAAGGACCCAATAAAAATTGGGTACCTATTTCCCTTGTTTAAATATGTAGGTAGAATGTCTTGAGACTACGGAGAAAAGATGGTTTCTCGATAGTGGATGCTCAAGACATATGACGGGCGACACCTCCCTATTTTTTGACTTTGTGGCGAAAAAGAAAGGATTTTTCACCTATGGCGACAATAACTAGGGAGCAATACTCGGTAAAGGTAGTGTAGGTAATTCCTCTTCTACTACTATCTCTGATGTCCTATTAGTTGATGGTATTAAACACAATCTTATTAGCATTAGTCAATTATGCGACAAAGGATACAATGTTTCTTTTTCAAAATATTATTGCATAATTGAACACAATGATAAGAAAGATGGTGTATTCAAAGGCTTGAGGGTAAACAATGTATACATGCTTGACTTGAATAATGTATCCCTAACCAGAACTAAATGTCTAGTCACTTTAAATGAGGACTCATGGCTTTGGCATAGACGTCTAGCTCACTTGAATCTTGATTTGTTAAATAAAATTGTCTCAAAAGATTTAGTAGTCGGTTTACCCAAACTAAAATTCTCCAAGGATCACTTATGTGATGCTTGCCAAATGGGGAAGCAAACAAGAATCTCGTTTAAATCTAAATACATTGTTTCTACAATGAGACCTCTTGAACTTCTCCATATGGACCTTTTTGGACCATCTAGAATTAAAAGTCTAGGTGGTAACTAGTATGGATTTGTTATTGTAGATGAATACTCTAGATTTTGTTGGACAATTTTCTAGCAAATAAAAGTGACACCTTTCCGGCATTTGAAAACTTTGCCAAGTTTTCTCAAAACAAATTAAACACTAGCATAGTTACTATTCGAAGCGATCACGGTGGTGAATTTGAGAATGACCTCTTTGATAAATTTTGTGAAAAATATGGCATTGGTCATAATTTTTATGCCCCACGTACTCCCCAACAAAATGGAGTGGTGGAACGTAAAAACCATGTTTTAGAAGAACTCGAAAGAACTATGATCAAGGAACACCATATTCCAAAATACTTTTGGGCCGATGCCATTAACACGACATGTTATGTGTTGAATAGGGTTCTAATACGTCATATTCTAAACAAAACTCCCTATGAACTTTTAAAAGGAAAAAAACCAAATATTTCTCATCTTCACGTTTTCGGATGTAAATGCTTTGTGTTAAATAATGGTAAGGAGAAGCCATGTAAATTTGACTCAAAAGCCGACGAAGATATCTTTCTCAGATACTCTCAATCAAGTAAAGCTTATAGAGTATTTAATAAAAGGTTACATATAGTTGAAGAGTTTGTGCATGTTTCCTTTGATGAATTCGATCCGAAATTAGTCGGAAAGGGTAGTGTTTATGATGGTGTAGGTGTATCTTCGGAAAGCATACTACAAGATCCCAAAGAAAAGGACTCGAAATCTACTAAAATATAAGAAGAGTTGGATCAAGTATTCGAAGAAAGAGGGGAAGATCATCCAAGTAATAAAAATGATCTTCCCTTGGAATGGAAAACCTCTAAGGATTATACCGTCGACAACATCCTAAGAGATATATCAAAGGGAGTCACCACTCGCTCTAAGTTAAGTAACTTTTGTTATCATTTTGCTTTTGTCTCTGAAATAGAACCTAAAAACTCTAAAGACGCCTTACTCGATGAACATTGGTTTTTAGCCATACAAGAGGAACTAAATCAGTTTAAAAGAAATGAGGTTTGGGACCTTGTCCCTCCTCCGCGAGATCATCGAGTTATTGGAACTAAATGGGTTTTTAGGAACAAACTAGACGAAAACTGAATTATAACTCATAAAAAGGCTCGTCTTTATGCCCAAGGATATAACCAAGAGGAAGGCATCGATTATGAGGAAACTTATGCTCTGGTGGCTTGGCTCGAGGCTATACGCCTTTTGCTTGCATGTGCATGCTCACAAAACTTCAAATTATTTCAAATGGATGTAAAGAGTGCTTTCTTAAATGGATCCATTAATGAAGAGGTTTATGTGTCTCAACCTCCCGGTTTTGAAAATTTTGAAAATCCTAACTATGTTTACAAACTTAAGTGTGCGCTATATGGTCTTAAACAAGCCCCTAGGGCTTAGTAAGAACGTCTTAGCAAATTCTTACTAGATCAAGGATTCTCACGAAGAAAGGTTGATATAACCCTTTTTATTAAGAATGAAGGAAAAAAAATTTATTTTAATTCAAGTTTATGTAGATGACATTATTTTTGGTTCTTCTAACATATATTTGGTCAAGAAATTCTCTAAGCTAATGCAGGGAGATTTGATATGAGCATGATAGGGGAGTTAAACTACTTCATTAGACTTCAAATCAAGCAACTAAACGAAGGGACATTCGTGAGTCAAACTAAATATTATCTTGACCTACTCAAGCGATTCGACATGACAAACTCAAAAGCAATCGATACTCCTATGCCTACGGCCGTGAACTTAAACCGAGATGAAAATGGCAAACCCGTCGATTTAAAAAGGTATAGAGGTATGATTGGTTCCCTTCTATATCTTACGGATTCTCGTCCAGATATCATGTTTAGTGTTTGCATGTGTGCTCGATTTCAATCATGTCCCAAGGAGTCACATTTAAAAGACATAAAGTGCATACTTAGGTATCTTAGTGGTACAACTAAGTATGGACTTTGGTTCTCCAAGGGTAGTGATTGTTCTTTGGTTGGCTATTCCGGTTCCGACTTTTCCAGTTGCAAATCGGATAGGAAAAGCACTAGTGGTACTTGTCATTTCTTTTCAAATTCTTTGGTCAGTTGGCATAGCAAAAAGAAAGTTTATGTTGCTTTGTCAACCGCCAAAGCGGAATACGTTGCAGCCGGTAACTGTTGTGCCCAAATCTTGTGGCTCAAACAACAATTGCTCGACTTCAATGTCCAACTTGATTGTATTCCTATTTTTTGTGACAATACAAGTGCCATCAACCTAACCAAAAAATAGATTTTGCACTCTCGCACAAAACATATTGAGATTAGGCATCATTTCCTAAGGGATCGTGTGGAAAAGGGCGATGTCATTTTCGAGCATGTTGATAGAAAAAAGCAACTTGTCAACATTTTTATTAAACCACTTAATATTGAACCCTTCTTTCACATCCGTAGGGAACTTTGTATTCTTGATATCTCGGACAGGTTTCAACTTAATTAAGTTGCATGCTCCTTATTCTATTAAATATATTCCCTTAATGTTTGATGTACTTATTGATAGTTTTAGTGGAAATTCTCATTAATCTTCATGAAGGTAATATCCATCCTATCTATTTCCCCTTCTTGATCATATATATATGGATATCTATTTCCCCTTCTTGATCATATATATATATATGTGTGTGTGTGTGTGTGTGTGTGTGTGTGTGTGTGTGTGTGTGTGTGTGTGTGTGTGTGTGTGTGTGTGTGTGTGTGTTTATTTAGGTCATATTCTTACTCTACATTCATTATACTTTTGATATGCATGTGTGATTTATTGTTACTTTCCCTATTACATGACCTTCCTTTAAAATGTAGAAAATCATAAAATTTCGCAGGATGAGTCGACCCACAACAAGATTGCGTCGATGCACGACTTGGTTTGGTTGACGCATCTTTCAAATTATTAGAATTTGATTTGTATGTTGTATGGTTTATATTAATTCTATTATCCTTATTTCTTCCAAAGTCCACAATCCCTAAACTCCTCTAAACCAGAAACGAAATTCCCTCCACTTCATCTCTTCAAGAAAACTTCATCATGGCCACATCTAGGGTTGCAAAGAAGAGAACCCACAGAGGTAGTTCCTCCAATGCTCCTTCCAAATCTCTGGTAAATGCTCTTTCATTTCTTTCTGATGACATAGTTGAATCTTGTGAAGCTAAGTTTTGAAAGAAAAAAAGTTGTTACGCAATTTTTTCTTGAAATGACAACTTTGGGTCATTTACACCTTCCTGAGCTCATTGATCTTATTATATTTAAGAAACTTCATAACTTTCTTGAATGTAAGGATAAGTATAATGAAGATCTGGTTAGGATATTTTTTACGGGTGTCCAAGGAAATTTTGAGGATTTTGAGTTTAGGTATAGAATGAAAAGCAAAAATTACATGATCAGTTCTCATGTTTGGAAAGATTTGGTTCAGATGTGCCCTATTAACTCTGACTCAATTAAATTTTCTAACTCTAATATTTCTCATGGATATGAATTTAAGACTGCTTTGAACTCTATGCTTAAGAAACCCTACTCTGAGCGGATTGTGAACAATGATCTATTTCCCAAGTCCGTGACCAAGTGTGCCCTAGCTCCTCTTGATAGGATTTTGTTTTGGATCGTTTTCCACATCATTCGACCCAAAAAGGGTGGGTACTCTCGCATGGACAAGCCAGAGGTTCAAATCATGTATGTGCTCAAGAACAAGATCAATATTCATTGGCCATACTACTTTTATAGCAGGATCTTTGATCTACACAAGTCCGAGAGAGGGACTGCATTATGCTACCCATCATTTATCCAACGAGTTCTCAACATAGAAAGTATTTGTGTGCCAGGTATCTCTTACTTGAGTTTGGGTATGGACAAAGAATTCTCCAACAAATCACTCACCTTAATGGATTTTCTATGGGATTTCCAAAGGCAAAGATACAGACACATCGTTAAAAGTAACCATGTACAAATCCATAACAATATTGGTGAAGAGGATGAGGAAATTGATATTGAGAGTGAAGAAGAAGAAAGTGATGAAAATGCTGAAGATATGGATGAGGATACTCCTACTACTCAAAGCAACAACTCTAGTGTGTTAGCTCAATTGGAAAGGATGCAGATCCAGCAACATGATTATGCTTCTCTCCAAAATGAACGAATCTCTAACCTCTACAATATTATCAAGGTCCAATATGAAAACTTTTCTTCTTACTCGGCTATCCAAGATCAAAGGTATTCAACCTTGAATGGAATGATTCAAACACGAGCTAACAACTTAGCATCCTTTTAATCCACCTTCATGTAACACTTTTAGCATCCTTCTCAACAAGGTCCTTCAACCCAAGACCAAGACCAAAACCAAGACAATGAAAATTGAACCTGCTTTGTATCTTGTTTTTTAGCTTAAATTTCATTTTGCTACAATTCTATCATGTTTTGCCTAACTTTATTTACTTTCCTCAAACCTACTTTGTGTTTGTTTAAGTATATTTGTCACTTGGTATTTATCTCATTTGCACTATTATTCATTTTATGTGAATGTTATTTAGTGCGTTAAGGTGCAAATTTATGATCTCTACTCTATTTAGTGGTTACTATTAATCAACTTCTTTTCTCTTTTTGATGTTGTCAAAGGGGGAGAAGTGCTATGAGAATGAGATAGACTTACAATTTCTGAGTTCTATGAGAATGAGATAGACTTACAATTTCTGAGTTATGGAGATGTGCATAAACTCAGGGGGGTTCCTTCTTCTTATGTCATTTGCTGTATATTTGATTTGTCAATATCATGGAGGTTTTTCCATCATCAAAAAGGGGGAGTATGTGAGGGCAAGATTCATGTTTTCATGATGTCAAAACCTCTCCTATCCTCAATGACATGTGTGCTTCATAAAATATGCTTGGGGAAAAGTTTGGGATGCAAGCTTGGATGAAAATAACTTTTTTGGAAAGAAAAACGAAGCCTGCATCGATGAAAACTAGCTCCGGTCGACTCAAAGAATTGTGCTTCTCCTAAGTTGTGTTGCGCCGACCCCTTGGTCGACTCAACCTAATGCTCAAGAACATTGAAGGCTGCGTCGATGCAACCCCCTAGTGAGGTCGACGCATTCAAGATGTTTGGCTCATCTTCAAAGCACGTGTTGTGTTGAATCGACCCAAGCTTCTGGAGTGGTCGATGCATTCAAATTGTTTAAGTTATCTCCTAGGCGTGGGTTGTGTTATGCCGACCCAAGTCTCTGGAGCGGTCGACCTCTCACTTAGCATACTTAAAAATATGTTTGTCTTATTTTCTCTCTTTCTCAAATATTAGTTGTTTTTTACTAACACATATAAATAGAGTTTTGATTCATTTGAGCAGTTAACAAGAACTAGTGAAAGATACACATAGTGCTCATCATCTTCATCCTCTCTTCTTAAAAATCAACATCTACACATAATTATGGTTGTTGATTCAAGAAAAGTTCTATGGTGATAACATTTAAATTAATGATTCAATTCAGATTTAGGTTGAGAAATTGTGGGTTGTTCTTGAATAAAATTGTTTGGATTTTCTCCTCCAAGATTCCAATTGGTGCGGGGGTTTTTGCACAAGTCTTTGCTTCATTGAATTCAGCCGAGTGAAAGGATTAAGAAACAATGGGTTTTCTTAATCAAGTAGCGGTAACCGGAGGATTGTTAAGGAAGATTTGGGGTCAAATTGCTTGCGATTGAAATCAGCTGAGTGAAAGGATTAAGAAACAATGGGTTTGCTTAATCAAGTAGCGGTAATCAGAGATTGTTTCGAAGAATTTGGCATTTGGTTTGGCTCAAACCAAGGAAAGAGAAGAAGACAGTAACATCAGCAACATTGGTTTGTTTGTATTGTGAACTATCTCTTCTCTTGTAACATTTGCAACTTAATATCAAATATCTCAATTCTAGATTCTAGAATTGGGGGCAGACGTACCCTACGCGAGGATGACAAGGGGAACTGCCTTAACAAATCGTGTGTTCTTCTTCTGTTTCTTTATTTCCATACTTGACTACTATAATTTGTGGAAATTAACTTGTTAAATTTTCTTGTACTGAAATCATAGTGTGTTGAGATCATTTCACAACATTGGTAACAATCCATTTGATTGATACCGAAGAAAATTCACAACTACAATTTAGTAAAACCAAACCTAAGGTGCTTTTTGCACATAAGGTGTTTGAAAAATTGACTCATCCACAAATTATTCATTATGATTATCTTCATCTCAATAAATACATTGGAAGTAATTCATACTCATTGAGGGTGTATAAGTGATTGAGCAATTGAGTAAAACATATTGATTCTTACTTTGTCATCCTATCCTATACGGTTACGCATATCCGATCTTTTCAATAGAGGATCATTTAGACGATTGAAGATTCTGGGAGCTTTCGCATACATTTCTGAAAAACAATTTTAAAAAGCGTAAATTATTTTAAATGATCTATTCAACCCCCCTTCTAGATCGATCACATCGTCTAACATTAAGCTCAGAGGTCGCTATAGAGGGGCGTCGTGATGTTTCCCACTCCACCTAGGGGATAACTGCCACGTCCCCCATGATCTCTCTATCTGCACACTCAGCACCCACGGAGGAGCTCTGGCGGCCACAATCTTTGTTAAGTTTCTTCCCGTAGAGTTTGGGGCATTTCTGTCAAAGCATATCCTGGAGAGCTTTTATAAATAGTAGTTTTCATTTCATTTTCCATCATCCAACTTAGTCTTGCAACTCTAAGCCTATACTCACTTATGTAAAAGCAATAATTCGCCACATCGGAGGATTATTGCACCATAGTCTTGATTAGGTTGGAGCATCTCTTTTATTTACAATCTTGCTGGCATTTTACTTCAAGTATTTACTTTCCAGTTGTACCAAGATTTAAAGACTCCGATTTGGAGCATGTTTCTATTTAAGTTTGTTTTATTTTATTCAAATGCTTTGTCTTGCACTTGCATTACTTATTTTATTACCTTGCGTTGCCTTTATTATTATGTTTATTTCAATCAACTTTAATATGTTTGCTTTTATTTCCATGTCTGGCTAAATATTTTAAGGTTGGAATATAAGGATCATTACCATGATAGCATTTCAACACCGTATCAGTAGAAATACTTTAGGGGTTGTTTTAACTTTTAACACAAGTTTTTTGTACTTAATATTTTTGGATAAGATCGAAAGCCGTCAATTTCAAATAGTAAACTTGGTTAGTTTTTAACTATTCAAAAAGGGAGAAAGCGTTTTGACTGATTAATTAGAGATATTTAACACTTTTAGAAAACGATTTTGAAACTATTTTCTGACGCGTTTATAGGTTTACAATCCGATTCTCGAGCAAAAGCCAAGAATATATTTATGTCAATCATTCCGAGTTGAAATCATTTTTTTACTAAGTTAAGAAACTAATTTATTAAAAATAGGTTTGTTGCTCTAACGCTTGAAGCGCCCTTTTATAAGTGACAATAGAAGGATTTGATTAGAGAGTAAACTCGGTTCTTAGTTAGCGAAAGCGACAAGTTCCCATCAAATTGTTCTTTTACAAGAGTGGAAAATATTTCCCCATGAGTAGTTTTATTAAATATAAATTGAAATGTTATTTGACCAATGTGATTTATATTCTAGCCTCTCTTTTGTCTGAATTTACTTTATCTATTTATTTCCTTTATATTATACTCCCTCAATTGAATTGATCTGCCTTAGATAAGAAACTTAATAATAGAGTTGATAGATTGACGATTGGTCTCTGTGGTTCGACAATCCTTTATATTACTTTGATAGGTTGTGCACTTGCAGATAGATTTTAGACTCTATAAACAGACCGAACAACTTTCCAGAAAAAAATCAAAATGGCGCATCTGAGAATCGAACTCAGGACCATTAAATTTATCACAACGGTCATTTTGAAAACCATTGTGATAAGGAGCGTGTTTTCTAGTTTATTAAAACGACTATTGAGCCGTGATTGTAAGTATCATATATTCAATGACACTCTACATAACAACGCATGGGCCCACATTATTATATATCTTTTCCAACCGTTGTTAATTGAATTTTTTGTAATAGTGATTCTATCCATTCATAGGAAATGTGGGATTTTAACCACTCACACTTGTACCCAACATTCTTTCCCACAAGTGCGATTCACCCATATCATATAACATAATCCAACACTCAATCCAAATCCAGCTTCTCCATCAACCCGAACCACGACGCTGATACTAATATTTGGGAGTTTGGGAGAGCCGGGAGCACCAACAAGACTAATGCTCCAGGATCACAAGAGAGAGAGACACCATACATCAATCTAAAACCTATACACTAATTCCCTCAAGTGTAAAATGTTCCGAGTATGGATCAAGGCTAGTGATTTGGGCGACTAACATTTGTGGAGGAGATTATTAGGTTTCAAGTGTGAATGTGTTAAAGTCTCATATTAACTAGGAATGGAGGAAATGTTGGGATTATAAGAGAGGTGACTCATACCCCCACTGTCTTAAGCTTTTTAATGGATATGAGGTGTCAAGATCTCTTGTAACCATGAATATTTGACCCATTGGCACCTCCGTACCTCGCTCTCCAGACTTCTCCAACACCATCAACTATAAGATATGATCTATCAGCCATCAATCATCAGTTATAAGCTATAAACTATTAGCTAGCTTATCAACTAACCACTATTTTTATCAAACAACGCCTTAGTGTATACCTTTATGAAGCTAGACTTCTCTATGTCTTTCTCATGCATTTTAATCTTGTTGAAACTGGATTACACATCCATAAATGACAGTAGTTTTTAGCATGTAGAGCTTTACACTAGCTTGTCGAATCTAGAAAAGGGATACAAATATTTTGGATATGCCTTGTTCAGGTTGGTGCCATTGACACACATACGTCATTTTCAAGATGCTTTCTTAACTAGCACCACAAAGGACAACCACTCAATTTAATTCATCTCAGAAGTAAATTTTGCTTGTAGAAACCCCTTTGGTTATACTCCTTATAGTTTTGGCCTTCTCCGTTGACTGGATATGCCTCCTCAAGACAAAAAAAAATTGACGAAAGGGTCAAGTTTTCAATTGATAACAGACGACACTGGAGTTGATGTTGAGCATCACTCCAAGGGAGATGACAAACATATTAACATCATCTTTATAACATTTGATGAGTTCCACCTCCACGAAATTGGGCATTTTTGACTTGTGTGGCAGCAGATCAAATTAGCAGTGATGTTGATGACTCTCTAATCATACTAGTTTTATAGTCCTATTGGCAATTCTATTTGTTTATTTTTTTTCTTCTATTTTAATATGTTGTAGTAAATTGGTAAGTATTCTAGTATATCTCGCAGGTTCATTGTGAGCAACTATTTCAGATTGCTTTGAATTTTTATAAAAAAAACACAAATAAATCAAAGAGCATGACTATGTTAGAAGATACTTCTAAAGAATTTTGACCATCAAAATCCCTATTCCTTCATTAAGATTGATTTTTAAATTTTCCATATTTTTTGAAAATCGTTTAAAAATTGTGTTATCTTGTTTAACTTTTAGAACTTTTGTGTGCCACTTTTTTAATTTTTAGATTTTATTTTAATTATTTTATTTTTTATTTTCCACTTTGAATTTAGGAATTTTTTACTGTCTTACACTCTTTTTGTACATTAAATTCTAATATATCATCTTCTTTATTCAATAATCTCAATCTACTCTCTTTTCAAATAAATTTTTTTTTTTGCAACAACACATCCACCAATTGAATAGGCGGAGCAGTGATAAATTTTTCTATTCCGTTGAAGTATTGGACGGAAGCTTTAAATATTAGAGAGGGACCGCCCATTGGATGGACGGAAGAGTGTAAACGTAATTTTTTGTTAAAATTAAGTTGGTATAATTAAATAAAATACATTATAATTAAACAAAATACACTATAATTAAACAAAATATACTATAAATAAATAAAAATTTCACTAATTTACTTAAATTAATTTTTTTCATTTTTAAATTATATAATTCCACTATAATTAAACAAAGATTCAATAGAGAAGATACATCTACTGTCGATTTTGACCGGGTCGTGTCAATCGTTGGTGAGTTCCACAAGCAGGTGCTCGTCTAGTACGTTGGCCTGTTCTGCGATTTCCTTCTTCATTTTGTGGTTGAGTTGAAGGTCCCGCGTCACACCCGCCCATTAAAAATTCCTCAATCATGTCCTCATTGGTATAGTCTGTCTCGGCTGCACTGCCATAACTTAATCCGGTTCCCTCTCAATTCCAATTTGGTATGGGATTAGAAGACATTGGGCTATTTATTAAGGGTTGATAACAATCTTGGGAGGTAAATTGTTGTGACCGGGAAATAGGCATTTGTTGTTGGGGTGTTTGATAGTTGGGATTATGTGGGGTTTGTAGTGTTAAAGATGTTTATGGTAGACTGGTTGATGTTGACTGGGTAAGATGTGAGTATTGTTGTTGGGTGCCCCATTCGATGGGGTTAGATGAAGGATATTGTTGTTGGGTGCCCCATTGGGTGGAGTTAGATGAAGGATATTGTTGTTGGGTTCCTCATTGGGTGGGGTTAGATGAAGGGTTTTGTTGATGGTATTGTTGGCTTGGGGTAAAAGGTGGTTGTGTTAGGAAGAAAGGTTGTTGCGTAAAAGATGGTTGTGTTGGGAAGAAAGGTTTTTGGTTGCTCAAGAATGGTTGTTGGGTGTAAGTGCTTGATGATGGTCTGGTGTGTTGGACGTTTGAAGATGTTGGAAAATTACGAGGGTCAAATAAGAAGTTGTTTGGTGACAGATACAAATTTGTAACAGACTTATACCATTACATGTATTTCTTACTCGGTTTACATTCTTCTGACATGACATCTCCTTGTAAGACTTTATCTTCGCGGTTATGCCATTGACGACGCTCCTGTTTGTAACAATCTTTCTAATTGTTATATACCCATTGGTCGTTCACCACACTTTTGTGATACTCCTCCATGCACTGTGCAGCATCCGCTATGCCTTGCATAATGCCAAATTGGAGTTTTACCCGATCAGAATGATGCATTTCAACTGTAGTAAAACAGATGATAAATGTTTTTGCACTCCACACGTGACTATCAGTCAGATCAGTATCATCAAGTCCTAGATAGGGCCTCCATGTAAACTGTTAAAAAAATCAGTTATTAGTTTAACGAACTATATAAAATAATAGTAATTATTAGTAATCTATGGTTAAGAATATTACATCAGCTTCTTCGAAATGATCAATGAAAGTCCGATAGCCAGGTGCACAATGATGAGGAGTCTTTTCGTAATCCATCCCATAGGCAGACCATCTAAAAATAAATAATACTTAAATATTGTTCGCATAGTAAATAAGTTTAAGACGAAGGAGTAGTTATAACTTACTTAGTTGCGTACAGAAAGTGAAAAGGATTACGATTCCTAGGCACTAGATTCGGCATCCTAGACCATCCCCAAACTTGTAGTAGTGTTGAACAACCAGCAAAATTATAAACATCTTTTCTGGCGCATCTACAGAGGTTTCTGTATAGATGCGATAAAACTGCAGATCCCCAGCTGTATCTACCTATTTTATTAAAGTCAGCTAATAATGGTAAATACATAAGATGTATTGTGTTACCATTAGTGTCAGGAAATAATAAACTAGCGAATAACAATAAAATATAAATTCTAGTTTTCTTATGAATTTGTTCTATGGTGGAATCTCCGTTCAAGTCAAATGCATCATATTTTTCCCGGAGCCAAGTAATTTTGACGAATTGTCCCTTTCTAGCTCTTTCGAGAAATTCTTCACCCAAGAGTTCTTGAGTTATGGAGTAGTCAACATTTGTTCTCCCATTCACTGCCACACCGTTTACACGTAAACCCATCAACATGTGGACATCTTCAAGGGTGATTGTGGATTCACCGGTAGGAAGATGGAATGTGTGTGTCTCCGGATGCCATCTTTCACATAAAGCGAGAATAAATTTTCTATCAACTCCATATGACGTTATGTTGATAACGTGCCCGAAGCCTGCTTGCATTAGATATGGACGGATCATTTCGTCTACGAGCACATACGAGTGTGTGTGAGGCCTAAACTTTTTCTCATTCTAAAAAAGAAAATAGTTAATATTAGAAGATGGTTAATGCCAGAAGTATATTCTAAAAATTTAAAAAAGTTTGTAAGTAAATATATTCAATACTTACATATTGGAGAATGTTTGACAATGTTCCTCGATGCTCATCTCCATAAGTTAACAGAGACATTATAGAAAATTGAGTTTGGTGTAGAATTATGATGAGAAAGAGCAGATAAAGTAAATGGTTAAGTTTGATGTAAATTATGAAAAAACGAATAGTATTTATAGAGAAAAACTGAATGGTTTTATGCAAAATATTTAATGGAAACAATTAAATGGTTGGGAGTAATAAATTTGCCATGCATGCTTTGTACGTAGACTGTGCTTCATGCACAACTTTATAGAATCCGCATCCTCAATGGGCGGAACCATTGTCTTTTTCTGACACGCCGCTGATGCGTTGGGCGGATGCATTGCTTTTTGGTCTACCATCCGCGTAATTAATGGGCGGAAGAGTGTTATTTGATCAGCCAGTGTCGCAGGAGCATTGGGCGGAGCCCATACCCACATCAATGCTTCCGCCTTCCCATTTGGTGGAGCCTTTACATACATAAATGCCACCACATCTTCAATGGGAGGATGAGTTGCTTTTGTCAGTTTGACCATTGAACAATCAATATTCCTACGTTTAATGTTTACAAAAGACAAAATATATTTCATTTAAATTCAGTTCTTGTTCCTACAATTTTTCATCAACTCAACCCATTTCAAAAACAAATTTTTCCTACAATTCAGCTCTTGTTCAAAAAGAAATCATCATGTCTCAAACACCTCAATATATAGTGGATGCTCATTACAATGGAGAGATCATTATCTCTGATGATATGGGCATTATATTCGAAAATACCGATATATGTTGGTTCAAATTAAGTAGAAACGCAAAGTTTGAATATTTGAGAGAGAGGATACAAACAAGGATGCAATCTGGAGCTGTCTCACAAATTATATATCAAAATGCTGTTAATTTCGGTGTGAACCAGGTGAAATATGTTCCATTGAAAATCCGAGATGATGATGATGTGGAAACGATGTTTTACAATCATGAATTATCTGGGTTACATGCGATAGATTTATACATAAAATTTCAACTTTGTCAACAATCTCAAATCTCACAAGTGGCCAATCCCAATGAGGCTGAGCCTGTGTCCATAATTTCCGACGAAGTCATTGTCGAAGATGACGAAGAAGAAGAGACTGAGTCACAAGCTGATGATTTGTGCACTACCTTATTCGAAAACAGTGGTCGTGACGAGGCGGATGCAATCAAAGAAAATGAACAACACATTACACTTGAGAATGACTATTGTCCACCTGCCCACATGACCACTGTGGGAACAACTGGAGACGAATCATTATTTGAATGGCCCCACAATCCTCGTCTTCCTCTGGAGGATGACATAGCTGTTGGGAACCAGTTCAAAAACAAATCTGATTGTGTCTTTGCGATATCCAAGTATCATATGAAACATGTCGTTAATTTCAGGGTTACATGTTTTGACACAAAGAGATATAAAATTTGTTGTAAGCGTAGTGGTTGCAACTTTCGTCTAGTGGCATCCTATAGGAAAAGGAGCGACCTATGGGAGATAGGAATCATGGAGCCCCCACATAATTGTTCAACGACCATCTTTAATCAGGATCATCAACAACTAAGCTCTCGACTGATGAGTGAACGATTAATGCCTCTTGTAGAAAAGGATCCCTCTATCAAGGTGAGTGTATGTATTAATGAAATTGTTTCGTTTTTCAAATACACTCCATTTACAAGAAGGCATGGATTTCTAGAAATAAAGCAATTGAACAAGTGTTTGGTAATTGGGAAAAGTCATACAATGAACTTCCAAATTACTTGTTGGCCCTTAAGAAGTTTGTTCCAGGCACTGTAGTAGAAATGCAAAGACTACCGTTGTAAACAGATGACAGGACTGTTATTGCTGGGAAACAAATCTTCCATCGACTATTTTGGGATTTACAACCATGCATACGTGGCTTTGCAAATTGCAAGCCTTTACTACAGATTGATGGTACCTGGTTATATGGAAGGTACAAAGGTACACTACTAATGGCTGTAGCACAAGACAGAAACAACAATATTTTCCCAGTTGCCTTTGCCCTAGTGAAAGGTTAGACGGCGGATGGTTGGGGTTTCTTTCTAAAAAACTTGAGAATGCATGTAGCTCCTCAACCTGGTTTGTGTTTGATTTCTGACCGACATACATCTATCGAAAGCGCTTATAACAATCCTGAAAATGGTTGGAATAACACTACATCTGTCCATGTGTATTATATCAGGCATATTGCACACAATTTTATGAAGGATATCATGGACCGTATCCTCCGGAAAAAAATAATCAACATGGGTAAGTACCTTTTATGCAAACATTACATGCTCGTTGATATTATACCATTATATTAACCAATATTTTTTGCAACATTTAGGGTATGCGTTGAACCAACCAACGTTTAAATATTATCGTAATCAAATTAGGATGGCTAATGGTGATGCTTTGAGGTGGATAGACAAAATTCTAGTTGAAAAATAGACGAGGGCATTTGAAGAGGGTCATTGTTGGGGGCACATGACAACAAACCTTGTCGAGTCACTAAATTTTGTATTTAAAGGCACTCGTAATCTCCCCATCACAGTGTTAGTAAGTGCAACATACTATAGGATGGGAACACTCTTTGCTGAAAGGGGTGCAAAGTGGAGTGCATTTTTGAATTCTGGACAAACATTTACAGAGCGGTGCGTGAAGGTGATGAAAGAAGAGACGTCAAAATCCGCCACGCATCAGGTAAGCATTTTTTACTATAATAATAACATTTTCAGTGTGAAGGAGACAATTAACCACGTTGAGGGGAAGCCATTGGGGCGTTACAAGGTCAACCTAATGGAAGGATGGTGTGACTGCGGAAAGTTTCATGCATACCATGTTCCTTGTTCACATGTTATTGTTGCATGTTCCGTGGTGCGCCAAGACACATTTCTTCTATTGTCTGACGTTTACAATGTGGTGAACTTATTTGGGATTTACAGCACGAGCTTTCAAGTTCTACTATAGGATAAGTATTGGCCCACTTATGAGGGAGATCAAATTTGCCATAATCCAGTTATGCAGAGGAACAAGAAAGGTCGTCCTGTGAGCACCCGTATTAAAACAGAAATGGACGCATATGATAAGTTGGAGAGAAAATGCACATTGTATCGTCTTCCAGGTCACAACCGAACGCAGTGCCTCAATGTAGAAACTAGTAATAATTAGTTATTCATTTTGTTATCAATCTTCAAAGTTGTATCTATAATGACGCCAAGAAATTATGTTTCATTTCACTAATACTTCTGCATTTAATATAAATAACAATTCGAAAAAACAACACATAAATTAAAATACTAAACGAATACTAGAACTTAGCAACAACATTAAACCTAAACAACATCAACATGTTCAAACAAAGACATAAGCATTTCTAGGATATTACAACCAGCAACACAATATCTTTTTGTTGAAGCATCATCATAAGAACACATGCGTCGTTGTGAACAAGTCTCCAAGAACGAGTGGGTCCATTTAAGCCAGGCACTGTAACTAGCCTCTCAATTTTCTGGATCTTTTCATCTTGGAAAATTTCTTCCCCTAACCATCCCTCCAAGTGCCTATGCAGATGCTCAAATGTCTGCGTATTCAACAATTTGATCTTCATTGGAGGCTTTACTGGAGAAAAAGTTAGTTCGGCGTCTCTTTTCATATATGGAAATGTTGGAAACTCTCCGGATGTTGAAGATATTTTTAAGATACAACTAAAGAAAAATATTTTAAGTGTAGCTAGGATCATTCAACATCAATGATATTTATAGTTCACAGCAAAATTTTTAAAATAATAAAATAATAAAACCCTCCTCCCATTACAGTGGCGGAGTCGTACAGAAATAATAAAATAACGAAAGTCTCCGTTCATTACACTGGCGGAACCGTACTTAAATAATAAAATAATAAAATCAATAAAACCCTCCATCCGTTGCAGTGGCGGAGCCGTACTGCAATAATAAAATAACAAGAGCCTCCGCCCATTACACTGGCGGAACCGTACTTAAATAATAAAACTTTCCGCCCATTACAGTGGCGAAACCGTTTTTATTTATTACTATGATTAACATTTATTTTAATTTAAACTTATTTTTAAATATTAATTTTAATATTGATTTTTTATTTAATAGTAATTTTTATTTATTTTTAATATTATATTAAAAAAAACGTTATTTAAACCCTCCATCCGTTGCAGTGGCGGAGCCGTACTGCAATAATAAAATAACAAGAGCCTCCGCCCATTACACTGGCGGAACCGTACTTAAATAATAAAACTTTCCGCCCATTACAGTGGCGAAACCGTTTTTATTTATTACTATGATTAACATTTATTTTAATTTAAACTTATTTTTAAATATTAATTTTAATATTGATTTTTTATTTAATAGTAATTTTTATTTATTTTTAATATTATATTAAAAAAAACGTTATTTAAACAGTTACGCCAATGCAATGGGCGGAAGCTGTATAACTTAAAGACCATCCGTCCATCCATTGGGCGGAATCTCCTACTTTCAAATTTTTTTTAAAAAAAGATGGTATATTAGAAATAGTTGAAAAAAGTGGTACTTTATAAATTAATTGGTAAAAAGGTGATATATTGGTAAAAATTTCCTGAATTTAGTAACAAGTACATTGTTGGGATTTTGTGTTTTTGTATAATCGTACTTTATTTGATTATGATAGTGAATTTACTAGTTATGATACAAATGTACATCAAAGAACTTTTAAGAGAACTTTATACATATGATGTCACTTATCATGCATTGTTTGTTGAATGTCTTGAACTTGATGTACTATAAGCTACTGTTTTAGTTTGCTCTGAATTTTTCTCTTAAAATCACAAATAAAGCCAAGAACATAACTCTCATAGAAGATAATTTTAAAGAATTTTGACTCTCAAAATCTAATTTCCTTCGTTTAAATCAATTTTTGAATGTTTATATTTTAATAAAAAAATCTAGAAAATAATCACATTATCGTTATTTAATTTTTATAATTTTTTTGAGTTATTTTATAAATTTTAGACTTTATTTTAATCATTTTATTTTTATTTTTTCACATTGTTTTTAGTAAAAGGAACATTGTTCGAATTTTGTGTTGTTGTTAAACCATACTTTATTTAATTCTAATAGTGAATTAACTAATCATTATATAGCTAAACCTAAAAGAACTTTAAGAGAATTTGTTGTACATATGTCACTTATCATGCATTATGTATCGAATATCCTAATCTTGATGTACTATTTGAACTTAAATCTAGTTTGGGATACTTGTTGATAAAGTTTAGTGGTATTGTAAACGAGGATCCTCGTAAGTACTTGAAATAATTTCAAGTAGTATGCTCTACGCCACTAATTCCCGAGGGATTCACGAAGTAACATATTAAGGTAAGAGTCTTTCTATTCTCACTTCAAGGTGCTACGAAAGATTAATAGTACTACCTTCAACCAAATTTTGTTACAAGCAATAATTATCTGAAGAAAGTGTTCCTAAAAAATTTCCTATCTCAAGAGTTGCTTCGATTAGAAAAGAAATATGTGGCCTTAGGCATATATAACATTTGAATGATGATTGGGAGAGATTCAAGAAAGCAGTGTCTAACTGTGTTAGTTCCTGAATTCGACACCTACACATGTTGGTCCTACTGGCCAAGAATAAGTTGAAGAAATCTAAAGTTAAAGACGCTTTGACAGAAGAGTTCGTGATGTTAGTTGTGTCGAAGCTATGCTAAGAAGATAAGAAATACTTAGATAAATTTTCTAAGTTAAAAGGGGTGTTCGACCAAGAAGCCTTTGCCCTTCGACTACGAAACTCCGTATCAACAACAAGTGATTTTGAATCTGAAGAAAGGAGGAAAAAGCAGTTCATCTGGCAGTTGAAGAAAGCAACATGGCATAAGGACAGAAGTCGAAGTGCATGCAGAGGACACTTGTCCTCATCTTAGAGCGAGACAACTCCTCGACGGTTACCTTGTTCTAGTATAAATATAGGGATTCTATGTAGATTTCCGTGTGTTCAACTAATTGTACAAGTCACTCAATATTATTCGAGTATCCGTTGCGTGAGAAAGAATACTGAGAATGTACGTTTCAAACACCACATTTTATAATCAAAGTCTTTTACATTCCTTTTTACATTCCTTGCCATTCTTGTTTACAACCTTTTATCTTACTTGCAAAGTTTATTTTCCCTTGCATTTTACTTGCACTTTTTACCAGATTTCTACACTTAAAGTTATCTCAAACCTCTACCTTTCTCAGTCGAATGTGTTCTTTATTAAAATTAGAATTTTTATCAAAATAACACAAATAACTAACATATGTCCTAGGATCAAACTGATCGATCCTGTAAGTAACCAAAAATTACCCTTTTTGGAAGATCAGCGGTTGTTTACCAATTTTTACGGTAAACAAATTGGCACGCCCAATGGGACGTTGCTAATTTTTGTTTGCTTGTTTATGAAGAATTGAACAACACAAGAAGGGGGGGTTGAATTGGAATCTTGAAAATCAACGGAAATAACACGATGATTTTTATCCTGGTTCGTTTGAACTAAAACTACCCAAGTCCACCCGCCAAGGTGATTTCGCTTCTCTCTAACGAGGTCTTAATTCACTAATCAATCTTGATTACAAAACTACTTCGACTACTGCCAAAGTCTTCTTGAGTATAACCACAACCCGGTTTTTCTCAAGGACTTGCACTAAACAAAATATGAGTAAAGCAGTGTACAGTATGTTTTTCCTTACAAAAACAGTATCACAGACTTGTGATGTATTATACAGTTTAAAGAGTAGTATGAATGAGGAGTAGAAAGGATAGCAGCGTTGAACTATTGTAAACTTTCGTGTGTAAATCGTAAACGATTTATCCTTATCCCTTGTTTAAATAGGTGCAGCAATCTTGATTATTTGGAAACTTGATAAATGACAGTTAATGTGCTTTCGTCAAATAAAAGATTCTTGTCTGTTTGTAGCCGTTGCATTTGATATAGCTTTGATGAATTGTAAACCTTCAGGACATTAAGGAATATGTTTGCTGCTTGCTTCATAATTTTGGAAGGTCGGAATCATAAGTTCCTGTTTGCAGCGTTAGACTTTCTTTCAGAGTTAAAACGCCTTTCTCTTAGCGCAATTTATGATCTTCATTCATCACAACTTTCTGAGAATAGTCTACGTTTACAGCAAGAACATCCTTGTATATTATCTTCTGATCTACTTCCATCAGAACTTCTCTATAAAACAGAATATAATTTTAGAGCGCATAATTGTTCTTTGTGTTTGTAATCATTAAAACTCTTACGAGGGTTGTAAAATCAAACTATGTTCTAACAATCTCCCCCTTTTTTATGATGACAAAAACTAGGATATTTCAATTAAAATTAGATAGAACATAAAGCATTAGAGAGTCTCCCCCTGAGTTGAGTACTCAGATAGAGATGAATTACTTCCTTGAAGTTCATTCTAATTAGAGATTTTGATGCATCTCCTTCTGTCTTCATCAGAGTTTTGTTCCTATTTTGCTTTCAGAAGAAAAAAAATAGAAGTTATGATATTCAAAATGTTTGAGACTTTGTCTCGATATACTGTTATTGAAAATATCTTACGTTCTCCCCCTTTTTGTCAGGAATCAAAAAGAAATATAAACACTAAGATTCAGAGTCAAAAATATGTGTTATATTAAAACATGCTTGCAATAACACTTTCAGATCCAAATAAAACAAGATAAATGAATTCAGAAAACAAGTTTAAAAAAAAACTAAGATTAAGGAGGGGGAGTCGTTTGAACAACACTTCCAACAAGCTCTTAATCTGAGTGCTTGATTCCTTTTTTTCCCAGCATTTCCTTGATTTCTTTGCTCGTGTCTTCTCGCTTGTCCAATCTCTCTTTGATCACTGCATTCTCTTTCTTTAACTCTTCCAGAGTTTGCATAACCAAAGATGAAGCTAGTGTATCCACAAAAGATGCAAGTTCCTCAGAACACTCTGTAGAAGTTTATGATTCAGTGGCTTCTTCAGTTGCTTGTGTTGTACCCCAATTTTTGCCCCTAAGATCCCTTCATCATACCATATTGATGCAATCACAACAAGATCACATTAGTGTTCTTGGTTCTCCTCCCTATCTTTAGATTTGCTATTTGAGGAATCACCAAGCACCTTGACTTGTTTTCTTTTGTGATCATGAATATTTTGTCTTGATTTTTCCTTTTAATTAATAAAATTCAATGTTGGTTTGTCTTACTTGTTACTAATGTAGGTAAAGGCAATGAGGTTTAGCAAGTTGCTCCATGGGTTCATGAGATTATTTCCATGCCCTAGGCAATAAAGCTTGATAATTCCAAACCTCACCATTGAAGTTGTTTTGTAAGGGATGTCATGGCAAGGTTATTTTGGTTCACTATATTTCTAAGTCATCAAGATTGATTCAAAAGTGCAAGGGATTCATTTAAGAAGTTGTCATGGTTGGACAAGGTCTTATTCCCATTGATCACAAGTGCATATTTCTCTCATTTCTCAATATATGGAAGTTGTTTTGCTGGCTATGAGTTCTAGTTTTCATCCTCAACAACTTATATTTACAAAGCAAGAGTGTTGTTACAAGAAGGTGATTCAAATTTGTCAAGGTTTCTCAAAGAATTTTCTTGATCTAGGAGCTAGGGTTTTGAACTTCAAAGAAGTATATCTTGCTCATATTATGGTATTTTTGAGTGATTCCAAAGATATCCTTATCTTTAAAGGGTTATTAACAAATCACTTCAAAAGTTTCAAGGATTTTTCATGTGGAAGTAACTTGATGATGAAGAAATATTACAAATCCTCCAAATGAACCCCAAATTTCTCATGTGTGACTTCAAATGATCATATCTTGGTCAATTTTTATCACCTTGAGCCAACTCTTTTTCCATAATGATATTGAGGATGTGAACTTTATTCTTTCTTTTATGTGCAAAGTGAGAAAGTGGATGGAATATTCCCTAAGGATACAAAAGATTATAGGTCATTTCATGATTTTTTTTCCAACTTCAACAATTCATAACTCTCTCAATTTTTGGAGATTTTTAATGGTTCAAGTTTCAAAATTTCATTCAAGAGGTCTATTTCATGCCATCTTTTTTGGTTAATAGAATATTCCAAGAGGAAGGCCATGTTTGGATACAAAACATTATAGGTCACTTTTGAAGAAAAACTTAGAAATTTTCTAAGTATGAAAAGTCAGCTCTTTTCTTCCAACTTTGACTCAACACAACTTCTTGCTCAAACATCCAATTGATCTCACTCCTTTCACATTATAAAGCTTGTGACTTAATCTTTCAAATGCTTCAAAAATCACATCATATGGTGCCCTACATTGTTGGCACCATGGTTATGAAAGTAACATCATAAAATGGAAATTTCAAGTTCAGTCAGATTTGAAAATTGTTTTAAATCCAATTACAAGCCTGTTTAAAGATCAATTTCGTGTCTAATCATGTTTAGGAACTTGCCATAACAAGAAACGACCCTTAAACCATTCATTTTGCTGCGTTTTGAGCCATGTGAAGTCACACTTTTCACACTTAGCAGGTCCACACGATTTCATTGATTTTGCCTCCAATTCACACGCTTGAGCCTTGCATCATGATCATCTATAAATAAGGATCATCCCTCACTCATTTGGTCAAGCTTTTGATAGCCAATTGACCCCTGTTCAGATCCCACATGAACTCTGAATTTGAAATTCTGATTTCTTACATTCTTACCTTCAAACACCAAAAGTTCCATTCAGTTAGCTTCATTGAACTTCTCTGAAGCTAACTGTGATACGGTGGTAGAATCGACTATTAATACTGGTTTGCATTTTGTATTCGCAAATGTCGCGGTAAGCAAAAGTCGCCCTCTACTTTTATTTTGTCCAACTAAGGAAAAGGAAAAAGAATAGAAAAAACCTTTTTTCGAGATATTTGAGTACGGGGGGTAGATTATAGAAAGGGAAGGTGTTAGCACCCTTTCTATCTGTGGTTTTCCACGGGCTCTTAGGTACTTGCTCGTTTTTCAAATTGCTTGTGTGTGCTTGTTTTGAAAAGTTGTACTTCGTGATAACCCTTGTATCGATCCTCAAGAGTGTGATGAAGTTGTTTTGAAAACTATTTTAAAAAGTGTTTGTAAAATTTGTTTGTTTGAGCAAGTACCTAGGAACTAATCTACCTACTCGAAAAAAGTCTGTTCGTTTTACTTTAGACAGTGCTATCCTATCATTAAGGAATAGGTAGCACCGTCGTTGGAGTTTTTAGGGACGTTCGAAGGGACAAGTACGATCATAAAAGAAATGTTAGGAAATTTTAGTAATCATCTTAAAGCCTTAAAGATCTTTTTCCGAGGCAACATTCGAATGGGTCATTTTAGATCTTTTGGGACTAGAGGACGACCACTAACATTCCCTATACTTCATGACCGTTTACCGAAGGCAACCAGAGTGAAGTAAACCCTAGGAGTGAGCATGTGTAAGTGTGCTTTTTTCCAGTTTATTTATCTTTGCACATTTAGGGTTTTCTACTGTATTAATTGCAATTTATCTTTCCATACAATCATATTAACATACATCTAACAACTTAAATAGTTTGCGGAAATTAAAATGCGAGAAATTAAAGTCCTAGCTATTACAAGGCTTTCGCAGATACATAATTATTTTTACTGTAAATAAAGATGCGGAAATTTAAACCCTAATTACTATTACAAACTCGGAACAGTTACAATAATAGAAAAAAGGAAAATTAAAGGCGCGCGCGCGAATTAAATTTGAGAAATAATTGGAAAACCTAAAAATCTAATAGAGAAAATATTTAGGTTTTTTTTTTGAGAAAAATTAGGTTATGTACAACATTAAACCTTAATTCTAGTTGATTTTAATTATACAAAAAAGAATTAAATTGTCTTAATTTAATTAAACTAATTAATTAATAAAAATATTTTTATAAAATAATGATTGTTGATGTTTTTTATGATTTTTTGATTAAATAAAAAAAGCATGATTTTAGGTCTTATTTGAAAAAAAGAAATAATTAATAATGAATAAAAGAATTAAAATAGAAAAGAAAAGAATTGGGCCTGTTTGATGAGCAATTAGGGGGTTGTGCTGCCAAATTCTCGTTAGGCCCAAAGATGGCCCAGGGTATGGCGTTTGGTCCAATTCTTCTCTCCTCTGATGGTTCATGGTAGTCCCTCAATGCTGGAGCGTGAGATCTCTATGATGATGGATCTCAGGGATGAGATCTGGGACGCACGGTGGATGTTAGGCTATGAGGCACACTGGATCTGCAAGGAATTGTTCAGAAAATAAGAAAATGTTTGGACATGGGACCGAACCCAGGTCTTTTGCTTCACATGCCTATATTCCTTGCCATCTGAGCTGCATTGTTTAATTGTTAATATAATAAGATAAATACAATATAACGTAAGCCACGTAGTTTCCTCCAAAAAACGCGTGAATTTAAAATGGACCAGTGGTTAATTGCCACTCCTTCATCTTCTTCCCAGAAGTGTTGTTTTAGATACCAGACTTATACCTACGAACATTTTTCGTAGCTATAAACCTGTAAGCTTCAAAAATTCATAAGACGCATGATAAATTAATTCTAGCTATACCAATAAACTCGTCTTGATCTCACGAGTACCATGAGCGATTCTGGGCTTGGGGAGGCTTGCAAACGACCATATTAGCTTCAGGAGGTGTCCAGGAAGCGATTAGAAGCTTTGAATGGCCTTGAATAGTCTCCTAGGTTAGAAATCAGATCCACACTTTTTGTCCAATTTTTTAGTTTTCTTGGCTAGCTTGCACGACTTTAACCCTTGTTCTTTTACCTTGGCTCCGTTGTGTATATATAATAGAGTGTATTAGGTCAACAAAAACAACTTGAATCTTGAAATTTAAGGAGAAAAGATCTTGATTGTTAAATGCATTATTTGTTTCCAAAATAAACCAAATCATGCCATTATTGCTTCAATTATCCTTGATACGATTTAATCTGATTAGGCCAGCTTGATTAGATTTGATTCTAACAATCAGATAAAAAATCAATCTTTTATATTTTTTGCCATTTATTTGATTTCATTTGACTTTTAAATAATAAAAATCAAAATAAAATAAATAAATAGAGAAAATAATATATGGATGCTGACTTGGGTCGTGGACCAGGTCTTCAACAAGATACAATCATGAAAAGCTAGGCTCATTTGACAACAAAAAAATGTACTTTTGAGCACTTTTGACTTTTGGCAACTTTCCAAAAATGGCAAACTTTGACAATGCATATCTCTTCCAATTTTAACCCTAGGGAGGTGTTTTTGGACTTTTTAGAATGCTCTGGATGTCTCCTAAACAACCCTTTTGGTTTCATCTCAATTGGGTCTTCCATGTTCATGTGAGAAGCTTTGACCCAAAAGGTGTTTTTGTTGACTTTTCAAAAGGACCTATAATGTAGAAATTCATATCTTTTCATGAGTGCATTTTTTGAACTTGAGGGATGAAGATGAGTTGTAGGGAATTGTATTCTCTTCAAATAGAGCCTTAGATTGGAAATTTCTGATGAAGTGTGATAAAGTTATTCTTGGTCAAAGTTTGGTTGACTTCTCTTGAGAAACCCTAATTTAGCAACTTTTGAGTTTTAATGAATTAGGAGCATTCCTTGGGAAATCATGGTCAAACCTTGATCAAATGATGGATATCACTTCAAAATGTTTATGTTGACTAAAAATATTGAAGTTTGACTGCATGTGGGCCATAGTTGACTTTTGATCTAATACAGTTGATTTTCAAGCATCTGAGCAGTTGACTGAGCAAACTTCTTGTGCAAGGCATGAAACTTGACATGGATGGTTTTTAGAACATATTAGTACTATGGAGAGCATATGAGGCCTTTGGAGCTCACCCATATTGATGAAAATGGAAACCCTAGTTAGAGGTTCATTGCTTTAGGAGAGAGTTTGTCTGGTCAACTCTTGGGTATCCTTGAGCAAGTTGAGGAAATCCATGAGCATATGTTGAGTAAAATGGGAGGGAAAATTTTGGGGTACAACAGCTTCCCCTGTTCAATCTTCTTAAACCTGAGGATGTAGATTGGTTGGTCTACCTTTCGTGATCTGAAGGTGGAAGATGATTAAACACTAGAGTGCCCAGAAATTTGCACTCGCATGAAGTAATACTGATTGGTGATATCCAGAATGGGCTTACAGGTTCCATTTGGAAATTGACAGAGAATCGTTAGAGATGGGATTAAAGATACCATCCAAAAAATATATCGATCGCATAAGAGATTCCTTTGTGAGAAACTCTGTACCTGTCGTTGAGGAGGACTTCACCGAGGAAAGTTGATTTGTGTCTTGGGAGATAGAGTTAGGAGCTTTGGTTGTCCATTACTCTATTGAGGAAAGGTGAACTCGACCGTAATTGGTCGGCTCCAGGTCTTACAGTGCTATAAACTGTTATCTGGAGATAAGAGAGAAGGAACCTGGATAGTAGGGTTGCTTCGAGATGAAAGCCTGGATAGTAGGGCTATGAGAAGGAACTTGGATAGTAGATTTACTTCGAGATAAAAGCTTGGATAGTAGGGCTATAAGAAGGAACTTATATAGTAGGGTTACTTCGGGATGAAAGCCTGGATAGTAGGGCTATGAGAAGGAACCTAGGTCGTAGGCTTACTTCGAAATGAGAGCCTGGATAGTAGGGATATGAGAAGGAACCTGGATCGTAGGGTTACTTCGAAATGAGAGTCTGGATAGTAGGGTTATGAAAAGGAACCTAGATAGTAGGTTTACTTCGAGATGAAACCCTGGATAGTAGGGCTATGAGAAGGAACATGGATAGTAGGGTTACTTCGGGATGAAAGCTTGGATAATAGGGCTATGAGAAGGAACCTGGATAGTAGGGTTACTTCGAGATGAAAGCCTGGATAGTAGGGCTATTAGAAGGAACCTGGATAGTAGGTTTACTTCGGGATGAAATCCTGGATAGTAGGGCTATGATAAGGAACCTGGAAAGCAGGGTTACTTCGAGATGAAAGCCTGGATAGTAGGGCTATGAGAAGGAACCTGGATATTAGGGTTACTTCGGGATGAAAGCCTGGATAGTGGGCTATGGGAAGGAACCTGGATAGTAGGGTTACTTCGAAATGAGAGCCTGGATAGTAGGGTTATAGGAAGGAACGTGGATAGTAGGGTTACTCCGAGATGAAAGCCTAGATAGTAGGGCTATGAGAAGGAACCTGGATAGTAGGGTTACTTCGGGATGAAAGCCTGGATAGTAGGGATGTGATAAGGAAACTGGATAGTAGGGTTACTTTGAGATGAAATCTTGGATAGTAGGGATGTGATAAGGAAACTGGATAGTAGGGTTACTTTGAGATGAAATCTTGGATAGTAGGGCTATGAGAAGGAACCTAGATAGTAGGGTTACTTTGGGATGAAAGCCTGGATAGTAGGGCTATGGGAAGGAACCTAGATAGTAGGGTTACTTCGGGATGAAAGCCTGGATAGTAGGGCTATGAGAAGGAACCTGGATAGTAGGGTTACTTCGAGATGAAAGCCTGGATAGTAGGGTTATAAGAAGGAACCTGGATAGTAGGGTTACTTCAGGATGAAAGCCTGGATAGTAGGGCTATGAGAAGGAACCTGGATAGTTGGGTTACTTCGAGATGAAAGCCTGGATAGTAGGGCTATAAGAAGGAACCTGGATAGTAGGATTACTTCGAGATAAAAGCAGAGATAGTAGGGTTATGAGAAGGAACCTGGATAGTAGGGTTACTTTGGGATGAAAGCCTGGATAGTAGGGCTATGGGAAGGAACCTGGATAGTAGGGTTACTTAGAAGTGATAGTGTTGATTAGTTAACCCGTTTGGTTTCGGGAACTGAGTTTCCATTAGTCATCTGCAAACGTGGCCTGTATAACTGCTAGATTTGTTGAAGATAATTGTCTTTCTGGAAATGATACCAGGGTTAATTATGTGCCATACATGAAATGCCTTGTGAGATGATGTTCTCAAAATAAATGAGATCATGTTGTATGCAATGTGTATGCGCCTGTCATGATGTATGAAAATGAAATGCTATTGGGGTATGTCCGAGTCTGGGAAAATAAATCCCTGTCTGTTGCTGGAGAATATAGCATTCCTGACTGTTGTAGAGAATTGTGGTTCTTCTACTTCTGCTGGGGATAGTGAACGGAAATGACTATGCTGGAAATTTACTCTTTGTTATTTATGAATATTCTATCAGGGAGAGATTCTGTTTGAGGATAACTCTGCAGGGAACAGCTTGGAAAGTGAATTTCCGTAGTTGAAGTAATGACCTCTGTCGGGGATTGAGCTTTTGTAGCCAGAGAAATAAACTCTTCTTGGGAGATAAAATTTACTGACCCGCTCGCGATTATGAAATTCGGCTGGGGGATATAACTGTCAAGTTTCTGAATGACCCTAGCTGGGGAGATTACTTCCTGTTCCGGTAAAGCCGACATCAATGCTTTTGAATACTTTTACTCTATGGGGAGTGTATGTACTGATGATTATGCTCCAAAGTTGTCTCTGTCCCGGTACCTGTCGGACAGAGTAACTGTCGGGTTTGACACTTCTTGTTTTTGTCCTTGTTTCTGGAATTAAAAGTAATTGTCTTTTTGTTTCTTATGTAAATATTTATGAGTAGCAACCATATTCATATGCATATGTCAAGAATAAATCATTGGACGTTCTTGCAAAACAAAACAGAAAAAGAAAAAACTCAAAGTTTCTTGTGAAAATGATTTTGTATTGATTTTTGAAGTTGGCCTGTAATAGGCGTTTTCGTACAAGGAGGCTGGCGCTCTAGTAAGAGAATGACGCCGTAAAAATAGAAGTTATACAATTTTGTGTAAAAGAAAATAGCTATGTGCAACAATCCCAATGAGTTCCAACTCTGCTATTGCCATTATGTCTTCGAGTGTCTCATCACTTTGCTACTTGGCTGAAAGTTGATTAGATTGATTGGTGTCGTTCGAGCTTGATAGTTGATACCTAAGTCTGGTCGCAAGATGATCCAATGGGACATAGTGATACTCTTTACATCCCTAACTTTTCCTGGACTTCCCTTTCGGGTTTTCAGTCCACCGGGATACCCTTTTTTGCCTAAGCCGCCCTTTCAGGTTTTCGGCTTGCCGGCTGTACATATTTTTCCATTTTCATCACTTATTTTTGCCCGAACCATTTTGGGTTCGCCGGGAAGCCCTTATTTTTTCCTAGGCCAGTCAACCTAGCGGGTCTTTTAATCAGGCGTAGTATCTTTTCACTATGTCGACATTGACAGGGTGAGGAAGGTCGTCACCATCCATGGTGGTTAGAATCATAGCTCCACCCGAGAAAATGTTTTTAATCACAAATGGCCCTTCGTATGTGGGGGTCCATTTTCCCATGGGATCACCTTGCGGCAATATGATGTGCTTGATCACTAGATCCACGACTTGATATTCTTGACGTCTGACTTTCTTGTTAAAATCCTTAATCATTCGCTTTTGATATGTTTGACCATGACAGATAGCTGTAAGTCTCTTCTCGTTGATTAGATTTAGCTGATCAAGTCGAGTTTGGATCCAGTCGTCTTCGTTAAAACCCGCGTCCTTCATAATCCTCAGAGAAGGTATCTGGCTTTGATGGGTAGGACCGCCTCCATGCCATATACCAGAGAGTAGGGTGTTTCCCCTGTCGACGTCCGTGCTGAGGTACGGTATCCATGAAGAGCAAATGGTAACATCTCATGCCAGTCTTTGTATGTCACCGTCATCTTCTGTACAATTTTCTTGATGTTCTTGTTAGCTGTTTCAACAGTGCCATTCATCTTCGGCCGGTAGGGAGAAGAGTTATGATGCTATATCTTGAACTATTTACAGAGCTCGGTAATTATTGTGTTGTTTAGATTTGTACCATTTTTAGTAATAATTCTCTCTGGCACACCATACCAACAGATTAGATTATGTCGGATAAACCGCGCCACAATGTTCTTGGTCACAGTAGCAAAAGAGGCCGCCTCAACCCACTTTGTGAAGTAATCAATGGCCACTAGAATGAAGCGATGTCCATTGGAAGCATTGGGCCTGATTTCTCCGATCATGTCAATGCCCCACATTGTAAAGGGCCACGGAGCTGTCAAGACGTTCAAGGGAACCGGAGGCACATGCACCTTATCAGCGTAGATTTGGCACTTATGACAAGTTCGAGAGTGCTAATAACAATTTGCTTCCATAGTGGACTAGTAATATCCTGCCCGTAGGATCTTCTTAGCCATGGTATGTCCACTGGAATGGGTTTCGAAGGTACCTTCATGTAGATCTGTCATAATCCTCTCGGCTTCGCTCTTGTCTACACACCGCAGTAAGGTTGAGTCATGATTGCGCTTGTAGAGGATTCCATTACTGAGGAAGAATTTCATAGTGAACCTTGTTAGAACAATGTTTGAATCTACTACCCTATATTTAAGTTTTGATGATAACAAAGTGAAAAGATATAGTATTTATATGTTTCATGTTTGAACCATATGCTGCCTAAAATTACTATGCTCTGACTTGCAGATACGCTGATTAAAATAAGCAAGATCACTTCTTCAGCATCAGAATTTGATTTCATACACCAGCATCAGAAGTTGCTGAATCAGAACGTCAAGATCAGATGATCAACTCACGTACATGTTGAAGCTTGATGAACAGAACTGCGCGTAAACACTCTGATACAAAAACAATAGTTCATCAGCAGCGAAGCAGAATCAGAATGAGCCAAGCCAGAACGTGCATTGAAGAAGCAACGGTATTGTGCATTGAACGCTAATTAATTCCAACGGCTTCATTCCAGACAAGATCTGCTCAAAAAGGAAAGCTTGTTATTAGCATTGAATCAAGAATATTGCATTCAACGTTCATCTTCTCAAGTGCTATATAAACATGGCTTCGAAGATTATAATGGCTAATGCTCTCCAAATCTCTACACGCACAAAGCTGAACAATAATCTTCATCTACCAATTTTGCTAAACCACAAACTCTGATACTCCATTAGTGTTTAGCAATCTAGTTTCTAAGCTTCATTTTGTGTATACATCACAGTTGTGATAAAGTTTTGTAGAAAACATTCACACACATTGTTTTATATCTTTGTAAGAAAGTGTTGCCTTGACAAACCGGATTGTGGTTTGAATCAAGAAGGCTTTAGCAGTTGTTAAAGCAGTCTGTAATATTCAGTTGAATATAGTGAATTAAGACCTCGTTGGAGAGAGGCGAAATCACCTTGACGGGTGGACTGGAGTAGTTTGAGATCAAACGAACCAGGATAAAAATATCTTGTCAATTGCTTTAAGATTTCAGTTTTACAATTCAACCCCCCCCTTCTTGTGTTTTTCACCCCTTCAATTGGTATCAGAGCGCCTGGTTCTGAGCTAAAAACACTTAACCGTGTCAGTACAAGATCCAGCGTCAGAAAAACACAATGGCAGGAAACAACTCTCATTTCAGCAATGACAACAATGAGGACAGAGACAGATTCAGCGGCAAACCTCCAGTTTTTGATGGAGAAAACTTTGATTATTGGAAAGACAGAATTGAAAGCTTCTTTCTAGCACATGATGCTGATCTGTGGGATATGGTGACAGATGGATACACGCACCCTGTGAATGCAACTGGTCAGAAGATTGATAGAAAATCAATGACTGATCAACAAAAGCGTGACTTCAAGAATCACCATAAGGCCAGAACCATCCTCCTCAGTGCCATCTCCTATACTGAGTATGAAAAGATCTCCAACAGAGACACAGCTAAGAACATCTTTGATTCTCTCAGAATGACGCATGAGGGCAACGTTCAAGTCAAAGAAACAAAAGCTCTGGCGCTCATTCAGAAGTATGAGGCGTTCAAAATGGAAGAATCTGAATCCATTGAAACTATGTTCTCTAGATTCCAGATTCTGGTAGCTGGTCTCAAAGTTCTGGACAAAGGATACTCTACTGCTGACCATGTCAAGAAGATAATCAGAAGTTTACCCAAGCAGTGGAGGCCTATGGTTACTGCTCTGAAGCTAGCGAAGGATCTCAACAAAATCACTCTGGAGGAACTTATAAGCTCCCTCAGAAGTCATGAGATAGAGCTAGAAGCTGATGAGCCTCAGAAGCAAGGTAAGCCTTTAGCTTTAAAATCTAACAGAAAATCTGAATCTAAAGTTTTGCAGGCAGTTGAAGAAACATCTGATGGATCCTCATCAGAAGAAGACGAACTTTCCCTTCTCTCCAGAAGAGTAAATCAACTGTGGAAGCAAAGACAAAGGAAGTTCAGGAATCCCAGAAGATCTGATCAGAACGAGTCTTCTTCCAGATACAGAAGGACAGATTCTTCCTCTGGATACAAAAGATCTGAAGGCTCCTCCAGTAGCAAGAAGCCAAACACAAAAGACATCATCTGCTACGAGTGCAATGAGCAAGGACACTACAAGAGTGACTGCCCAAAGCTTCAGAGGGAAAAGCCCAAAAAGAAGTTTGGAAGAGAGAAGAAGAAAAGTATCATGGCCACATGGGATGACTCTGACTCGTCTGAAGCTGACTCAGAATCAGATGATGAAAGGGCAAACATAGCGCTCATGGCTAACATTCCAGATGATAGTGAAGCTTCTGAATCAGACTCAGAATCAGACACAGAAGAGGTATTCCCTAACTTCGCTGTTAATTTTACAAAGGCTGAACTTGCTGAAAGCCTCAATGAAATTCTGGAACGTTATCAGCAGATTAGAGCTAAATTCAGAGACCTGAAAAGGAATCTTGAATCTGACTCTAATAAGTCTGAGAGTCTCAAATTGGAAAACTCTAAGCTGAGAGATAAAATTTCAAAATTAGAAAACTCTTTACAAAACTCTCAGAAGGAATCAATTTCTGAAACTCCCAGCAACGCTGATGAGATCATCAAGGAGTATGATCATAGTTTCCAGAAGTTCCTTGCTAAAAGCATAGATAGAAGCAGAATGGCTTCAATGATCTATGGAGTTAGCAGAAACGGCAGGAAAGGAATAGGATACCAAGGTAAGGTTCCTACACCTAAGAATGTCATGGATTTAACTATTAAACACACTCCTCTAAATTCACACTTTGTGTATGGTCACACACACGACATCAAATACACTAGCAGTAAGCACTCTGTGAAACCAAAATTCAACCAGAGTTTTGGTAAAACTAACAAATCAGGACCCAAGAAGATCTGGGTACCTAAGGATAAAATAATACATGTTGCAGATATCTTTAGCAGCAAGTCAGAAACACCAGTCATGGTACCTGGACTCTGGCTGCTCACGACACATGACGGGAAGAAGGCATATGTTCCAAAGCCTGGAACTTAAGCCTGGAGGCCACGTTGGCTTTGGAGGCAATCAGAGGGGAAAGATAATTGGCTCTGGAACTGTAGGTAATGGAAATCTTCCCTCTATTAATAATGTTCTGCTAGTTGATGGATTGATGCATAATCTGTTATCCATAAGTCAATTAAGTGATAACGGTTATGATATAATCTTTAATCAAAAATCATGTAAAGCTGTTAGTCAGAAAGATGGGACTATCCTGTTTAATGGAAAGAGGAAAAACAACATTTACAAAATCAAACTTTCTGAACTAAAGAGTCAGAATGTAAAATGTCTTCTGTCTGTTAACAACGAGCAGTGGATCTGGCACAGAAGATTGGGGCATGTTAGTATGAGAAGAATATCTCAGATTAACAAACTCAATCTGGTCAGAGGACTTCCAAATTTGAAGTTCAATTCAGATGCTCTGTGTGAAGCATGTCAGAAAGGCAAATTTGCAAAACCTTCTTTTAAATCCAAAAATGTTGTTTCTACCTCTAAGCCATTAGAACTTCTGCACATTGACTTATTTGGACCAGTTAAAACTGCTTCAGTCAGTGGCAAGAAGTATGGGTTAGTAATCGTAGATGACTATAGCAGATGGACATGGGTAAAGTTCTTAAGACACAAGGACGAGTCACACTCTGTGTTTGTTACCTTCTGTAACCAAGTTCAGAATGAAAAAGATCTTAGAATCGTTAAAGTCAGAAGTGATCATGGTGGAGAATTTGAAAATAAAGATTTTGAGTCATTCTTTAATGACAAAGGCATTCTGCATGATTTCTCTTGTCCTAGAACTCCCCAACAAAATGGAGTTGTAGAACGAAAGAACAGAACATTGCAAGAAATGGCCAGAACCATGATCAATGAGACAAACGTTGCTAAGACTTTCTGGGCAGAGGCAATAAACACAGCGTGCTACATTCAGAATAGAATCTCAATAAGACCTATTCTGGAAAAGACTCCATATGAATTGTGGAAGAACGGAAAGCCCAACATTTCGTATTTTCATCCATTTGGATGTACTTGCTTTATGTTAAATACAAAGAACTATTTGAACAAGTTTGATTCTAAGGCACAGAAGTGTATTATGTTAGGATACTCTGAACGCTCAAGAGGGTACAGAGTATACAATACAGAAACACAGATTGTGGAAGAATCAATCAGTGTTCGTTTTGATGACAAGCCTGACTCTGAAAAGTCAAAGCAGAATGAAAATCTTGCAGGTATAGAAATTGAATTTGCAGGTTCTGAAGACAAGTCATCAGAAGCTCTCAACACAGACATTCCTTCAACGTCTGAAAGGAGCAATGCTAGAAATCCTACAACAGCTGCTGATCAACCTCAGAAGAGATTACCCAGAAGCAGTTTGGATCACCCAGAAGAGACTATCCTAGGAAGAAAGGAAGATCCAATCAGAACAAGAGCAAGCTTCAGAAACTCTGAAGAAACTCTTATGGGACTTGTGTCTCTGATTGAACCTTCTCCTATTGATGAAGCACTTCTGGATAATGACTGGATTCTGGAAATGCAAGAAGAGCTGAATCAATTCACCAGAAACGACGTATGGGATCTCGTCCCCAGACCAAAAGGATTCAACGTCATTGGAACAAGATGGGTGTTCAGAAACAAGTTAAACGAACAAGGTGAAGTCATCAGAAACAAGGCACGACTGGTTGCACAAGGTTATAGTCAGCAAGAGGGGATAGACTATACAGAAACCTTTGCCCCAGTCGCCAGAAAGATAGAAAATGCAGATTGTATCAGATGCAAGTCTAAAGATCTGAGAGTCTAATCTCAAAGACAGACGTGCTGATCACTACATCAAACAAGTGTCATCCAATCATCAGCAAATCTCTGAAGCAGAACGCGTGCACGCTTCTGAGAAGGCAAAGCGCTGATTGGGTGCATTGAGACACATGTCTGTCTACAGGCACAAGGAAGCTCCTGAACACTATGAAGACTAGAAGCTCTGATCAAAATGTAGAAGCTCTGATCAATGTTGCTCTGATCAAATATGAAGTTCTGATCGACCAAATACTCTGATCCAAAGCAAAGCTCTGACAGGAAAAGCTCTGAAGCTCTGCTCTCTGATAAGTCAAAGACTCTTATAATCTGATGTTCAAAGAAAGAAAAAGATCTGATCTTGAAGAACACGTATCATCAAAGGGAAGTAATCAACTCAGGGGGAGTATCTCTTAACTCTGATTTCTCCTTACTTCTTATCTCTGAAACATTTCCCAGACACCTTTTCACGTTATTTTTCATTTAAAATATCTAGTTTTTGTCATCATCAAAAAGGGGGAGATTGTTAGAACAATGTTTGAATCTACTACCCTATATTTAAGTTTTGATGATAACAAAGTGAAAAGATATAGTATTTATATGTTTCATGTTTGAACCATATGCTGCCTAAAATTACTATGCTCTGACTTGCAGATACGCTGATTAAAATAAGCAAGATCACTTCTTCAGCATCAGAATTTGATTTCATACACCAGCATCAGAAGTTGCTGAATCAGAACGTCAAGATCAGATGATCAACTCACGTACATGTTGAAGCTTGATGAACAGAACTGCGCGTAAACACTCTGATACAAAAACAATAGTTCATCAGCAGCGAAGCAGAATCAGAATGAGCCAAGCCAGAACGTGCATTGAAGAAGCAACGGTACTGTACATTGAACGCTAATTAATTCCAACGGCTTCATTCCAGACAAGATCTGCTCAAAAAGGAAAGCTTGTTATTAGCATTGAATCAAGAATATTGCATTCAACGTTCATCTTCTCAAGTGCTATATAAACATGGCTTCGAAGATTATAATGGCTAATGCTCTCCAAATCTCTACACGCACAAAGCTGAACAATAATCTTCATCTACCAGTTTTGCTAAACCACAAACTCTGATACTCCATTAGTGTTTAGCAATCTAGTTTCTAAGCTTCATTTTGTGTATACATCACAGTTGTGATAAAGTTTTGTAGAAAACATTCACACACATTGTTTTATATCTTTGTAAGAAAGTGTTGCCTTGACAAACCGGATTGTGGTTTGAATCAAGAAGGCTTTAGCAGTTGTTAAAGCAGTCTGTAATATTCAGTTGAATATAGTGAATTAAGACCTCGTTGGAGAGAGGCGAAATCACCTTGACGGGTGGACTGGAGTAGTTTGAGATCAAACGAACCAGGATAAAAATATCTTGTCAATTGCTTTAAGATTTCAGTTTTACAATTCAACCCCCCCCCCCTTCTTGTGTTTTTCACCCCTTCAATTGGTATCAGAGCGCCTGGTTCTGAGCTAAAAACACTTAACCGTGTCAGTACAAGATCCAGCGTCAGAAAAACACAATGGCAGGAAACAACTCTCATTTCAGCAATGACAACAATGAGGACAGAGACAGATTCAGCGGCAAACCTCCAGTTTTTGATGGAGAAAACTTTGATTACTGGAAAGACAGAATTGAAAGCTTCTTTCTAGCACATGATGCTGATCTGTGGGATATGGTGACAGATGGATACACGCACCCTGTGAATGCAACTGGTCAGAAGATTGATAGAAAATCAATGACTGATCAACAAAAGCGTGACTTCAAGAATCACCATAAGGCCAGAACCATCCTCCTCAGTGCCATCTCCTATACTGAGTATGAAAAGATCTCCAACAGAGACACAGCTAAGAACATCTTTGATTCTCTCAGAATGACGCATGAGGGCAACGTTCAAGTCAAAGAAACAAAAGCTCTGGCGCTCATTCAGAAGTATGAGGCGTTCAAAATGGAAGAATCTGAATCCATTGAAACTATGTTCTCTAGATTCCAGATTCTGGTAGCTGGTCTCAAAGTTCTGGACAAAGGATACTCTACTGCTGACCATGTCAAGAAGATAATCAGAAGTTTACCCAAGCAGTGGAGGCCTATGGTTACTGCTCTGAAGCTAGCGAAGGATCTCAACAAAATCACTCTGGAGGAACTTATAAGCTCCCTCAGAAGTCATGAGATAGAGCTAGAAGCTGATGAGCCTCAGAAGCAAGGTAAGCCTTTAGCTTTAAAATCTAACAGAAAATCTGAATCTAAAGTTTTGCAGGCAGTTGAAGAAACATCTGATGGATCCTCATCAGAAGAAGACGAACTTTCCCTTCTCTCCAGAAGAGTAAATCAACTGTGGAAGCAAAGACAAAGGAAGTTCAGGAATCCCAGAAGATCTGATCAGAACGAGTCTTCTTCCAGATACAGAAGGACAGATTCTTCCTCTGGATACAAAAGATCTGAAGGCTCCTCCAGTAGCAAGAAGCCAAACACAAAAGACATCATCTGCTACGAGTGCAATGAGCAAGGACACTACAAGAGTGACTGCCCAAAGCTTCAGAGGGAAAAGCCCAAAAAGAAGTTTGGAAGAGAGAAGAAGAAAAGTATCATGGCCACATGGGATGACTCTGACTCGTCTGAAGCTGACTCAGAATCAGATGATGAAAGGGCAAACATAGCGCTCATGGCTAACATTCCAGATGATAGTGAAGCTTCTGAATCAGACTCAGAATCAGACACAGAAGAGGTATTCCCTAACTTCGCTGTTAATTTTACAAAGGCTGAACTTGCTGAAAGCCTCAATGAAATTCTGGAACGTTATCAGCAGATTAGAGCTAAATTCAGAGACCTGAAAAGGAATCTTGAATCTGACTCTAATAAGTCTGAGAGTCTCAAATTGGAAAACTCTGAGCTGAGAGATAAAATTTCAAAATTAGAAAACTCTTTACAAAACTCTCAGAAGGAATCAATTTCTGAAACTCCCAGCAACGCTGATGAGATCATCAAGGAGTATGATCATAGTTTCCAGAAGTTCCTTGCTAAAAGCATAGATAGAAGCAGAATGGCTTCAATGATCTATGGAGTTAGCAGAAACGGCAGGAAAGGAATAGGATACCAAGGTAAGGTTCCTACACCTAAGAATGTCATGGATTTAACTATTAAACACACTCCTCTAAATTCACACTTTGTGTATGGTCACACACACGACATCAAATACACTAGCAGTAAGCACTCTGTGAAACCAAAATTCAACCAGAGTTTTGGTAAAACTAACAAATCAGGACCCAAGAAGATCTGGGTACCTAAGGATAAAATAATACATGTTGCAGATATCTTTAGCAGCAAGTCAGAAACACCAGTCATGGTACCTGGACTCTGGCTGCTCACGACACATGACGGGAAGAAGGCATATGTTCCAAAGCCTGGAGGCCACGTTGGCTTTGGAGGCAATCAGAGGGGAAAGATAATTGGCTCTGGAACTGTAGGTAATGGAAATCTTCCCTCTATTAATAATGTTCTGCTAGTTGATGGATTGATGCATAATCTGTTATCCATAAGTCAATTAAGTGATAACGGTTATGATATAATCTTTAATCAAAAATCATGTAAAGCTGTTAGTCAGAAAGATGGGACTATCCTGTTTAATGGAAAGAGGAAAAACAACATTTACAAAATCAAACTTTCTGAACTAAAGAGTCAGAATGTAAAATGTCTTCTGTCTGTTAACAACGAGCAGTGGATCTGGCACAGAAGATTGGGGCATGTTAGTATGAGAAGAATATCTCAGATTAACAAACTCAATCTGGTCAGAGGACTTCCAAATTTGAAGTTCAATTCAGATGCTCTGTGTGAAGCATGTCAGAAAGGCAAATTTGCAAAACCTTCTTTTAAATCCAAAAATGTTGTTTCTACCTCTAAGCCATTAGAACTTCTGCACATTGACTTATTTGGACCAGTTAAAACTGCTTCAGTCAGTGGCAAGAAGTATGGGTTAGTAATCGTAGATGACTATAGCAGATGGACATGGGTAAAGTTCTTAAGACACAAGGACGAGTCACACTCTGTGTTTGTTACCTTCTGTAACCAAGTTCAGAATGAAAAAGATCTTAGAATCGTTAAAGTCAGAAGTGATCATGGTGGAGAATTTGAAAATAAAGATTTTGAGTCATTCTTTAATGACAAAGGCATTCTGCATGATTTCTCTTGTCCTAGAACTCCCCAACAAAATGGAGTTGTAGAACGAAAGAACAGAACATTGCAAGAAATGGCCAGAACCATGATCAATGAGACAAACGTTGCTAAGACTTTCTGGGCAGAGGCAATAAACACAGCGTGCTACATTCAGAATAGAATCTCAATAAGACCTATTCTGGAAAAGACTCCATATGAATTGTGGAAGAACGGAAAGCCCAACATTTCGTATTTTCATCCATTTGGATGTACTTGCTTTATGTTAAATACAAAGAACTATTTGAACAAGTTTGATTCTAAGGCACAGAAGTGTATTATGTTAGGATACTCTGAACGCTCAAGAGGGTACAGAGTATACAATACAGAAACACAGATTGTGGAAGAATCAATCAGTGTTCGTTTTGATGACAAGCCTGACTCTGAAAAGTCAAAGCAGAATGAAAATCTTGCAGGTATAGAAATTGAATTTGCAGGTTCTGAAGACAAGTCATCAGAAGCTCTCAACACAGACATTCCTTCAACGTCTGAAAGGAGCAATGCTAGAAATCCTACAACAGCTGCTGATCAACCTCAGAAGAGATTACCCAGAAGCAGTTTGGATCACCCAGAAGAGACTATCCTAGGAAGAAAGGAAGATCCAATCAGAACAAGAGCAAGCTTCAGAAACTCTGAAGAAACTCTTATGGGACTTGTGTCTCTGATTGAACCTTCTCCTATTGATGAAGCACTTCTGGATAATGACTGGATTCTGGAAATGCAAGAAGAGCTGAATCAATTCACCAGAAACGACGTATGGGATCTCGTCCCCAGACCAAAAGGATTCAACGTCATTGGAACAAGATGGGTGTTCAGAAACAAGTTAAACGAACAAGGTGAAGTCATCAGAAACAAGGCACGACTGGTTGCACAAGGTTATAGTCAGCAAGAGGGGATAGACTATACAGAAACCTTTGCCCCAGTCGCCAGAAAGATAGAAAATGCAGATTGTATCAGATGCAAGTCTAAAGATCTGAGAGTCTAATCTCAAAGACAGACGTGCTGATCACTACATCAAACAAGTGTCATCCAATCATCAGCAAATCTCTGAAGCAGAACGCGTGCACGCTTCTGAGAAGGCAAAGCGCTGATTGGGTGCATTGAGACACATGTCTGTCTACAGGCACAAGGAAGCTCCTGAACACTATGAAGACTAGAAGCTCTGATCAAAATGTAGAAGCTCTGATCAATGTTGCTCTGATCAAATATGAAGTTCTGATCGACCAAATACTCTGATCCAAAGCAAAGCTCTGACAGGAAAAGCTCTGAAGCTCTGCTCTCTGATAAGTCAAAGACTCTTATAATCTGATGTTCAAAGAAAGAAAAAGATCTGATCTTGAAGAACACGTATCATCAAAGGGAAGTAATCAACTCAGGGGGAGTATCTCTTAACTCTGATTTCTCCTTACTTCTTATCTCTGAAACATTTCCCAGACACCTTTTCACGTTATTTTTCATTTAAAATATCTAGTTTTTGTCATCATCAAAAAGGGGGAGATTGTTAGAACAATGTTTGAATCTACTACCCTATATTTAAGTTTTGATGATAACAAAGTGAAAAGATATAGTATTTATATGTTTCATGTTTGAACCATATGCTGCCTAAAATTACTATGCTCTGACTTGCAGATACGCTGATTAAAATAAGCAAGATCACTTCTTCAGCATCAGAATTTGATTTCATACACCAGCATCAGAAGTTGCTGAATCAGAACGTCAAGATCAGATGATCAACTCACGTACATGTTGAAGCTTGATGAACAGAACTGCGCGTAAACACTCTGATACAAAAACAATAGTTCATCAGCAGCGAAGCAGAATCAGAATGAGCCAAGCCAGAACGTGCATTGAAGAAGCAACGGTACTGTACATTGAACGCTAATTAATTCCAACGGCTTCATTCCAGACAAGATCTGCTCAAAAAGGAAAGCTTGTTATTAGCATTGAATCAAGAATATTGCATTCAACGTTCATCTTCTCAAGTGCTATATAAACATGGCTTCGAAGATTATAATGGCTAATGCTCTCCAAATCTCTACACGCACAAAGCTGAACAATAATCTTCATCTACCAGTTTTGCTAAACCACAAACTCTGATACTCCATTAGTGTTTAGCAATCTAGTTTCTAAGCTTCATTTTGTGTATACATCACAGTTGTGATAAAGTTTTGTAGAAAACATTCACACACATTGTTTTATATCTTTGTAAGAAAGTGTTGCCTTGACAAACCGGATTGTGGTTTGAATCAAGAAGGCTTTAGCAGTTGTTAAAGCAGTCTGTAATATTCAGTTGAATATAGTGAATTAAGACCTCGTTGGAGAGAGGCGAAATCACCTTGACGGGTGGACTGGAGTAGTTTGAGATCAAACGAACCAGGATAAAAATATCTTGTCAATTGCTTTAAGATTTCAGTTTTACAATTCAACCCCCCCCCTTCTTGTGTTTTTCACCCCTTCCTTCTCAAAAACTTCTTATCATTGATAGATGATCCTTCGGGATACTCTTGAGTCTTGAGATACCTCTTGACTTCGTGAAACCAGGGTTTATCTGCTACCTCTTCAGTATCAACTTCACAGTAGTGTGCTGATTCATCCAACCTCTTAATGGTGATTTGGGGAGCTTCATTGTCTGACCTGAATTTGAACATGGAAGACATGGTAGCTAGCGTGTCTGCTAACTGATTCTCCTCTCGCGGGAAATATTCAAAAGTTACCTCCTCAAAGTGTGGGAGAAATGTCAGCACGTGCTCTTTGTATGGGATGAGATTCGGACACTTCGTATCCCATTCGCCTTTGATCTGACTTATCACCCAGGCTGAAACCCCGAAGACATTTAAGAACTTGATCCTGAGGTCAATAGCGGCTTTGAGACCCATGATGCAGGCTTCATATTCCGCCATATTATTGGTGTAGTTGAAACATAGTCGGGCAGTGAAAAGAGTGTGACAACCTTCAGGAGATATGATCACTGCGCCAATGTCGTTACCGAGTGCGTTCGAAGCTCCGTCAAAAACCATAATCCATCGAGATCCCTCCTCGGGTCCTTCATCTGTTCCAGGCTATTCGTAGCCAGTCACCAGCATAATATTCTCATCCAGGAACTCAAAATTCATGGACTGGTAGTCATCCACGACCTGATGAGCCAAATGATCAGCCAATACACTCCCCTTGATTGCTTTTTGGGTTGTATATTGTATATCATACTTAGTTAAGATCATCTTCCATATTGCTATTCTTCCAGAGAGAGCGGGTTTCTCGAAGATGTATTTGATTGGATCCATCTTAGATATCAACAGAGTAGTGTGGGTCATCATGTACTGTCTTAGTCGGCGAGCAGCCGATGCCAAAGCGCAGCAAGTTTTCTCGAGCAGCGAGTATCGTGTATCACAGTCGGTAAACTTTTTACTAAGGTAGTATATTTCATGCTCTTTTCAACCAGACTCGTCATGCTGCCCCAGCACACACCCCGTTGAATTTGTCTAGCACTGTTAAGTATAATATCAAAGGTTTTCCTTCAACCGGAGGCATCAAAATTGGCGGTTCTTGAAGGTATTCCTTGATTCTTTCAAAATATGTCTGGCATTCGTCATTCCACTTTACCACTTGATCTTTCTTCAAAAGCTTGAAGATGGGATCACAAGTAGTAGTTAGATATGAAATGAACCTGGCGATATGATTCAAGTGTCCCAAGAAACCTCTAACTTCCTTCTCTATACGGGGAGCCGATATCTCTTGTATGTCCTTTACCTTTGCAGGGTCTACTTGGATGCCTTTGTCGCTAACAATGAAACCCATGAGCTTACTAGACCTTACCCCGAAGGTGTACTTGTTCAGATTCAACCTCAGCTTGTATGTCTTCAACCTGTCGAAAAACTTTTGTAGATGATCGAGGTGCTCCTCCTCAGTTTGAGACCTAGCTATCATGTCATCAACATAAACCTCTATCTCGTGGTGAATCATATCATGGAACAAAGTGATCATGGCTCGCTGATAAGTTGCCCCAACATTCTTCAACCCAAAAGGCATCACCTTGTAACAGAAGGTGCCCCACTGTGTGACGAAGGTTGTCTTCTCCATGTCTTCAGGAGACATCTTGATCTGGTTGTAGCCAGAGAAACTATCCATGAAGGAGAAGATTTTATGTTGCGCGGTGTTGTCAAGAAAAACCTCAATGTGAGCAATTAGGAAGTCATCCTTGGGGCTTGCCCTGCTCAGATCTCTGTAGTCCACACACATCTATACCTTACCGTCTTTCTTTAGCATCGGGACAACATTAGCACCCACTGTGGATAGGAGGTGACAACTAAGAACCCTGCGTTGAACTGCTTCATGACTTCTACCTTGATTTTCTCTGACATCTCAGGGCGCATACGACATACCTTCTGTTTAACCGGAGGACAGTCTTCTTTGGTCGGCAGATGATGAACCATAATATCAGTGTCTAAACCAGACATGTCTTCATATGTCAGGCGATGATCTCAACATAGTCGTGCAACATCTATATCAACTGCTTTTTGATCTTAACTTCCAGATTTGTGCCGATCTTGACTTCTTTTCTGTCTATCTCCGTGCCCAGGTTTATCGTCTCAAATGGCTCTTCATGAGCCTGTATAGCCCTTTTTCCTGCTGTAATAGTCTAGAAAGTTCTCTAGGAAGCTCACAATCATCCTCACTTTCGTCTTCGGCTTGGTTAATCGTATTTTCAAAGTCATAACTGGAAGTAGCAGAGCTGTTATCAAAGGGATCCAGAGTGGATATGGATCTGCAGTATGATACGTGAGTGTGTGTAAGAGCATAGCTGTTTTGATAAAGTGAAAACAGAAAAGAAAAACAGAGAGCGCAAAAATTGTATGCAAGGAACGTCCAATGTTTTATTGATGATATATGAAATGACAAATAATAGCCCTCACAAACAAAACCAATGTGCCTCGGGCAAGGCACAAGGCTGTAGAGTTTAAATTGTTTATTCCAAATCTCAAAACAAGTAAGACAATTACTGTGGAATAAAAGAAATTGGTATAAAGTCCCTAGTCTTCCAGTTACTCGGTCCACCATTGGTAGTTGGGTAGATCCAACTGTCAATGTCAGAGTTTTCCTCATTATCTTCAATGGAATTAATTCCCCGATTGTTGATGCGTAGGGGAGGTCCTCCTGCTCGAGCGCGTCGAACAACCCTTTGAGCTCTTGAAGTAAAGCCCAAACCAAACTTGTCAGTTTTGTGAGTAAAATCAGGGAGTTGTCCCCAATTGGTATACCCACCTTCTTCAACCACTGCTCTGGCGTCTTTGAGAGAAGCCATCTTCAGAGGAGGTTTGTTGTTGGTAGTAGCTCCAGTCGATGCCATGATCTGTGGAACCTCTTCAAAATTTTGGCAAGGAGTCTCTATGAATTCCCCGTCCATCTCTACGTACCTGAAGGAGTTGAGGTGGCTTACCATATACTCTTCTTTTCCATGTACAGTGACAATCTTCTCCTTCACTGGCTACTTCAGCATTTGGTGTAGTGTAGAAGTAACAGCCCAAACTTCATGGATCCAAGGACGACCCAACAAACAAGAGTATGATGGCCTGATGTCCATCACATAAAAGGTGGATTCAAAGGTTTGAGATCCTATCTTGACAAGGATGTCCACCTCCCCATGCACCATTCTCTTCGACCCATCAAAAGTCCTTACCACAATGTTACTAGGCTTTAAGTTCAATCCCTCATAATCTAGTCAATCGAGAGCCTTCTTCGATAGGAGATTCAGTGAGGATCCAGTATCTACCAGCACATGAGCCATAGTGGTGCCCCTGCATTCGATCGAGACATGCAGAGCATCATTATGCTTCCTCCCTTTCGGTGTCAAATCTGCATCTGAAAAACCCAACCCTTTGTCAGCAGTCAGGCTGGCCACACAGTCTTTGAATTGATCGGCAGAGGTTTCTTGCGGCACATGCGCAGTCTTGAAGAATGCAATCAAAGCCTTCGCATGGGCCTAGGAGCACAACAACAGGGACAACATGGATATCTTTGAGGGAGTCTGCCCCAGCTGCTCGACCACATTGTAGTCGCTCTTTTTAATTATTTTCAATATTTCCTCTATTTCTTGCTTAGAGGCTTCTACGACAATTTTTCTAGGTGCCTCCGTCCGGGCAGGCTCACCTATAACTTCTTTTCCTCGGGTCTCAGATGACTCGACGGTGGGAGTGATAATTGGAGTAAGCATAGGAGTAGTAGTTGAAGCACCAGTAGGAATAACAACATGAATAACAATAGGCTTATTGACAGTCCTTGGGGAAATCTCGGGAGAGAAAACCCTTCCACTTCTGGTAACCTTGTTGGTCCTGACAATGTTACTGACATCAAGATCAACCTCTTCATTCTTCAGATCTTGTTTGATGCCATGATAGTACACATCAGCACCATAATACCAAGGGACAGCTTGGTCTGAGGCGTATGGGACAGGACCAGGAAGGGTGATTATTAACGGAGTGACTCTTGGAGCAGATGTAATCCTAACAGGTCTTCTCGAGGAGACCTTGGAAGGATTGACAGAAATGGTTATAATAGCAACATATTCAAATGGGACAATGGGAATCAGAGTTTTCTCGAACAAAATTTCTTTGTTGTCCATCAGGAGCTGAACATCTGACTTCAGTAAATGGCAACCAGAAGGAAGAGATAAACACATGTGGCAACCTTCACCACAACCCGGAAATAAACCGGACGACAACAAATTCTTCTTAACCATCATAAGAGGAGTAGAAACTTCACAAAATAAGGTCAAAAACAGATCGGTATCAACGACATTAACTCCCCGATTATGCTTAGGCATGGGAGCAGTTATGACATTGGGTTTTTCCAGAGCATCGAACTCAATTTCCTTGGCCTTAATCAGATCTTGTACCTTATTTCTCAGAGCCCAATAGTCATTTTTATTGTGGCCAGGACTCTCAGAATGATAGGAACACCGAGTGTTCGGATTGTACCAAGGAGATGTGGTATTCAGATTCTTTGGAGCCTCTTTCAAGCTTGCGAAGTTGAATCTCAACAGAAGGGGTAGAACTTCAGCCAACGTCATGTTAATCCGGGTAAACTATCGTTGTGGTCTTTCCACCCTTTGTTGATTGTTGCATTGTGGAGCAACTGCAGGCCTAGGTATCATTATGGCACTTACTGTCTGACGGTGCTCAGCTCTACTTTGGCCTCTCGGGCTATAGATGGCACTGGCTTCCTTCTTACCAGTAAAAGGCTTCCTTACCTAACTTGAAGAGGCATCTTTTTGTATCTTACCGCTCTGAATCCCTGCTTCTACCCTCTATCCAGTTAGAATCAGCTTAGTGAAACTAGCTGACGAGATACCTATCAAATGATTAAAGAATGGACCAGATAGCGTCCCAAGAAACATATCGACCAACTCCCTATCAGACAAAGGGGGTTGGGTTCTTCTAGCCAAGTCTCTCAACTTCTGTGCATAGTCCTTAAAGCCTTCACCTGCACCCATGGACATACTCTGGAGTTGAGTAAGAGTAGGATCAAGGTCGGCATTATATTGATAATGCTTATAAAAAGCAGCAGCCATATATTCCCAGTTTCGAATATTGGCTCTCTCCAGTTGGTAGAACCATTAAAGCTGAGTCCCTGATAGACCGTCTTTCTAACAAAACCACAAATTTCTATCAGCAGTGTGGGGATGAATCTTTCTAATGTAGGAACAGAGATGGAGCTTTGGGCAAGACACCCAATCGTACTTTGCAAAAATTAGAGCCTTGAACTTCTGCGAGATGACCACTCCCGACACCAATCCCAGTTCTTCGAAATCTAACCCAGGTATCCTCTATACTTTCATAGCACTCAAACGATCTTCCAACTAATTGTATTTATCCTCGGTGGTAGGATACTGTTCATCATTGTAGTCCGTGTCATTTTCAGAAACTTCAGGACTGAGGTCCCTTTCCCTTGTATCCCTTTCTTGATTCTCCCCTTCCTTCGATGAGGAAGTTAGATCGACTGGTTACTTTAATGGCCCCCTGAAACTTCTGCCCATATTCAGAATACCAGAGACCTTCTTCTTTTTCTTCTTCTCCTTCAGGATGAGGGCTTTCAGATCCTCCTGCCCTTTCATCAGAGTTATGAACATCTGCTGGAATTGGGCATTTTTTGCCTGAAGATCTTTGATGCTTTGTTCAGAAGACATTTCTGCTAAAATAAATAGCGAAGAAGATGAGAAGCCTGTAATGGTACTTGTATATGCAGTGTTTATGGATGGGATGCGTATGTAATGATTTCAAAGACTTTGGGAAATTTAAATTTGTGAACCAAAATGAAACAAATATTTTATTAGTAGAATTCAAAGTTCAATTGCCTTTTAGGCGTTACAATTAAAATAATTCTAAAAACTAGGAAAAAAAATAAGATTTCCCATGGATGCTTCCTGTTTGTGCCGAGATAGACATTAAGGTTTCTTTCCTCATGAAGCTACCTTGTGAGCTCTAAAACCTGTCTCTCCTAGGCACAGAACTGATCCCTATAAGTATCCCGCTCTTTCTTCAACTGAATCCAAGACCTCTGTAGTCCTCCAAGATCAGTGGGGATATCAGGATGGAGAACCGTGTAAGGAGTACCCCCTTCAGTAGTGGGTTCCACAATCACTGGTAAAACGGCCATGTAGGGCATCATAAGTTTCTAGGCGTGAGCTCGTACCCATTGGAGATAAGGTTCCATAAGAATGGAAGCCTTTGGCGCCAGATCTATTTACCATGCTCCAAGCTCGTATGAACCTCTGGCGATACCCTTGAACATCATCCTCATAGTTAAATAAAATTCCCTCGATAAGTAATTCATGGAGACCATGGCTTCGAGCGTAACCAAATTGTCGCAGAGCTAAACAAGGATTGTAAGTTATTCCTCCTCTAATGCCAAGTAATTGGACATTGGGATACTCCCCACAATGGTCAATAATAGAAGTATCTCCCATAGCTCGGGAATGCCAGAGAATATCCGTGTAAGCGAGTGACATGATCCTTTGCGACCAACCAAAACCTTCTTCATTCTTCAGTACGGATTTAGGGAGGTGTGAAATAAACCACCTCGACAACAATGACATGCAGCACATAAGAACCCCTCTTCTCTTCATGGTACGAGTATGGAGAGCATGCAAGATATCTCCGAGCAAGGTAGGCACAGGGTTGCAAGAGAGGAAAATCTTGACAGCATTCACATCTATGAGTGAGTCTGGATTAGGGAATAGTACTAACCCATAGATTAGAAGGGCCAAAACCTCCTCAAAAGCCTGAAAGTCCAGATCATCCCAAAATAGCTGGGCCTTGTCTATTAGGAACTTGTCTAAAAAACCCTTGACTCCGCTTCTTGTTTCCCAATTGGATACCACATCAGCCCGTTTCAGATGCAAGGCTGAGGCAATGACTTCTGGATTAGGAACTTCTTCCAAACAGGTGAAAGGCAACTGTTCAATAATGGGTACATCCAATAAATGAGATAACTCTTCCATGGTAGGCACCAACTGATAGTATCGGAAGGTGAAGCAGTGGTGCTTGAGATCAAAGAACTGAAAGAGTACACTCATCATCTTCTCATCAAAGTTTGAAGTGACCAGGTTGAGAAGTCGACCATGTCTCTTAGTGAACACAGAAGTTTCAGGAACCCTTGATACTAGCTCCTTGAGCTGGGGAGGTATTCTCACAAAGCTGATTCGGATAATGTTTCTACAAGCGGAAGCCATGATCTGCAAAACAGAACAAAGATAAATTCCCTTGGTCTTTGAAATGGTTAGTGTAATAAGAATGAATGCTATGTTATGATGCATGATGTTATGTTCAAACAGAATAAATCACACACAGGCAAAACACACAATAGACCTTAGGTTCAAAGGCTTGCATGAGGTTAAAGGTAAGTACCCTCTTGAAGTTTAGTTGGTTTCAAACTTGTCTTAGAAAAGTAACCGGGTTCTAAAGATTCTCAATATCAATGATCATCCTTTATCGGGCATTGTTTCAGCTCAGGCAATATTTTCTTGCGGCCAAAATATCCCGAAAGTCTGATCTTAATGAGTGTAGCATCGATTATCAACCAATCCTCAGCTTTATACCAAGGCCGGCTGTTGTACCCCAAAATTTGCCCTCCCATTTCTCGAGGGATTCATCCTGGACTCTCAGTTTTGCCTCTATCAAGTTCCAAGTCTTGGATTATCATTTTTCAAGGAAATTATCCATAAGGGAAAAATGGTCAAAAGTATACTGAAAAAATCAAGCTTTGACTTTTAAAATCAAAATCAAGTTCAAAGAATCACTTTTCATTAAGGCATATATTTGGTTCATCAAAAATCATAAGTCAGAAGTTACTTTGAAAAGATAAAAAAAAATCTAAACATTTAGAAAAAAATATCTAAGTGTCTAGAGAATGTGATACTTCAGAACTTCTGAGCCATCCTCTATGCAAGTTCCTTCAGAAGTTGTAAACATAGTCAGAACATACCGTTTCAATCAGAACATGCAGAAGCATTACTCTTTGGTCAGAACGTAATGCTTCAGTCAGAACATGATTCTTCAGCATATAGAGGCTATGTTCAACGTTCTCATCAGAAGATGCCCCTTCAGCGTTTGGAGGTTACGTTTCTGATTTTCTACAATCAGAACATCACCAAACCCCAAACCTTAACCTGCTGCCCTGCTATGGCACAATCCTGCAACCAGCTGTCACAACACTCTAAGGCGCTGCTGATCCAGTCCACGCCTGCGTTTTTCTTGCACCAAATTAGCCCACGAAAATTGTGATCTAAAAACAAAGGGACAGTATGCCAAAAATGTTTAAAAAAAACTAATTTGTTTTTCCCCCCAAAACCACAGTAAATCCATCTATAAATAGTTTGTTCCATCACATGTTGAAAGGGTTGGTTTTTGGAGAGAGAGAATCACCAAAAGAAAGAAAAAACCTTGAATCTTTGCAATATTCCAAGAATCCAAAAAGCTGTGAAACCAAAATACCAAAACCTTAGCATTTGATTCTAGCATAAAAACTCCATTGTCCTTGACTAAAACCATCCCCACGTTTGTTGATTCATATACTTGAAGCTATTTCAACTTCTGTATTCATATTTCCATACACTCTCCATTCACCTCCACCTTAAAGAAGTTAGAGTATCACCCCTTGGCCGTTCCAGAAGTTGAAAACCTCCAACCTGTTGAGTACGTGAGGAAGTTGCTCAGAACATCACCAGAGTCCAAGACCAACCTCCAGTTTACAGAATCTTTTCCAGCTGCAAGGTAAGCTTCTGCTGACTCTTATCACGTTGCTTAATCATTATCAGATTTGCATGTTAAAAAAAATACAATGTAGATATCATGTTCCTGACTTTATACATATTCAGAGGCTTCACGTGTTTGCTTGCCCAAGTATGGAATAAATCAGTTTCAGAACTTCTGAAAGAAATTAGGACTCAGAATTAGGATTATCAGATTCACACTTGCCTCTGATTTATGGTTCTGATATTTTTTTGTCTCTGAAATGCTATGAAACCTGCCATAACTGTCATATGCGCATCTTCTGTTTTATGGAGAAATGACCAAAGCGCAGATGTTCGGACTACCATGAAGAAAGAGACTAAGTTATGCCAGTGATATCAGAACCTTTGAGATCTACCTTGTTGTTGGTGGTCTCAGAACTTCTGAAACCTACTCTGTTGTCGGTGGTATCAGAAATTCTGAAAGCTAATGTGCTCCCAGTGGACTCAGAACTTCTGACTCTGCTTATGTTTTTTTACTAACAGGAATTCTGTTTTGCAGTGTGCCAGAGTCAGAACTTATGACCTCCCTTAATTAGCAACACGTTGATTCTATTTTTACTTTTTCTCACTACCTCTGCTATCACTTTCTATTTCATTAATCAACACCACCAAAAACATTTTTTTCATGCTTTGCTTTATTTCTTAAAACAAAAGGCCAAAATATATTTTTTTAAGCAAACTTATCTCTTTTCTTAAAAAAATAAGTAATTTCGTTTCTTGCACATTCTGATCCATTTGATATGGTTGTAATAATAACTTAGAATTTAATCTTACTTGCAACCCCCATTCATAAATATGTACCCACATCCCCCTAAAGCGATGTAATAGCTTAGATTTTATTTTTTCGCATTTTATTCGCTTTTCATATATTGCTAGTAAATAAGATGTATGGCAAGACATGAAAACAACAAAATAGACAACCTTAATCAAGGTTAAAATGCATTCAATTAAACACACTATTCACACATGCACCCTTAGGGTAATCCCATTTCGTTTCCTATCGGAAAAATAGTCATGTCCCTCGAACATGGGCGTTTTAGCAAAGACCCTCGATAAAAAGATCGTAGTCCCTCGATGACCCTCGGTGTTTCCTTCGGCAAACGATCTAGTCCCTAAAATGACATTGCTAAAATGTCACATAAGTTGCCTTCTATGACTATTCAAACGTCCCACGCCCGTCCCTTCACATCCAACGATGGGGCTTCTTACCAAGTCAATGGTAAGATAGCCGCATCTAAAGGAGAAGGAAAAGCACGTTTAATACTTTTTCGAGTATTTAGATCCGCTCCTAGTTACTCGCTTGCTCACGATAAAAAACACTTTTACACACCAACACTCTCATTTCAAAACATTTTCGAAAAGACAAAACATTTTGTATACGTTCTTATAGAGACGATAACCATTGCAAAACATATTTTCAAAAACCATTTTCAAAAACACAATCCACAAACACATCTTTGAACTATTTTTGAAACAACACTTTGTACGCGTTCTTATAGAAATGAGAACCATTACAAAGACATTTTCAAAATATTTTCAAAATCCACACCACAAGCACATTCAAACAAAAGAAAGTTGATCTAGCGAGTAACTAAGAGCCCATGGAAAACCATGGATGAAAAGGATGTTAATACCTTCCCTTTTCATAATCTACCCCCCCGAATTCAAAAACATCTCTAAAGGTCTTTCCTGTGCTTTTTTCACCTTTCCTTTTTGGATAAAAGAAAAGTCGGTGGCGACTCTTGCTAAACCGCAACATTTGCAAACACAAATGCAAAACCTCAAGTCAGTTCTCCCACCGTATCACACTGGCTATCTCGCTACTTTCTAATGGCCAAGTTTGTTCAACTAAGGTTCTAAGGTCCGTTAGTGGTTCACGACACCACGCGGCGGCCCCGTATTCTCCTCGTTTCCACACGAAGGATACCGGTAGCAACCAAAATGTCACACCAACACAACCATCACTTAAACCATATTGTTCTACGTTGTACAGTCTCCACGATCTATTGTTTTTTACCTAAAAAGTTCCCCCATATCCGGGTGTAAGATCTTTAATAATACCCAAACAAAACCCTTGAATATAAAGCAGGCACATCAAAACAAGAAAGCAATTTTAAAATGACCTAGATCCTAAGGTGTACCCCACTTAGTTCATTCCCTAGCAGAGTCGCCAATTCTGTGATACGATGGCAGAACCGACTATTAATACTGGTTTACATTTTGTATTTGCAAATGTCGCGGTAAGCAAGAGTCGTCACCGACTTTTATTTCATCCAACTAAGGAAAATAAAAAAGAAGAGAAAATACCTTTTTTCGAGATATTTCTTAGTACGGGGTGTAGATTATAGAAAGGGAAGGTGTTAGCACCCTTTCTATCCGTGGTTTTCCACGGGATCTTAGGTACTTGCTCATTTTTCAAATTGCTTGTGTGTGCTTGTTTTGAAAAGTTTTACTTCGTGATAACCCTTGTATCAGTCCTCAAGAGTGTGACGAAGTTGTTTTGAAAACTATTTTGAAAAGTGTTTGTAAAATATGTTTGTTTGAGTAAGTACCTAGGAACTAATCTACCTACTCGAAAAAAGTCTATTCGTTTTCCTTTAGACAATGTTATCCTATCATTAAGGAATAGGTAGCACCGTCGTTGGAGTTTTAAGGGACGTTCGAAGGGACAAGTACGATAACAAAAGAAATGTTAGGAAATTTTAGTAATCATCCTAAAGCCTTAAAGATCTTTTTCCGAGGCAACATCCGAATGGGTCATTTTAGATCTTTTGGGACTAGAGGACGACAACTAACATTTCCTATACTTCATGACCGTTTACCGAAGGCAACTGGAGTGGAGTAAACCCTAGGAGTGAGCATGTGCAAGTGTGTTTTTTTTCCAGTTTATTTATCTTTGCACATTTAGGGTTTTCTACTATATTAATTGCAATTTATCTTTCCATACAATCCTATTAACATACATCTAACAACTTAAATAGTTTGCGAAAATTAAAATGCGAGAAATTAAAGTCCTAGCTATTAAAAGGCTTTCGCAGATACATAATTATTTTGTATGTAAATAAAGATGCAGAAATTTAAAACCTTAATTACTATTACAAACTCAGAGCAGTAACAATAATAGAAAAATTGAAAAGTAAAGGCGCACGCGCGAATTAAAAGCGAGAAATAATTGGAAAACCTAAAAATCTAATTGAGAAAATATTTAGGTTTTTTTTTTGAGAAAAATTAGGTTATGTACAACATTAAATCCTAATTCTAGTTGATTTTAATTATATAAAAAAGAATAAAATTGCCTTAATTTAATTAAACTAATTAATTAATAAAAATATTTATAAAAAAAAATGATTTTTGATTTTTTTAATGATTTTTTGATTAAATAAAAAAAACATGATTTTTGGTGTTATTTGAAAAAGAGAAATAATTAATAAATGAATAAAAGAATTAAAATAGAAAAGAAAATAATTGGGCCTGTTTGATGAGCAATTAGGGGGAGTGCATGCCAAATTCTCGTTAGGCCCAAAGATGGCCCAGGGTTTGGCGTTTAGTCCAGTGCTTCTCTCCTCTGATGGTTCATGGTAGTCCCTCAATATTGGAGCATGAGATCTGTATGATGATGGATCTCGGGGAAGAGATCTGGGGCGCACGGTGGATCTGTAAGGAATTATTTAGAAAATAAGAAAGTGTTTGGACCTGGGATCGAACCCAGGTCCTTTGCTTCACATGCCTATATTCCTTGCCATCTGCGCTGCATTGTTTAATTGTTAATATAATAAGATAAATACAATATAAGGAAAGCCATGTAGTTTCCTAAAAAAAAACGCGCGAATTTCAAATGGACCAGTGGTTAATTGCCACACCTTCATCTTCTTCCCAGAAGTGTCATTTTAGATACCAGACTTATACCTACGGACATTTTCCATAGCTATAAACCTGCAAGCTTCAAAAATTCATAAGACGCATGATAAATTAATTCTAGCTATACCAATCAACTCGTCTTGATCTCACGAGTATCATGGCACTATTTTCTTGGTCCAATTTAACCTGTACAGAGAAACCCTAAAACGGCCCCCTAAACTCTAGCAATGGCAATTAGCGAAACAGTCATTAAAACACAAAATTAATTGAACCAAAACATTCCAAATGATGACATAATGCTATGCTTAAAAGTGGTTAATCATGCGTAAATTGTAAGATCAAAGTCAAGCTTGTATGTGCAAACTGTGGGTTTACCAGGAGCAATTCTGGGCTTGGGAAGGCTTGCAAACGATTGTATTAGCTTCAGGAGATGTCCAGGAAGCGATTAGAAGCTTTGATTGGCCTTGAATCGTCCCCTAGGTTAGAAATCAGATCCACACTTTCTGTCCAATTTTTTAGTTTTCTTGGCTAGCTTGCACGACTTCAACCCTTGTTCTTTTGCCTTGGTTGTGTTGTGTATATGTAATAGAGTGTATTAAGTCAACAAAAACAACTTGAATCTTGAAATTTAAGGAGAAAATATATTGATTGTTAAATACATTATTAGTTTCCAAAATAAACCAAATCATTCCATTCTTGCTTCAATTATCCTTGATACCACTTGATCTGATTATGCCAGCTTGATTAGATTTGATTCTAACAAAAATCAGATCAAAAAATCAATCTTTTATATTTTTTGCCATTTATTTTATTTTATTTGACTTTTAAATAATAAAAATCAAAATAAAATAAATAAATAGAGCAAAAAATATATGGATGTTGACTTGGGTCGTGGACCAGGTCTTCAACAAGATACAATCATGAAAAGCTAGGCTCATTTGACAAAAAATGCACTTTTGAGCACATTTGACTTTTGGCAATTTTCCAAAAATGGCCAACTTTGACAATGCATATCTCTTCCACTTTTAACCCTAGGGAGGTGTTCTTGGACTTTTTAGAAATATTAGGATGTCCCCTAAACAACCATTTTAGTTTCATCTCAATTGGGTCTTCCATGTTCTTGTAAGAAGCTTTGACCCAAAAGGTGTTTTTGTTGACTTTTCAAAAGGACCTATAATGTAGAAATTCATATCTTTTCCTGAGTGCATTTTTTGAACTTGAGGGCTGAAGATGAGTTGTAGGGAATTGGATTCTCTTCAAAATGAGCCTTGGATAGGAAATTTATGATGAAGTATGAGAAAGTTATGCTTGGTCAAAGTTTGCTTGACTTCTCTTGAGAAACCCTAATTTAGCAACTTTTGAGTTTTGATGAATTAGGAGCATTGCTTAGGGAATCATGATCAACCCTTGATAAAATGATGGATATCACTTTAAAATGTTGATGTTGACTAAAAATCTTGAAGTTTGACTGTATGTGGGCCACAATTGACTCTTGACCTAATATAGTTGATTTTCAAGCATCTGAGTAGTTGACTGAGCAAACTTCTTGTGCAAGGCGTGAAACTTGACATAGATGGTCTTGAGAACATATTAGGACTATGGAGAGCATATGAGGCCTTTGGAGCTCACCCATCTTCATGAAAATGGAAACCCTAGTTGGAGGTTCATTTCTTTAGGAGAGAGTTTGTCTGGTCAACTCTTGGGTATCCTTGAGCAAGTTGAGGATCTCCATGAGCATATGTTGAGTAAAATGGGAGGGAAAATTTTGGGTTACAACATTAACCATACAGTTGCTTTCAAGAATTGTGACCTATATTGATTTGTACAAGTCTAGTTTCAGAGCAACTTCTCACTAATCCGTTCAGGTAGATTTCTTGGTCAAATTGATTCAAATGAAAGACTAATCCACTCCTTGTGTTCTTCTAATTCTCGTGCTCTTTATAGTTTGCAATTTCATTGAGAATTGAGTGAGATATCCCAGATTTTCGTGCTCGCTATTTTTTCTGGTTTTTTTCATACACAACCTTGCATAATTTATATAAATTTGGCGCGATGGTACCATTAGAATCGTCTTGAAGAGACGAATCTAATGGTACCGGTGTGGTTTGCTAATTTTATAGTATGAAAGATTCAATTTGGGGATGGCTGGAGGTTGAAGACGATGACATGTCCGTCTTCAACCAATGATATGAGGCCACATTATTTTTTTGAAATGGATACAATATGCTTGCTTTACCATGCTTGTGTCTCAGGAGCCCTTGGATCTGATTACTTTTATGAGTCTGACTCCATCCAACACGCCACATTTTAAGTGGTTTTATTTTAATAGTGTTGGATCCGGTGTGATATTTCGTAATGACCATGATATGCACATCATGCCAGATCCATTGGATTTGATTACTAACACGTTTTGACTCTCATCCAATGGTCCATATATTTTTTACTTTATCTTTCTTTTTCTGATTTTTATATTTAATTATTTTAAATTTCAAAAAATCATAGAAAATTCATTTTTAGTAAAAAAAAATCTGAAAAAATTAGGAAAAATATTTTTGATTTTTCTTTTTCTGATTTTTATTTTTTCACAATTTTATTTTGTGTTTTGATATTTTTTATAAATTTTCACTTTATTTGAATTGTTTTAAATGTTTAAAAATACTTTCATGCATTTTTAAATTCTGAAAAAAATATGGAATGATCCAATGATATTGTGACAAATATTGGTGACCCCATTTATTTTTTATTTCTGACTTTGCTATTTTTTTTTAATCATTTTTGGTTTATTTTACTCATTTCTTCTAATTTTAAAAATAGTTTCCGACTTTAAAAAATTACCACAAATTTTATAAAATTATTTTAGTTCATTTCTGATTTTTCTATGGTCTTACTTTTTATTTCTAGTTAAATTTGAACATGGTTGATATTTTTCTCTTTTATTTATATTTTAAAATATTTAAAAAAAAACCTTTTTAATGTATATATTAAGTGCAATATTATTTTGTGATGATTTTATGGATAATCTTGGGTTGAATTTTTTATCATAAGCTTTATTAACATCATTGGATCCATGGTGTTGAGTCTAACTCCACAAAAATAGATGAATGATTTTAATAATAGTTTGATTAAATTTTAATTCAAATATGATTTGTATATTCTTCCTCACCCCTTTTCATCTTATCCCTTTCTCTTTTTTTGATTGTGCTACATGTTAAGAAATTATGATCTCTATATCGTTTATCCAAACATGAAGTACATAGATTGCTATTGATCGACCTCAAAATAGGTGCGGCTTCTACATAAGTTCACTTACGATTGCTTAACATAACACTAAATTTTGTCGCGATTCGAATAAATAATTATTTGTGGCCCAAACTTATGTTTGCAAGCCCAAGTATGTTAATTTGATCTCTTTGATCCAATAACCTTGAGATTCATTGTGTGGAGGCTTTGGTTCTACCAATCCTCTAATGGATCTACAACACTTTTGGTCAACGCGGATGACTTAAACATCGTTGATCATTAAATGGTACTTTTGAGGATTCCAAATGGATGATATACTTGACAAAAAGCAAATGCAACTTGTTGTATGGAGGATTTGGTTCTACCAATCCTCTAATGAGTTCCAAATGCAAGTTTCAAGATGGTCATCCAACTAACCACTAATTCTTAAATTGTTTTTACTTTATGCCCTTTTTTTTATGCTTTATGTACCATTTACTTTAAGCATTACATTTCATGTCATTTTTATTTTTATCACTTGAGCCTTTTCTTTTCTCTCCTAAGACACCTAATAATCAACATGAACCATAAAAACCTTTAAAATACTTGGACTATTTGGTTACTATCCTTGGCATTATGGAGTATTGGACTTCTTGGACTTAGGATCAGAAACCTTGGCCTATGTTGGAGACTTTGTGACCTTAATTGATATTTTGTCTGGAGTTCTTAAGGTTTACCTCAAGACATTGGGTTGTTTGTTTGTTTTGTATGTAGGTTATTATGATTACACTCTTTGTTTGTAATCTGAAATTCACCCGTATACAACCGTTACTCTGCCCAATTCTTATGAAGACTTAATATACTTGAAGTTTGGTTCTCTCAAGAGGTCTAGTATCTTTGCTTGTTTGGTTTCTATCCAAAGAATGGTAATTTTATCTTGACTCAGAATGTCAAGTATTGGCTTCTTGTTTGTTAGATGGTTCTTATCCCTATCTTTTACCTTATGCTTTAGGATAATCTCTTCTTTTCCTCCCATCTTCTTTAATTTCAAAAATCTTCTCCCTCATTTTGAAAATTCTTCTTATTTTTAAACATGAACCATTTTCATAATAAACTTGGACTTAGGTCCATGCATTTTCAAAACATTTTCCTAAATAAACTCTAATTAACTTAATAATACCTTGAAGTTTTTTTGTGAGAAGACTAAAAGTCAATCAATCTCATTACAAACCATTTTGCCACTTTGGCTTTTTACTTTAAAACCTTTCTCAAAAGATTGAACTCTTGTCAATCCTTTTAGTGATACAAACAATTTTACTTCTACAATATATAGTGAAGTGAGATATTTTCCACTTGGGTGTTGAGTGAGGCATTGTCGATTTTAAAATCCAAGCCATACCCTCCAGTTTGAGATGATGCAAATTCTCCTTTCTCATGATTGTGGGTAGTAAGTATGTTTTCCACACGAATAATGACGATGACGTCTTATCTCATAAAATTAACCAACACATTTGTGTTTCAAATTTTTAAAAGAGGAACTATGTGTACCCTGATACCCTATTGCATAAAAGGTGGTACATAGGCACTAAAGGTTCGCAACCGCGGCGGGTGCAAAAACAATAAAAATATATTTCTTTTCTCACCTTCACCATCCATTTTTATACAACATTTTATAGCCAAAATATACAGATTTTACAAAGAGGTTCCTGCAGAGTACCGTAGATGTTTAGGGTGCTAATACCTCCCCTTTGCATAACCAACCCCCTTACCTTGAATCTTTCCCCTCTTTTTGGGTTATTCGCTTTTTTCCCATTCCTTTGGAAACAATAAAGCGCCATGGTGATTTTTATTTTGATCTGTATAAGTCTAGCCAATCCAATGGCTTAGTCTTAAACATTTCTACCACTACAGATTTGCATTTGTTTTGAATAATAGCTAGTGGAAGGTTTTTAGACCATGGTCTAGTAACTTCTGAAGGTTGGTGCTCTTTCCAGGGAGCATTGTCCAGCAAAAGAATAAATTTCCTTTCCCAGTGACTCAGAACTTGATCCTTGAAAACTTTCAGCTGATCACAAAAGTTCTGTTGGGCCAATTCATAGCTTAATTCCTTGAGTTTCTGGGATTCTGAGTTGAACCATCTTCTGAACCGGTTCTAGTAAGAATCAGAAGCAGCAGGATTTGGATTTTCTAATCTTGCTTGCTTCAAATTGTTAACCTATTCAATTATTTTTGTTTCAAACATCGATAAATATCTACCAACATCTGCTTTTGTGATATTTTATTTTGATTTGGGAATGGTAATTTTGTGAGAGGTTGAGGCAAGGTGATCCAACGTTTTTAATTCTATTACTGTTTTAAGGTGATCTTCTAGAGGATTAATAGGAGAGGGAGTAAGAGAATCAGAAATGATGATTGGTGATGGAGGTGTGTTTGGTGGAGTGGAATGGTAAGGTGATGGAATTTCTGGAATGTCTTGGATGGAGAGAGGTTTTCAAACCATGAGAGGTTCTGTTATTCCAGGAATTTGTGTGGTGGTATCAGAGTCTGTGTATGAATTTTCAGGTTGGGAAGCGGTAGCGTTTGGAAACTCAGGGTGAGTGGTTTGGAAGCTTGGATTTTCTGTTTGAGGAGTTTGAAAATATGGATCAAATTGATCAATATCAGAAAGAACTCTAGCAAATTCTGGTTGATTTTGTTCAAGATGTGGATTGGGAGAGTGAGGTTCGTTTAGTATGTTTTCTAGAGTTACTGAGGGGGGAAACTCTATATAAAAATCTTCAAATGTTTGAGGAGAGGGATCTTCTATTGGTTTTGGAGAGGAGGGTGTTTCAGATGTTGGAAAAACTATTGATTCTACAACAGAAATAAAAGAAGAGTTACCTTTCTTTTTAGCAGCTTCTGGAGTCTTCTGAGAAGATCCTTCTCCTGCAGCTTTTCTTTTTCTGGACTTCTTTAGGAAAACATCTGGAGCTTGCTAATGCAGATCATGAATGTTTAGCTCTGGAGCAGTTCCATCCTTCTTGCGTGCTTCTAAATATCTGACAACTATTTCTGGTGAAGCATCAATTTCAGAAAATATAGGAAAATCTTTCAGAGGGATTCTCCTTGATGTGATGACTTCCTTTGTAGAAATGGTTGGATCCTTCTTAATGTTGTCAATGATATTCATCTTTTTCAAGTTCTTGGCATTAAGGGGTTTTCCAGCACATGCCTCCAGCGTGCTTATCTGCTGAGCTTCAGTCAGATGCTCTATTAACCTATTCTCAATCAGAATATTTGAAATTAACCTGCCCAAAGGTATCCAATTCCTCTTGGTTCTTTCATCTTCTCTTGTTTACTTCACACTTTTTCTCAGATGATTGAAAAGCAAGCGAGGAAGGTTTATTTTTTTCTTCTTCCCAATGAAGTATAACAGAAACTGTTGATCAATATTTATGTAGTAAGGAGAGCTTGTTGGCTTCCTGTGGTTGATATAGCCCAGAATGATCTTTGCCCAGATTCTGAAGTAGTCCTTCAGATCTTTAATCTTGTTGGATGGCTTCCCAGAAGTGAAGATTACTCTTGATATGGTTGTTAGGTCAGAACATTTCTCAGCCATGTCGCTGCAACGGATTCCACCGCCATTATAACCAATCAACTTTGCAATCAAATCTTCAGTGATTGCAATTTTGTTCCCTGTTACATAAGACGTTACTTGGTGATTAGAGGAGGTTGCATGAATCCAGAATTCCTTTACCAAAATTGGGAACACTGGACCTAGAAGAGGATCGAAATACCTATTCCAACCTTGAATAGCTACATCTGCAGTAAGATCAAACCCATTCTCCTTCATGCTTTCAAAGTCAATGATAAGCTCGCAGAGAACCTCAAGAGAATCAATCGGAGTAAGTAAGGTTCTTGACGGTTCTTCGTATTGTTCTGCAGTTTATGAAGATGAACCAGGAGCACATAGAATATTTTTAGCGCTTGAAGATAAAGCCATTGTTCACACTGACTGTTTAAGATTTCTGAGAAAAAGGGTTTTTACAAACGAAAGCTAGAGAGGAAATAAAAGCGAGAAGAAGTGAGAGTGAGGGTGAATGTGTATTTATAATCAATTTGAAAACTTAATCAACAAGAAAGAGAAAAATATTAATGATTACACAGCAATTATGAATCCTGAAAATAGGGGATGGCGTGGAGATATAAAACAGTTACCAATGACATGCGTCTCAATGCACCCAATCAAAGCTTTAGACCCTTCAGAATTTGAATGCATGTTCAGCCTTAGAAAGGCGCTTGTGAGAGGATGACAGATGTTGATAATGTGAACTGCACACTTCTATCTTTGAAATGAACCGTTCAGATCTTCTTAGATATATTCTGATGTAATTGTCCTTCTAACTTCTGAAAAATTGTTGATCAGATGTTCACAGAGAAAACATAAAATTATGAGGGTTAATGAATATATAAATAAAACTCTTATTTTGGACATAATTTCATGATGAGATGTTTCAGAATGAAATTAAACCTATCTTCAGAAAGTGGTTTAGTAAAGACATCAGCCCATTGATGGTCTGTGTTAATAAATTTTAAGGAAAGGATTTCTTTCTGAATATAGTCCCTAATAAACTGATGTTTTATTTCTATATGCTTAGCCCAAGAATGAAAAATAGGATTCGTAGATAAACATATTGAAGAAGTGTTATCATAGAATATAGGAATATTACTCTCAAATATGTTGAAGTCTTCAAGCTGACTCTTTATCCAGAGCATTTGTATGTTGCATCCAGCAACTGCTATGTATTCAGCTTCAGCTGTTGGCAAAGCAATTGTGGATTGCCTCTTGTTGGTCCATGAGATCAAATTTTCTCCCAGAAACGGGCAGCTTCCAGAGGTGCTTTTTATTTCTACTATGTCTCTAGCAAAGTCAGCATCACAGTACCCTACTAAATTGTATTCACTGGTTTTTCTATAAAACAGACCAATATTAGTAGTACCTTTTAGATACTTGAAAATTTTCTTAACAGCTGTTAAGTGAGATTCTCTAGGATCTGATTGGAATGTGGCACATAAGCATACATTGTATAGAATGTCATGTCTTGAAGTTGTAAGATATAAGAGAGAACCAATCGTACCTTTGTAGATCTTTTGTTCTACCTTTTTACTTACCTCTTCCTTTTTCAGAATGCATGTGGGATGCATTGGAGTCTTAGATGGCTTACACTCTAATAATTCAAATTTCTTCAGAAGTTCTTTGACGTGTTTGCTCTAGTGTATGTAGGTTCCTTCTGGAGTTTGATTGATCTGAATGCCCAGAAAGAATTTGAGTTCTGCCATCAAGCTCATTTCAAGCTCTCCTGCATAGACTTAGCAAATTCTCTTCCTAGAGAAGCTTTAGTAGATCCAAAAATTATATCATCTACATAAATTTGACAAACTAAAATGTCATTCTTAAATGACTTACAGAATAAGGTTGTGTCCACTTTCCCTCTGGTGAATTCCTTTTCTAACAGAAAGCTACTTAGTCTTTCATACCAAGCTCTGGGAGCTTGTTTCAGACCATATCGTGACTTCTTTAGTTTGAAAACATATTCTGGATGTTTGTAATTTTCAAACCCAGGGGGTTGGTGCATATAAACTTCTTCATCAATGTATCCATTTAAGGATTCACTTTTGACATCCATCTGATAGAGACTGTTGCCATTATTTACAATGAAAGAAATTAAGAGTCTGATAGATTCTAACCTGGAGACTTGAGCAAAGGTTTCTGTATAGTCTATCCCCTCTTGCTAACTATAACCTTGTGCAACCAGTCGTGCCTTATTTCTGATGACTTCTCCTTGTTCATTCAGTTTGTTTTTGAATACCCATTTTGTTCCAATGACGTTGAACCCTTTTGGTTTGGGAACCAGATCTCATACGTCATTTCTAGTGAATTGATTTAATTCCTCCTGCATAGCCAGTATCCAGTCGTTGTCCAGAAAAGCTTCATCAATGGTAGTTGGCTCAATCAGAGATACCAATCCCATGAGAGATTCTTCAGAATTTCTAAATGTGAATCTTGTTCTGATTGGATCTTCCTTCTTTCCTAGAATTTTGTCTTCAGGATGAGCTAGGCTGCTTCTGGATAGTCTTTTCTGGAGAGGTTCTTCAGATGTTGTTATAGTGTTTGTGAAATTTCCTTATGATGTTTTTTGTGAGTATTTGTTGGGAACTTCTGATGTATTGCCTTCAGTACCTGTGAACTGAACTTCTATATCTGCAAGAGATTCATTTTGCTTTGACTTTTGAGAGCCAAACTTGTCATCAAATCTAACATTGATTGCCTCTTCTACAATCTGTGTTTTTGTGTTGTATACTCTATAGCCTCTTCAGATTAGGAAGTCCTCTGACCAGATTGAGTTTGTTAATCTAAAATATTCTTCTCATACTAACATGCCCCAATCTTCTGTGCCAGACACATTGCTCATTGTTAATAGACAGTAGGCATTTTACATTCTGACTTTTTAGTTCAAAAAGTTTTATTTTGTAAATGTTGTTCTTTCTCTTTCCATTAAAAAGGATAGATACATCTTTCTGACTAAAAACTTTACATGAATTTTGATTAAATATTATATCATAACTGTTATCACTTAATTTACGTATGGATAACAAGTTATGTATAAATCCATCTACTAATAGAACATTATTCATATAAGGGAGGTTATTATTTTCGACAGTTCTCGAGCCAATGATCTTCCCTTTCTGATTGCCTCCAAAACCTACGTAGCCTCCAGATTTAAGTTCTGGGCTTAGGAACATATGCTTTCTTCCTGTCATGTGTCGAGAGCATCCAGAGTCCAGGTACCATGATTGGTGTTTTAGTCTTGCTGTCAAAGATATCTGCTACATATACATTTTTATCCTTAGGTAACCATATCTTTTTGGGTCCTTGTTTATTAGTGTTACCAAAATTCTGTTTAAATTTTGGTTTAGCAGAGAAATCATTACTGGTATATTTTAAGTCATGTGTGTGCCCATAGGTAAAGTGAGATTTTAATGGAGCGTGTTTAATAACAAAGTCATTGACTTTCTTAGTTTGGGATATTTACCTTTGTATCCTATACCTTTTCTGCCATTTCTGCTAACTCCGTAGATCATTGAAGCCATCTTACTTCTATCTATGTTTTTAGCAAGGAACTTATGAAAGCTATGATCATATTCCTTTATGATCTTATCAGAGTTACTGGGAACCTCTGAGATAGTTTCCTTCTGAGTGTTTTGTAAATCATTTTCAAGTTTTGAAATTTTTTCTTTTAGCTTAGAATTTCTAATCTCAGATTCTCAGTTTCTTCAGAGTCAGAAACTAGATCCTTTTTTAGGTTCTTGAATTTGACTCGAAGCTGCTGATATCTTTTAAGAATTTCACTCAGACTTTCTCCTAATTTAGCTTTAGTAAAGTTTATAGTAGAGTCAGGAAATACATCTTCAGTGTCTGATTCTGATTCTGACCCAGATGATTTAGTATCTTCTGTCACGTTGGCCATACGAGCAATGTTGGCTCTTTCATCTTCTGATTTTATGTCTGCGTCAAAAGTATCTGAGTCATCACATGTTTCCATGAGACTTTTCTTCTTCTCCTTGAAGAACTTATTTTTGGGGTTCTCCTTCTGACGCCTTGGACAATCACTTTTGTAGTGCCCTTGTTCATTGCACTCGTAGCAGACAATGTCCCTGTTGTTTGACTTTTTGTATCCAGAAGATGATTCAGATTTTATGTGTCCAGAAGATGATTCAGACTTTCAATATCCAGAAGATGATTCATTCTGATTCCTTGTTCTTCTGGAATTTTTGAACTTCTTTTGCCTCTGCTTCCATAGTTCATTGACTCTTCTAGGGAGAAGAGACAATTCGTATTCTTCTGATGAGGATCCACCAGAGGTTTCTTCCATGGCCTGCAAAACTTTAGAATCATATTTTTTTTAGATTTAAGAGCTAAAGGCTTACCTTGCTTCTAGGGCTCATCATCTTCTAACTCTATCTCATGACTTCTGAGCGAGCTGACAAGTTCTTTCAGAGATATCTTGTTAAGGTCTTTTTCCAGTTTGAGAGCAGTAACCATGGGACTCCATTGCTTTGGTAGACTTCTGATGATCTTCTTTACATGATCAGCAGTTGAATACCCTTTGTCCATAACTTTCAGCCCAACAACCAGAATTTAGAATCTTGAAAATATTGCTTAAATGGTTTCACTTTCTTCCATCTTAAAAGCTTCATATTTCTGAATGATTGCAAGGGCTTTGGTTTCTTTTACTTGCATGTTGCCTTCATGCGTCATTCTCAGAGAATCAAACATGTTCTTAGCTGTCTCTCTGTTTGTGATCTTCTCATACTCTGAATATGAGATAGAACTCAAGAGAATAGTTATGGCCTTGTGAATATTTCTGAAGTCACGCTTTTGATGATCAGACATTCTTTTTCTATCAATCTTCTAACCACTTTCATCCACAGGATGCATGTACCCATCAATTACCATATCCCAAAGATCAGCATCATGAGCCAGAAAGAAGCTTTCAATTTTGTCTTTCTAATAATCAAAGTTCTTTCCATCAAAGATTGGAGGTTCACCGCTGATTCTGTCTTTCTCATCATGGTATCATTGCTGATGTTCTGACTTGGTCCCACCATAGTATTTTTCTTAGCTTGGATCTTTTACTGACACAGTTAAGTGCTTGAACCCAGAACCATACGCTCTGATGCCAATTGAAGAATTGAAAAACACAAGAAGGGGGATTGACTTGGAATCTTAAAAATCAATGGATATAACACGATGATTTTTATCTTGGTTCATTTGAACTCAAACTACTCCAGTCCACCCGCCAAGGTGATTTCGCCTCTCTCCAATGAGGTCTTAATTCACTAATCAATCTTGATTATACAACTACTTAGACTACTGCCAAAGTCTTCTTGAGTATAACAACAATCAAGTTTTTCTCAAAGAATTGCACTAAACAAAATATGAATAAAGCAGTGTACAATATGTTTTTCCTTACAAAAACAGTATCACATACTTGTGATGTATTACACAGTTTAAAGAGTAGTATGAATGGGGAGTAGAAAGGATAACAGCGTTGAAGTATTGTAAATTGTCGTGTGTAAATCGTAAATGATTTATCCTTATCCCTTATTTAAATAGGCGCAGCAATCTTGAGTATTTGGAAACTTGATAAATGACAATTAATGCGCTTTCCTCAAATAAATAATCCTTGTCTGTTTGTAGTCGTTGCATTTAATATAGCTTTGATGAATTGTAACGCTTCAGAACATTAAGGAATATGTTTGCTTCTTGCTTCATAACTCTGGAAAGTCAGAATCATAAGGTCCTGTTTGCAGCATTAGACTTTCTTTCAGAGTTAAAACGCCTTTCTCTTAGCGCAATTTATGATCTTCATTCATCACAACTTTCTGAGAATAGTCTACGTTTACAGCAAGAACATCCTTGTATCTTATCTTCTGATCTACTTCCATCAGAACTTCTCTATAAAACAGAATATAATTTTAGAGCGCATAATTGTTCTTTGTGTTTGTTATCATCAAAACTCTTACGAGGGTTGTAGAATCAAACTATGTTCTAACAGTTTATATTAACATAAATTATTTACATAATTTCTTTTCTTTTACAAAGTGTTGTATGTTATTAATAAGTGGTAAATTAACCACCAACGAGTGTACAACTAGGAGAAGAAATAGTGAAATGGCTAATCAGCCAAATAATGGAGAAATACCTCCATCAATTATTGCGGAAACAGCGGTTATACCAACTGTTAGTGAAACTATCCCATTAACCATTGGTTCGACACCAACGTTGACAGTAACACAAACGGGACCAATACTTTCGTATGTAGGTCCCAGAGGTCCATTAGGAACACCCCCACCAAGGGTATATCCAGGATCTCGACCCTATGTTCCCCCAGGATTTTCGACAGCCTGGATGGGTCGAGACCAGCCTTATGGCATGCCAACTACTGAAATGACTAGTCTTATGAACGTTGCGTCCATATTTTCAGAACCTTTGGTGAGTGCGTCTTCGCCATTACAGGGATCTGGAACCGGTATGGCGAATTTGGGTAGAAACCAACTCTTAGGAGGGGCATCCCATGCTATACCAAGCCTCACAAATGCTTCTACGTCAATTTTGAGGCAACAAATGGACGAAAGTAACCATGATATGGTACAAATGTTGGCACAAACTTTGAGTACAATGCTGAACCCTCTAATACAAAATACCACCCAGTCGAATCAGCAAATGAATACTCAAATGACACGCATGACTGAATATTTTGGGGTTCCTCAACCTATTCGACAACCCTAAAGAGCGACAATAAGAGGGAATCAGGGTATAGTCTTAGAGGAAGATGTGACCATTAACCAAAATCTAACGCCAGTTGGAATGAACCATAGAATGGAGATCGAACAACCTAGGGTCGAAATACATAGAGTTCCCCCACAGATCTCTAGAGATGTCGATCAAGGTGTAATTATGGTAAATAGAAACCAAAATGATGATGAAGTGATACAGTAGGTTCGACACCATAATTACGGAACAAATAATAATCTGACAGCCATGATCGAAAGAATCATGATACGTAATGGAATGAACATTGGCTTTCATAGGCCAAACTTTACATCCCCATTGTCAGAGTATATCTTGCAAACAGATTTACCCCCTAGGTGGAAAGTTCCAAAGTTCCCAAAATTTTTCGGGGATACAACAAAATCTACGGTCGAACATGTGGCGAGATATTTGATAGAAGCTGGGGAAATCTCAAATAACGAGAGCCTTAGGATTAAATACTTCCCAAGTTCCCTAACTAAAAATGCTTTTACTTGGTTTACCACCCTCCCAGCCAATTTGATGCACAATTAGAATCAATTGGAGAGATTGTTCCACGAACAATTTTACATGGGACAAACCAAAATAAGTCTGAAAGAACTGGCTAGTGTGAAAAGGAGATTCATTGAGCCAATAGATGAATATCGAAATAGATTTCAATTGCTCAAAGCCATATGCTTTACACAAGTGCTTGAGCATGATTTGATCGAAATGGCAGCAGGGGGGCTAGATTATTCTATTAGGAATAAATAAGATACCCAATACCTGAGGGATATGGCCCACTTGGCCGATAGAGTTCGACAGGTAGAACGTCTTAAAGCTGAAAAAGCTAAAGAAACTAAGACTCATCGAAGAGAAAGGGTAGCTTATGTCGAAATGGGTGATGAAGATCCAGAGACATCTAGTGATCCTATAGCTGTCGAAGAAAGAAAAATAGATTTATCAGAATTAAAGCAAGGGTTGTCGTACTCTTACAGATTGCTAATGCCCTCAAATGGGAAGAATCCTACTAAGTCTGAAAAGAACAGTGATAGATTCCCAAAGAAAAACATATAGTTTCTACGTTACAAAATGTGACGAGATATTTGTCTTGTTAGTTAAAGATGGCTAAATGATAGTGAGCCTAGGGGGAAAATTTCCTCCTTTAGAACAAAGAAAGAAAAGAGGTTTTTGTAAGTATCATAATTTTTTGGGCCATAAAACATCACAATGTTTTCTTTTCAGGGATCTCGTTCAAGGAGCGGTCAAAGAAGGCAGATTGAAGTTTGCTGACAAACCTCCGATGAAAATATATGCAAACCCATTGCAAGTTCATGCCCACTATGCTGAACCATCAGGCATCAACATGGTCGAAGTTTCAGAAGACTTCATCAATAAGCTTGTTTTTGGCAGTTTCATTGGGAACATCTCCAGAAATACTTTCGAAGGGGTGAGAAAGGCTACTGAAGGCCTAAACAAAGGAGCTACTGAAGGCTCAAACAAAGGGACTACTGCAGGTTCTTATTTGGCTATCGTCACGGGTTCGACAGAGGACCTAGAAGCCAATATGCAAAGGCTGAATCTCGCTGCCAAGAGCAACGTCGAAATCAACATGGCTGAAGTATCTGAGGCGAAGGCTTTAGAAGATGCCATCAGACAAGAGGAAGTCAATAAAATAACATTTCCTAAAGAGAATAAGAATCTTGCAGATTTTATATAATGATGACAGAAAAATAAGTTTGAAGTCATACTATGTCCAAGATGCAGCTCCATCTTCGACAAAAAGGCTGCAGAACACATATATGGTGTGAGGGAATCAAAGGAGAAATGGGGCACCAATGCCCAACCCAACATGGATCCTGGGGTCAGATATGATCCCAGAAGAGGGTATCAAAACCAATGAACCAGGCGAAGAGGCCATCAACTTTCAGGCCTCCAACAAATGTCCCTGTGGACACTTGGCTTAAAACAACAAGCAGGAAGAGGCCCAGTGAGGAGAAATGGTGAACACTCAATGTGTCAAGAGGATCATCCTTGGCCTATATGAAGGAATTAAAAACTACAACAACAAACAAAGTAGCTCATGTGTCGAGCAACTACAAGGGGAAAACCCCATGCCACGCTCCCAGTGGAGGAGATATCAAAGACGGCGAAAAGCCGAAAGAGAGGCTACAGAGGAGCCTCAACTAGAATCAAGCACCAATGTGCCACAAATAAAGGGAAAAGGCAAACAAAGAAAGCCTTTGGAAAGAAAACCAATTTCTAGAAGATTGGTGTGGCCAGAACAAGGTGAATCAAATGATGAAGGTAATTCTGAATCTGATGCTACTTTGGATATTATGGTGAATGTAGTGGCAGTACTACCCAGGGGATACGACCGCCAAGTCGAAGTCAAAGAGACTGACTGGGAGGTTGAACATGAGATGGACAAACATAGGCCAGTTTGTTATTACGTTATGAACAACGGTTGTGTTGAAGAGCAGAATGCTTTGTTCGAACGCCCCACTGAGGCGATGAAGAATCACCTCAAACCATTGTTCATCAGACAAAATTAGAGGAAGCAACCATAAACAAGGTTATGGTTGATTTAGGAGCCACATTCAACATAATCCCACAATGCATGCTAAGGAAGATGGGCAAAAGGGATGAAGACATCAAACCCCATAACATGGTTCTATCGAACTATGAAGGTGGAGTTGGGACCACCATGGGGGTAATACAGTTGGAACTCAAAGTGGGTTCCATAGTTTGACCAACGATGTTCATGGTCATCTCTGCAAAACCCAACTACAACATGCTCTTAGGTAGAGAGTGGATACATGGCATAGGATCAGTGCCATCATCAATGCACCAACGTGTTACCATTTGGCGCCCATATGGTATAGTGGAAAATATTGAAGCAGATCAAAGCTACTATATGGTCGAAGTTAATAATGTCGATAGAACAAACTTTGATAGAAATCTGGCTCACATAGAGCCATGCAATCCTCAAGACTTTGATTTTGCACCAACACCAAAGGCCTTTTGCTCCCTCTACCTATACTCTGACCATGGGTTCTAGTGGGATAGAGAAGATTTATCAAACATTGACTATGGAGGAGTTGATGACATACGGCCAACAGGTTAGGGAAGTGAATTCAGTGATGATGATTGAATCACAAGCTTTAAAAATATTTCGGCATATGTAGCCGAAAGTAGAATGATAGCAGCCTTAGAGTCTAAAGTCAAGTATATGGCTTTCGAAGCCAATGAGCAAGTGTTTCTTCTAAAAGGTCCTGGGAAAGACTTCAAACCAGAACCACCTGGCTTAAGAAGGGAGGAAGAAAGAAGCCAGAGGTTAGATGCCATCATTCATGATGAGCCTTTTGGTTTTGAAAAGGATCCGTTGGCAGGAAATGTTAAAATGCTAGCGCAAGATCCTTTGGAAGAAATAGACCTGGGAGAAGGTTTGGTGAAAATACCAACATACATCAGTGCGAAGATAGATCCAGAGCTCAGGGTCGAAATAATCCAATTGTTGAAAGAGTTTATATACTGCTTTGCATAGGATTATGATGAAATGCTTGGTCTCGATAGAGGATTGGTGGAGCTTCAACTGCCAATAAATCCTGGAAAAAAGCCTGTCAAGCAAACTGCAAGGCATTTTGCACCAGAGATCCCGTCGAAGATCAAGCCGAAAGTCAAAAGACTGCTGAAATGCAAGTTCATCCGAACGACCAGGTATGTCGAATGGATTGCAAATATAGTACTTGTTATAAAGAAAATGGTACCTTAATGATGTGCATTGATTTTAGAGATTTAAATGCTGCAACACCCAAAGATGAATATCCAATGCCTGTGACGGAAATGCTTATCGATTTTGCCGCTGGCTTTGAATACATGAGTATGCTTGATGGATACTCTGGGTATAATCAAGTTTTCATTGCTGAAGAGGATGTGTCAAAAACAACATTTTGATGCCCCGGAGCTTTAGGTACTTATGAATGGGTAGTGATGCCCTTTGGTCTAAAAAATGTAGGGGAAACATATCAAAGGGAAATAAATTCCATCTTCCATGATTTTATTCAAACTTTTATGCAGATTTATATTGACGATATTATTGTCAAATCTGTTCCAGGGAAGAATCACATAGACCACCTTCGACAGTCCTTCGAAAGGATGAGAAGCTATGGTATAAAGATGAATCCTCTAAAGTGCGCTTTCTGTGTCAAAGCAGGGGACTTCTTAGGCTTTGTGGTCCACTAGCAAAGAGCGAAAGCGCCAACTAGCAAGAAGGAGTTGCAATCTCTACTTGGCAAGATAAATTTCCTGCGGAGATTTATATCCAACTTAAGTGGAAAAACGCAAGCCTTCTCACCACTACTTCGACTCAACAAAGGAGGATCCTAGTGGGGGCAAGAACAACAAGAGGCCTTCGACAAGATCAAATGATACCTCACCAAGCCACCTATTCTAGTACCTCCTTGTAGAAATAGGAGTATGAGATTGTACATAGCTGCATCTGATAAAACCTTAGGAAGCATGTTAGCTCAAGAGGATGAAAATGGTGTCGAAAGACCTATCTATTACCTAAGTAGAGTTCTAAATGATGTAGAAACTAGATATAGCGAAGTTGAAAAACTATGTTTATGTCTTTACTTCTCATGTACAAAACTCAAGCAATATATTAAACCAGTTGATGTTTATGTTTCGTCTCATTTTGATGTTTTCAAATATATGTTGTCGAAACCCATTTTACACAGTAGAATAGGCAAATGGGCGCTTGCATTAACTGAGTATTCATTAATATTTATGCCACTCAAGGCTTTAAAAGGTCATGTGGTAGCAGACTTTATAGTTGACCACTCAATAAATGAAGTATCATTAAACTACTTGGAAATCGAACCCTGGAAGTTATACTTCGACGGTTCCACTCATAAAGATGGAACTGGAGTAGGAGTTCTAATTATTTCTCAAAATACAATTCCTACAACATTCAAGTACAAGATCGAAGGTTCTTGTTCAAACAATGAGGCTGAGTACGAAGCTCTAATTGTAGGCCTTGAAATCTTGTTGGAATTAGGGGCAACTCGAATCGAAATAATGGGAGACTCAGAGTTAGTCATAAGGCAAGTTACGAAAGAATACAAATGTATAAGAGAAAATCTTATCATGTATTTTTTAATAGCCAATCATTTGTTGAAAAACTTTGAAGTGATCAACATTCGACATATACCAAGATTGGAAAATCAAGTGGATAATGACTTGGCACAGATTGCATCTGGGTATAAAATTTAGAAAGAAAAATTACAACAAGCAACCAAAGTTAGAGGAAGAGTAGCATCAACCAAGTTGTCTCCAACATATTTGGAAACAACAAAACTGGGATACACTGACCATGAAAACTTTGAAATTTCGTTCATAGACAATCTAACAGAACAAGATTGGAAAAAGTCTATAGTAGATTATTTGAAAAATCCAATGGCTTCGACAGAATGAAAAACAAAGTATAGGGCACTAAGTTATATTCTAATGGGAAACGAGTTATTTAAAAAGATGCCTGAAGGAGTACTACTGAAATGCCTAAGTGAAACAGAGGCATACATAGCCCTTTCAACTACACATGTTAGGGCATGTGGGTCACATCAAGTAGGCCATAAAATGAAATGGTTGTTGTTTCGACAAGGATTATATTGGCCTACTATGCTGAAAGATTGCATGGAGTTTGCAAAAGGTTGCCAAGAATGTTAAATACATACAGGCATCCAACACGTACCTGCAAGCGAACTTCACTTAATTGTGAAACCTTGGCCTTTTAGGGGATAGGCTTTGGATATTATTGGGGAGATTCAACCAGCATCGTCTAAAAACCAGGAATATATATATTGGTGGGCATTGACTATTTCACTAAGTGAATTGAAGCGATTCCTTTAGTCAATGTAGACCAAGAGAATGTCATTGAATTTATTCAAAAGAACATTATATATAGGTTTGGAATCCCTGAGACAATAACAATCGACCAAGGATCAGTATTTACTGGTCGTAAAGTGAAAGAATTTGCAACAGAAATGGGATTCAAATTGTTAACATCTATGCCTTACTATGCGCAAGCTAATGGACAAGTTGAAGCGGAAAATAAGGTAGTAATTGGCTTGATAAAGAAGCATGTAGGAAAAAAGCAAAAGAATTTGCATAAAACGTTGGACCAAATCTTATTGGCATGTCGAAATTCTCCTAAGGAAGCTACCAGAACGACACCATTTCGATTAACCTATGGCCATGACACAGTTTTTCCAGTAGAAACTTGTTTGCAGCCAACAAGAATTAAGAAACATCAAGATATCCCTTCTAAAGCTTATTGGAATATGATGTTAGACTAATTGGTTGATTTGGAAGAAGAAAGACTGAGAGCTTTAGATCTCTTAATGATACGGAAGAAAATAGTGGAAAAATCTTACAATAAAAGAGTAAAACCCAAGACATTCTTGCCTGAGGATCTGGTATGGAAGGTAATTCTCTTAATGGATCGAAAGGATAGAAATATGGAAAAATGGTCTCCTAAATGGGAAGGAGCTTTTAAGATTATCCAAACATTGTCTGATGGTGCCTATGAGATCGAAGAGTTAAATGAAGATCAAAGGCTCTTGAGAGTAAATGGTAAATACTTGAAAAAATTTAGACCTGTACTTCAAGAGGTTAAAATAACCAATGTTTAATCTCAATCAAAGTAAAGAGCCAAAATGAAAAATGCATTAAGCAGCCAAAATGGCTATAAGTCATTACAAAAACATAATTATACAAATAAAAAGTCAAAATCAAAATGGGAGGTTGGCTTTGATTTTGAGATATTTGATCTTCTGCAGCTCCAAACGTCTTTCACACAAAGCCTTTGACTGATGAAGAGCTTCGATTTTAGCATCTAATGATGACTCTGAATACCAGTAGTGGTTGGTAGAAGGCGAAAAGAGCACGCTTGACTTTTGTGGCCAAAAAGAAGACAGGTGTCGAATGGGAATATCAAAGAATGACCATTTCTTCTGGCGTCGAAATTGACATTCTTGGGGGGAAATTTGTTAGCTCCTGAATTCGACACCTACACATGTTGGTCCTACTGGCCAAGAATAGGTTGAAGAAATCTAAATTTAAATACACTTCGACATAAGAGTTCGTGATGTTAGTTGTATCGAAGCTATACTAAGAAGAGAAGAAATAATTAGATAAATTTTCTAAGTTAAAAGGGGTGTTCGACCAAGAAGCCTTTGCCCTTCAACCAGGAAACTTCGTATCAGCAACAAGTGATTTTCAATCTGAAGAAAGGAGGGAAAAGCAGTTCACCTGGCAGCTGAAGAAAGCAACGTGGCATAAGGACAGATGTTGAAGTGCATGCAGAGGACACTTCTCCTCATCTTAGAGCGAGGCAACTCCTCGACGGTTACCTAGTTCTAGTATAAATTTAGGGATTTTATGTAGATTTCCATGTGTTCAACTAATTTTATAAGTCAGTAAATATTATTCAAGTACCCGCTGCGTGAGAAAGAATACTGAGAATGTACGTTTGAAACTCCACATTTTATAATCAATGTCTTTTGCATTCCTTTTTACATTCCTTACCATTCTTGCTTATAGCCTTTTATCTTACTTGCAAAGTTTATTTTTCCTTGCATTTTACTTGCACTTTTTACCAGATTTATACACTTAAACTTATCTCAAACCTCTACCTTTCTCAGTAGAATGTGTTCTTTATTAAAATTAGCATTTTTATCAAAACAACACAAATATTTAGCATATGTCCTAGGATCAAACTGATCGATCCTGCAAGTAACCAAAAATTACCCTTTTGGAAGATCAGCGGTTGTTTACCAATTTTCACAGTAAACAAGTTGTCACCAACACTATACTAATAAATAACTAATAGAGGATCACTTATCAGTGGAGGATCACTTGTCGATAAGACCCCAGAAGTAGCAAAAGCCTTGATTGAGAATATGTCACTTAACTCACAGTAGTTGACAACCAGAAACAATTTAATGTTAATGACAAGAGGAATGAATGAGATTCAAGCTTATTGTATTTCTAAAAAAATTAGAGGATAAACTTGACGATTTATTGATAAAATAGTTAACAGTAGAAAAATCTCAAACAACGTAAGTGTATGGTATTTTCACTTCTCTTAAGCACCCAACATATTCATGTCCTACGTTGCATGATTCCTTAAATGTTGATTTTCTTGAAGCATATGAAACAAGCATATATAATCCTCAACCCAACAACTATGATAGGTGCAATAACCCTAATTTTCCGCATAACAGATACCTCCCCAATTGGAGAAACCATACAAATCTGAGATATGGTAATTCTTCTACAATACAACAACCTAGGCAAAAAAAAAACAACCCACTAGTGCTAGATCTAAACTTTTACTAGAGGACATTGTTAAGCAAATGGTTATCCAAAATTTATGATTTCTACAAAGAACAGATTACAACATTCATAATTTAGAGACTAATATTGGACAACTAACAACTTCAATTAATAACATACAAGCTCAAGGATCAAACTAACTACTTAACCAAATAGAAGTGACTCTGAATGTTCTTAATATAAGTGTCATTGATTTGAGATCGGGAAAAATTGTTGAACCAACACTTGTAAAAATTTTAAAAAATTCATGAACCTGAACCCAAACCTGTTGATGTCAAATAGGAACAACCTATACCACTTTTCCCTTCTCAAAGATTAGTGAAAACTAAAAAAATGGATGACGAAAATAGAGACAGGGAAATATTAGATACATTAAAAAAGGTTGAAGTAAACATTTCACTCCTTAAAGCAATTAAGCATATTCTAAAAAATGCAAAATTTCTCCAAGACTTGTACACGTGTATGAGATGGCTGAAAGGAAATGAAATAGTCAACATGGGGCATAATGTTTCTGCCCACATTCATCCCATGTCCTAAATAATGAAAAGATCCAGGAAATTTTATAATTTTAGGTACCATAGGCGATAATAAATTTGAAAATGCAATGTTAGATCTATATGCTTCCATTAATATTATTCCCACATCTGTTTTTAACACTCTTGTTCTTGGTTCTTTACAGAATACAAGTGTTACCATTTAGCAAGCTAATATAAGCAGTGCTCGCCCAATTGGATTATTGAAAGACATACTTATCTGAGTTAATGAATTAATACTTCCTGCATATTTTTATAGTATAGACATTGAGGGAGAGACAAAGTCCAGTAGGGCGCCTATTATTTTAGGAAGATCATTCTTAAAACTATTAAAATATGAATTGATGTTAGCGTTAGAATTCTTTCTATGGAATTTGGTGATAGTATTGTAAAATTTAACATATTTGATGTTATGATAAAACACACAATTTAAGAGCATTTTGTTTTTCAAATTGAATTGCTTGTTGATTTGGTTTGATGAAACATGTCCTGATTCTCTTTCAGTTGATTTTCCTCCTTTGTCTTATTTTGATGATACTTATACTTGCGTTGTTTGTACTGATACTCAATTATGTTCAATTTGTACTGAAACTGAGGCTACTTTATAGGTTGATATTTCATCGAATATTTCTACTAAGTTGATGTTGCAGATGTAAATGTAGCTCTTTCTGCCAAAAAAATTGTCATCCATTGAGCAACCACCTTCTTTAGAGCTTAAGTCACTTCTTGCAAATTTAAAATATGCATTTTCAAAATTGGATGAAAAGTTTCCTGAAATTATTTTATCCAAACTTGAGGAAACATAACAATGTAATTGGATTGACACTTGCAGACATTCCTAGAATTTATCAAATAATGTGTATGTATCAGATACTATTTATGGTTGTGGTAAAATAATTTAGGAATCCCCAAAGGAGACTTAACCCCTTGATTTTTTATGTTATGCAGAAGGAGGTAACCAAACTCTTGCAAGCCGATATCATGTATCCCATCTTTGGTAATAATTGGGTAAGTCCTAAACAAGTGGAACCTAAGAAAGTTAGACTAACAATGGTTGAAAAATGAGAAAATTATATTATTCCCATTAGAGTGCAAAACATTTGGAGAGTATGGATCAACTACATTAGACTGAACTAGTCAACTAGGAATAATCACTTTCCTTTACCTTTCATTGATCAGATGTTAGAAAGATCGGTACGTAAGTCACATTGTTGTTTTTTAATGGTTTTTCAAGTTATTTCCCAATCTATATTCCACCATAAGACTAAGAGAATGCCACTTTCCAACTATGCATGATTAGTATTTTGTTGATATCATTGAATATTTTATTGAAGTGTTTATGAATGATTTCATTGTGTATGATTCCTCTTTTGATGTGTGCACTACTACAAAAAAGGGAAAAGACAATGCTTTTTTAGGCTTTTAACAGGGCTTTAAAGCGCTGCCTAAAGCAGCGCTGCTAAAAGAAAAGACATTGCTTTTTTTCAATGTAAAAGCGCTTTCTTATGCCCATTTTAGACAACGCTTTTTTATATACCCCTTTAACAGCGTTTTTGCTTTAGACAGCGCTTTGTTATTTTTTAAGTTAGGCTTTAGACAGCGCTATCCTTTAAAAGCGTTGTCTATTCCCCAACTTTAGACAGCGCTTTCACACTTTAGGCAGCACTTTTTTTGAGTTTTTACAACGCTTTTCTCCTAAAGTGCTATCTATTGTTCACGATTTTTTTAAATAAATTATCTATTTTGACTTACAAAAGCGCTGTCCAATATATATAATGCATTTTAATCAGAATTTTAACTATATTTGAACCAGGTTTTCACCATATTATACACCATATTTGGTAGCTTCATTCCAATAAAATATGCATATGTAAAAATTACACATATATATAAATTGATGATATATACAACAACAATTACAAAATTTATGATACAAGTTAAAATTATAAAAGTTAAAATGCCTAAAATTCAAAATTGATGTTACATCTGTACATCTTTCTATCTTCGAGAATTCTCATGAAACAACAACGACATGAATATCTTAGCTCTATCTTCTACACATGCACCTATAAACCTGGAAAAAAAACCAAATGATCGAAATTCATAACATGATAATATTAACGTTGCACTTTATTCGAATTTAATTTATACTCAAAACTCGAAAGTTCTCATCAAAGGAAATAAGAAAATATACCTTAGTTTATAAAATTCTCAACCCGATAATAAATTGACACCATTCCTCCATAAGTTCATCCAATTGATCTTTTGAGTAATGTGCACAATTGAATTCCTCAAAGTACTACATATATAATAATATAACACAGTATGTGATTTAGTTAAAACAATATGTCATTTTATGAGAAACAAAAAATATGAAAATAGTATGTAATTCCTAAGTTAGAAATCCATACCGTGGATGGAATCTTTAATCGATCTAAAAGAATAGTTTCTTTCATAAACCTCAATATAAAATAGCCGCAATTTATACCGTTACGCTGACAAGGACACTACACATGGAAAGAAAATACAAATATATATCAGGATATACCCCTTAAATTTTTTAATCAAGTATCATCACTAATGTAATCAAAACTGAATATCTCTTTGTGAAAATATACCTCCACTCGGATCCATGTAACGTTGTTGGCTCTAATTTTTGGCACTTGAATATCTCTTTGGGAGCGAAAAGCTAGTAGAACGCTATAATAAAATATAAACGAATCTTTAGAACAATCTCACATAGAAACATAAACATAAACACAAATCCAGATATGTTGACCATAAACATAATCATAAACATAAACTTGAATATCTCTTTGGGAGCGAAAAACTTACGTGTCAATCATCTGTTTCAAATCTGGATATGTTGACCAATCATTGTATAACAAATCTAGATAATACACAGTTTCTCTCATAGGATTAATCGCAACCAATAACCAGTGTCCACTGTAAGATTAAACAATGGCCAAAAATGGAAAATTATAATAGATCAAGTTAGGATGAAAATCTAACCGTTTCCAGTATTATATGGCAAAAAGAACAACTTCTCAGTATCTTTGTTGGCCACGAATAAACCTAGTACATATGCTATGACATCATCTGGTCTCGTTACAATTAACCCTAAATTGACAGTGTTGGGAGCTAAGAAGCCAAATCTTGCTTCTAATCCACACGGGCGCACAATGTTGTCATACATAAACCTTAAATTAAAACATCATTAACATTATACTATATTCATTGAAATGAGGGATTAAATTGTTCATCTAATTAAACAAAGTTGATCGGAGTATACTTAATGTGTATACCGATAACACCGAGGCCTAATTCCAAATGTCTAAAAACTTGCTCCATATCCTCTCTTCCAATTGCTTCAAGGTATTCAAAACCAAAGATGTCTGCACTCATAGGTATAAGGCGGGTACCACCATCCGGAATATCTATAATTCATAAATATGTCCGAAGGCACGACCTGAACTGAGCAGTAGTTTTTATGCTATCCACGGTCTTCTTAGCAACATTCTTTTTTTGTGTGGAAATATTGCTAATTTCAGGCTCCTTACCCCTACTGACTTGTGCAGTCTCTTTAGCATTAATCTAGTTATCATATAATTAGTTAGGGGAAGTATAAAATCACAAATTAGCATTTCTCATAGCATAAATGTCATATAATTGTGTTGTACCTCAATTGATGCAATTGACTCCGTCTCCCGCCTAATCCCCTTATTTTTTTGAATGGATTTTGTTGGAGTCTAACATTACCATGTAAACAAAATGTAAGTATAATTTCCTTAAAAAGTTTGAATAGTAAATGATTTTAAGCATACCTCATTATTTACGCAAACGAGGCTTGATGGCCATGCAACAAACCATCCTATTGCATCTGCCACCAATGTTACATCCGCCACATCGTCAGGTAGTGGTATCAACGCACCCCCCTCTAAAACAACATCGACCGATACTTTCAAAAATCCATCTGGGAGCGGTCTATGGTGAAGCATTTCTCCCGAAGTATTATACACTTTTCCCTTGCCAATCATCCGATAAGTCGGTGCGGACAAATAGAGTTGACACCGGGAAATGCCCTATAATTTAATAAATATGGTTATATAATTAATAAATATGGTTATATAATTAATAAATATGGTTTTATAATTTATAAAGATGGTATATAATTATCTCGGGAATATTGTCCAAAGTTACCATTGATACTACCTTTGTCACTAGTATCTTTAAAACATGTAGCTTGATCAATTTCCTTTTCCTTTCTCAGCTCATATACTTCTTGTTGTAACTTTTCCAACTTCTCCTGAAGTTCTTTATTGCTTGGAGCTTTTGTCTTTGATTTTTTTTCAAGGATGTTGGAATGATCCCAAATCCCTTACCCCTCACCCGACCAGAATACTCACGAATATATAATGCTCGTGAAAGTATTCTCCTGCAATCATTATCTTCATCTGGAGGTATAGACTGGGAAAGAGTCTCCTGAAATTCATATAAATCTTGTAATTAAAGAATGATATGTGTTGTACCCCAAAATTTGCCCTCCCATATTTCTCAAAACATTTCAAGAAAATTCACAAGTCCAACCCGGCGCGTTATATTCAGGTGTTCTTTCGCCAAGATATCTCTGATAACATATTCTCAAATTCAGGTTCGGCTCAAAAGTCAATTCTTTAAAGAAGGTATCCGAATGTGCGAGTTTTCTCGAAGAAATATGGTGGAAAAGTGTGCTGAAAGTGCAGTTTTTACGCGCTAAAAAATTCATAACTTGAAGATCGTGACTCGTTTTGAACCCGTTCCGGTGGCCAAAATTCTGTTTTGACATCATCTACGTTTTCATCTCTCACGGCTGGAGGCCAATTTCGATCAGAAGGTCTTCAAAAATGTGGATTTATCAAGTATTTTCATACAGAAAATTTGTGACAGAAGTTTATTTGCGTCATGTTCAGAAAATCATAACTTGGTCAATTTTCATCGTATCGAGCTGGTTCCGGCGCCAAAATTTCACAAATTGAGTTGACTACATTTTCACAGAAGGTATTGAGTTCAAACGGTATTCAAAAGGCCTTCGTTTTTTGCTCAGAGTGCGTGACACGCTGAAAATCCTGAATGCTGAATATTATTTCATCTGGGCCGAAACTTCGAAAATTCATAACTCGGTCAATTTTTATCGGATTGGGCTCATATTTTTACACAAGGTCCCTGACTCATAGATCTACAACTTTTCTTCAAAAGTCGAGACCGGATTATTCTCCGATCAATACCAGTTTTTTATTGAAGAACGTGTCAGAGTCGACACTGAAGCCCAAAATAAGTTTGTTTGAGCTGAAACTTCAAAAATTCATAACTAATTCACTGTTTATCCGATTGAGTCGATTTTCGGACAGGAGTTAGTTCTCGATGTCGGCTACATTTTGTTTTCACATTTCAACTTCAAAAATTGCACTTAAGTCCCTGCGATTTAGCCTTAAAAGTGACGAACTCAAGTGAACATTGGAGGCCCAATTGCACATTCAAAGCCCATTTTCTTTACCCTAATTTTCATTATATAATCACCTTCTTTTCACACAAACCAGAGAGGAGGAAAAGAGAGAAAAAACCTTGCCACAACACTGTTAGAATATCAAATTCTTTCAAGAACCCTAAAACCTTGAAATCCTTATTACAAAGCCATCTCAGTTACAAACCAACATCTTATTACTTCTTCAGTAAGGGTAAGGCTGGCTTGATCTTCATGATCCAAAGGGCATAAAAGCATTCATGTCACTACTTTTCCAGTAAGGGTAAGATTGATTTGATCTCCATGATCAAAAGGGTATAATCATTCATACATGCCATATTGTGCCTAAACATTAAATTTCTTCATATATTGGCTTTATTTGCATTTTATGATTTTATTTAATGTTTTCGTGTGATTCAACACTGCAGATTTAGACAGGATCCCATGCAGGTTCATTAAGGAACGTTGAGGCCAAAAGACAAAAGTCAAATGGCCAGAACAGAACATTTTACACATGACACCAATACGTGGCGAGACAGACATCCTGAGAAGATTAAGGAATGTTGAGGCCAGAACACAAATGGCCAAAAGCCAAAAGCCAAATGGCCAAAGTAGAACAACTTATGCATGAGACTCAATCCAATGGCCAAAGAATGCAGACCACGGTACTCAGGAGTCAATACTTCAAAAAAACCTCCCCTTGGGCCAGACACCCCCTATGGTTTGCTCAATTTTTAATTTTTATTTGTTTTTCCTTTTTATTCTTTTAATTGTTTTTTTTGTTTTCTTTTAATTCCATAAAATAATTTTCATAATAAATATAAAATACAGAAAAATCAAAAAAATGTTTATTTTATTAATATTAATTTTACTATTATTATTTTTGTAAATAAACTTTAAACAATTAATTAGATTAATTTAGGTTTCAAAACTTTAATATTTTTCTTAATAAATTAAATATGTAGAAATTAGGGTTTTTAACTTTTTCATCATTTTTTTTAATAAATAATTTTCTCATCATTATTATTATTATTAATTACTAATTTATTTTGTAAATAAACATGTACATAAATTCTTTAGTAAATTAAGTTAAACTTTAACATTTTTCTCAAATAATTAAAAATAACTTAGAATTAGGTTTTCTTTTAATTTTAATTTTAATTTTCTTATTTCATAAATACAAAAAAACCTAAAAAACACTTCTTTTATTTCAATAAATAATTAATTAATTTTTAATTTCAATTTAACTTCAAAAGGGTCCAACGCCCTCGTTTTCAATTTTAATTCCTATTCGCGCATTTTATTTATTTCTTTCTTTTAAATATTTATGTAATTCTCCCAAAGCCGTGTAATTTTTATTTTTCGCACTTTACTTTATTTCTTTTATTTTTTGTCAAATCGGGTCCTGGAAATTTTGGCGATATGGACCCGCGCCTTTGTAATAGTTTAGAATTTTACCTTTCCGCACTTTTTTAACTGTTAAATAAATGCATGCAAGAATGAATGATAAAATAAAAACAAACGCATAGATCACTTTGACAAAAGACAAAAATAAATGAAAACGACACACAAATCACACACCACCCCTAGGGTACGCCTCACTGTTGCCTTGCCTCGAAAGGTGATCGTCGAGTAGAGGATGTCTTAGTAAGTCCTCATGATCCGGGAACCTGGCATGAGGGTAGCTTCTAAGGTGTCTTCCCATTGCTCTGGTGATCACCATGTCCCGAACTTCGAATTGACCCGAACACCTCCAACGGTGGTGCTACCTACCTCTCAATGGTGGGATGGCACTACTTTAAAGGACATTTACACAGACGAATTCCTTAGGGTAGGTAGACGACTCGTGGATACTTGCTCTAATTCAAAACAAAACAAATCAAAAATACTTTTCACACCGACACCTTTTCAAAAAGCTTTCGAAAGCAAATTTTTCAAACACTCTTGAGGACCGATACAAGAGTCGAACTGAAATTTTCAAAGAAACTTTTTTTTAAACCCACAATTGAAAAGCAAACAAACCATTTTTGAAAACACAAATGAGCAAGTATCTAAGAGCCCATGGATAACCATGGATAGAAAGGGTGCTAACACCTTCCCTTTCTATAACCTACCTCCCGAACCGAGAGCAATCTCTTTAAGGAATTTTTCTGTGCTTTTGTCCTTTCCATTTGGAGAAAATAAAAGACGGTGGCGACTCTTGCTTCTGTGACATTTCGCGAACCAGCGTTAAACAGTCAGTTCCAGATCCACCGATCACAATATGTTAATAAAAGACTGATGTAATTAAATAAATAAAAGTATGATGTAATTAAATAAATAATGTTATACTTACACATCTCTCGAAAATTTGTTGAACTTTTTCTTCAATAGCTCCATCCTTACACACACAGGCTTCCTTCCACAAAATGTGTTCCGGAAGAGATGTTTCAGAAATATTCCCCTTTGTTAGCTACACATTAAGCCAAATAACATGATCAAATATAAGTGTGCATATATTATAGATACTTTGCAATTTATAGATACTTACAATAGATTTTTGTAAGCGTGCATATCCCATACGGCCTTTTTTGTATGGATATGCTGGACTTGATGCTCTTTGTTGATTTACAACACTTAAACTCTCAAATTTTTGGGTATTTCTTTTGGATTTAAAAGTTTCCCATTCTTCAGCTGTAATCATATCTGCATATTTCTTTGGAAGCTCTGCATCAACAAAAAGTTTATACGCATCCCTAAGAAACTTGTTTGACAAGAAAGCTCTAAACCCTCTATGTAGTTTCCCGGCCAATTTAAGGATATAATCTCTCCTGGTATCCTCAATGATGAACGACCTCTACGAAAATCATACACAAAGTGAGTTAGTATAAGTAATTTAGAGACATAATCGTCATTAAAAAAATTAACATCACATATGGTACCTGTATCTCACTCCATATTTTATCTTTAGCATTGTCTAACACTCTTGCTCTCCAATCTTCACATGAAATTAGAATTTCTCTCCTTACCACCGAACCGAGATAACTCGTCAACATTGAACCGTTAGGCTCAATTAGTTGGCCTTCTTGACTCCAACGCACATCATACTTTATGCCTTGGTCTCTATCCTGAATTATTCTCTTCATTATTTATATTCCTCGTCTATATTCCATTTCCGTTTTACTAACGCCCTTATCTTCCATCATGCACAGAATCATCACGTGGGTGATCGTCGTTAGTAGCCATCTAACCTATAATAAACATAAACATAAACCCAATATAAAATTCCATAGTCATTTAAATATATATATATATATATATATATATATATATATATATATATATATATAGTGACAATGCCAAAAATTAACATAAACATAAACTTAAACGTAAACACAAACATAAACATAAACATTTTAATATGCTACCTCTTTCACTAACATCTATTTCTTTTCTTGGTTAGAACATGAATTACTTGTTTCTTAACAATGCGGACGGATGGATTTATCCAAATTCCCTCATTATGATCATTTCTGATACATGATTCATCCGCTATAATATTATCATCTTGATCATTTATAATATATGACTCATTCTATCTAATACGTGACTCATTCTCATCATCAATATCACATTGGTCTACACCGTTATCATCAACCACTTTGTTAGATAAAAGCACTATAGACCATTTTGTACTCGCCGGGTCAGTGACATAGAACACTTGTTTAGCTTGAGAGGCTAGAATAAAAGACTCTTCTTTGTACCCCTCCCTATTAAGATCCACTTGCAAAAATCCTGACTTATCTATTCGTATGCCACCACTACATACCCACTTGCAACCAAAGATAGGAATCTGAAACTTCTCATAATCAAACACCCAAATATGCTCGATAAAATGTGTATCCATTAATTGCGTATGCACTATAGGAAAACACATGCAAACTTGGACCATATGCCAAACATCTCAACCTTTCTGTTATTGAAGTGAGATCTGAATGAAGCTTTGAAAAAATATGATCCTTAAACCATGGTATAAAACTTTGATTGTGCTCCCGTACTATCCAATTTTCATTTTTATTCTGATTTAACCCTCAGAGTACATCCTTGTACATTTCAACATATGGCTCAACCTCACTGTCATTATGCAGAACATACAGATGCACTTGATCCCGTTCATCTTTTGATATTGTCACAATTTTATTTCCAATTAATCTTTTACCTTCCTTTTTTTTCAAAAATATGACTTTTGGGGAGTCCAATGGATTAAATATTGGAAAAATATTCAGTACAAAACTCAACTGCTTCTTCAACAATGTATCGCTCAACAATACAACCCTCTGGGCGACTTCGGTTTTTCACGTACCCTTTTAATACTTTCATATAATGTTCAGCAGGGTACATCCATCTCATATAAGCTGAGCCGCACAATTGTGTCTCTTTCACAAGATGAACAACTAGATGTACCATTATGTCAAAAAATGAGGGAGAAAAATACATTTCAAGCTCACACAAAGTTATAACAATTTCTTTTTGCAATGTTGGTAAGATCTCAGGATCAATCACCTTACTACAAATTGACCTAAAGAAAAAACACAACTTAGTTATCGCACTCCTTACTTTATCTGGAAAAATGGAACGTATACCTATTGGTAGAAAATGCTCCATTATAACATGGCAATCATGTGTCTTTAAACTCTTTAACTTGAGGTCTTTCATAGACACATGTCTTCTAATATCTGAAGAGTATCCTTCTGAAACTTTAACTTCACTTAGAAACTTACACAATATCTTTTTCTCCTTTCTAGATAGAGTAAAAGCAGCAGGTGATAGATATGTTCGGCTTCCTTTCTTCACAGGTCCTAGTTCAGTCTGTATTCCCATCTTTAACATGTCCTCCCTTGCTTTAAGGCCATCCTAAGACTTTCCTTTAATATTGAGTAACGTACCAATAACACTTTCAAATACATTTTTTTCAATATGCATAACATCGAGAAAATGTATCACATACAGAGACTTCCAATATGGAAATTCAAAAAAAATCGATCTCTTCTTCCACCCACCTTTGACAACCGTATGCGCAAAAGGCTTGCCAAACTGAGTACACACATCTTTCACCTTTTCAAAAATTTGGTCACCTGACAATGCAGCTGGAGCTTTACGTTGTTCGGTGTCTCCATTGTATGCTTTTCTCCACGCACGATAGTGATGTTTAGAATGTAAGAATCTACGATGATTGAGAAACACATTCTTCTGACAAATTTCCAAACACGTCGTATCAGTTCCATCTTCACAAACAGGACACGCACGTTGACCTTTAATGCTATACCCAGATAGATTCCCGTATGCTGGAAAATCATTAATTGTTCCAAACAACATCGCCCTCAAATTGAAACTTTTTTTCCTATATCCATCATAAACCTCCACCCCGTTCTCCCACAAAATCTTTAAATCTTCGATCAAAGGTGTCAAGTATACGCCTATGTCATTCCCTAGTTGTTTAGGCCCAGATATTAACATAGATAACATCATGTACTTACACTTCATACGTAGCCATGGAGGTAGGTCATAAATCATAAGAATCACAGGCCATGTGGTATGTGAGATACTTTGAAGATCATGCAGGTTCATTCCATCAGTAGATAAATCCAAGCGAAGGTTTCTTGCTTCTTCTCTAAAATCAGGATAATCATTATCAATTTTCGACCACTGTGGTGAATCTGCCGGATGTCGATACTTTCCATCAATAATTCTTTCATTTGCATGTCAAGTAAGGTGTCTTGCATCGGTTTCACTATGAAACATGCGCCTAAATCTCGGAATTATACGAAAATACCATAAGACTTTTGCTGGAGACAATTTTTTCTTATATCGAGACAAACCGCATTTAGGGCACTCATTTAACGATTCATATTTGTTTCGAAACAAAATGCAATCGTTTGGACGAGCATGTATCTTATCATAGCTCATGCCAATAGAGCACAACATTTTTTTGGCCTCATAGGTTCTATTAGGAAGAACATTATCCTCCGGAAGCATATCTCTCATAAGGGATAATAACTCTGAAACTTTTATCTGACCATCCATTGCCCGCCTTTAAATTGTACAACTTTAATACCACAGACAGTCTTGTGAATTTAGTGCAAGCTTTATACAACGGTTTCTCTGCATCGCTTACCAATCTCTCAAACATTTTGGGACAATCCTGAAGATCTTCTTCAAGTGCATCTGCAATCTCTTCGACTTGATCAAAATCGTATGTATCTGTGTCCTTGTCGTCTGAAGCATAGGCCGTACTACTTTTCTCCCCCTGTTCAATGTTGTTGTTACCTTTTTCATCGTGAAATATCCAACACGTATAACTTCTATCAATTTCACGCATTAGTAAATGTGATTTCAATCCATCTGCGTTAACCTGACCCACATAACAACAACCTAATCAAGAACACTTCATTCGATTGGGGTCTTTGGCGTGTTCAACAACAAACTTAACGAATTCCAATACCCTATTCTTGTACTCTTGTGATAATCGATCGGCAAACATCCATTTTTTATCCATTTTTTTCTACTTATTCAAGTAAACAAAAACACTATAAACGGATTATTCTCTTTTTGTTTGAATTAAACGAATTATTTCTAGAAATTTATTTCTAGAGTTAATAACATGGACTAAAAATAAATACATCTATATAAAAATAATTGTGTTTTTTAATTGATCGATACAGATAGAATTTGAACTTGACTTACCAAAGAAAGAAAATGGGCTATTGGTGTCGACGGTGGATGATACGGCTTTGATGTTCTTCGAATCGGTGATGGTCTTTGACTAACTACACCAATACAAAGAGATCATCAAAAACAAGTTGTATATATATAGGTTCAAAATACTAGTAAAAAATACTAGTTCATGGAAAATATAAACATGATAAACAATTCAGAAACTAATTAAAATAACAAAAAAACCCATCATATATATCATCTTTTTTATTCCAAAACAAAGAACTAAAAGAAAATGCAATAATACTAAATGCTAAAAGTGTTGTTGTTATATATCAAACCCTACCAAGAACCCAAAAATCAAAATGCATACATATAACTCAGTTTAGACATCAATAGGAGGATAATGTCTTAGATGTTATCATAGTACATTATCAATAGGAGGATAACTCAGTTTGGACATCAATGAAGATCAGGGGCGGTTTCAGCGTACGGCCAGGCTGGGCACATGCCCAGGCTCTGGCCCAAATATTTTTGGAGGCGGAGGATGGTACTTCACATGGCCAGCATACGAAACCTAACAGCGGCACAAACTGATGCAGAAAGGCTCAAGAAAACCCTGGTAAGCTTCTCGATAACTCCTTTTTTCTTCTTCTCCCTCTTTGATTTTGTTCTGAAATCCTGATTTAGATTAAACTTCTGAATTATTGTGTGAATTGAATTCTGAGGCTGAGTAGGCTTAGGGTTTTAGGTATAGAAATTAATTAGGTTTTTGATGGTGATGGTGAGAATCGTGGTTGAGAAGTGATTGAGAGTGTTTGTTCAATGGTGGTTGAAGTGTGGTGAGGTTAATTTGTTAATGGTTAATATGTTTTGAACTTGTTTGAATGCCCTGTTTAGAATTTATATGGTAATGTGATGCATGATTTATATTGGTGAGCGGCGGTTATCGGTTTTGTATCGGCAGTGTGGATAATCTGGTTCTTCTCCCTCTATTTTTTCAATTCAAAATCTTTGATTGAATTTGTTGTTGTGTTGTTTGGGAGGTTGAAAGTTGCACTGAAAGAGTTTTTCAAGTAAACGCGCGAAGAGATGTTCAACACGTAATCGTGAACTTTGTTGATGTGTTCATATTCCTCTCCTTTTACCTCTGTTCTTGATTAGCTTTTATAGTGAAAAAATTTGGTTTATGTTATGTTACGATTGGGAACGATTGGATCATTCTGTGGGATTGATTCACACCAGGAAGTATTTGGTTTTGGTTCGGTGCAGATTGAAATCACTGCAAATTGTGGCTTAGGAATGATTCAATTATGATTTAGGATGATTTTTCTGATAATTGATTTGTGATTTGATAAATTAGGGAACATTGGTAATTGATTGAGTGCTGACATTTAAACCGTATAATCATGTATAAGGAATGCTTGATGAGGAGGACACTTATTGCTCACACAAGTTATATTTATACACAGAAGCATAACCCTTGAAACAATCTTCACCCTCTCCTTGTTTTGATATTACTCGTTTAGTATTGTGTTGTTTTTTTACCTTGTGTTTTGTGAAATATATTTGAACTGTCTTTGATAGTGAGTTTACTGTAACATACAATTACTAGTAAGCAAACAAAATCAATTATAAATAGGGTGTAGCTATTTACTTGAATCCATTGAGTATTGTAGCAATAGTATTTATGATAATCCTAGTTTTTAAAAATAAAATTATGACAGGTTAATAAAGTGATAGAGAAAGTACTGTGACCGTGAATATATTTGACTTGTTAAAGCAACCAGAACTGGATTTAATGCAAGCTATTACTCTTCTCTGAATACAATATTCAATGTGACAAACAACTTTTGCGGCTTATTCAGATGGCAATATTGATCAAACTGGTTGATGGTTGGTCTTCTCATTATAAGTTCAGATGTTATTTAAGGCTTCTTATTTGACTTAGACATATAGAATCTGTCAAAGATATATAAGCGGCTATTTCATTTTTGGTTTGATCTAATACGGATGAAAATGATTAACAGAGTTGGAAATTTCTCTCTTTTTAATATTTTGATTGTATTGGTTTTGACATGTTTAGATGTTTGAATCTGATAGAATATCATAAAGCTAACAGAAAATACAGTTAGATCAAATCTCAATTGTATTCATGATTGATTAGAGATACAATGATAGCTCTGTTTATATAGAGAGCTAGAATAACAGAATTCTGTTATGATCTAACAAACTAAGACAGTTCAGCATTACATCTGAACAGAACTAACTCAGAACAACTAACACAAGCTGATACAAATAACACTTCATCTTTCAGAATCGAACTCAAAATAAGAACATAGTAATGTATTAATAAGTAAACTGATTTTGCTTAAGTCTCCGCTAATCCAAACATTCACCTATTTAGGATTATAAATCACCAGCTTTTTTATCGATAATTTTTTTTGCCCAGGCTTCATAATTTTCCTGGCTCCGCCACTGATGAAGATAAAGACATTTTCAAGAAAGAACCTACCTTGAGAATCGGCCGGTGTGGGTGGAGGAAAACCAAGAGAGACGGTGGAGGACGGAGAGGGGAGGTATGACGGCGAAGGATTTACGGTTTCAGTTCAAGGAGGGAAAGGGTTACGCTTTCTGTTCGTGAATCTGTAAATACACTTATTCTATTTTTTTAATTTTCATTTATATGGCTTTAGACAGCACTTTCTAAAAGCGCTGGCTAATATGGACCTATAGCAACGCTTTTGAAAAGCGCTGGCTAATAGGGTCCTTTAGCAGCGCTTTTCTGATATATTTTTTTAATTTTTTATGACTTTAGACAGCGCTTTCTTAAAGCGCTGTCTAAAGTCATATTTTTAGCAGTGCTTTTTAAAAGCGTTGTCTAAAGTCATATTTTTAGCAGCGCTTTTAGTAATTATTTTATACCGTTTCCGTGTTTTTTTTTAAAAATTCAGTTATAGCAACGGTTTTGTATAAAAGCGTTGTCTAATGTGTGTTGTTAAAAATCACTTTTAGCATAGTGGTGTCTGAATAGTTTAGATAAAGTTCTAAATAGATGCATTAAAACTAACTTTATTTTAAATTATGAAAAATGTTAATATATTTATGGTTGAACAGGGATGTTTTTTGGACAAGTGATCTCTAAAAGTGGAATAAAGATGAACTTCGAATCTACTTTATCCATCTTGCATTCGCGAGAATCATTCTTTTCTTTGTCAACATGGTTTAAATACATCCACTCCAGCCAACACTAGGTTTAAATAGACGATATTTAATTATGTGTTAATTAATGAAGATTTGTATAATGGATAATTCATTGATGTTTTCCTCAAGTGTAAGGGAAAGGTAGAACCTCTTAAAATAATGGGTCAGGTTTATAACGGATTTTTGTAGATCCTACATGAAGGGTCACATGGTTTAATGGTTAATCCATTCTCATGGTTATTATTGGCCAACCATTACGATTGATTGTTTCCAATATGCTAAAGGATACAAAGAATGTTAATTGCATTGTTAATTATGAAAGCAAAAGTTGTATTACTATATTATGTGATCAAACCCTTGACATTTAGGGGATGTATTATGGATCTTATTCATAAATATACTTTGCTTCATATAAGAGAAATGGGCGTAGGCTCAGCTGATGATTGTCAAACTCTCCTCAACGAAAAGGAAATTATTGTTAAAATCTAGTTGGTTCCTTTGCTAATTTTCAAGTTTGAGAATAATAATATAAATAATCGATTTGAAAAGAAGAAAAACTTACACACTATTTCAAAATTTCAATGTTTTTTAACATAGATTAACATGGTAAATTAATTGTACAATTGTATTTAATTCGAATTTAGTAAATTAATTGTACAATTGTATCTAATTAAAATTTAGTATATTTTATTAATCTTTTTTTTAAAATTAATTTATATCAATTTCTATCGATTGACATGTAACATATTTTTAAATGTAAATAATATTCATGTGTGTTATATTATCGACATTGTAAAATTATGATGTATAACTATTGATTATCGTAAGTATATAGGATCTTTATACTATAAAATAAAATATTATAATTTTATTCTTTACAAAAAATATGTCATTAATTACATGAATTTCATGTCACAATGAGATAAATCACGTTACAACCATTAATTAATGATATGAAAAATCATGTGGTAAAAGCGCTTGTGACAACTCCGTTGCCATGTGAAAATCACACCACAACTTTGCAATTTGATTTTCAAGTCGCAATACTTTGTCATGGAAATTTTACGCCACAAAATTCTTCATGGATTGCAGGCTTGCTCACAAATCAGGGGCGCAGAAATCTGTCAGAATTGTCATGTGAATTTCACGCCACAAAAAGAAATCTGTGTCAGATTTGCCACTTGAATTTCACGCCACAAAAAAAGAATATTTACCACATAATTACCATTTCGCATATTAGTTTTTAATTAAAAAAATATGATAATTAATAAATAATATAAGTATTTTCAAATAATAATTATAAATATGAATTATTTTTATAAATTTACAATTAAAAATGTTTAATATATAATATACAAAAATTAATATTTAAAAGTAAAATAACAATAAAAAATCAATCATCACTATCAATAAAATTGTTATCCTCATCATTTTATGTTCTTTGGTCACCAATACCTCTCTTTCCACCAAACTCTTGATTTCCACGCATTGAACTATTTTTTTGGTTCCTTTGTAACAGTATAATTGTCGTATTTGCTCCACCAATTCAAATTGTCTCTTCTTTATTTCCTTCGTGTCAACATTAATCTCCGCCTCATGTTCTTCTGTCTCGCCTCAGTTAGTTTCTGTTGTCTCATTCTTTCTATCATTTCAGGTGTAAATTGTGGTGAACGTGTTGTTCCTTTCCCATCTACAATGCAATTTTCACGTCACAACAAACCTGCACGATCGGAACGGTAACACCTTTGCGACGTGAGAAACATGAAGATACGTTAAAGATGTCAGTCAACCGACAACACCATCAATTCCAACAATCAACATTTCCCTCTCAATGTTTTTATTTTGGCAATATAGTTTGCGACGTATTTTATACGCCACAAATTAATTTTTGAAAATTTCAAACCTCCCTCGTGTGTAAATCTAACGTCTTTTTTTTTAATTTTAAATATTAAGCTGTGACATGTTTTCCACGCCACAATATTCTCTTTCAAAAAATTTCAAACCCCTAATTGATAACCTGACATCTATTTTTTTTAACAATTAACACTACCAATGACTGACACTACCAACAATCATAATAGCAGAAGCACACCAAGTATAGTATGTCAGATTTGACATCTCTTCCTCGAGGGCCACGCTGGAAAATTGTCCATATAAGAGCAATATGTTTCCAAGGTAGACGGCCAATGTTCTTTTAGATTACGTGGACCATGTCTCGCAAACTATGCAGGAGCACGAGGACCTGGCGTGCATAATGACTACCAGGGATCAATTGGAACATCTCTAGTAGGCCCTGGGTGGAAGGAGCATTGACCAACTTCAAAATATTTGAAAGTACTGCATCAGTTAGGGTAAGTTGATTCCCCGTCTTAGTAGGCAGATTGCTTCCTCATTCTTCGTCTAGTATACAAATAGTGATTACTAAAGTAAGCATATTACAAATAGTTGAATTTACCACATAAGGGCTAAATACATCAAAAACTCACACAACACTTACCTTTCTATCTTCCTTGGTGCATGCATCCATTAAAAAGTGGATCTCAATACGCCATTTCAGATGTTTCGGTGAAGCCTCATTTCGAGGAGTGACGCCCCGATATAAACCAACTCTTTGATAAAACCAACCATCCGTCTATTAAGATAAAGATCCTTCTTAGACATATCGTCTTATGATAAAACCAACTCTTTATAGACATATAATTTGTTCCCCGTCTAAAAATGACATTTGTTCTTGTACTTGGGAAACAGGTAGGTGCGCATGTGTTACACCCCAGTATTTAAGGTATATATTGTTGCATGATCCTCCTTATGAAGATAGACAATTCAGAAAAATCTAATTTCAAAATGCTTCAGACCCTGTGAAAATGTTTTGAAGTAGCGAACAACCTGCACAAGACTAATCATATCATGGCCTTATTCCTTGACCGTAAAACCACATTGTACTTTTAAAAATGGAATAAAAAGGATAAAGATGGTTTCCCAATTTGATATTTGCACCAGTACTTGACACTTAAATATACGCCCAACTTATAGGGTGGAGTTGCAAGGGGAAAACCATCGGGTGGATAAAAACGTATATTTCAAAGTTGTTAAAAGGAAGTCGAATAACCCAGGATTGAGAAGTTACATTCATATAAAGGAATGACGCATTCACCATACTTGGTACAAATTATCTTATGCTCATTAGTGGTCAATACACATCTATCTGAAGATTGAACAATCTTCTTGAAAGACTCTGTCAAGACCACCCTCTTGAATAAAGATGGACACAGTTGATGAATAGGTAGGGTCAACCTAAGAGGTGGATGTTGTAAGTTAATAATGCGCCTAAGAGGGGGGTGAATTAGGTGATGGTCAATTTTTTCCTTCTCTTTTAAAGTTCTTATTTTTCTGATTATGGTGATGAAAACAATAAAGTGTAGAAACTAAATGAACACCAGATATATATTGGTTCCCCTCACAGATCGAGAGTACTCCAGTCCTCTTGCGAACACGGAAGAGATTTCACTATAGTTTAGAATGATTGCACAAGCCTAATCATACCAAATATGATGCCTTACTATCTAATATATAGGGAGATCAAAGAATCTTAAAACCTTTAAGATCTTAAATACTAATTGCAAGAAGAACAATCCTCTTCAATGCACACACTTGCTCCAACAATCTTGGAATGCAAGGTTAATCTTATACAAAATCTGATTTTTACAAAGTATGATCAATTCTTGAATAACATTATGGTTATCAAGACACTAAGACAAGATTTAATAAGAAGTTTATAGTCATATCTAGTGCTCAATATATGCTGAAACAATGATGAGTGTGAAATTTCTAAACAACGTTTCATGCAATATGTAAATTCTCAAAGTTTTACAACACTTAAGAATTTTTGAAACTTTGAATAATATGTCATGTGTTATGACCAGAGTGCAAACAAATTTGATATGTTAAATTAACTCTTTTATTACACCCTAAATGAGTACAAATATGCAATGGTTGGACCCCAAGAGGTATCATCCAATAACCAAGTAAAACAGAAAATATTTGAATTTTTCTTCAGTGGTAACTGTAACGCGGTGGGAGAACTGACTTGGTTGTTTTGCGTTTGATCGCAAATGTTGCGATTTAGCAAGAGTCGCCACCGACTTTCCTTTTATCCAAAAGTAAAGGTTGAAAAGAACAAGAAAGACCTTTGAGATATTTTCTTGAGTTCGGAGGGTAGATTACAAAAAGGGAAGGTATTAGCACCCATTTTATCCATGATTTTCCATGGGCTCTTAGTTACTTGCTAGATCACTTGGTTTTGTTTGAAAATATGATTTGTGTGGTTTTTGAAGGTATTTTGAAAAGGTGTCATCATTTGGGAAAACTTTGTAATGATTCTCGTTTGTAAGAATGCATACAAAGTGTTGATTTTTTGAAAATGGTTTCAAGCTTGTAAGATGTTTTGAAAGTGTTGGTGTTTGTTTTGAAAATAGCAAGGATGTTTTGGTTTTGAAAATGAGCAAGCAACTAGGAACAATCTACCTACTCAAAATTCTTTCATGTGGATTTCCTCTTTCCTTTGACATTGTTATCTTACCATTAATTTGGTAAGTAACCCTATCTTTGGATGTAAAAGGGACGGGCAAGGGTCATCGTATAGCCATGATTAGCAATATTGTAAGATATCTTAGCATTCTCTTTAAGGGACTAAGATCATTTTGAAAGGCAACATGGATAGCGTCATCGAGGGACTATGATCTTTTATTTTGTTTGTTTTTGCTAAAATACCTCACATGCATAATATGGTCATTTTTGTAAGGCAACAAAGTGGATTTACCCTAGGGGTGTATGTGTGCAAGTGTATTGGTTTACATGCTTGATTTGTCTTGATTAGGGTTTGCTATTTATTGATTTTATTCTTGTCATACAAATCTTAATTACTAGTATTTGTATATAAAGTATTAAATTGCGGAAATTAAAATTACTACGTTATTACATCATTAGGGGGGGGGGGGGGGGGGGGGGTGTACAAATTACAAATGGGGAATTGCAAGAAAATTAAATCTAATTAACTATTACAACCATATTGAATTTGAATGAATGTACAAAAATGAAGATAAAAATGCAAGAATATAAAATGTAAAAAGAAATGTGATTTTTGTTTGATTTTCATTAAAAGGGTTTTTTGACCTAATTAATTAAAATAAAATAATTAACTAAAAAAGAAACTTAAGATTAAGTTAAATAAATGAAATTAATTTATTGATGAAAAAAACAAGTTTTTTAGGTTTTTTGTGAATTTAATTAAATTAGTAAATAAAAATAATTAAATAAAAGTCCTAAATTCTAAGTTAATTTTAATTTACAAGATAAATAATGTAATATAATAATTAGGACTAATTATCTAAGTATTAAAAAAAAGTAAATTAATTTATTAAAGGAAATGTTTTTTTTTTGTTCTTTTAGTTTTATGAAGAAAAATAAATTAAATAAATATAAATTATAAATTATAAATATTTTTTGGATTTTTTATTAATGAAAATAATAATAATAATAATAATAATATTAATAATAATATTAATAATAAAGAAAATATAAAATGAAAATAAAATAAGAAAAGAAAGAAAATAAAATAACAAACAAAAATAAATGGGTCAGGGGTGTAAACAACAAGGCAGGGGGTCAGAAATAGCAAAAAAAATTAGGTCAAATCATTTGGAGGCCCAGGCGTTGCAAGAGTCAAAAAATGTAAGGAAATGTGAAAAAAAGCAAAAGGCAGCGCGCTGAGGTTCGAACCCATGACCTCTTGATTACCAGCGCGCTGCCTTACCACTGGGGTGGCTATACATTCGTTAATAAAACTGAAATAATAAATATATAATACAAAACAAGTCTTGAATACACGTCATCTTCAACCTCCAGCCAGACCACCTGTAACTTCACCATTTCTCAATAAAAATGAAATATGCAAACATGAATGTTGCTCCATTTTTCCATACGAATCCAACCATATAAATATCATAAGCTATAAATCAAAGATGAATGAGAATTTTTGAAAGTACCAAATTCTAACCTAATTATTTTCAAAGGTTCAGATTCAAAATTCTAACTACTCAAGCAACAATAATGAAATTAAAGGACATGGTTAGCTTCAGGACAATGATATCTACATTTCTTATTCACAAATAAACCATTAATGATGCTTGTATGAAGAGTTCAGAAGTCAGAAAACTCATCTTGCAAGAGGGTATCGTGTTTTGAGTTTGAGCAGCTTTTGATGAGTTCTAGTGATTGGGTTAGCTTCCTCAAGTTCCCAGGAAGCTAATGTGATGCTTGGCTTGAGCTAAAAGTAGATGAGGAGTTCTGGAGATGTCAAGGTGCAAGGTGTTGTTTTGGAAAATGGTGGATGGTGATGGAGGTGTTACAGTCGTGTTGCAGGTGTTGGAATTGTTTGTATATGTTATTTAGAAGCTTTTGAGAGTAAAAGGCCAAGAAACGCACGAGCAAATTTACAGATTGGATTCAAAACTCAGAAATGGCAAGTTTTGAGATGTTTTTGTGGTTCTGTGCTTTAAGGGGTTTCAGGGCTTAAGCATACGTGTGTTTTCTTGAAAATGACTTGTGTATGTATAAGCAAAAGGTTGGAGAGGTTTCGCACAAAGGATTTCTGAGATATAGCGTTATGGCTAGGTTTCTTGATTTTGAAGAAAAGTGAGAAATGTAGTTTCAAGGTAGAAAGTACAAACATGTAGAGTAGTTACCAACTCTAAACATACTTATCTGACTTTGTAGAGGAAGCTTGTGCAAAAGGAACAAGTGCAAAGCTCAATGCAAGTTGACTTTGCATAAAGCTTGCTTTATGTAAATGGAAATAGTGCCTTTGTTCCATTAATGTAAAATTACCTTTGATAAATCTTGAATTAAATGGAAAATAGCTCAAAAGCAAGTGTAATCTTTTGATTAGGGAGAGATCTTGAGGTTTAGATGCCTGCAAAGCAAGATTATGCAGCATAGGTTTGAGATTTGAATTTTGTTCATCACAAAATTTGCCTTGTAAAATAACTTGAAATCCCAACTTCTGGCCTTCGATTCTCCTTACTCACAAATGATCTCAAGGAGTTCTTGCACATTTTGGAAAGCTTGTAATGTTCTCTATAACCCCTATTTGAATCACTTTTGAAAGTTCCCCTTGGAACTATGTGAAAAATTGCCATGAAGTTAAGTCAAAATCCTGCCTAAACTAGGGCAAAATTTCACTAAGTGTTTAGTTTCATGACCATGACTTCATGGATTAATAACGAGATCGAAGCATTTCTAGGAGAAGTTGTGTAAAGCAAAGTTTTACATCTCATAGAGATCTACAACTTTCATGTTGAAAGTTTCTTTTGAATCATCTTGCATCATGGTGAAAAAATGGATCAAAGTTGTGAAAAAATATGAAGTTTTCAACACTTCGAAAAATTTATAACTTTGGAAACTTTGACTTTTCAAAATGAAATCTTGACTTTTTGATTTCTTGATGACTTTTGATCAGTTGACTGGAAATCAACTATCAATCAATTGATCTTGAGGGATGTTTTGAGTCATGCCATTAGGTCAAAATGATGCAATTGAACTCTTGAGATCATGCCTCAAACCAATTAACCAATTGCTATGTCAAAAATCAGAAATTGCCCCTTCTCAGTCAAAACCCTAATTTTGACCATTTTGCCCTTTTGATGATCTGATCAAATTTCTAGAGGAATTGTGGTCCAAAAGTGATCAAATGATACATATGAGTTTATAATTTGATACGGATCAAAAATTATGAAGTTTGAATTTAAATTGGCCACAATTGACTTTGGGAGCGATTTATCTTAACCCGGAGAAGTCTGAACTTGATTTCAACTGGAAAAGAATCAGAATAAATCTTTGGGAGCGATTTATCTTAACCCGGAGAAGTCTTGTATGTTGTTTGACTGGGAAGAATCAGAATAAATCATTGAGAGATTAATCTGAACCAGAAGTGTTCCTTTGGAAAGTATTAGGATGAAACATTTAGGGGTTTAAACTGAACTGAAAGAGATCTTGAATATTCTTTAACTGGAAAGAATCAGGTAAATCTTTGTGCGATTTATAGGAACCAGAGAAAGTGTCTGCAGGAAAGAATCAGAATAAATTGTTGAGAGATTAATCTGAACCCGAAGTATTCCTTTGGAAAGTATCAGGATAAACCATTGAGGGGTTTAAACTGAACCAAAAGAGATCTTGAATATTCTTTAACTGGAAAGAATCAGAGTAAATCTTTGTGCGATTTATCTGAACCAGAGAAAGCGTATGCGGGAAAGAATCAGAATCAACCGTTGAGATATTTATCTAAACCCAAAGAAATCGAGTATGTTCTTTAACTGGAAAGAATCAGAGTAAATCCTGAGTGATTTATCTAAACCAGAGAAAGCATCTGCGGGAAATAATCAGAATGAGCCGTTGAGATATTTATCTGAACCCGAAGAAATATTGTAAGTTCTTTAACTAGAAAGAATCAGAGTAAATCTTTGTGCGATTTATCTGAACCAGAGAAAGTGTCTACCGGAAATAATCAAAATAAATCGTTGAGAGATTTATCTGAACCCAAAGTATTCCTTTGGAAAGTATCAGGATAAACTGTTGAGGAGTTTAAACTGAACCAAAAGATATGTTAAATATTCTTTAACTGGAAAGAATCAGAGTAAATCTTTGTGCGATTTATCTGAACCAAAGAAAGCGTCTGCGGGAAAGAATCAGAACAAATCGTTGAGAGATTTATCTGAACCCGAAGAAATCTTGTATGTTCTTTAACCGGAAAGAATCAGAGTAAATCTTTGAGTGATTTACCTGAACCAGAGAAAGTGTCTATGGGAAAGAATCAGAATAAATCGTTGAGAGATTTATCTGAACCCGAAGTATTCCTTTGGAAAGTATCAGGATAAACCATTGAGGGGTTTAAACTGAACCAAAAGAGATCTTGAATATTCTTTAGCTGGAAAGAATCAGAGTAAATCTTTGTGCGATTTATCTGAACCAGAGAAAGCGTCTGCCGGAAATAATCATAACAAACCGTTGAGAGATTTAAACTGAACCGGCAGGGATCTGGAGAAGAATCAGAATAAATCGTTGAGAGATTTTTCTGAACCAGAGAAGAGTTCTGCGGGAAAGAATCAGAAGAAACCATTAAGAGGTTTAAGCTGAACCGACAGGGGTCTGAAAGAAATATTTGTTATGTAGATGGTTGACCAATCCTTTCTTGGGAATTGATCTGTAATTGACTTGTTGAAATTTGACGATAATTTTCTGTTGATTGACCTTTCCTGAAAAAGATGAAAGGTTAGTTATATGCAATTTCATGATGTATGAAATGCATGGTGTAATGATGTTCTCAAAATAAATGAGATTGTGTCGTATGTATTTGTGTTGTCAATGCTATGACGTATGGATGTAATCTATGGACACTTTAATTATTATGCTGCAGTGTTGCTGGACTCAGGGAAAATAAATCCCAGAGTGTTGCTAGGTATGAAGAGTGCAAGTCTTCATGTTTTGAAGTTGAAGTGTTGATGAGATTTGCTTTAGAGAAATAAACTATGTTGTGTTATGGAAACACCGTGTATTGCTTGTAGACCTCGTGAAATCCTGTTGGGGGAATCCTGAGAAATCGGGCGACTTTCACTGAGGAATCTTAGAATCGGTAATTGGAAGTTTTGTTCCGTCAGAGATATGAGAGAGCTTGATATCATTAAGTTGCACACAGTGGGGGATTTTATGGAATAGTCTAAAGACATTATCCTATTTCTTAAGCCATTAGTGATTGTCTTTCTATTTTCTGTTCCTCTTTTTTTTTGTAAACAGTAGTCATGTTCAAATGCATATGTTCAAAAAATAAATCATTGGACGTTTTTGTATACAAAACACGGAAAAAGAAAAAACAGATGGTTTTGCACTTTCAAAGGGATATCTTTGTATTAAACTTGAATAAGTATTTTTGTACAATGAGACGAACTTCTTAGTAAGAGAATGTCATCGTAGAAAATGAAAATTTTATACAATGAAAAGGTAGCTATGTGAAATAATCCCATGGGATTCCCATTCTGCTATAGCCTTTGTGTCTCTGAGCGTCTTGTCCACTTGCTGCCTTGTCCGAAGCTGATTGTATTGATTATAACCGTTTGAATTTGGCAGTCGATGCTAAAGGTTGTCTGTAAGGTGATCCAATGGTACGTACGTAGTCATACGCTTTAATTCCCTAACTTTTTCCTGGACCTCCCTTTCGGGTTTTTAGTCCACCGGGATACCCTTTTTTGCCCAAGCCGCCCTTTCGGGTTTTCAGCTTGCCGGGTGTACAGATTTTTTTGTTTTATGCCTAATTTTTTCCCGGACCTTTGTGGTTCACCGGGATGCCCTTGTTTTGCCTAGGTGTCTTAACCTAGCGGGTCTCTTATGCGTAGTATCTTTTGACTATTTCCGCGTTCACAGGGTGTGGAAGGTCGTCGTCATCCATAGTGGTTAAGATCATTGCCCCACTAGAGAATATGCTTTTGATCACAAATGGTCCTTCATATGTATGAGTCTATTTATCCCTGGGATCACCTTGTGGTAATATGATACGCTTGATTAGCAAGTCACCAACCTGATATACTTGACGTCTGACCTTTTTGTTAAAAGCCTTGATCATACGTTTTTGGTACATCTGGCCGTGACAGACAGCCGTAAGCCTCTTCTCATCAATCAGGTTCAATTGGTCAAGCCGAGTTTGGATCCAATCATCTTCATTCAGCCCTGCATCTTTTATGATTCTCAGAGAAGGTATTTGGACTTCAATTGGTAGAACAGCTTCCATGTCGTATACCAAGGAGAAGGGAGTTGCCCATGTTGATGTGCGCGCTATGCTACGGTAACCGTGGAGAGCGAATGGTAGCATCTCATGCCAGTCCTTGTAGGTTACTATCATTTTTGTATGATCTTATTGATGTTCTTATTTGCGGCTTCGACAACGCCATTCATCTTTGGCCGGTAAGGGGAAGAATTATGGTGTTGGATCTTGAATTGCACGCATAGTGCAGTGATCATAGTATTGTTGAGATTCGTACCATTTTCTGTGATGATTCTCTCTGGGATACCGTACTAACAGATGAGATTCTGTTTGATGAATCGAGCCACAACATTCTTGATAACAGAAGCGAAAGAAGCTACCTCAACCTACTTCGTGAAATAGTCAATGGCCACCAAGATGAAGCGGTCTCCATTAGAGGTTGTAGGTTTGATTTCTCCAAACATATCGATGCCCCACATCGCGAATGGCCAGGGAGCAGTCAGGATATTTAGAGGAAATAGAGTCACATGCACTTTGCCAGCATAGATCTGACACTTATGACATGTTCGTGAATACTGATAGCAATCTGCTTCCATGGTAGACCAGTAATACCCCGCTTGTAGGATCCTTTTAGCCATCGTATGCCCATTGGAATGGGTGCCAAAAGTGCCTTCATGTAGAACAGCCATGATCTTTTCTTCCTCAACCTTGTCTACACAAAGAAGCAAAATAAATCATGGTTGTGTTTATAGAGAATGCCATTACTGAGGAAGAACTTAGCAGAGAATCTCCTCAAGAACTTCTTATCATTGAATGAAGCTCCTTCCGGATACTCTTGAGCCTCGAGATACCTCTTAACTTCATGGAACCAAGGTTGGTCCACTACTTCTTCAGTATCGATCTCGTGACAGTAAGCTAGTTTGTTCATCCGTTCAATGGTGATCTGGGGAGCCTCGTTACCCAACTTGAGTTTAAACATGGATGACATGGTGACTAGCTCATCTGCTAGTTGATTTTCCTCTCGTGGAAAATGCTCAAAGGTAATTTCCTCAAAATATGGGATTAATGTCAACACATGTTCTTTGTAGGGGATGAGGTTAGGGTGCTTAGTGTCCCATTCTCTTTTGATCTGACTGATGACTAAGGCTGAATCTCCAAATACACTTAAAGACTTGATTCCCAAATCTATGGCAGCTTTGAGACCAAAAATACACGCTTCGTATTCTGCCATATTATTAGTACATTTGAAGCAAATTCTTACAGTGAAGGGAGTATGATATCCTTCAGGGGATATGATTACAACACTTATGCCATTTCCGAGTGCGTTGGAGGCTCCGTCAAAAACCAAGGTCCATCGGGATCCTTGTTCAGGTCTGTCATATGGTCTGAGTTCTTCACAGTTGTTTACCATCATGATGTCTTCATCTGGGAATTCGAATTTCATGGAATAATAGTCATCCACAACTTGATGAGAAAGGTGACCGGCTAGTACACTGCCCTTTATTGCCTTTTGGGTAGTGTACTAAATGTCATATTCAGTCAGTATCATCTGCCATCTTGCTATTCTCCCAGAGGGGGCAGGCTTCTCGAATATGTATTTAATTGGATTCATCTTGGATATCAATAAGGTAGTATGGGTCAGCATATACTGTCTTAGCCGGCGAGCTGCCCATGCCAGAGCACAACATGTCTTCTCGAGCAGTGAATATCTTATTTCACAGTCGGTAAACTTTTTGCTCAGGTAGTAAATAGCATGCTCTTTTCGGCCAGACTTGTCATTCTGCCCCAACACACACCCCATTGAATTGTCTAAGACAATTAGATACATGATTAAAGGTCTTCCCTCGACTAGCGACATCAAAATATGAGGCTCTTGAAGGTACTCTTTGATCTTGTCGAAGGCAGCTTGGCACTCATCATTCCATCAGACTACTTGATCTTTCTTCAATAATTTGAAGATTGGTTCACAAGTAGCTGTTAAGTGAGAAATGAATCTAGTAATGTAGTTAAGCCGTCCTAAGAATCCCCTGACTTCCTTCTCGGTGCGAGGAGCAGGCATTTCTTGTATTTATTTCACCTTGGCAGGGTCCACTTCGATACCTTTACCGCTGACGATGAAGCCTGGGAGTTTACCGGACCTCACCCCAAATGTGCATTTATTCGAGATCAACTTCAGCTTGTATTTCTTTAGTCTCTCAAATAGTTTCTCCAAATGGTCAAGATGTTCCTCTTAAGTTTGATATCGGGCTATCATGTCATCCACATAGACCTCTATTTCGTGATGGATCATGTCGTGAAATAGAGCTACCATGGCACGCTGATAAGTTGCCCCAACATTCTTCAACCCGAATGGCATAACCTTGTAACAGAATGTGTCCCACTATGTAACGAATGTTATTTTCTCCATGTCTTCAGGTGCCATTTTGATCTGGTTTTAGCTTGAGAAACCGTCCATGAATGAGAACACTTTATGTTGTGGGGTATTGTCAACCAAAATATCAATATGGGGAAGTGGGAAATCATCCTTAGGGCTTGACCTATTCAAATCTCGGTAATCCACACACATACGTACTTTTCCATCCTTTTTAGGCACTGGCATAACATTGGCGACCCATTGGGGATAGGAGGTGACAGCTAAGAATCCAGTGTTGAATTATTTCATGAGCTCAGTCTTGATCTTTTCTGACATGTCTGGCCGCATGCGACGGACTTTCTATTTTATCGGAGGGCATTCTTCTTTTGTCGGTAGACGATGGACCACGATATCAGCATCAAGTCCTGGCATGTCTTTGTACGACCAGGAAAATACCTCAACATAGTTATGTAGCAACTGAGTTAAGCGCTTCTTGACACTAGATTCCAGATTTGCTCCTACGCTGACTTCTTTCCTGTCCTCTTCGGTACCTAAGTTGACTGTGTCCACTGGTTCTTCGTGGGGTTGTATGGTCCTTTCTTCTTGTTGTAGTAACCTAGCTAGTTCCCCTGGAATTTCACAATCTTTCTCACCTTCGTCTTCGGCTTGGTAGATTAGATTTTCAGAGTCACAATAGGCCATAGCAAAATTGTTACCCATGGGATCTTGAGTGGATATAGATCTACATTTTGAATGTGAGTGTGTGTAAGAGTATAGCTATCTTTGAAAGAAATAAAAATGTAGAAAAAGAAAGACAAAGAGCACAAAGTTTGCATGCAAAAACGTCCATGATTCATTGATGACATATGAAAATGAGGTAACAACACTTACAAATGGACCGTTGCACCACGGGTAAGACACAGGTTTTAAAAGTCTGAATTATTTAATTATTATAGGTCCGACAAAAATTTAAAGACAATTACTGTTGGATAAAAGTAATTTGGACAAAATCTTTAGCTTCGCAGTTGTTGAGTCCTCCATTGATAGTTGGGAAAATCCAATCTTCTAAGTCACAACTGTCATCATTATCCTCCACTGTGTTGACTCCGTGGTCGCTGATCTTCAAAGGTGGTCCCCTAGCACGAGCACGGCGAACAACTTTAATGGGCTCCTTGAAGTGAAACCCAAACCAAATTTTTCAGATTTGTAAGGGATATCCGGGAGTTGGCCCCAAATAGTACACCCACCTTCTTCGACCACTGCTTTGGCATCTTTAAGAGAAGACATCTTTAGCATGGGTCTTGTAATCTTCAGGACTTGGGAAACAGTCTTGGTTACTGCCACGGTTTGTGGGACTTCCTCGAAATGCTGAAATGGAGTTTCAATGAATTCACCATCCAATTCCACGTATCTGAAGGAGTTCAAGTGACTGACCATATATTCCTCTTCTCCATGGACAGTAATGATTCTCCCTTTGGTTGAGTATTTCAGCATCTGATGTAATGTAGAGGTGACGGCACCAGCGTCATGAATCCATGGTCGGCCCAATAAACAGGAATAGGAATGGAGAATGTCCATCACATAAAAAGTTGAATCAAAGGTTTGAGTTCCAACTTTTATGGGGATGTCCACCTCCCCATGCACCATTCTCTTTGAACCGTCGAAGGCCCTTACCACTATGTTGCTGGGTTTTAAGGTCAAACCTTCATAGTTCAGTCTATCCAAAGCCTTATTAGGCAGCACATTCAAAGACGAACCAGTATCGACCATGACATGAGCTAAAGTTATACCCCTGCATTCGACAGAGACATGCAACGCCTCATTGTGTTTCCTCCCTCTAGGGGTCAGGTCAGCATCAGAAAAGCCTAAACCATTGTCAGCTGTTAAACTGGCCACACAGTCTTAGAATTGATCAGCATAGGTTTCTTGTGGTACGTGGGCAGTTTTAAGAAATTTTACCAAGGCCTTCGCATGAGCCTCGGAGCACAACAACAAAGCTAGCATAGATATCTTTGACGAAGTCTGCCCTAGTTGTTCGACTATGTTATAGTCGCTTCTCTTTATGATTTTCAGAATTTCTTCCATCTCCTTTTTGGAGGCTTCCAGGATAGATACTGATTGCGCCTTCATCCAGACAGGCTCAACCAGAATACCTTTGCCCCGAGTCTCGGTCGACTCGGCAGTAGGGGTGTCAGTAGGGGTAACCACGGGAATTGTAGTCGTAGGAACAAAAATAGGGACAATCACAGGACCGGTAACAGTTTTCGGAGGAGCAATCTCGGGAGAGAATACTCTGCCACTTCGGGTTATCTTGCTGGTTCCCATAATGTTGCCGATGTTGGGGTCAGCCTTCTCAAAAATTAAGTCTTCATCAGCCAACAAATCTTGCTTGATGCTGTGATAGTAGACGTCGCCCCCATAGTTCCATGGGACAGTTTTATCTAATGAGTACGGAACCGGCCCTGGCATAGTAATTATCAGTGGAGCCACTTTAGGAACAGATGTAGACCTAACGGGTCTTTTGGTGGAGACCCTGGAAGGATTGGCAAAAATTGTTATCGTTGAAACATCATTGTAAGAAATGGTTAGAACGGGAGTCTTCTCAAACAAAATCTCTTTGTCATCCATTAGGCGTTGGACACCTGCTTTCAATAAATGACAACCAGTTGGTAGGGATAAACAGAGGTGACAGCTTTCGCCACGGCCCGAAAATAAACCAGCTTTCAACAGGTTCTTCTTGACAGTCAAGAGAGGAGTAACAAGTTCATCAATAGCAATAACAAACATATCATCTTCAACAACGTTAACATCACGGCCATGCTTGGGCATAAGAGCGGTGATAACATTTGGGATCTCAGGAGCATCTAATTCAATTTATTTTTCTTTAAGAAGGTCTTGCACCTTGTTTTTCAAAGACCAATAGTTATTGGTATCATGGCCTGGACTTTCTAAATGGTAAGCACAGTGAGCATTAGGGTGGTAATGAGGAGATGCGGTGTTGGGATTCTTTGGGGCTTCCTTCAAAGTTAACAAATTAGATCTCAATAAATGTGGAAGGACTTGAGAAAGCGTCATATTTATCCGGGTAAATTGTCTTACTAGTCTTTATGTTCTAGGTTGGTTGCTCCTTTGTTGAGTAGGCGCAGGCATAGGGATCATGACATCCCCTATCGTTGGACAGTGTTCAGTTCTATCTTGATTCCTTTGAGGATACACAACACCAACTTCTTTCTTCCCAGTTATGGATATTGGCCCTTTCCAGTTGATAGAACCAATCTATATGAGTCCCGAATAGACTATCCTGAGAGAAGTGGACCCACAAACCTCTGGCAGTAGTGTAAGGTTGTATCTTCCTCACATAAGATGGGAGATGCATCTTGGGTTATGAAACCCCATCGTACTTAGAAAATACTGGTGCCTTGAATTTTGGTGGAATAACAATCACAGACACCAAACCCAACTCTTTAAAGTCCAGCCCGACCACTTTCTGAATCTCCATTGCACTTAGACGCTCTTCCAAATGTTTGTATTTGTCGTCGGCCGGAGGATACTGTTCTTCAGAGTAATCCTCTTCTTCTTCCTCTTCAGATTCTGGCTGGGCAGTCACTTCCTTGCCTTTCCCTTCTTTATTATCCTTTTCACCTGATGACGTTGCAAAGTCCAGGGTCCGTCTGGCTTGTCCTTGGAACCTTCTTCCTAGATTCAGAACACCGGTTGATTTCTTTGCTTTCTTCTTCTTTTCTTCGACCAACAAAGTTTTCAAATCCTCTTATCCTTTGGCTAGATTCAAGAAAATCTGTTGAAACTGAGCATTCTATGCTTGGAGATCTTTTACTGTCTGTTCCATGTCCATCTTACTGAAATAAACAGTAGAAAGATAAGGAGACATGTGGTAAGAAACATGCTTATGTTATGATGAATGGAGATGCATATGCAATGATTTCAAGGAAATTAGAGACTTAAATTTGCTTTAGACCAAAAAGGAACACATGTTATATTCATAAATAAAAGTTTAAGTACATCATGCCTCTTTGGGATTACAAAGCAATACAAAAAAAAACTCTAAGATAAAAAAGTTGTACGCATCCTCTTTGGTGCGATGTAGGCGTTCAGGCTTCGCTCCTCATGAAGCTGCTTGGTGAGTTCCAGAACCTTCTTCTCGCTGGTGTATAATTGGGCCTCAAAAGTGTCCCGCTCCCCTTTAAGTTGTATCCAATCCCTTTGCAAGTCTTCGAGAGAGGTGGGCATGTTAGGATGCAGGAAAGTGTATGGAACATCTCCTTCCACAACAAGCTCTATGATAACCGGAAGAATGGAGGGGTAAGGCATTGTCATACCCCAATTTTTGACCTAAGATCCCATTTTTATTTTTGCATTTTTATACAAAAGTCAAGGTCACTAAATACAGTTGGTTTTAACCTCTCACCTTCGAGCATTGATTATGCATAAATTGTCAAGTGTTTTGAACATTCTTAGACTATGTATCACTAACTTCTAATCAAGCACGAAATGTGTGTTTTTTTGTTTCTTTGATTTCATGTGCTGACAGGTCTCCTTCGAATGCAACTTGGATTACATCCTTCGTCTTGAGCAAAAGCCTCCTTTGATTCAGCCTTTCGATTGGACAAGTTTGAAGAAGTGAAAAACACAAGAAGGGGGTTGAATTGTTAAAACTTGAAATCAATTGCAATCAACACAGTATTTTTATCCTGGTTCGTTTGATCTCAAACTACTCTAGTCCACCCGTCAAGGTGATTTCGCCTCTCTCCAACGAGGTCTTAATCCACTATATTCAACTGAATATTACAATCTGCTTTAACAACTGCTAAAGCCTTCTTGAGTCAAACCACAAATCGGTTTCTCAAGGAATTACTTTCTTACAAAAAATTGAAATCTAGGTGTGTGAATGTTTTCTACAAAACTGTTTATCACAACTGTGATACTACACAATTTAAGCTTATGAGAACTAGATTGCTAAAACAATTGAGTAAGGAATTGAGAGCTTTTAGCAAACTGAGAGTAAGGAAGATGATGAATAGCTTTTAGGCGTGTAGAGTGTTGTAGAGCATTAGCCAATTCAATCTTCATTGACTTGTTTATATAGCATTGGAAATAGTGTACGTTGGAGCAATAATTCTGTTTCAATGCCAATAACATTCTTTCCTTAATAAGCAGATCTTGTTTGGAATGATGCCGTTGGTAATAACTCATCTTGAATGCACAGTACCGTTGACACTTAAGCGTGTTATGGCTTTGGCTCATTCTGACGCTGCTTAGGTGCTGATGAACTGTTGTCTTTATCAGAGTTCAGATGGTTAAGTGCAGATCTGTTCATCAAGCTTCAGCATAAGCGCAAGTTGATCTTCTGATTCTGGTATCTGATATAACATCTTCTGATGCTGATGTTGATATCCAATTTTCTGATGCTGATGAGGATGTTCTCATGCTGATACCCATCAGAGTTTCTGTAAAACAGAATGTAATTTTTAGATAGCATATGTGTCTTACATGAATCATACAATTAATGTATCTTAGCATTTTGTTATCATCAAAACTTAACTTAGGGTAGTAGATTCAAAAATAATATCATCAACATAAATTTGACAGACTAAGATGTCATTCTTAACAGACTTACAGAATAAGGTAGTGTCCACCTTCCCTCTGGTGAATCCATTTTCTAACAGAAAGTTACTTAGTCTTTCATACCAAGCTCTGGGAGCTTGTTTCAGACCATATAGTGACTTCTTTAGTTTGAAAACATGTTCTGGATGTTTTGTATTTTCAAAACCAGGGGTTGGTGCACATAAACCTCTTCTTCTATATAACCATTTAAGAATGCACTCTTGACATCCATCTGATACAGAGTGATGCCTCTATTAACAGCAAATGAAATTAAAAGTCTGATAGATTCTAACCTGGCGACTGGAGCAAAGGTTTTTGTATAGTCTATCCCCTCTTGCTGACTATAACCTTGTGCTACCAGTCGTGCTTTGTTTTTGATAACTTCACCTTGTTCATTTAGCTTGTTTCTGAACACCCATCTTGTTCCAATGACGTTGAATCCTTTTGGTCTGGGAACAAGATCCCATACGTCATTTCTGGTGAATTGATTAAGCTCTTCTTGCATTGCTAGAATCCAGTCGTTGTCCAGAAGTGCTTCATTAATAGAATGTCCAGTTGTTGGTAATAACTCATCTTGAATGCACAGTACCGTTGACACTTAAGCGTGTTCTGGCTTTGGCTCATTCTGACGCTGCTTAGGTGTTGATGAACTGTTGTCTTTATCAGAGTTCAGATGGTTAAGCGCAGATCTGTTCATCAAGCTTCAGCATAAGCGCAAGTTGATCTTCTGATTCTGGTATCTGATATAACATCTTCTGATGCTGATGTTGATATCCAATTTTCTGATGCTGATGAGGATGTTCTCATGCTGATACCCATCAGAGTTTCTGTAAAACAGAATGTAATTTTTAGATAGCATATGTGTCTTACATGAATCATACAATTAATGTATCTTAGCATTTTGTTATCATCAAAACTTAACTTAGGGTAGTAGATTCAAACTTTGTTCTAACAATCTCCCCCTTTTTTATGTTGACAAAAACTAGATATTTTTTAATTGAAAATTAGCGTGAAAAGTATCAGAGATAACTAAATAGTAAGTTGTATCAGAACTAATTAGGAAGTTATCAAAGATGAGGGATAAAGAGATATCAGAGTTTAGATCGGAGATACTCCCCCTGAATTTATTACTTCCCTTTTTAATTCCAAGAGTTCTTCAGGATCAGATCTTTATTGACTTTCTTTGAACATCAGAATATCAGAGCTTCAGATCAGAATATCAGAGCTTCGAGCTTCAGTGTATCAGAGGTGATTAACTTCTTGTACCTGTAGACTTATGCAAAAACAGAAAACATTCAAGTATATCAGAGTGTTAGAATGTTTGAGACTTTTTGTCTCAGTAATCCGTTATTGAAAAATATCATTCTTGTTCTCCCCCTTTTTGTCAGCAATCAAAAAGTGTAAGTGAAATGCTAAAACGATCAGATCAGAAAAACTTGTTATATTAAATTCAGAGCCAGATAAACAGTACAGATGATATGCAAAGAAAACATTGAAAATATCATGAATGAAAAAACTAAGGTTGGGGTGGAAAGCGTGTGAACAGAGTCTCCAGCATTGACTTAATCTGATCAGCAGTTTCATTTTCTTCAGATTCTTGGCGTTCAGAGGCTTGACAACCGTAGGTTCAATAGAACTTAATTCTTGAGCTTCTGTGAGGTGTTCCATCAGCCTATTCTCAGACAGAATATCTGATATTAACCTGCCAAAGGGTATCCAATCCCTCTTTGTCCTTTCTTCTTCCCTTGTCTCCTTGACGCTGGTCCTGAGGTGATTAAACAGAAGATGAGCCAAGTTAATTTTTACCTTCTGATTAATAAAATAGATCAGAAACTGCTGATCTATATTTATATAATCAGGAGAGCTTGTTGGCTTCCTGTGATTAAAGCACCCCAGAATAATCTTCGCCCATATTCTGTCCTGATCCTTTAAGTCTCTGATTTTGCTGCTGGGAACCCCATGGGTGAAAATCTACCTTGCAATGACAGCAACGTCAGAGCATCTTTCAGCCATGTCGATACAGCGGATACAACCACCATTGTATCCAATCAATCTTGCAATGTGATCCTCAGTGATCACAATCTTCTTTCCCATTATGTAGGAGGTGACTTGATGCGTTGATGAGTACGCATAAATCCAGAACTCCTTGACCAAGACTGGGAACGTTGGTCCAACCAACCTATCAAAATATCTCTCCCATCCCTGTGCCCTAACTTCTTCTGTCAAGTCAAATCCATCAGGATGTTCTGATATCAAAAGTTAACTTAGGGTAGTAGATTCAAACTTTGTTCTAACAAAGTTTACTGCCTGCAAGCCTGTTTCAATTGGACAAGTTTACTGCCTGCAAGCATGCTTCGACTGGACAAGTTTACTGCCTGCACACATGCTTCGATTGGGCAACTTTGTTTCCTTCGAACACGGGCTTTCGATTGGGCAATATGTTTGTTTTGATCCACATGCTTCGATTTAGCAAAGCTTCAATTGGGCAATACAGTCTCCCTTCAATCACAAGCTTCGATTTGGAAATATAGTCTCCTTTAGTGACAAGCTTCGATTAGGCAATACAATCTCCCTTCAGTCACAAGCTTCGATTTTGCCATGTAGTTTCCTTCGAAGTGACCCCCTTTGATCCATAAGCTGGACATGTGATTTCCTTCAAGGTGGCCTCCTTCGATTCACAAGTTGGACCACTAAACCCTTCGAAGCAACGTACTTAGAGCACACATTGTTTGGAAATGAACATTTTTGTGTAATCATGAAGCTGGTCGAAGTGATCAAAACGAAAGGAGGAAGTATTCAAGGAGTTTGTTGACTAAAGTCCCATATACTGCCAAACTCAAGCCAGTTGTGCTGCTATGCAGTAGTCCTGCACCAACCTGCCACTAAGCTCCAAAATACTGATAAGCCTGCGTTGTCTCAGTCCTGAACTTGCACAAAAAAGGAGTGCACAAGAGCTGCATTGTAGAAAACAAGGGGGCAATATACCCAAATTGTTCAAATTATTTTGTTTTCCCTCCAAAAACTTCAGCCACTTTGCCTATAAATAAGAGGCTCCAACACATGTTTAAGGGAGGATTTTTGGACCAGAGGAACGAATCCCCCAAATTTTCTCAAACACAAAATCTCTCAAGTCCCTTCAACACTTGTGAGAAAAAACCCAGAATCACATTCAAACACAACAAAACTCTCAAGTTCATCAACACTTGAGAAATCAAAAAACCCAGAATCCCAAACACTCACCTCTTTCGATTCTGAAGAACATCCCACACATAGAAGTTTGTTCAAACAGTTAGACAACCTTGTGTGATAACCCTTCGAACCAAAAGCAAACCCCCTGTGACTACTCTTCGATTCCAGTTTGGAAAGAAACATAAGACTTGTTTCTTTCCTTACTTCGAATCCAACATTCCCAGCGCAACTGTTGGCCCCCTCTTTCGAATCCAGCATCTTAGGCCCCCACTCAAGATCCCACGTCCATTCAATGCCAGAAGCAAGGTAAGTCACTCTTACCCTTGAACTTTTTGTTTCATGGAATAACATGTAAATAATACTTTTGTTCGTTTCAAACATGTACATAACACTTTGTTTCTTTTCGTTTCCACCTACTTAATACGTTTTCAGAAGTTACCCCTTTTGTTTTGCTTTCTGTTTACCTGAACTAGCTTTAATTATTAAACTGTTTGAAAGATAAATACTAGCATGGCCTCAGGCCATGTTGTCATTTAATGATTGAAATGAAAGAAACAGGAAACGGGAAATAGGAAACGAAGCTTCTGGCTTCTACCCCCTTTCTCCAGGTCGAACGAAAGAGACAACCAGGAGGCAAACCATGTCCAATCGAAAGGCATTCCCTCACTGCTTTCAACCTCCAGTCAAAGAAGGCAACAAGGCAGAATCAAAAGACTTCGCCATACACTGACTGCCAGGCCAATCGAAGGACAAAACCTCACTGGTGCGAACTCCCAGTCGAAGGATACAACTTGCTACTGCCTTTGCCCAATCGAAGGACATGACCTCGCCCCTACCAAGGCCCAATCGAAAGACGTGACTTTGTTGTTGCCAGCCCCAATTGAAGGAGGCCAACAGAATGCAAATCGAAGAGTACTACTGCCTGGGTCGAAAACACTTACTTTTCTTACTTTTATCTTTTTTTTTTCCTTCATATTTTTTTATGCATTTTGATATGTTTGTAATAGCGTAGGTTTTTATCTTCCTGCATTTTTATTTAATTTGTACAAATCCTAGTAATTAGGCAAGATAAAATCAACAAGTAAACAAACCAAAAAAATCCAAAAAAACACTCTTTAATCATTACTTGAACTTACTTTAAAACATGCAAAAACACTCAACAAATCAAAACTCCCCCAAGGGCATGTTATCTCCATTCTACCGCGATACCAGCCGTGCCTATTGCTAGAATGCGTGCATTAATGTCGCCCACTAAAAAACACAAACAAATCAACTTTTTTCTAGAGGAACTACGGTGTTTTGATTCCTTCATTGGATACGTAGGCAAAGGGTCGCGTAACCCTCACGAACGCAATAATAAAAACTCATTTCTTTCCCCTTAAGCAAACATAGTTGTAGATAAATACACCCATGTATATAACAAACAATTTCAACCAAAAACAGATATTCCAAAAGGTTCCCGCGGAGTACCGCAGATACATTGGGTGCTAATACCTTCCCATTGTATATCCAACCCCTGAACTCTTGATCTCTTTCCAAAACGCATTGTATTTTCATTACTTTTAAGTATTATTTTACATTGCATGTTTTAGGGTTTTATTTCGCTCTTTTCCCTTTCCCCTTGGAAATAATAAAGCGCGGTGGCGACTCTTGCTTTTGCGAGTCGAGTTAATTAATAGCTCGATCTTCGATTTTCACCGCTACAGAATTGGCGACTCTACTGGGGAAAGATTGACCTCTTGCTGGTCCATCCCTAAGTGGGTTAAGCCTAGTTTGTTTTATCTGTCTTATCATTATTTGATTGTTTGATTATATGTGATATATTGTGATTATTTGGGTGTTGATAATATTTTTGCAAAGGACAAGTCCTATACCCGGACTAAGTTACACTTAGGAATAGGACGGGCGGTATAGTCATGTTAACTTTGAGGGAGTAATCCCGAAGAAGGAGGCATGAAATCCCCCACTCAGTGGAAGCCCCTTTGAACGTAGTATTTGTTTACCGAGTAATCGGGAAGACATTATTGATTTTGACCTGGGAGCCAGTGAAGCTGAGAACCGTAGAACCCTAACCCATCTTGGCCTCTTAGGTGTAGTGCGGAGACTATAACAGAGTAATCCGGAAGTAGTTGTCACGCGATGCTGCACTCAGACGAGTTTCTCTTGAGAATATTGCTGATTACCGAGTAATTGGGACGTTGGTAATATCCGAAGGAGGAATGTAGACTCTGGGAACTTTTAGAACCATGTTTTACAGGTGTGATTAAACCTTTAGTACATACCTTGGGGATGTTTTTTACCTTTGACTCCATGCTCGTGACATTAAACCTTTCGACTTTGTTTGTGACCTTGCTTATGGTTGTTGCATAGACATGCATTCATGCATCCATAAAACCCTTTTCACTTGACTTTCAAGGAATTTGGAAGCCTTTCTTTGTAAACATCACAAGTTTCGTCAAGCTCAATGGATCTTGGGTGTTGATGGGGTGAAAACCCTAATCCACCAAAATGGATGATTGATCTTGATGATAACTTGATCAACACTTTGATCCAATTTTAAATTCATCTTTTATCTTTATACTTTGATGTTTACAACTTAATATCTTGAGTTCCTTGAAAGTCAAATAAAAACTCTCTTTTGCATATCATGCATCATTCTACATTTTTGGTTTCACTTTCAATGGTCTTTTTCCAAGTCTTATTTTTCCTTTGGTCTCACCAGTACAACATTCACGCTAAGAGAACAATGGAGAATATCAAGCAAGAGGTTTATGAACTCCGTAGAGAGATGACTATTTTAAAAGATAGTCTGGAGCACTTAACTGGTTTGGTCTAAATTTTGGTTTCCGCCCAATTCAACCCCTCTGCTAAAGCATAAGTGAATCTCTGTTGATTTTGGCCTTGAAGTTAAGGAGAGGTTTCCTTCAACATAAATCCAGATGGAAAGCCTTCCCGGATTATTAACTTATTCATGATTTTTGTAATTTTTCTTGTTTATCAAAACATTGTTTGCATGTAAGAACTTGTTTGCATCTGAATGATTATCTTAATACGATGAGTATGTTTGTCTTGAAGAAATTCATTTGTTTCACTCATATTTGTTTTCAAATTTTAAATTTCTTTTGCACTGATACCAACTTGTTGCCCATTCTCTTGCCTAGGCAGAGGTTGAAAGGAGGATGATGATCTAAAGAACACAAAATCTCTGGTTGTATGCTTTTGAATAAAATCTTGCTGACGATGTACAGGCATTGTTTCAAATCCCTAAACACCGGAGATATAAGGAAGAGAATCCCTTGCTAACCCCTTTTGAGCCTTGAAGTAGGAGTTTCTTTTTCTATACGACAAAACCCTCAAATTTTAACCTGGGGCAGGGTAGTTTTTCAGTTAATCTGATTTAGTGTTCAAAATTCATAAGGAAGATATTTTTGAAGAGAAACTACGAGGACTATCCTCCATGTATAATGAATCTAGAAGATGTGGAACCACAATGTTATCCCTCATTCATCAAGAAATGAGGCAGTCACAATCTTTTCAACAAGTCAAGACAAGCTAATGTCACACATTTTGTTCAAAAGTCAAAAATCAATAAAAAAAGCCTGCTAAGTCGAAAACTTGAAAACCTGCGGCTTAGGCAAAAATTAGGGCATCCCGCTGGACTATCAGTTTAAAAGAATTAGTTCAGGCAAAAGTTAGGGAAAATAAAAATTGCAAGGAAAGGAATACAAAGAAAATTCCTCAGCAAAGAACAAATTGGTGACTACAAACACGAAGACATAAGGGTGGTTGCTACTCCGAAAGCCTCGTCGTTTCCTTAACTGTCACAAAATCCTTTTGAGAGATGAAAACTCATGTTGAATTAACTGAACATAGGGTTGGAGAACATCATGAAGAATGGGTGGGCACCTATAAATTTTGAGCCTTAAAAATCTTTTTTCTAAAAAACCATGAACCAGGCCACATTACAACCTTCAAAAGTCCTAATTGAAGCAAGGTTATTTTGAAAGCATACTTCAATGAGATGATGTCCCTGACTCACATGAATGTTCTAAATAGTTATGTTGGTATCATATGTTTTTCCTATACAAAAATAAATGGTGCTCTAACTCGCAAAATTTGTGCGATATCTTTTCAAAATCTTCAAGACTTACATAACTGTTGCATTAGAATTTTCATTCTCATAATAAACTTTTCTAACTGCAAAACATTTGTTTGATATCAAGGAAGCTCAAACATAAGCACTAGTGATGAGTTTATTCTTTTAAGGCCTGAAACTATGTTGAGTAATTGGAGAATCATTTCAAGAAAAAAACCATACCAGGGGGCGTGTCACATGAAGACCTTAAGCACAAACTTGTTGCTTCTCCTAGTTAATGCTTTCCCAACTTCTTTACTCTTTTGGGGCAAAATTTGAAGACTTTGTTGTGCCAACTACAGTCAATCCGGGGCAATCACGTCGAGATTTGATGAATCTCTTTAAGAGTTTGAAGACACCAGAGCATGGTGAATGCCAGGTCTTTTGTAAAATCCTCTTGAGACGATTTCTCCTCATCAACCATATAGCTTAGGGCATTTTAGAAGTGAAGTTATTCGCAAGATTTGTCGTGCAACATGCAGCTTATCAGCAGTAAACTTGGGGCATCCAAAATTAGTCCCAGGGGCAATCCAGATTTGTTAAGATATGTAATATGTTTTGCACACATTATCAGAGGGTGGTGTTCCCAGTATCTCCAGCTAAGCATGACTTTTTCCAGCTGAAACATTGGTTGTGTTGTTATCCTTTCAATGGATTATTTGCGATAGAAGACTAGACTTTGGGTTTTCTACTGAAAATACTTTCCTCTCCAGAGATATTTAAGCCTTGTAAAAGGACTTTACTCCAATGATGGCATGTGTTCTATCTCCAGTAATGTTCCCATCTTGTTGAGATTAGTTGAGTGTCGGGTTGTGCTGGGATGTCTTATCATCTTCTGTCTATCTCCTCTATCTGTTTTGTCAGCATATACATGACATTCATTTATTCATTCACACTTGCATCATGCACACACATTGATATTTGTTGATGTTCTTGATCTGTATACTTTGGTTATCATATTTCCTCTCCCCAAATAGAGTGTCAACTTAAGCAGAAAGTGTGCCTCCTTTCTAATTCCCCATTGAGTTAACTCTCGTGGAAGAATCTTGCTTTAGCTTTCCTTTTCCATCTCTGGATAGGATAAATCCCCATCTGAGTTGTTTCCTCATTGGGTGGAGTCTTGTTTGACTATTTTCTCTCCAGTTTATTCCTGGATTGAGATTTGTATCTTGTGAACGATACCCTGTGGATCTCTCTAGACTGTGAAACCTAGATAAAGAGTGCATTGATCTTGCGTATGTAAATACTTGGTCTCCTCAGGAAGGATTTATTCATGGTTCCCCATTGAAGATGAACTTTATTCCCTAGTAGTGTTATCATAACCTTCTTCTGGAATATCGATGTGACAACAAGCGACTGACTCTTTATTGGAGCAGTTTGATTATTTCTGAATTTCTTTATGACAAATGGCGGTCTCTTCATGAGCAGTTTTTCCATCCCCGAGGAAATTATTGATTCTCACCTCCAGCAATATCTTCACGATATTTTGTCGGTACCTTTGAAAACAACAAGCAATAGTCTCTTCATGAGCAACTTGTATGTTATTGATAATTTTGAAAAAAAAGCAAGCGGAGGTCTCTTCATGATCAACTTGTATGTTATTGATACCTTTGAGAAAACAAAAAGCGGCGGTCTCTTCATGAGTAATTTGTGTGTTATTGTTCGTTTGAAAATAGCAAGCGGCGGTCTCTTCATGAGCAACTTGTGTGTTATTGTTCTCTTGAAAAACAACAAGCGGCGGTCTCTTCATGAGCAACTTGTATGTTATTGTTACCTTTGAAAAAACAGCAAGCGGCGGTCTCTTCATGAGCAACTTGTATGTTATTGTCACCTTTGAAAACAACAAGTGGCGGTCTCTTCATGAGCAACTTGTATGTTATTGATACCTTTGAAAACAGCAAGCGGTGGTCTCTTCATGAGCAACTTGTATGTTATTGTCACCTTTGAAAACAACAAGCGGCAATCTCTTCATGAGCAACTTGTATGTTATTGATACCTTTGAAATAACAGCAAGCGGCGGTCTCTTCATGAGCAACTTGTATGTTATTGTCACCTTTGAAAACAGCAAGCGGCGGTCTCTTCATGAGAAACTTGTATGTTATTGATACCTTTGAAAAAACAGCAAGCGGAGGTCTCTTCATGAGCAACTTGTGTGTTATTGATACCTTAAAAAAACAGCAAGTGGCGGTCTCTTCATGAGCAACTTGTGTGTTATTGTTACCTTTAAGAAAACAGCAAGCGGCGATCTCTTCATGAGCAACTTGTATGTTATTGATACCTTTGAAAACAACAAGCGGCGGTCTCTTCATGAGCAACTTGTATGTTATTGATACCTTTGAAAAAACAACAAGCGGCGGTCTCTTCATGAGCAACTTTTATGTTATTGTCACCTTTGAAAACAACAAGCAAAATTCTCTTCATGAGCAACTTGTATGTTATTGATACCTTTGAAAAAACAGCAAGTGGCGGTCTCTTCATGAGCAACTTGTATGTTATTGTCACCTTTGAGAAAACAGCAAGCGGCGGTCTCTTCATGAGCAACTTGTATGTTATTGTTACCTTTAGAAAAACCAGCAAGCGGCGGTCTCTTCATGAGCAACTTGTGTGTTATTGTTCTCTTGAAAAACAGCAAGCGACGGTCTCTTCATGAGCAACTTGTATTTTATTGACACCTTTGAAAGGAAGCAAGTGGCGGCCTCTTTATTTGAGCAGCTTGTGTATCCCCAACAATAATGCAAACGACACCTCTTTGAAAAAGTTCCATGGGGAAGCTTGTATTTTATCCTTTTGAAGCGATATCTTGTTTAAAAAAGGATTGTGTTACCATTCTTGGTAAAATCCAGAAGTCAGAGATGTTTATTTCCAGTCACAGTACTGATGTCAATCATTTTCTTTTCCAGTCACAGTACTGATGCCGATCTTTTTCCAGTCTCAGTGTTGATGTAAATCATTTTGTTTTCCATTCACAGTGCTGATGTCAATCATTTCTTTTCCAGTCTCAACACTGATGTAAATCATTCATAAGAGTCTCTCATTTTAAGCCTATGACTCTGTTTCCCCGGTGGAGTTATAATCTATTCCCCTATGGGATTACTGTATAATGTGCTTGGTTTATCCAGCAGTAGTTTGTCTCATACGGCATCATTCCACATTAAATTCAAAATATTACATTCATATCATATCATAAACATAATTGCGGTATCTTAAGGCCAAAATTTGTGTATTCTATATTTAAGTCCCTTCAATCTCGTAGAAATGAAGATCCCAATCTTCATATCTCCAGATAGAAGAAACTTAAATAGGGGAAGCAGTCATACCCCAATTTTTGACCTAAGATCCCATTTTTATTTTTGCATTTTTATACAAAAGTCAAGGTCACTAAATACAGTTGGTTTTAACCTCTCACCTTCGAGCATTGATTATGCAGAAATTTTCAAGTGTTTTGAACATTCTTAGCCTATGTATCACTAACTTCTAATCAAGCATGAAATGTCTGTTTTTTGTTTCTTTGATTTCATGTGCTGACAGGTCTCCTTCGAATGCAACTTGGATTACATCCTTCGTTTTGAGAAAAAGCCTCCTTCGATTCAGCCTTTCGATTGGACAAGTTTACTGCCTGCAAGCCTATTTCGATTGGACAAGTTTACTGCCTGCAAGCCTGCTTCGACTGGACAAGTTTACTTCCTGCAAACATGCTTCGATTGGGCAACTTTGTTTCCTTCGAACACGGGCTTTCGATTGGGCAATATGTTTGTTTCGATCCACATGCTTCGATTGGGCAACATTGTTTCCTTCAGTCACAGGCTTCGATTTAGCAAAGCTTCAATTGGGCAATACAGTCTCCCTTCAGTCACAAGCTTCGATTTGGAAATACAGTCTCCTTCAGTCACAAGCTTTGATTAGGCAATACAATCTCCCTTCAGTCACAAGCTTCGATTTGGCCATGTAGTTTCCTTCGAAGTGACCCCCTTTGATCCACAAGCTGGACATGTGATTTCCTTCAAGGTGGCCTCCTTCGATTCAAAAGTTGGACCACTAAACCCTTCGAAGCAACGTACTTAGAGCACACATTGTTTGGAAACGAACATTTTTGTGTAATCATGAAGCTGGTCGAAGTGATCAAAACGAAAGGGGGAAGTATTCAAGGAGTTTGTTGACTAAAGTCCCATATACTGCCAAACTCAAGCTAGCTGTGCTGCTATGCAGCAGTCCTGCACCAACCTGCCACTAAGCTCCAAAATACTGATAAGCCTGCGTTGTCTCAGTCCTGAACTTGCACAAAAAAGGAGTGCACAAGAGCTGCATTGAAGAAAACAAGGGGGTAATATACCCAAATTGTTCAAATTATTTTGTTTTCCCTCCAAAAACTTCAGCCACTTTTCCTATAAATAAGAGGCTCCAACACATGTTTAAGGGAGGATTTTTGGACTAGAGGAACGAATCCCCCAAATTTTCTCAAACACAAAATCTCTCAAGTCCCTTCAACACTTGTGAGAAAAAACCCAAAATCACATTCAAACACAACAAAACTCTCAAGTTCATCAACACTTGAGAAATCAAAAAACCCAGAATCCCAAACACTCACCTCTTTCGATTCTGAAGAACATCCCACACATAGAAGTTTGTTCAAACAGTTAGACAACCTTGGGTGATAACCCTTCGAACCAAAAGCAAACCCCTTGTGACTACTCTTCGATTCCAGTTTGGAAAGAAACATAAGACTTGTTTCTTTCCTTCCTTCGAATCCAGCATTCCCAGCGCAACTGTTGGCCCCCTCTTTCGAATCCAGCATCTTGGGCCCCCACTCAAGGTCCCACGTCCATTCAATGCTAGAAGCAAGGTAAGTCACTCTTACCCTTGAACTTTTCTTTTCATGGCGTAACATGTAAATAATACTTTTGTTCGTTTCAAACATGTACATAACACTTTGTTTCTTTTCGTTTCCACCTACTTAATTCATTTTCAGAAGTTACCCCTTTCGTTTTGCTTTCTGTTTACCTGAACTAGCTTTAATTATTAAACTGTTTGAAAGATAAATACTAGCATGGCCTCAGGCCATGCTGTCATTTAATGCTTGAAATGAAAGAAACAGAAAATAGGAAATAGGAAACGAAGCTTCTGGCTTCTACCCCCTTTCTCCAGGTCGAACGAAAGAGACAACCAGGAGGCAAACCATGTCCAATCGAAAGGCATTCCCTCACTTCTTTCAACCTCCATTCGAAGAAGGAAACAAGGCAGAATCAAAAGACTTCTCCATACACTGACTGCCAGGCCAATCGAAGGACAGAACCTCACTGGTGCGAACTCCCAGTCGAAGGATACAACTTGCTGCTGCCTTTGCCCAATCAAAGGACAGGACCTCACCCCTGCCAAGGCCCAATCGAAAGACGTGACTTTGTTGTTGCCAGCCTCAATCGAAGGAGGCCAACAGAATGCAAATCGAAGAGTACTACTGCCTGGGTCGAAAGACACTTACTTTTCTTACTTTTATCTTATTTTTTTTCCTTCATATTTTTTATGCCTTTTGATATGTTTGTAATAGCGTAGGTTTTTATCTTCCTGCATTTTTATTTACTTTGTACAAATGCTAGTAATTAGGCAAGATAAAATCAACAAGTAAACAAACCAAAAAAAAATCCAAAAAAAAACACTCTTTAATCATTACTTGAACATACTTTAAAACATGCAAAAACACTCAACAAATCAAAACTCCTCCAAGGGCATGTTATCTCCGTTCTACCGCGATATCGGCTGTGCCTATTGCTAGAATGCGTGCATTAATGTCGCCCACTAAAAAACACAAACAAATCAACTTTTTTCTAGAGGAACTACGGTGTTTTGATTCCTTCATTGGATACGTAGGCAAAGGGTCGCGAAACCCTCACGAACGCAATAATAAAAACTCATTTCTTTCCCCTTAAGAAAACATAGTTGTAGATAAATACACCCTTGTATATAACAAACAATTTCAACTAAAACAGATATTCCAAAAGGTTCCTGTGGAGTACCGCAGATACATTGGGTGCTAATACCTTCCCATTGTATAACCAACCCCCGAACTCTTGATCTCTTTCCAAAACGCATTGTATTTTCATTACTTTTAAGTATTATTTTACATTGCATGTTTTAGGGTTTTATTTGGCTCTTTTCCCTTTCCCCTTGGAAATGATAAAGCGCGGTGGCGACTCTTGCTTTTGCGAGTTGAGTTAATTAATAGCTCAATCTTCGATTTTCACCGTTACAGGCATCATAAGACTTTGAGCACGAGCTCGGACCCATTTGAGGTAAGGCTCAAGAGGGATGGAATTCTTATGCCCCAATGTCTTGCTATCTACCTTGTTCAACATTCTCCAAGCTCGGATAAACCTCTGGCGGTGACCTTGATCGTCATTCTCATAGTCAAATACCAACCCTTGAATAAGCATCTCATGTGGGCCATCCATTCGGGCGTAACCAAATTGTCTTAAGGCTAAACAGGGGTTGTAGGTGATACCAATGCCAAGTAAGGGGACGTTAGGGAATTCTCCATAACGGTGGAAGATAGTAACATTCTCTATAGATCGGGAACACCAATGAATGTCTGAATGTTTGAGCGTCATCATCCTATGTGACCACCTTGAACCTTGCTCGTTCTTCAATACATATTGGGGAAGATGTGAAATAAACCATCTTTCCAAGAGAGGAGTACAACACATAAGGATACCTCTTTTCCTCATAGTGCGAGTGTGAAAATAATGTAGGATGTCTCCTAACAAAGTAGGCACCGGGTTACGAGACATGAAGATTTTGACGGCGTTTACGTCTATGAGTTGGTCAGGATTTGGGAACAAAACCATCCCATAGATGAGGAGACCCACAATTTCCTCAAAGGCTTGTAAGTCCAAGGACTTCCAACAGTTTTGAGCTTTCTCAAATAAGAATTTGGCTAATAAACCTTTGACACCACTCCTTGTTTCCCAATTAGATGTGACATCAGATGATTGCAAGTGTAGGGCTTGAGCAATCTCTTCTGGATTTGGATCTCTTTCCGTACCGTTGAAGGGTAGTTGATTGAGAATGGGAATCCTCAATAGTTGGAAGAACTCTTCCAAAGTTGGCACAAGTTGATAATCGGGAAATGTGAAGCAATGGTGTAGAGGATCAAAGAACTGGAAGAGCACCTTCATCATGTCCTCATCAGTGTTGGAGGTAACCATGTTTAGGAGGCGACCATATCTTTCGGTAAATGGTGAATTTTGGGGAACCCTTGATGCTAACTCTTTAAGTTGAGAAGGGACTCTTACAAGATTTACTTGAATGGTTTTCCTGCGAATAGAATCCATGTCCTACAAAACAGAACAAAGATAAATCCCAAAATCCTTGAAATGGTTAGTGAATATGAGTATGATGTCATGATGTTTATGATGTTATGTACAAGTAGATATATACAAGCAAAACAAACAAGTCCTTAGGTTTAGGATTGCATGGAGTCTCATAGGTAAGTACCCTCTTGAAGTTTGGTTGGCTCAAACCTGTCCTAGCAATAGTAATCGGGTTCTAAGGGAGCTTAATATCACTGGTTTGTTTTCTCGGGAATTGTTTCAGTGCAAGCCTCTTTAATGGCTACCGAAATATCCCAAAAAATCAAACCTTAATGAGTGTAGTATCGAGTATCTACCAACTTTGGACTTCACCAAAGTCGGTCATCTCACTACGTCCTAATGGCCAAGTTGGTCAAGTAAAGGTTCTAGAAGTTAGTTAGCGCTTCATGACATCACTCAGCGGCCCCGTATTCTCCTTGACTACTCAAGGGCTACCGGTACCAAAAAATATGTCACACTAATGTAGCTATTGCTTAGACCATGTCGCTATACCCCACACAGTTTCCATAATGTATTGCTACTTACCTATAAGATATCCCAAATCCCGGTAGAGGATTCAAACCCAAACAAAGAACCAAAATGTAAAGCATACAAGTCAAACAATGAAAGCAGGTAAATATGATCTAACCCTAAGGTAACCCCACTTTAAAATCCTCCCCAGCAGAGTCGCCAAGTCTATAACACGGTGGGAGAACTGACTTGGTTGTTTTGCATTTGATTGCAAATGTTACGGTTTAGCAACTGTCGCCACCGACTTTTCTTTTATCCAAAAGGAAAGGCTAAAAAGAACAGGAAAGACCTTTGAGATATTTTCTTGAGTTCTGGGGGTAGATTATAAAAAGGGAAGGTATTAGCACCGTTTTCATCCATGGTTTTTCATTGGCTCTTAGTTACTTGCTAGATCACTTGCTTTTGTTTGAAAATATGCTTTGTGTGGTTTTTGAAGGTATTTTGAAAATGTGACATCATTTGGGAAAACTTTTTAACGATACTCGTTCGTAAGAATGCATACAAAGTGTTGATATTTTGAAAATGTTTTCAAGCTTGTAAGATATTTTGAAAGTGTTGGTGTTTGTTTGAAAATAGCAAGGATGTTTTAGTTTTGAAAATGAGCAAGCAACTAGGAACAATCTACCTACTCAAAAGTCTTTCATGTTTATTTCTTCTTCCTTTGACATTGTTATCTTACTATTGATTTGGTAAGTAAACCTATCTTTGGATGTAAAAGGGACAGGAAAGGGTCATCGTATAGCCATGATTAGAAATATTGTAAGATATCTTAGCATTCTCTTTAAGGGACTAAGATCATTTTGAAAGGCAACATGGATAGCGTCATCGAGGGACTATGATCTTGTATTTTGTTTGTTTTTGCTAAGATACCTCACATGCATAATATGGCCATTTTTGTAAGGCAACAAAGTGGGTTTACCCTATGGGTGTATGTGTGCAAGTGTATTGGTTTACATGATTGATTTGTCTTGATTAGGGTTTTCTATTTATTGATTTTATTCTTGCCATACAAACCCTAATTACTAGCATTTGTATATAAAGCATTAAATTGCGGAAATTAAAATTACTACGCTATTACATCATTAGGGGAGGGGTTGTACAAATTACAAATGGGGAATTGCAAGAAAATTAAATCTAATTATCTATTACAACCATATTGAATTTGAATGAATGTACAAAAAATAAAGATAAAAGTGCAAGAATATAAAATGTAAAAAGAAATGTGATTTTTGTTTGATTTTCATGAAAAGTGTTTTTTGACCTAATTAATTAAAATAAAATAATTAACTAAAGAAAACTTAAGATTAAGTTAAATAAATGAAATTAATTTATTAAAGAAAAAAACAAGTTTTTTAGGTTTTTTGTGAATTTAATTAAATTAGTAAATAAAATTAATTAAATGGAAGTCCTAAATTCTAAATTGATTTTAATTTACAAGAAAAATAATATAATATAATAATTAGGACAAATTATCTAAGTATTACAAAAAGTAAATTAATTTATTAAAGGAAATGTTTTTTTGTTCTTTTAGTTTTATGAAGAAAAATAAATTAAATAAATATAAATAATAAAGTATAAATATTTTTTGGATTTTTTATTAATGAAAATAATAATAATAAGAAGAATAATAAGAATATTAATAATAATATTAATAATAAAGAAAATATAAAATGAAAATAAAATTTAAAAAAAGAAAGAAAAGAAAATAACAAATAAAAATAAATGGGTCAAGTGTAAACAACAAGGCAGGGGGTCAGAAATAACAAAAAAAGTTAGGCCCTATCATTTGGAGGCCCAGGCGCTGCAAGAGTCAAAAAAATGTAAGGAAATTTGAAAAGAAAAAAAAAAGAAAAAGGCTGCGCATTGAGGTTCGAGCCCATGACCTCTTGATTACCAGCGCGTTGCCTTACCATTGGGGTGGCTATACATCCATTAATATAACTGAAATGATAAATATATAATACAAAACAAGTCATGAATTCACTTCATCTTCAACCTCCAGGCAGACCACATGTAACTTCACCATTTTTCAATAAAAATGAAATATGCAAACATGAAAGTTGCTCCATTTTTCCATACGAATCCAACCATATAAATATCATAAGCTATAAATCAAAGATGAATGAGAATTTTTTAAAGTACCAAATTTTGACCTAATTATTTTCAGAGGTTCAGATTCAAAATTCTAACTACTCAAGAAACAATAATGAAATCTAAGGACATGGTTAGTTTCAGAACAATGATATCTACATTTCTTATTCACAAATAAACCATTAATGATGCTTGTATGAAGAGTTCAAAAGTCAGAAAACTCACCTTGTAAGAGGGTATCGTGTTTTGAGTTTGAGCAGCTTTTGATGAGTTCCACTGATTGGGTTAGCTTCCTCGAGTTCCCAAGAAGCTAATGTGATGCTTGGCTTGAGCTGAAAGTGGCTGAGGAGTTCCGGAGAAGACAAGGTGCAAGGTTCTGTTTTTGAAAATGGTGGATGGTGATGGAGGTGTTACAGTCATGTTGCAGGTGTTGGAATTGTTTGTATATGTTATTTAGAAGCTTTTGAAAGTAAAAGGCCAAGAAATGCACGAGCAAATTTAGAGATTGGATTCAAAACTCAAAAATGGAAAATTTTGAGATGTTTTTGATGGTTCTGTGCTTTAGGGGGTTTCAGGGCTTGAGCATGCGTGTGTTTTCTTGCAAATGACTTGTGTATCTATAAGCAAAAGAGTTGGAGAGGTTTTGCACAAAGGATTTCTGAGTTATATGGTTATGGCTAGGTTGCTTGATTTTGAAGAAAAGAGAGAAATGTAGTTTCAAGGTAGAAAGTACAAGCATGTAGAGTGGTTACCAACTTTAAACATACTTATCTGACTTTGTAGAGGAAGCTTGTGCAAAAGGAACAAGTGCAAAGCCCAATGCAAGTTGACTTTGCATAAAGCTTGCTTTATGTAAATGGCAATGGTGCCTTTGTGCCATTAACGGAAAATTAACTTGGATAAAGCTTGAATTAAATGCACAATAGCTCAAAATCAAGTGTAGTCTTCTTATTAGGGAGAGATCTTGAGGTTTAGAGGCCCAAAAATCAATATTGTGCAGCATAGATTTGAGATTTGAATTTTGTTCATCACAAAATTTGCCTTGTTAAACAACTTGAAACCCCAACTTCTAGCCTTCGATTCTTCTTGCTCACAAATGATCTCAATGAGTTCTTGGGCATTTTGGAAAGCTTGTAATGTACTCTACAACCCATCTTTGAATCACTTTTAAAATTTCCCCTTGGAACTATGTGAAATTTTTCCATGAATTTAGGTCAAAATCCTGCCTAAACTAGGGATTAATAACTTGAGATCCAAGCATTTCTAGGAGAAGTTGTGTAAAGCAAATTTTAGATCTAATGGAGATCTACAACTTTCATGTTTAAAGTTTCTTTTGAATTATCTTGCATCATGGTGAAAAAATGGCTCAAAGTTGTGAAAAATATGAGGTTTTCAAAACTTAGAAAAATTTCTAAGTTCGGAAACTTTGACTTTTTAAAATGAAATCTTGACTTTTTGATTTCTTGATGAACAAGTTTCATATTTTGACATGTTTTGATGAATTGTGATCTTTGACACTTGATTTTGACCAAAAAGTCAAAGTTTGACTTTTCAGTGTACAGTTGACTTTTGATCAGTTAATTGGAAATCAACTATCAATCAATTGATCTTGAGGGATGTTTTGAGTCATGCCATTAGGTCAAAATGATTCAATTTAACTCTTGAGATCATGCCTCAAACCAATTAACCAATTGCTAGGTCAAAAATCAGAAATTGCCCCTTCTCAATCAAAACCCTAATTTTGACAATTTTGCCCTTTTGATGATCTGATCAAATTTCTTGAGAAATTATGGTCCAAACTTGATCAAATGATACATATGAGTTTATAATGTTGATATGGATAAAAAATTATGAAGTTTGACTGTAAATTGGCCACAGTTGACTTTTTCCCAATACAGCTGATTTTTAGGTCAACTGTTCAATTGACTGAGCAAAAATATGATCCAAGACTTGAAACTTGACATGAGCAATCTTGAGGGTCCATTGTCATGTAATTCATATGAGGCATTAAAAGTTAAATTATCCTTGTGCAATCTCAAATCCTAATTTCAGTCATCGGTGCTTAAGGAGGTGTCTTGAGCTGATCAATCCTTGTGCAGTCTTGAACCAAAGGAGATCTTATGAGAAAATATTTGATAAATGAGAGGGAAAATTTTGGGGTACAATAGTAACCGATTACCGTAGGGCTGTAACTGGTTACACATACGTGATAACGTGTATATTTTCAAATTTACATGCTTGTAACCGGTTACTCAAAAGCTGTAACCGGTTACCACTGAACCATAAATTTTATTTTATTTTTGTGAAGCCGTGTAATCGGTTACTGTAACCTTGTAACCAGTTACCACTGAGTGAAAGTGATAAAATATATTTTCTAAGTGATATACATGCAATGTTTTACTTTTAAATGATCATGAAACTTATGTAAAATGTTTAGAGTATATTTTGAGCACTATATCATTTTAAAAACCTCAAATTAAAACTTGTACCTAACTTGTTGATGAATCTTCATCTTCAGAGTTGGTTGCACATATGTATAAGACTTCATAGAATGATCTTGGAATATTATATGATCTTGAATATCTTCTTTTCTATAACATTGATATTTTTTTGACTTTATGTATAGTGGTCTTCATCAAAATAGTTTTATTGGAGTACATGCAATCACATTCTCCCCCTTTTGATGTAGACAACCAATTTGACATTTGTAGCTTGTGCATCAAGGTCTTTGAGTGTTTCTTTTATGTGTACCGTAGTGATGTGCATTATCCCCATAAGTTGGATATCTCCCCCTGGATTTATGCATCACTAAACACAAGCACACAATGTCTTCTCCCTCTTTGTCAATATAAAAAATGATGGGGAAAAGACCATAATAAAATAGAATATAAAATACAAGTAAAAGATAACACAGTTTATAACAAAAACACAAAGTGATTGCATACTTAGAAACACATTTGGACACTAGGTCTTTGATGATATAAACAATACAGAAGGAAATACGATACAAAATGAAAAAGATAAAGACATTACATATGAAGAATATAAACAACAAACAAATGTACTAAGGAATTTATAATTCTTCATCATCACTCTCAACCATAGAGTCCTCTTGAATTGGTGTCTGAAGGTATGTCAATTCTTGACGGATGTCTCGAAATTCAGAAATCATGAAGTTTTCCATATAGAAGATTTTGTGATAGATCATTTCATTCAAGACGGGACCTTCATAGATGGGTGGAGGAGGTTGAGGGATATCTTGAGCAAGAAAAAAAGAGGAACCTTTTTCTCTATGCTTGAACAATCCATCTTCATATTTGAAAATGCCCATGTTTTTGTTTGCCGCCGCAATCTAAATTTCACAATCTCTTAAAGTCATTTTGGTTTCGGTTTCTCCTCGGAAGCTAACTTTTCCAAACTTGAGAATCTTTGTTATCCATGAGCATATGGAAGTCCATCAGAAAAATTTTTGCGATGCTCGATATAGTTCATGATTAAGTATGCCCAATTTATTTGAAGATTATTTTTTATTGCAAACAAGACTTGCATTTCAACATCACTTATTTGAGAGTGATTTGAGTTCTTAGGAAGAAAAATGTAAGCAATAAAGTAATGTAGCATACGGTTACTTATAGTGAGGTTGGAGGAATACAAAGTTAACGAACTTGTTGTAGAACCGGCTTCCTTTTTCTTGTCCGAGATTTCTTTTTCGGAGAGACTAGTGATGCTATAGTAGTATCGAGTACGGCTGTAAGTATTAACATCAAAAGTATATCCATGCTTGATGAGTAAGCCTTCACTAGGAACACCCAAGCATCTTCCAAATTTAGTGGTTGACATTAATATGTGATTCCATTTTAACCGTGATGAGAGAACACCGCCGGCGCCAATTTGCATAGTTGCATAGAATTCACGAACCAAATATGGGTAGTAAACTCCACATTCAGTGATGAGTTCACCTACTCCTTTCCTAGTCAACATTGATGGAAAACTAAAACTTGTTGAAGGAAAGGATGAGAGATTAACATACTTTACCGGAGTGAGAAGGCGTAATCGTAATAGCAAGATTGGATCATGTTCCTCTTGATTTTGAGATTCTCCTTCAATTGTATTTGACTTTCCTTTCTCCTTTCTTGATGGCCCCATGACAAAGGTTGGAGTTTTTCTTGGAGAGAAAGGGTTTGGGATGGAGAGATTTATGTAATAGAGAATGTTTGTGTTGTGAGTTAAAAATGTAAGTATGAGTGAGTATTTATAGATACTTTTTGGAGGGAATTACTCTTATGGTGAAGTAAAAATTGGAGGGAGTAATTTTTGGTAAGAGTAATTTTTGGTGGGAAGTTTTTAGGTGGGAAATAATTTTGGTCAAAGAGGAAAATAATTGGAGGGAAATGATGTGGGAAATCATTAATGCCTTAAAAAAGGCAAAATTTTGAAAAAAACTTCACGCGGTAAAAGGTTACAGGTTATGGGTAACCGGTTGCTAAAGGTGCCTGGAAAGTGAAAATGCCTCTGTTTGTATGGTAACCGGTTACTGACTTAGGGTAACCGGTTACTGGTAGTGAAAATGTGAAAATATAGCACAGACCAGTCCAGAACCTATACCTATCTATTGTAACTTCTATCAAACATGTATAACAACATATCAATAAGTATATATGACTTTTAAAACATATAGATAAATGATATATAGAGCCATTCAAATTGAATGTAAGATGAAGAGAGAGATAATTGGTAAGAGTAATATAAAAGTTGATGAAAAGAATACATGCACCTTTTATGATTCATAGATATAAATCATACGTCATGTTCATCCAATAAGATGTCTGCTAGTTGGTTGTGTGTATCAACAAATAAGATTTCTACATCATCATTTTGCACATGATCCCAGAGAAAATGATGTCGTATATCAATATGCTTCGTCTGAGAGTGAATGACCGGATTCTTCGTGATGTTGAATGCACTTGTTCTATCACATTTTAGCGGGATGCATCCAAGATTAATTCCATAGTCATGCAGTTGTTGTTTTAGCCATAGAATTTGAGCGCAACAACTTCCAGCCGCAATGTATTCCGCTTCAGTCGTGCTAAGAGCCACACATTCTTGCTTTTTGTATGACCATGATACTAGAGTGTTGCCAAGAATATCACACGTGTCACTAGTTCTTTTTCTATCTGTTTTACATCCTTCATAATCTGCGCCAGAATAACCAAGTAAAGAACACATACTACCTTTAGCATACCATAAGTTGATGTCCGTAGTTCCCTTAAGATATTTCATAATGCGTTTAACTGCAGCAAGGTGAGACTCCTTTGGATTGGCTTGAATCTAGCGCAAAGACATACACTAAACATGATGTTGGGTCGACTTGCCATTAGGTATAATAGGGAGCCAATCATTCCTCAACATTTTGACACGTCTGTGGGCACACTGGCTTCATCAAGATCCACAAAGTTCCCGAACCCATTAGAGTGGCAATAGGTTTGCATGCATCCATATCAAATTTCTTCAATAACTCTTTACAATATTTTGGTTGATGAATAAAAGTCCTCATTTCTAGTTGCTTGATTTGTAATCCAAGAAAGTAGTTCAATTTACCCATCATGGACATTTTGAATTCTCCTTGCATCATGGATGAAAATTCTTCACATAAGTCTTTATTTGTTGATCCAAAGATGATACATCGACGTACACTTAAACAAGTAGAGTATGATTCTTGATAAAAAGCGTCTTGTCCACTTGTCCCTTTTCAAAGCCATTTTCACAAAGAAAATTGCTAAGTCGATCGTACCATGCCCTTGGTGCTTGTTTTAAGCCATAAAGTGCCTTTTCAACTTGAAGACATGTGAAGGATTCTTGAAGTCTTAAAAACTAGTAGGTTGTTTGACATAGACTTCTTCATTGATGTATCCATTCAAGAAATAACTCTTGACATCCATTTGGAAAAGCTGAAAGTTCATAGAATAAGTGTAAGCCAATAATAATCTAATTGCTTCTAACCTTGCAACCGGAGCGAAGGTTTCTTCAAAATAAATTCCTTCTTCTTAATTGTATCCTTGTGCTACCAATCTTTCTTTTCTCCAAACAATTATCCCATTTTCATCGAGTTTGTTTTTGAATACCCATCTAGTTGCAATGATATATTTTTTGTTTGGTCTTGGTAATAGTTCCCAAACTTGACTTCTTTCGAATTAGTTTAATACTTCTTGCATAGAAAACATCCAATAATAGTCCAACAAAGCTTCATCTATTTTGGAAGGTTCAATTTGAGATATAAATTCCATATGTATACATGCATCTTGAAGATTGAGTCTTGTTGATACTCCTTTGCTAATATCACCGATAATATTGTCAATTGGGTGATCTCGATGAGTTCTCCATTCTTTGGGTAGATCTTGTTGAGAAGTTTCTTCTATGACAGAATCTTGATTTTTATTTTGATTGGCCTTGGTAACATCTTCTATTGGCATATCTAAAATATCATAATCATCACAAGAGACTATATCCTCTTTTGAGGGGTTAGTTTCATCAAAATAAACATGCATAGATTCTTCTATAGTTAAAGTTCTTTTGTTGTATATTCTATAAGCTTTACTTGAAAGAGAGTAACCAAGGAATGTACCTCCATTGGATTTCTCGTCAAACTTACCGAGATTGTCTTTGTCATTGTTGAGGACAAAGCACTTGCATCCAAAAATATGAAAGTGAGCAATGTTTGGCTTTTTTTAGTAAGCCAATGACAAGATCATGTTTGGTTAATTTATTTAAATTTCCCGTATGCATATGGGCTTCCCTTTTATGCCATAACCATGATTCATTATTGTTTACCATGAGACATTTTACTTTCAAAGACAACTCATCTAAAGAAATCATAAAAATATTGTTAACTCTTTTATCTTTGAGTTTTACGTCATTGGTTGTTTCGTCCATTATCAAACATTTATCTTTATTGAATTTGATCTTGAACCCTTTGTCACAAAGTTGGCTAATATTTAGAAGATTGTGCTTGAGTCCTTCAACATAAAGTACATCTTTAATGGATGTGAAAGGTGGTGTACTAACTTTTCCAATGCCAAGAATTTTTCCTTTGGTAATGTCTCCATAGGTGACATACCCCTTGGCTTTTAATGTTAGATGTGAAAATTTGTTAACATCTTCCATCATATGCTTCGAATATCCACTATCTAGATACCATAGATTTTGAGTGGATTTCAAGCATACCTACAAAACAAAAGAAATTATTTCTTGTTAGGTACCCAAGTTGCCTTGGGTCCTTCAGAGTTAGTTCCTTTCTTAATCCATACATAGCGCTCACTTGCCATACTAAAGTTTCTAACATAGCAAGAATTATGTGTATAGCCAAGAATACCACAATAAAAACAATTTGGAATAAAGTTGCTCTTGTATCTTGGAACTTGTGTTTTTCTTAACAACTCTTTTCTTTTTCTTTTGATGAATATGCTTAATTTGCACATTGTTGGCTTTCTTGGTTTCAGATTGATTACTATCCTTTACAAAAATGGTTTTGTTGGAAATTGATTTATTTTCTTTTGAATAACCAAGTCCACTTTTGTCATTAGGATATCTTTGTTGGCTAAGCAATCCTTCCAAACCAATTTGACCTTTTCATATCGTTCAATAACTCTTTTTCGTTGAACAATTTAAAAAGTATATGATTCACATTTTTTGCATACAAAGTCTTGTTTTTCTTTAAGAAAAACTTATTTTTGACATTCAAGATCCTTGTTCATAGTATCAATCTTTTCTTGAAAAGAAATAAGTTCCTTTTCTTGTGTTGATATCTTTTTATACAAGACTTTGCATTAATTTAGAAGTTCATCAATTGCACCTTGAGAATTTTCATCATAAAGTGTAAAATTTGTACTAACCTTTTCATTTTGATCATCATCGGATTCATGAGTAGCCATCAATGCTAAATTTGCACATTCATCATTCTTCGATTCAGATTATGTACTAACTTCATTATCATCCCAAGTGATGTAGGATTTCTTGTACTTGGATTCTTTCCTTCTTTTGTTTCCATCCTTCTTGGAGAGGTTTGGAAAATTCAGTTTGATATGGATTTGCTTTCCACATTCATAGCATGTAACCTTTGACGTGGAGGCTTCTTTATCTTTGCTCTTTGAGAATTTATTCCTTTTGACAAACTTAGAATTACCAAAATTATTTTTAGGGCCAAATAATTTACATAACCTTTTTACAAGAAGCATGAAATTTTCATCTTTTTCTGGATTTTCTTCAATAGATACTTCCTTGGATTCCATCTTCAAAGCAATGCCTTTTAATTTATTTTCTTGATTTTCATGCTCAACAAGTCTTCCAAGTTCTGTCCCGTACTGTTGAAGTTTACCAAATAGAGTTGTGTATCACATATTTGATAAATTCTTCTGTTACGAAATAGCCATTACTTTCGTTTTCCATTCTCTAATTAAAGATTGAAGCACCTTTAGGTTGAGTTCATCATTGGTGAGAGTTTTACCAAGAGCTTTTAAATGATTCGTCAAATGAATAAATATTTTCTGCATATTGAGAATAGATTCTCCGGGTTCCATTCTAAACATATCAAACTCATAACTCAAGGTATCCAATCTTGATCTTTTGACTTCGACTGTTCCTTCGTGTGTTTCAACCAAAGTATCCCAAATTTAATTTTCTGTTGTGCATGCCGAAACACGAAAGAATTCATCCATGCAAAGTGCATCTTGAAGAAGATTGATTTCTTTCTTATCATAAAGGAAATTATTCTTATCATCACCATCCCGTGATGTTTTAGGCTTTGATGTTCCAACACCATTGACAACACATACCGGAGTAAACTGGCCATTTTGGACAACATCCCATATTTCTTCTCCTTGTACTTCTAGATGAGCCTTCATGCGAATTTTCCAAAAGTCGAAGTATTCACCACAAAACAAAGGAGGCTTGTTGTTACTACCACCATATTTGAAAGTTGGTTGTGCGGATGTCAATCTGGATCAAATAGGAACAAGTTACCTTAACTTGCTCTGATGCTAAATGTAAGTTAATAATGCGTCTAAGAGGGGGGTGAATTAGGTGATGGTCAATTTTTGCCTTCTCTTTTAAAGTTCTTATTTTTATGATTATGGTGATGAAAGCAATAAAGTGTGGAAACTAAATGAACACCATATGTATAATGGTTCTCCTCACAGATCGAGAGTACTCTAGTCCTCTTACCAACACATAAGATATTTTACTATAGTTTAGAATGATTGCACAAGCCTAATCACTCCAAAGGTGATGCCTTAATATCTAATATATAGGGAGATCAAAGGCTTTTAAAACCTTTAAGATCTTGAACACTAAGTGCAAGAAGAACAATCATCTTCAATGCACACACTTGCTCCAACAATTCTGGAATGCAAGGTTAATCTTATATAATCAGATTTTTAGAAAGTATGATCAATTCTTGAATAAAACTATGGTTATCAAGACACTAAGACAAGATTTAATAAGAAGTTTATAGTCAGATTTAGTGCTCAATATATGCTAAAACAATGATGAGTATGAAATTTCTAAACAATGTTTCATGCAATATGTAAATTCTCAAAGTTTTACAACACTTAAGAATTTTTGAAATTTTGAATAATATATCATGTTTTATGATCAGATTTCAAACGAATTTTATATGTGAAATCCATCCTTTCATTACACCCTAAATGAGTAAAAATATGAAATGTTGGACCCCAAGAGGTATCATCCAACAGGAAAAGTAAAACAAAAACTATTTGAATTTTTCTTCAGCGATAACCGGTTACCGTAGGGCTGTAACCGATTACACATACGCGATAACGTATATATTTTCAAACTTGCATGCATGTAACCAGTTATCCAAAAGATGTAACCGGTTACCACTAAACCAGAAATTTTATTTTATTTTTGTGAAGCCATGTAACCGGTTACTGTAACCTTGTAACTGGTTACCACTGAGTGAAAGTGATAAAAAATTTATTTTCTAAGTGATGGACATGCAATGTTTTACTTTTAAATGATCATGACACTTATGTAAAATGTTTAGATTTTATTTTGAGCACTATATCATTTTAAAAACCTCAAATTAAAACTTGTACCTAACTTATTGATGAATCTTCATCTTAAAAGTTGGTTGTACACATGTAGAATGATCTTGAAATATTATATGATCTTGAATATCTTCTTTTCCACAACCTTGATATTTCTTTGACTTTATGTATGGTGGTCTTCATCAAAACACTTTTATTGGAGTGTGTGCAATCACAAAAGTATCTTCTTTTCATTTTCGACTCACGGAGAACATAAATTTCTTCAACTATAGAAAGGAAATGTATTGTAGAAACGCAGACGACAATGAAGCAAATATAACGTCTCAAGAAAATGTGAAAATGACTCTTAATCGTATTATAACTTACTAAAGTAATAAACCATATCAATGCTCTAAATCGCCTTAGCAACACACTTAAGTGTTTCAGTTAGGGATGACAAAAGGACCCGTACCCGTGAATATCTGCGGATAAAATCCATCACAGGTATGGGGCGAATAACTTAACGAATATCCACGGATAAAATAAATGGATATTTAAAAACCCATTTATTAATGGATGCAAATGTGGGTTTAATGATACATATGCCCGTGAATATCCATATTTGTTAATAAATCATAAAAATTCTTTAAATATCATTAGTTTATTTTACACCATGTGTTTTCATCTTTTAAAAAATAGGCTTCTTATATATATTTTTTATTTCTTGAAAGTTTCTTTGAAAAAAATCTCTCATGTATCATATAAATTTCATTTTACCATTTCATATTTAAATTTCTTCAATACTCCATATCTCACTTCAACAATTTCACCGTCCAACCAACTAGTACTGTCTTTCCTCTGTCCAGTCAGTGTCTCCCTTCCTACTCCTTCGTAGTCCTCTCTTCCACCATAACTCACAATCACAATATATTTTATTTGTTTTGGTTAAAAAATAAAATATATGGATATTATGTTTGCATGTTATTATGATTTGGTTAAAAAGAAAGAAATTAATGTGATGAAATTTTGTTGTTAAATTAAGGGAAAATTGTATGGAAGCTATGTGTTAATAAATTTGTGACTTTAAAATAAGCTAAAAATATTTTTTCAAAAATATTATTGTTGTACCCCAATTTTTCCCCCTAAGATCCCTTCACCATACCATGTTGATTCAATAACAACAAGATCACATTAGAGCTTTTGGTTCTCCTCCCTATCTTTAGCTTTGCTCTTTGAGGAATCACCAAGCACCTTGACTTGTTTTCTTTTGTGATCATGAATGTTTTGTCCTGATTTTTCTTTTGATTAATAAAATACAATGTTGGCTTGTCTTACTTGTTATTAATGTAGGAAAAGGCAATATGGCTTAGCAAGTTGATCCATGGGTTCATGAGTTTATTTCCATGCCCTAGTCAATAAAACTTGAAGAACTTCAAACCTCACCATTAAATTTGTTTTGGAAGAAATGGCATGGCAGGGTTTATTTTGGTTCATCACATTTCAAAGTTATCAAGATTGATTCAAAAGTACAAGGGGTTGATTGTAGAAGTTGTCATGGTTGGACAAGGCCTTGTTCCCGTTGGTCACAAGTGCGTCTTTCTCTAAATTATCAAGATATGGAAGTGGTTTTGATGGCTATGAGTTCTCATTATCATCCTAAATAACTTATATTTACAAAGAAAGAGTGTTGTTACAAGAAGGTTGTTCAAAATTGTAAAAGTTCCTCAAAGCTTTTTCTTGATCTAGGAGCTAGGGTTTTGAACTTCAAAGAAGTATATCTTGCTCATATTTTGGTATTTTAGAGTGATTCCAAAGACATCCTTCTCTTCAAAGGGTTATTAACAAATCACTTCAAAAGTTTCAAGGAGTTTTCATGTGGAATAAACTTGATGATGAAGAAAGATTACAAGTCCTCCAGATGAACCCCCAATTTCCCATGTGTGACTTCAAATGATCATAACTTTGTCAATTATTATCACCTTGAGCCCACTCTTTTTTCATACTGATCTTTAGGATGTGAACTTTATTCCTTATTTTATGTGCAAAGTGAGAAAAAGGATGGAAGATTCCTTAAGGATACAAAGATTATAGGTCATTTCATGATTTTTTGCCAACTTCAACAATTCATAACTCTCTCAATTTTTGGATATTTTGAATGGTTCAAGTCTCAAAATGTCATTCAAGAGGTCTATTTCATGCCATATTTTTTGGTAAATAGAAATTTCCAAATGGAAGGCCATGTTTGGATGCAAAACATTATAGGTCACTTTTGAAGAAAAATTTGAAATATTTCTAAGTATGCGAAGTCAACCCTTTTTCTCCAACTTTGACTCAATGCAACTCTCAGCTCAAGCATCCATTTGATTCCATTCTTTTTCCTTTGCAAATATTGTAACCTCGTCTTTCAAAAGCATCAAGAATCATGCCCTAAGACTCCTTGAGTTAAAAATGCCATTGTTTTGAAATTGATAGCTTGAAACTTAAGTTTCATCACAAGTCAGATTTTTAAATCTTTGTTTTGGCTTCTAATCACAAGTTTTGCATGTCACACCACAATTCTACCCAACAATTATATATGCAAATCAGAGTTATAATCATTCATGCAAACGAATCAGGATGCCACAAATTCATCTTTCAAAACGCATTGCATTCATCGTGGATACATAAAACTTTAAAACTTCAGATGAACCATCAGCATAATACTTTAATATCTTAATTCAACAATTTAAACATCTACGCAGCGGAATTCTTAATTACATCTTTATCCATCATTCCAGCAACTTCAAAATAACACATATTTAATAATAATCAACTTAAAGTTCAACAACTGAATAATCAACAATTAAAAGCAACAAGCGTTCATCCCCATGAGTGTTACATATCAGAGCAATGAAACCGACTCGAATTACTGAAGGTATATAGCCTTCACTCTTGATTACCTACACGTTACCAATGTAAGGGTAACATTCAAACAGAAGGGGTGACACATCTAACAATATAATAAAATGTATGATAATCAATATATTAAATTAGATCACATAACATCACCACTTCTCATCTTATAATCAACAATAATCGCAACAGAAGATACCAACAATATACACATTCACCGCATTCATCAATTCACAACCTTTTTATGCAATCATATAATGCAACTCAATACTATGCAGATGCATGTGGTACCATTGGAGCAGAACTCCCATCTTAAAAATTTGCCAATAAATAGAGGCATCAACAAGGCATAAGCCTTCATCTTAATATTCTCCAATACAGGCCATCTTAACAAGCATAAGCTCCATCTTGAAATGCAATGTATGCGACACAATCATGAATGTAATGACAACACCATCATTAAAAACATCTCAACACAAACGTCGTCGTTGACCATAAGCCTACATCTTAGTAGCTGCCAATTATTAGAGGCATCTCAACATCTTTCATCAACATCATTCATCAACATCATGTATCATCATAAATCATCAAACATCATTTATACATCATAATTCATCAAACGTCATTTATACATCATAGTTCATCAAACATCATAATTCATCAAACGTCATTTATCATTAACAACTCAGCCATACAACAATACAACAGTAGATCGTCATTCTCGCAACGTTGTCCATAGGCCTACAACATGATATTGCCTATAATTAATTAATCATCTAAGGCTTACTTCTAAATCACCAAACCTCTACATATTACTATTATGTAATACTACATCATTATCATCATTAATCTTACTGTTATGAACCAAACAATAATCTATAATCATCTCATCCTTATCATTCTTCACAAAAATCAACATAATGATCAACACGGGAACTAATTCAAACCTAATTTGGATACTAGGATTATCCTTCTTATTCCTCATTGTAATCCTTAAGAATGAAGTTCATCACGTTATCTATTCAACACTTTGAACGACACCTTAAACGGAGTCCGAAAAATCAAGATACAGCCTTGGGAAAACGAATCTGTGAAAAACCAGACAACATGGATCGATGCATACTACCTTGGGTCGACGCTTACTGAACTGATCACGATACATGAGTCGATGCATACTCTCTTGTATCGACTCATACTGAGTTTGAAACACTACATGTATCGACACATGCTCTTACGTATCAACTCATCCTAAGTCTAAAAGCCTTCTTGTATCGACACATAGCATTTGGTGTCGACACATACTGCTCTGCCATGGATATTTTCTGCGATTTCACTCCATTTTCACTATGGTTTCCACACTTTAGGCCCTAAAAATATCTTCTAATCATAGATAATCATCAATTATAATTATCCTATAATTCTACATCAAATATACAGCATTAGGGCATCATTATTCACCCATAAGTCATCAATTTTCATCATACAACAACATATATAATTCAATCATAAACCAAACAATCTTTCACCTCTAACCCCACATACCAATTATCATAAAACCTATTATAGAGTCAGAACCCCACCCTTACCTTGGATTGAAGGTTGCTCTATAACTTTCTGGTTGAATTTCCATTCTGCCTCTTTTCCTCCTTTCCAACAGCTTTCACGTTCTTTCTCTAACCATTATTCTTCTTACTGCTTCTTCTTTCTCCTATTATTTCTAACAATAATAAAATAACTCTATTATTTTCTTTATTCCTTAATGGGCTTAAGACTACTACACCCCCCTTACTACGACTTCTATTCCTTTAAAACAAGCCCAATTCAAATAATATTATCCTTCTCTAATATTATTCCACCACTTAATAAAATAATTAAATCCAACTAATCACAACACAACTTCACAAATATTCCAAAAATAATTTAATTAAATAATTAATTAAATTACGGGCGTTACAACTCTCCCCCATTTAGAATATTTTCGTCCTCAAAAATTTAACTTACTCAAACAACTCAGGATAGGAGTCTCGCATCTTGCTCTCCAACTCCCAAGTCATGCTTTCTCCGGCAGCTCCTAGCAAAACCACTTTAACCAAAGCAATCTCCTTGCCCCTCAGAGTCTTTATTTCATGATCTGCTATTCGTACAGGCATCATCTCCACCATAAGATTATCTCGTACTTGCACATCATCCATATGAATCACATGAGATGGATCTGAAATATACTTCCGGATTTGTGACACATGAAACACATCATGAAAATTCAAAAGATTAGGTGGTAAAGCCACTCTATAATCCATATTCCCGACTCTCTCCGAAATCTGATATGGTCCAATAAAACGAGAAGTGAGCTTCTTAGACTTCAATGCTCGCCCAACACCATTCACAAGTGTAACTCTCAAAAACACATGGTCACCCGCTTGAAATTCTAAATCTTTCCTTCGCTTGTCATGATAACTCTTCTGTCTACTTTTAGAAGCTTTCATCTTTTCCCGAATCAACTTCACCTTCTTAGTAGTCTCACGAACAAGTTCAGGTCCAAGTACTACACTTTCACCAAATTCATGCCAACATAAAGGAGTTCTACATCTTCGACCATACAACACTTCAAAAGGTGCCATCCCAATACTGGAATGGTAACTGTTATTATAGGTGAAATCTATCAACGGAAGATAAGTATCCCACGAACCTCCCTGCTCAAGAACACATGCCCTCAGCAAATCTTCCAACGATTGGATAGTCCGTTCAGTCTGACCATCTGTCTGAGGATGGTACGCTGAACTCAACCTCAACTTAGAACCCAATGCTTCTTGCAAACTCTTCCAAAAATCAAAAGTAAATCTTGGATCTCTAATGTAAATCTCAGCCAACTTCGACACTGGAAAACTGATGTTAATAGGAATAAAATGAGCCGAATTTGTAAGCCTATCAACAATAAACCAAATCGAATCATGTCCTCTTATAGTACTAGGTAACCCCGTCACAAATTCTATGGAAATGCTATCCCATTTCCATTCTGGAACTTCTAACGGTTGCATCAACCCTGTAGGTTTCTGATGTTCAACTTTCGACTTCTGACAAGTCAAACATGCATACATAAACTAAGCCACGTCACTCTTCATTCCAGACCACCAAAACAAACCTTTCAAGTCTTGATACATCTTTGTAGCTCCTGGATGAATACTCAACTTACTTCTATGACTCTCTTCAAGTATCACTTTCTTCATCTCAGCATCACCAGGAATACAAATCCGGTTATGAAATCTCAACACACCCTGTGCATCTAGCTTAAAATCATTATTCTCAGACTGATCGATCCCAACCATCGAATCTACCAGTTTCACATCCAACTTATGAGTTTCTCTGATACTATCTAGAAATTCATTATTAATCTTCAACATACCCAACATAACACTTCGCGAATTAACCTCGAAAACTAAGCTTATATCTCTGAACTGTTCAATTAATTCCAACTCTTTAACCATCATTATCGACATATGTAAAGTCTTTCGACTTAACGCATCAGCTACCACATTCGCATTTCCTGGATGATAATTCAAACAAAAATCATAATCCTTTAACAATTCCAACCATATTCGTTGCCTCATATTCATCTCCTTCTGATCGAATAAATACTTTAAGCTCTTATGGTCACTAAACACTTCGAATCTAGAACCATAAAGATAATGCCTCCAAATCTTCAACACAAAGACAACTAGCAAGTTCTAAATCATGCGTAGGATAGTTCTTCTCATGAGTCCTTAACTGCCTTGACGCATAAGCAACTAACTTATCATTCTGCATAAGCACACCTCTTAAACCCATCTTAGAAGCATCAGAATATACCACAAAAGGCTCTCCTGGATTAGGCAACGTAAAAATTGGAGCCGACATCAACCTCTTCTTCAATTCTGTAAAAAAAATTTCGCACTCAACATCCCACACAAAAGTTCTACCTTTACAAGTTCACTTAGTCAACGAAAGTGCCAACTTAGAAAAACCTTCGATAAAACTTCTATAGTAACCAGCTAATCCCAAAAAGCTCCTATTGTCAGTAGCTGACTTCAGAGTTTCCCATTGCAACACAACATTAACCTTCGATGGATCTACAGCAATGCCACTACCTGAGATCACATGACAAAGAAAACTAACCTCTTTTAACCAGAATTCACACTTGGACAACTTTGCATACTTTCTCTTTCAAAACTTGCAATACTACTCTTAAGTGTTCTGCATGCTCTTCTTCTGACTTAGAGTAAATCAAAATATCATCAATGAACACCACTATGAACCGATCCAAATAAATATGAAAGATACGATTCATGTATTCCATGAATACTCCCGGTGCATTAGTAACACCGAAAGGCATCACCGAATACTCATAATGTCCATAACGCGTTCTGAAAGCCGTCTTCTGGATACCTTCATCCTTCACTTTAATCTGATGGTAACACGGCCTCAAATCAATCTTACTAAACACACGAGCATCCACCAATTGGTCCATCAATTCATCTATTCTTGGAAGCGGATACTTGTTCTTAATCGTCACTTTATTCGATTGTCTATAATCAACACAACGCTTCATACTTCCATGTTTCTTCTTTACTAACAACACTGGAGATCCCCACGGAAATACACATGGTCTTACAAACTTCTTTTCAAGTAATTCTTCCAATTGCTTCTTTAACTCTGACAATTCAAATGCAGACATCGTGTATGGTGCCATAGACACAGGTCTGGTACCAGGTACAAGATCAATTGTAAATTCAACTTCTCACTCTGGCGGTACATCAGGAATTTCATCAGGAAAAACTTCAAGAAATTCACACACCACCTGTAATTCCTCAATTATAGCTTGAGTCTCTACAGATAGCGACGCCATCAACGAGAACATTTGAGCTTCCTCTTGCATCAACTTTCTCAACTGTTTAGTAGACAATAGACTATCCTCCTCTTCTTCAAGAGTAGAAAACTTCACAGACTTGTCATAATAGTTAATATGAACATAGTTATTCTATAACCATTTCATACCCAAAATCACATCCAAACCTCTTAGCGGTAAACAAACCAAATCAACAGCAAAGTCTCTGTCGAAGATCGACAAGGGACACTTCAAACACACAAAAGAAGTAGTCACCGACCCCTTGGATGGAGTATCAACGACCATTTCTCCATTCATAGAAGACAAGATAAGACCCAATCTTTCAACACAATCAGCAGCAATAAAACAATGAGTAGCACCGGTATCAATAATATTAATTAAAGGAGTACTATTAATGAAACATGTACCTCTGATAAATCTGTCCTCAGCAGCTATCTGATCCTCAACCAAAGCAAACACTTTACCACTTATCTGCGCCCCCTTTGGTTTCTAACATTGACTACCAATGTGCCCTTCTTCACTACAGTTGAAACAAATCACATCCTTATGCTTGCACTCAGATACAACATGTCCATTCTTACCACAACGGAAACACTTCTTTACTTCAGTAGTACACACATTACTCTTATGCCCAGGTTTCCCACATTTAAAATAAACCACACTAGTAGGAGCATCTACCCCACTAGTCCTCTGACCCTGAGCGACTTTCTGTTTACCCTTACTAGTTGGGGTATCATAAGGCTTACCACGATTCTGTTGGTGCTTACCCCTCTTCTCACTGATAATCTTGTAATGAGCATTATTATCCTCCTCATAAATTCTGCAGCTATCAATCAAATCAGCAAAGACACGGATCTTCTAGTATCCAACTACCTTCTTGATCTTCGGGCGCAACCCGTTATCAAACTTGATACACTTCAAAAACTCAACATCCGCCTCAGTGTAGTGCGGATAAATCTTAGCCAACTCAGAAAACTTTGCAGCATACTCAACAACCGACATGTTCCCTTGCTTCATCTCAAGGAACTCAATTTCCTTCTTACCATGGATATCTTCAGGAAAGTACTTCCTCAGAAATTTCCTATGGAACACTGCCCAAGTGACATTCTCACCTGCAGCTTCCAATCTCTGACAAGTCTCTAGCGACCAGTCATCAGCCTCGACTGCTAGCATATGAGTACCATATCGAACCTTCTGCGCTGGAGTGAAATCCATCACACGGAAGATTCTCTCAATCTTTTTCAACCAATCCAACGCCCTGAAAGGATCATACTTTCCCTTGAACATAGGCAGATTCTCTCTCTGTAAAGTCGCCAAACTACGAGATCCAGCATTCCCATCAGCATTCGGCTGATTCTCCATCACATGAATCATTGCTTCTAAAGCAGCAGCAAGTGCAACATCATTCCTTCCAGCCATCTCAACTTATCACTACAATATAAACAACGGTTAGAACTCGAATTAACAATACTCGATTGTTAGACAACTACGACTCGACAACAAGGTAGGACCAACCTTTTGCTCTGATACCAACTTTGTAACACCCCAATTCTACTCGACAATTATACATGAAAATCAGAGTTATAATCATTCATGCAAACGAATCAGGATGCCACAAATTCATCTTTCAAAATGAATTGCATTCATCGTGGATACATAACACTTTAAAACTTCGGATGAACCATCAGCATAATACTTTAATCTCTTAATTCAACAATTTAAACATTTGCGCAGCGGAATTCTTAATAACATCTTTATCCATCGTTATAGCAACTTCAAAACAACACATATTTAATAATAATCAACTTAAAGTTCAACAACTGAATAATCAACAATTAAAAGCAACAAGCGTTCATCCACCCGAGTGTTACATATCAGAGCAATGACACCGACTCGAACTACTGAAGGTATACAGCCTTCCCTCTCGATTATCTGCATGTTACCAACATAAGGGTAACATTCAAACAGAAGGGGTGACACATCTAACAATATAATAAAACGTATGATAATCAATATATTAAATTAGATCACATAACATCACCACTTCTCATCTTATAATCAACAATGATCACAACAGAAGATACCAACAATATACATATTCACTGCATTCATCAATTCACAACCTCTTTATGCAATCATATAATGTGACTCAATAATATGCAGATGCATGTGGTACCATTGAAGCAGAACTCCCATCCTAAAATCTGCCAATAAATAGAGGCATCAACAAGGTATAAGCCTTCATCTTAATATTCTCCAATACAGGCCATCTTAACGAGCATAAGCTCCATCTTGAAATACAATGTGTGCGACACAATCATGAATGTAATGACAACACCATAATTAACAATATCTCAACACAAACATCATCGTAGGCCATAAGCCTACATCTTAGTAGCTGCCAATTATTAGAGGCATCTCAACATCTTTCATCAACATCATTCATCAACATCATGTATCATCATAAATCATCAAACATCATTTATACATCATAATTCATCAAACGTCATTTATACATCATAGTTCATCAAACATCATAATTCATCAAAAGTCATTTATCATTAACAACTCAGCCATACAACAATACAACAGTAGATCGTCAATCTCGCAACGTTGGCCATAGGCCTACAACATGATATTGCCTATAATTAATTTATCATCTAAGGCTTACTTATAAATCACCAAACCTATACATATTACTATTCTGTAATTTTACATCATTATCATCATTAATCTTATTGTTATGAACCAAACAATAATCTATAATCATCTCATCCTCATCATTCTTCACAAAAATCAACATAACGATCAACACGGGAACTAATTAAAATCCTAATTTGGATACTAGGATTATCCTTCCTATTCCTAATTGTAATCCTTAAGAATGAAGTACATCACGTTAGCTATTCAACGCTTAGAATGACACCTCAAATGGAGTCCGAAAACTCAAGTTACAGCCTTGGGAAAACGAATCTGTCAAAAACCAGACAACATGGATCAACGCGTACTACCTTGGGTCGACGCGTACTGAACTAATCACGCTACATGAGTCGACGCATACTCTCTTGTATCTACTCATACTGAGTGTACAACACTGTATGTATCGACACATGCTCTTATATATCGACTCATCTTGAGTCTAAAAGCCATCATGTATCGACGCAGGACTCCTTCGTATCGACTCATCCTGAGTCTAAAAGCCTTCTTGTATCGACACATACTACTCTGCCATGGATATTTTCTGTGATTTCACTGTCACTACGGTTTCCACACTTTAGGCCCTAAAAATATCTTCTAATCATAGATAATCATCAATTATAATTATCATATAATTCTACATCAAATATACAACATTAGGGCATCATTATTCACCCATAATTCATTGATTTTCATCATACAATAACATATATAATTCAATCATAAGCCAAACAATCTTTCACCTCTAACCCCACATACCAATTATCATAAACCCTATTATGGAGTCAGAACCCCACCCTTACCTTGGATTGAAGGTTTCTCTATAACTTTCCAGTTGAATTTCCGTTCTGCCTCTTTTCCTCCTTTCCAACAGCTTTCACGTTCTTTCTCTAACCCTTATTCTTCTTACTGCTTCTTCTTTCTCCTATTCTTTCTAAAAATAATAAAATAACCCTATTATTCTCTTTATTCCTTAATGGGCTTAAGACTACTACACCCCCTTATTACTACTTCTATTCCTTTAAAACAAGCCCACGTCAAATAATATTATCCTTCTCTAATATTATTCCACCACTTAATAAAATAATTAAATCCAACTAATCACAACACAACTTCACAAATATTCCAAAAATAATTTAATTAAATAATAAATTAAATTATGGGCGTGACATTCCACACGTTTTTGCTTCTAATCATGTTTAGATACTTTCCAAAGGTGTTTAGCATCATGAAACGCATGATTTGGCTGAGTTTTGATGCTAAACAAGTCACACTTTGTTCATGCTGCAGACCTCTCACGATTTCCATCCAAACTTCATCATTTCACACGCTTGAGGATCCCATTCATTCTCCTATAAATAGAGGGTCATCCCCCATTCATTTCCTCAAGCTTGGATAGCCAGAATCACTCTGCCAAACTTGTTCCATAACTCAAATTTCTATAACTTCAAAATCAGTGTTCAAGCCTTTTTCAATCCAATTTTTCTATCAATTTACCTTCCTTTATCTTCCCTGAAGCTAACTATACAATTACGTTCAAGAATCGTGCCCTATATTTCTCCATACAAGTCCAGTTCAGAGCTCTGCAACTCAACTTCAATAGGTAGATCCCTCCATCAATTCTTTAAAACTTTGATATCATTGTGATGATCTCATTTCTCCGGTTCTAGTCGCAACACTTACTTTCATCTGAAAACACGTTTTGACCATGAAATTTCAAATCCCTTTTCAAAACTTTCCTTCTAAATTGCTTGAGCTACAGTTTATATAAATTTATAGCGAGGGTGTGGTTGTCTTCGTCTTGAAGAGACGAAACGAATGACATAGGTCTGAGCTTCTGATTTTAGAGTTTGAGAGACATGCAATTCACGTTGGTTGGAGGTTGAAGATGACCAACGTGTCATCTTCCAACCAATGATGGCGTGCCACTTGTTTTTTTTTTAAAATCTGATTTTATAATTTATTCTATGCTTTATTCACTAATGATCATGATATGCACAGTGCGCCAGATCCCTTGGATTTGATTACTAATGCGTTTTGACTCTCATCCAATGGTCCACATATTTTTTACTTTATTTTTCTTTTCTGATTTTTATATTTAATTGTTTTAAATTTCAAAAAATCATAGAAAATTCATTTTAAGTCCAAAAAATCTGAAAAAAATTATGAAAAATATTTTTGATTTTTCTCCTTTTGATTTTTATTTTTTCACAATTTTATTTTGTGTTTTGATATTTTTTATAAATTTTCACTTTATTTGAATTGTTTTAAATGTTTAAAAATACTTTTATGCATTTTTAAATTCTGAAAAAATTATGGAATGATCCAATGATATTGTGGCAAATATTGGTGACCTCATTTATTTTTTATTTCTGACTTTGATATTTTTTATCATTTTTGGTTTATTTTACTCATTTCTTTTAATTTTAAAAAATAATTTCTGACTTTAAAAAATTACCAAAAATTTTATAAAAATATTTGAGTTCATTTCTGATTTTTCTATGGTCTTACTTAATATTTCATGATTAATTTGAACAAAGTTTCCTTTTTTCTCTATTATTTTCATTTTTTTAATCATTTTTTAAACCCCAATTCTTTTATTTTAAAATACAATTTATTTTTTGTATATTTTTTGGCTGATCTTGGGTTGAATTTTTGATCATGAACTTTATTAACATCATTGGATCCATGGTGTTGAGTCTAACTCCACAAAAATGGATGAATGATTTTAATAATAGTTTGATTAAATTTTAATTCAAATGTGGTTTGTATATTCTTTCTCACCCTTCTTCATCTTATCCCTTTTTTACTGCACTAAGTGTTATTGAAGCATGATCTCTATATCATGTCTCAAAATAAATGGTGCATAGATTGCTATTGACCGACCTCAAAATATGTGCGACTTCTACATAAGTCCACTTACGATTGCTTAACATAGTGCTAAATTTTGTCCCGATTCGAATAAATAATCATTTATGGCCCAAACCTATGTTTGCAAGCCCATGTATGTTAATTTGATCTTTTTGATCCAATAACCTTGAGATTCATTGTGTGGAGGCTTTGGTTCTACCAATCCTCTAATGGATCTACAACACTTTTGGTCAACGCAGATCACTTAAACATTGTTGATCATTAAATGGTACTTTTGAGGATTCCAAATGGATGATATACTTGACAAAAAGCAAATGCAACTTATTGTGTGGAGGCTTTGGTTCTACCAATCCTCTAATGAGTTCCAAATGCAAGTTTCAAGATGGTCATCTAACTAACCACTAATTATTAAATTGTTTTTACTGTATGCTTTTATTTTTTATGCTTTATGTACCATTTACTTTAAGCATTACATTTCATGCAATTTTTATTTTTATCACTTGAGCTTTTCTTTTCTCTTCTAAGACACCTAATAATCAACAAGAACCATAAAAACCTTTAATGATACTTGGACTATTTGGTTACTACCCTTGGCATTATGGAGTATTAGACTTCTTGGACTTAGGATTAGAAACCTTGGCCTATGTTGGAGATTTTGTGATTTTAATTGATATTTTGTTTGGAGTTCTTGAGGTTTACCTCAAGACATTGGGTTGTTTGTTTGTTTTGTATGCAGGTTATGTGATTACATTCTTTGTATGTAATCTGTAATTCACCCGTATACAGTCGTTACTTTGCCCAATTTTTGTGAAGACTTAATACACTTGAAGTTTGGTTCTCTCGAGAGGTCTAGTATTTTTGCTTGCTTAGTTTCAATCCAAAGAATGGGAATTCTATCTTGACTCATAATGTCAAGTATTGGCTTCTTGTTGGTTAGATAGATCCTATCCCTAGCTTTTACCTTATGCTTTAGGATAGTCTCTTCTTCTCCTCCCATCTTCTTTAATTTCAAAAATCTTCTTCCTCCTTTTGAAAATTCTTCTTGTTTTTAAACTTGAACTTAGGTCCATGCATTTTCAAAATCTTTTCATAAATAAACTTCAATCAACTTAATAATACCTTGACATTTTTGTGAAAAGACTAAAAGTCAGTCAATCTCATTAAAAACCATTTTGCCACTTTGGCTTTTATTTTAAAACCTTTCTCAAAATATTAGACTCTTGTCAATCCTTGTAGTGATGCAAACAACTATAATTCTACAATATATAGTGAAGAGAGATATTTTTCCACTTGGGTGTTGAGTGAGGCATTGTTGATTTTTAAAATCCAAGTCATATCCTCCACTTTGAGATGATGAAAATTCTCTTTTCTCATGATTGTGGGTAGTAAGTATTTTTTCCACCTGGACAATGATGATGATGTCTTATCTCATAAAATTAACCAACACATTTGTGTTTTAAAATTTTTTAAAAAAGGTGAACTACGTGTACCCTGATTCCCTATTGCATGAAAGGTGGTACATAGGCACTAAAGGTTCGCAACCGCGGAGGGTGCAAAAATCATAAAATTATATTTCTTTTATCACCTCCACCATTTATGTTTATACAACATTTTATAGCCAAGATATACAGATTTTACAAAGAGGTTCCTAAGGAGTACCGTAGATGTTTAGGGTGCGAATACCTTCCCTTTGCATAACCAACCCCCTTACCTTGAATCTTTCCCCCTCTTTTTGGGTTACTCTCTCTTTTCTCATTCCTTTGGAAACAATAAAGCGCGGTGGCAATTTTTATTTTAATCTGTATAAAGTCTAGTCAATATGATGGATATCTTTAAATATATGCGGGTACCTTAAAACCCGCGGATTATTCGCTTAACTGGTACCTGAATGGATATGAGGCAGATACAAATATTATATTGATTCAATGGGGACGACATGGATATCATAGTATTTGTCCTCATAGATATCATTTTCATCTTGTTTACTGGTATTTCTAGTAAACAATCATAACTTTAGTTTACTTAAGAGATTAAATCTAAAAATATCAAGGACAATTTGTGTGAAAAAAAGATACGATGAAAAGTGTTTGGGAATTGGATTTAAATGCTTGTATAATGATAAAATATGCTAAGTCCTGGACATCTGGTAAGTATGTTTAACCTCACCAATTATCGAAAACCCCTTTTCGAGATTTCGGACATGTTTATGAAGAGAAAGTGATCCTAATCTTGTGGATCTATTCTTGAGATTCTTCTAAATCATGCTCACTATGCTAGTCGAGCATTTTTTTATCGATGTAAACAGCTTCTCAAAGACTGAGCATTTTCATAGTTAATCATTTCCTTGAAAAGTTGACATCATCCTTTATCGAATCCTTCGGTTAGAATTTTTCAGTTCCCGGTGATCCATATAATGGAACCTACAAAAAGACGTATGGGGCATAAGGCACATTAATGGTGGGAACTCTCATTAACATTAATGTCATACCTTGAATCTCTATTTAAGCTAAAGTATGACTGTGATCGGTGGATCTGGAACTGACTGTTTTAACGCTGGTTCACGAAATGTCGCGGAAGCAAGAGTCGCCACCGTCTTTTATTTTCTCCAAATGGAAAGGACAAAAGCACAGAAAAATTCCTTATAGAGATTGCTCTCGGTTCGGGAGGTTGGTTATAGAAAGGGAAGGTGTTAGCACCCTTTCTATCCATGGTTATCCATGGGCTCTTAGATACTTGCTCATTGTGTTTTCAAAAATGGTTTGTTTGCTTTTCAATGTGGGTTTTAAAAAGTTTCTTTGAAAATTCCAGTTCGACTCTTGTCTCAGTCCTCAAGAGTGTTTGAAAAGTTGATTTCGAAAGCTTTTTGAAAAGGTGTCGGTGTGAAAAGTATTTTTGATTTGTTTTTGAAATTAGAGCAAGTATCTAGAGTCGTCTACCTACCCTAAGGAATTCGTCTGTGTAAATGTCCTTTAAAGTAGTGCCATCCCACCATTGAGAGGTAGGTAGCACCACCGTTGGAGGTGTTCGGGTCAATTCGAAGTTCGGGACATGGTGATCACCAGAGCAATAGGAAGACACCTTAGAAGCCACCCTCATGCCAGGTTCCCGGATCATGAGGACTTACAAAGACATCCTCTACTCGACGATCACCTTTCGAGAGGCAAGGCAACAGTGAAGCGTACCCTAGGGGTGGTGTGTGATTTGTGTGTCGTTTTCAGATATTTTGTTTTGTCATGTCATGGGTGATCTACGCTTTTGTTTTTATTTAATCATTCATTCTTGCATGCAATTTATTAACAGTTAAAAAGATGCGGAAAATTAAAGTTCCTAAACTATTACAAAGGCGCGGGTCCACATCGCCAAATTAAATCCAGGACCCGATTTGTCATAAAATAAAGATGCGAGAAATATAAATGTTTAGTTTACACGGCTTTGGGAGAATTACATTAATATTATAAAAGAAGGAATAAAAATGCGAAGAGAATTAAATCGAAAGCGAGTGCGTTTGACCCTTTTTTTAAAGAAATTAAATTATATTAACAAATTAATTTAAAGTAACAAGAAAAGATTTTTTAGTTTTTGCATTTACGGATTTTTTATGAGAATTAAATGAAATTAAAATATTAATTAACCCTAATTCTAGTTTTTTTTTTATTTATTAAGAAAAGCATTAAAATTTAACCTAAAATTAAACCTAATTAATTAATGCAGTTTTATTTACAAGAAAATAATAATTAATAATTAATAATTAATATGGTGAAAAAAGGAAAAAAGATAAAAATGCTTAAAACCCTAATTCTACCAATTTTTAAGTTTATTGAAAAATATTAAAATTAACCTAGAATTGAAAACTAAACTAATTAATGAGATTTATTTACAAAAAAATATTAAAATAAAATATATTTTTGATTTTTATGACTTTTCTGGTTTTTAGTATTTTATGTGAAATTAATTTTTATTGAATTAAAAGAAAATAACTGAATTAAAACAAATAATAAAGAAAAATAAAATAAAGAAAAGAGAAAGAAATACAATACCAAGGGGGGTTCTACCCTAATCAGGAGGTATAATTGTAGCAATTCTGGCCCAATAGCCCTTGGCCTTATTGACTTTTTGGCTAGCGTATGGCTTCGTTGACTGAGACCTATGTTGCCCTTCAAATCTGGACCTTTGGATGGGGATCATGGGGCGCGTGGCACGTTTGGATCATTGGGCGTAGGATGAACCTCAGGAGGCAAGCTGCATGGGATTAACTTGAAACAAAATATATGAGTTGAGTGAGGGGACCTGGGAATCGAACCCAGGATCCAGTGGTTTTAGGACAACGCACCAACCATCTGCACCATTGGCTTTCTTTGTAATGTTAATGGATAATAAACAATATATATAATAAAAACACGCTAGTGGCAATTAACTCAAAAACGCGCTAAAGTTTGAATTACCCTCTCACTTCTTGACACCTAAGCATCTTCTTCCTCCATTCTGCGTTTTCTTGAAAAAAACAAAACAAGATTGCGGGGGTTTTAAACCCCCACTACATTGCACAAGGAAAAATAGCGAACAGAAATCCCTGCATCATAAATTAGGCGCGAGGTGTGGAATAGATTGGCCATGATCTTCTGGTTCTAATGGCATGGGTCTCACGTCTTAATTTTTCCATAGGAGTAAACCCCCAATTTCCCAACTTTGTAACCCTAACCATCTTTCATGGTGATTCTTCATACGATGCGTGAAAACTCAATTAAAACTTACAGTTAGCTTTAGAATGGTCCAATGAACATAAATCAAATATTAAAAACTACAAAAAACGCATGAATCATGATGCAAGCATATGGAAAAAATCCTGTACAGGACACGATCGTTCTACCGTTTCTTTGCGTTAGAATGGATGGTTTTGATCTGAAAACCTTCCTTGAAGTCTCAGGAAGGTAATGGAATGATTATTTGATCTTGAAAAGCCTTAGAATCGTGATTTCAGTTTTGAAATTTTAGCCAAAAAATGCAAACTTGTTTATGGCTTTTGGGCGCAGCTTGGAGGTGTCTTGGACTAGGGTTTGCATGAGTATAAGTATTGGAACTGATTAGGGTTGAAAATTGGATCCAAAAACCTTTGCATTGATTGAATGGATATTTGATTTTCATGCATATATTTTTCAATCTTTTTCATGCATATTTGATACCAATCATGTCCAATCTTCATTGATTCTTTCTATATCTGATCATGCACGAATCTTGAGTGTATTTCTTGCATAAAAAGATTTAAAAAGCTTCCTTTGGTATTTTTCACATATTTTAATTAATTAAATGAATTATTAGCAATTAAAAATTCAAATAAATAAATAAAAATGATGAATAACTTCCCTTTGGGCCAAATGGTCGTGCACATGCTTTGGATGATGAATCTTGGAAGAAAATGTGGCCCATTAGCAATTTTAAGACATTTGAAGCAAAGTTGACTTTTCAAAATATCCAAACATTTCCCAACTTCCACAAGGCATATCTTGCTCAATATTTAAGCTTTGCTCATGTTCTTTGACATTTTGGAAAGGTCTTGAAGTCCTCTAACCAATGTCATTGGTCCCATGTCATTTTCATTTACCAATCTCAAGTTATGGCCTTTGACTTAAAGTCCCTTTTTGTTGACTTTTGAAAATGACCTATAATGTTGAAATTGATAACTTTTTGTGAGAGCATTTCTTAGAATTGAAGTGTGAAGAGGAGTTGTAGGAAATGTCTTTATATTCAAAATGAGCTTTGGATGGAATTTTTCTGATAAACCATGTGGAAGTTATGCCTTGGTCAAGTTACAGTTGACTTTTTCAACTATCCAAATATGGAAACTTTTGCATCTTGAGACTTTTTGAGCCAAGCTTGTGGAATCATGATCAAGAATTGATAAAATGATGTTTGTGACTTCAAAATGAGATGTTGACCAAAAATTTGAACTTTTGACTGTCAAATGACCATTTTACCCCTACAGTTGACTGTAGTACAATTAGGGTTTTTGACTGTGCAATTTTGTGCTGTAAGTCTTGAAACTTGGTATGAGGATACTTGACAATGTTTATAGGCATGTGGGACTTGATTGAACCCTTGAAAACTTCATTTTCTTTGTCAGAACCAAAACCCTAGTTTTTGACTGTTATGAGGCCCTTGAACTGTGCAACCCTTGGGGAGATTTTGAAGCTTTGACTTGGCAAATTTTGAAGAATATGGGAGGGCAAATTTTGGGGTACAACAATGAATGACACAAACGAGGCTAAAGCGACAAATCCTCGCACTGCCAAATACAGACGAGGGCTTGGGGATAACTGATCTAGGCCTGTCAGAATAGCCATCAGTCACGAACTGGAGGAAACAATGACTCGCTCAATTGCTCACGCCATAAGGGAACTAAACTGAGGAAGAGTATAGGAGAACCATGGTCAGGATATATCTAGCAGCTTCCAGCATCCATGACTGGAGAATAGTGGGTTATTATAATCGCTCTATTAAATAAAGGGCACCCGAGCTAATTTCAGATACACAAAACGTTTGAGGGCTAATCTTGTAGGTCAGCTTGTCCTCACCGCATTTGAGGCTCAAACCATTGTTGTTCATCACAACAACCATAATAATTTTTTATGAACATAATAAATTCTTCATTTAAATATGTTTGTGATCCTCCTAAATATCTCATATTTCACTTTTAGTCTCTTAAAAATTTGCTTCAAAGAATAGTCCTCCTAAATTTTTCTATCATACTTTTGTTCCTTCATGCAACTTACAAGACAACGAATAACACTTTTTATGACGAAGATTTCATCTCGGACATGCTAAAACTGAGAGTATATGTCTTGAGAGCGCCATGTTTGATTTTTTTAATAAAATAAACAACGTGTTACCTCAACGTTATAAAAAATCGAGGTAACACGGCTATAGCGAGTGCCATTTTTAAACATAAAAAAATAATAAACATGTTCTATTGATTTTTGTAGAACCGAGGTAATATAGCTATAAGATATCTCGCTTTGAATCCCCGATACCGCATTTAAAATAATTTCAACGATTTATCACTTGGCTTCTTTTCCATATCCCATGTTTTCTTTGGTAATTACTAATTCTCAAAATCTTTGTTATCAATAAACAAGAATAGGAAATAATAGAAAAATGAAATATTTTATTGATAATAAAAAATAAGACAACGGAGAAAACTATTCCCCATATTCAAACTTCTCAGTCCACTCAACTTTAATATTATTCCTAACTATTCCTAACTTAGAGAAAAGTTCAAAAATAACTCTTCATATAGTATGAGGGAAGTCATTTCCTCCTGAGAAATCTTTATCATTTCCTTCAAAAAGTTGAAAATGGTAAGAGGAAGATTATTTTTGATGTTGCAGGTGAGGAAGAACAAGAGATACTTGTCATGCCAAGTAAGCGTATCCAGTTGTTTCTCTCTTGGGTGGAGATTTTTCACTAGAAGTTGAAACTAAAATTTTGTAATAGGGAGTAGAGAAGCTGGACTGGTGCGCTTATCTTAGTTGGCATAAATTCATTGAATGTTAGTTGAATAGACATTGTTGAATTAATAATGATTAACAAAACTACATGTCTCTTGACAGTTGATTTTCATAGCAATCAGTAATGGAGTAATAAAGAAACAAGAGCCATTGACATAGGACTGTATGACTTCATCATGATCAATTGGCACAACAGAGCCATTTATCCAAAACTCTTTAACGAGATTGGTGTAGATGGGGCCATGTAGAATGTGAAAGTAATCATTCAACTTTTGTTTTTTAACAACTTTTCTTAATTTAAAATGATCGAAATCATTGAAATCAACAACCTTTTCATTGATAACGAACAAAAGATTTGCATCTATTTTTGAATAAGAAAAAAAAGACTTTGAAACAAGGAAACAAGACACGGAGATTTGGAAATGAGACGCTGGAAGTAGGAAAACACTTTGAAACAATGTTTGAAGATACAAAGAGTTGGTAATGAGACATTTAAATAACTCAAAATCCTCCTTGAAATTCCTAAAGATACATAATAGTTTGAATATATATGATCATTGATATTCTAGTGACATGATTACAATGCATGGGCGCCATGTTTTAGTTTTTAAAACATCATCTTACCTTGGAGTTTAACATAACCGAGGGGAAAAACAATACTGAAACCTATATTTCTATTATATTTTTTATTTAAAAATTAAATGGTCTATCACGTCGGTTTCATAATAACCGGGGGGGATAACTTAGTGTTAAAAATTAAGGATATTTATCACAGTTCTATACTCAAATCCTTGTCGTCCATTTCATGGTTATCAACGCTCAAGACACTACCATTAGTAAACCGCGTGAAACATAAATAAATTTTTTGCCATGAAAAATTGATAATTAAATGTCATGAAGCACTTGAAACTATCCTCCCCTTTATGGTTTGCAATTTTTTTTTTTGCCATGAAGGGTTCTATAAGATGGATTGCAAGAGCAGAAAATTATTTGGATTTAACGTTTGCGTTGCAGAAAATCAATTATTTATCTAACCATTTTTTTGTCTAATCCTTTTTTTGTTCATATCAGAAACAAATGCAAGGAAAATTCATTGAGAATATATTTGCACCCAGCATTTGATCTTCCCCAAGATATCAAGGATTTGAAGATCCAACATATCATCTTGATGGACAAATTAATTTTTATTTTATTATTTTGTGTAAACAATGTAATATTCTTGGTAAACATTGTAGTTTGTAAATAGATTATTTTATTAATTTTGTGTGTAAACAATATAACGTGTTTAAATTTTTTTAAAAAATCTAACTTACCCCTCGGTTTTATTGTTTACTCGAGATGGTTGAGACGCTAGTTTTGTAAATAATAAAAGTGTAGACGCTGGGGTTCGAACTCATCCGCAAATAATTTACCTCTGAATTTTTAAAACACCGAGATGATAAGTGACAATTTTTCATGTCGATATTCGTTACCTCGCTTCTTTAGCCGAGGTAAAACGAATTTTGCGTCTGACATTAAAAGAACTTTTTGTAGTAGTGTTAGTGACTGAATTAGCGATGATTTCTATTTAAAGACTGAATTAGCAACGATTTTAGCAACAATTTTAATAGAAGAAACCAAAAATATTGATAAAAGTTTTTAGGATAGCCATTATTCGAAGACAATTTTTATAGTGATTAAAACACTATTTAAGTTATTTATTTATAACAACTAAAAACATATTTAGTCCTAAATTTTTAATGATAATTATTATGAACATAAAGTCTCACATACAAGGTAATTTAACAATTATAACATAAAATGATTTCCACGTTCGACAATTGGAATGAAATTGATCACTATTGAAAACAGGGAGGGAAAAGGAAAATGTAATTTGGAACAAGTTCGTAGAAAATAGAATAACAGGAAATATATAACAATATGAGAAGAAGAGAAACATATAGGATGGTTAAGTCATGAGCTTTTATTAATTCCAAAAGAGATTAAGAAAATAACAGACGCATATATTATTTCACATTTTCTATCCTTTTGAAACCACCAATTATTTACAGAACTAAGACCCTAAAATGTTCAAGTTGCAATGAAACAACAAGTCAAAACCAACCCACCCTAAAAACATAACTAAAAAAATCAAATCAAAGAAAAAGACCCAACAATGTTCACTTCCAACTAAGTCAGTGTGATACAGTGGGAGAACTGACTTGAGGTTTTGCGTTTGTGTTTGCAAATGTTTCAGTTTAGCAAGAGTCGCCACCGACTTTTTATTTTATCCAAAGGAAAGGTCAAAAAGTACAGGAAAGACCTTTGAGATGTTTTCTTGGGTTCGGGGGGTAGATTATGAAAAGGGAATGTTCAAGCACCCTTTTCATCCATGGTTATCCATGGACTCTTAGTTACTTGTTTAGATCACTTGCTTTTGCTTTTCAATTGTTTGAAATGGTGATTTTATGTGTGGTTTTGAAAATGTTTTGAAAAGAGGCCATCATTTTGGAAACCTTTGTAATGATTCTTATTTGAATATATACAAAGGTGTTTGTCTTTTGAAAAGGTATTTCAATGTTTGAAAGTTTGTTTTGGGAAATGTTTTTGAAATTGTGTTGTGATGTGTGTTTGAAAATAGCAAGGATGTTTTTGCAAGTTTTGACCAAGTAACTAAGAGTTGTCTACCCTATCTACTCAAGAGTATTTCCTACACATTTTTAACTCTTTTAACAGTGTTGTTTTACCATTGAATTTGGTAAACAACCTTGTATTTGGATGTTAAACGGGACAGGCGCGGGTCATCGTATTGACCATGATAGCAATTGTGCTAAGTATCTTTAGCAAATTTTTGAGGGACTAGATCATTTTGTATAGGCAACCAAGATAGCGTCATCGAGGGACTATGATCTTTTTTGTTTTGTTTTTGTTTTGCCAAGATACTCAACATGCATAACATGTCCCTTTTAAAGGCAACAAGTGGATGAAACCCTAGGGGTGCATGTGAGTATTGTGTTATCAATTTGCATGCTTTTATGTCTTGTATTAGGTATAGCTATTTGTTTTGATTTTGGATATTGCATACAAACCCTAATCTCTATCATGGCATAATTGAAAGCTATAAATGCGTAAAATAAATCTACGACTATTACAACATTGATATGGGGAGGGGGATACAATTTTGAATGGGGAGTATTTGCAAGAAAATAAAACCCTAAGATTTACTATTACATCCAAATTGAATTCTTTGCATCAAATAATAAATAAGCAATTTAAATATAAATATGCAAAATATTATAACTATCCAAAAAATGTTTTTATTTATTTTTATGTATGTAAAAAAAATGAAATATTTAATGCATTAAAAATAATAAAATGAAAGATTATTTTTATTAAGGGTAAAAACCCTAATTTTCTTTAAGAAAGTATATATATATATATATATTAATTATATTATTTATGTACAATAAAATAATAAAATATATACAAATGTCAAAAAATAAAAATATATTAGAAAAACTATTATTTAGGTATGTAAATAATAAAAATAAAGGTGTAATATTTCTATGTATTATTTTCGAGTTTCTTATTAAAGAAAATAAAAGTATGTTATTTAATAATTATTTTTATGTTAGAAAAAATAATAAAAATACAAAATAAAATGTGAAAATTTATGAAAATATTTTTAGTAATTTTTTATCTTTAGAAAAATAAAATAAAGTCAGAAACTAAAAAAGAAATGAAAAAATATGAAAATATAAATCAAATGGGCTGAGGGGTGTAAATAGCAAGTCAGTGGTGCAAATAGCAAGGAAATGACAAGGCCCAGCCCAGATCATCTTCATCTTCAACCTTTGAATCACAAAAACGCACGCCTGTGCACAAAATCTGGAAATCCTGCATACGTGCTCTAAAGCAAAAACTCATAACACCAAAGTCATAGCATTTTTCAAGACAATTCCAACCATATAAAGAACTTAATCTAACTCTCAAAGACCAGAGAGAATTTCTCTGGCCCTAATTTTTAACCTAACTTTTTCAGGAAGTTCATCAATCAAATTCTCTCAGCACACTTAACTTAAATGAAATCTATGCATATGTACAGCTTAAGGGCTATGAGTACTACATTTTTTATTCACAAACCTAAGCCTAATGATTCCTAAATAGAGAGATAGGAAGTTGGAAAATACCTGTTTCAGTTGAACACGAATATGGCAATGTAGAGCTTTTCAGTGAGGCCTGAGATGCTTGGGAGCTTGCTTGAACTTCCTTTGACCTTCCCCAATGCTTAGTTTGCTTTGGATTTACTTGAACAAGCTTGTAGAAGTCAACCTGCACAAGCTGAAAACAGAAATGGTGAAGCTTGCAAATGGAGTTACAGTCAATGGCCAAAGGTTGGGATAACTCAGGTGGGTTATATGGAAGGTATTGGAACAGGTTTGGGGCAAAACGCACGAGTAGTTTTTGTTATGGAACTCAAAGTGCAGAAACTGCCCTGTTTTGCAAGAAGAATGTGTTTTTGTGTTTTGGAAGGCTTGAGGGTTGGATGACTCGTGTTTCTGGATCAAAGCAAGGTGTAAAACTTGTTTCAAATGCTTATAAGAGTTGGTTATAACAGATACTCAAGTTGTCGCTCTTTGGCAAGTTTACTTGTTTTTTAAGTAAAAGTGTGAAATGATACAAGACAGGCATGTACAAGCTATCTTCCAGCTTGCACTTGGTGATATTGGCCCCCTAAGTTTGTGGATATTTTTTTCTGTCCAATATTTGATTCAAGGCTCAAGGGATGTAATTTGACATAAAGCAAGTTTTGACAAAAATGGCAATGTTACCTTTTTGTTATTTTTAGATTAATCCTTTGTGCAAGCCTATAATGATCAGAACAAAGCTTCCATCCATTGAGTTTGCATTTAATTATTGAGGGTGGAAGGGTTTAGAGACCTGTAATCAAGTACAAACAATGCTGGATGGAAATTGCAACTTGTGTCAACATGAAGCATGCCATGGATCAAAGTGAGTTTTTGCCAAATTCAAACCTTCGATTCTCCCTAACCATAAACGATTTTGGAGAGTTCTTGGACATTTTGGAAAGCTTGTAAAATGCTATACAATCCCTATTTGAAATGCATTTTGATATTCCAAGTGGAACTAGGTAAAAAATTGCCATGAAGATAGGTCAAAATCCTGCCTGAACTAGGGCAAAATTTCAGTAAGTTAAAAGTTTCATGGACCCTTGTTCCAAAAATCATAACTTGAGATCCAAGCTTATTTTGAGAAAACTTTGTGAATAAAAGTTGTATATTTTGTGAAGGAAAACAACTTTCATGTTGGAAGTTTGGTTTGAATCCAATTGCATCATGGTGAAAAAGTTGGGCAAAGTTGGGAAAAAATAAGAAAATTTCATAACTTAGAAAAATTCTAAGTTATGAAATTTTTCAATCTTAAACCCTAATTTGCAAAATTAGGTTTCTTGATGAACAAGTTTCATGTTTTGACACATCTTGATGAAAAATGACCCTTGGCACTTGATTTTGACCAAAAAGTCAAAGTTTGACTTTTCAGTGTACAGTTGACTTTTGATCAGTTGACTGGAAAATTCATCTGTAATTCCAATGCAATTGAGATCTTTTGAACCTTGTGAATAGGTAAAGATGATGCCATTGAGTCCTTGAATACATGCTTGAACCCAATTTTCCATTGGCTAGGTGAAAAATCTGAAATTGCACTTCTGCAGTAAAAACCCTAAAAGTGACCATTTTGCCCTTTTGATGATCTGATCAAATTTCTTGAGTAGTTGTGGTCCAAACTTGATCAAATGGTTCATATGAGCCCATAATATTGATGTGCATCAAAATTTATGAGGTTTGACTGTAAATTGGCCGTAGTTGACTTTTTCTCGAATACAGTTGATTTTTAGGTCAACTGTCCAATTGACTAGGAAAAAAATTGATTCAAGGCTTGAAACTTGGTATGAGCAATCTTATAAGTCAAACATGAAGTATGAAAGTCACATTGAGCATTAGAAGTCCAAAATTCCTTGTGAAAATCCAAACCCTAATTTAGGTCAACAGTGCAAGGAGATGTCTTGAGCAGAGCAAACCCTAGCTTGGTCTTGAGTTCAAAGAATCTTGTGAGGGGAAATCTTGATAAAATGAGAGGGCGAATTTTGGGGTACAACAGTCAGTAACATAAAAATTGCACAATTGTACAATTTTCAACCATTCACTCCCAAATTACAACTTCCATAAATCCACTCTTAGAAGCACATCCTCTAAACATACCATTGCAGTTAAATCCATAAACAACTTCACCTTTACTAGAAACTGCAATTATTCCAGCCATTCCTTCATCCAACTGATTCTTAATCACATAATCCACTGCCTCTTGAAGTCCAATACCTTTGTACTCCATAACAGCAAACACCTCACGAGCCAAAGTCCCCCGAATGATTTCCTCGCCTTCCCCAGTGCATGATGCTCCAGCAAGTTTACATGCATAGGTACCTGCTCCAATGAGAGGCGAGTCGCCAATTCGTTCATCCATTTTGTTCATTAGCCCGCCGGTGGAAGTGGCGGCAGCACACCTTCCTTCACGGTTAACAACTACGCATCTGACTGTCTCGGTGCATATACACTCATTGGAAGTCCATTAATTTTCAATGGAATTTCAACTCCTGCACTACATCCTTTGGATGGAATTCGATAATGAAACTGTACCACACAATAAACATTAATTAATAAAAAAAATCATTGGTTATTAAAAATATTACCATTATTTCAAATGTTAAAAATAAAAAGAAAAATAATTATAATGAAACTGTACTATATTATAAATAAATAATTTAAAATTATATAATTAATTACTTAATTAACATTGAACCACAATTTTTCTTTATTTCTGTTTTGGTAGAGATTAAATAATGAGAAAATATAGTAATTGCTCTAAATCATGTTAAAAATATTGTAAAAGATTCTCAATTAGAAATTTTCTTTGAAAAGTTTGACCAAAATAAGTAGTTTTTATCAAATTTTGTAAACCTAATTGAAAGAAGATCCATAGTTGAAACTAATAGAAATTACGTACTACAATTGTATTTGCTTCCTTTGCCAATATTTTCAGGAGTGATAAAGTATTCGTTGTCAACAACCTTCACACCCTACCAAAAAAAACAAAAACAGGTAGGTATAATGATTTAGTAATAGTAATTAGCACTAATATAATTAATTAAATTAAATTTGTTTTTGGTTTGCAAAGTTTAAGAACACGTGGGAACTATTTAACATCATCACAATGCATTCCTGACAGTTACTCTTTCCAGCAGGTATAGGGGCAAAGACAGTTTGAGAAGGAGTCACCATTGCATACGACCCCGTGACATCTATGTTCCCCACAGAGCAGAAACAACCAGATTTATGATCTCTCCTTCCCCAAGCAGGAATTATTCCCTTCAGCAAAGTTTCTTCAGAGAGCTGAAATCTGTATTCCCTAGCCGAACTTTATAATCTTAAATAGTTCATAAAACATCCTCCCAGGTAGAGTTTATTTCTCCAACTGCGGTAGCTCATTCCCCAACAGAGTTTATGTCTCTACAGCGGCCAAACCTTCCAACAAAGCATCATCTTCCTCCATAGAGTTATTCTCAAGCAGAGTCAATCCTCGGCAGAGTATCCTCAGACAAAAAGAGGAAATCCCCGTCGAATCATCTCCATTCATCATCCTCAGCAGAAATGAAGGACTCAACTTCCCAATACTCTTCAGCAGCAGTCCGGGATTTACTTTCCTCGAGTAAGAAATACCACAATAGCATCCCATATTCATACATCATGGCATGCACATACACATCACATACAGCATAATCTCATTTATTTTGAGAACATCATCACAATGCATTTCATACATCATGACATTGCATATGACTAACTCTTTACCTTCTTCAGGAAGAGATCAAATCAACAAACACCGCTACTTATGTTACATGATAGTCTTCTCAAAAGCTACGTATAACAAAGGGTTATCTCAGGATCTTCCTCAGAAAGATTCCCTCACAAGACCTTCTCTAGTTCATTCAGATCGACACTAAGATCTCTCTGATTTCTATTCTAGTTGAAGATACGCCAAGACTTTTTTCTGGTTCAGTTAAATCGACATTAAGATTTTTATGATTCTTATCCAGTCAAAGTTAATTAAAGACCTTCTTTGGTTCAGTCAGATCGACACTAAGATCTTTCTGATTCCTATTCCAATTGAAGATGATCCAAGACTTTTTTCTGGTTCAATTAAATCGACACTAAGATTTTTCTGATTCTTATCCAGTCAAAGTCAATTAAAGAACTTCTCTGGTTCAGTCAGATCGACACTAAGATCTCTCTGATTCCTATTCCAGTTCAAGATAATCCAAGACTTTTTTTTGGTTCAGTTAAATTGACACTAAGATTTTTCTGATTCTTATCCAGTCAAAGTTAATTAAAGACCTTCTTTGGTTCAGTCATATCGACACTAAGATCTCTCTAATTCCTATTCCAGTTGAAGATGATCCAAGACCTTTTTCTGGTTCAGTTAAATCGGCACTAAGATTTTTATGATTCTTATCCAGTTAATGATAAATCAAGACCTCTGCTGGTTCAATTTGAATCGACCATTGATTTATTATTGATTCTTTTCCAGTAGATCCTTTCTCTGGTACAGTTAAATCGACACTAAGGTTTTTCTCATTTCTATTCCAGTTAAAGAAACTGCAAAGCCTGGGGTACAACCAGATAATAGTTTAATCTCATTTCCCCAGTAAGTCGTTGTGAAGCCTGGAATACGATCAGATAGAAGTCAGCCTTATTATCCTCAACAAATCACTGTGAAGCCTGGATCCTGACCAGATAGTAGTTTACTTCCGTCCCTTCAGTCAAGATATGACTCCCCAGTAGAGTAATGGACAACCGAAACTCCTAGACTTTATTTTTAGATTTGCTTGTTTGCCTTTCGTGATATGAAGGTGGAAGATGATTGAACACTAGAGTGCCCAGAAATTTGCACTCGTCCGAAGTGAGACTGCTGGTGAAAAATATCAGGAATGGGCTTACAGATTCTATTTGGAAAATATGATAGAAGACTGTCGGAGATGGGCTTAAAGATACCATCTAAGGAATATGACGGAGAGTCGTCGGAGATGGGCTTAAAGATGCCATCTAAAATAGATGTCGACTTCGTAAGGAGTCTCTTTGTGGGGATTCCTTTTCCTGTTGTCTGAGGAGGAGTCTACTGGGGAATGTTTTTTAGTGGAATAAAGTCTAGGAGCTTTGGTTGTCCATTACTCTACTGGGGATTCGTCTCTTGACTGAAGGGACGGAAGTGAACTGCTATCTGGTCAGGATCCAGGCTTCACAGTGATTTGCTGAGGATAATAAGGCTAACTGCTATCTGGTCGTATTCCAGGCTTCACAGTGACTTACTAGGGAAATGAGATTAAACTTCTATCTGGTCGTACCCCAGACTTTGCAGTTTCTTTAACTGGAATTGAAATCAGTAAACCTTAGTGTCAGTTTAACTGAACCAGAGAAAGGATCTATTGGAAAAGTCAATAATAAATCAATGGTCGATTTGAAATGAACCAGCAGAGGTCTTGATTTATCTTTGACTGGATAAGAATTAGAAAAATCTTAGTGTCGATTTAACTGAACCAGAAAAAGGTCTTGCATCATCTTCAATTGGAATAGGAATCAAAGAAGATCTTTAATTAACTTTGACTGGATAAGAATCAGAAAAATCTTAGTGTCGATTTAACTGAACCAGAAAAAAGTCTTGGATCATCTTCAACTGGCATAGGAATAGAGAGATCTTAGTGTCGATCTGACTGAACCAAAGAAGGTCTTTAATTGACTTTGAATGGATAAGAATCAGAAAAAACTTAGTGTCGATTTAACTGAACCAGAAAAAAGTATTGGATCATCTTCAAATGGAATAGGAATCAGAGAGATCTTAGTGTCGATTTGACTGAACCATAGAATGTCTTTAATTAACTTTGACTGGATAAGAATCAGAAAAATCTTAGTGTCGATTTAATTGAACCAGAAAAAAGTCTTGGCGTATCTTCAACTGGAATAGAAATCAGAGAGATCTTAGTGTCGATCTGACTGAACCAGAAAAGGTCTTGTGAGGGCATCTTTCTGAGGAAGATCCTGAGATAACCCTTTGTTATACGTAGCTTTTGAGAAGACTATCAGGTCACATAAGTAGCGGTCTTTGTTTATTTGATCTCTTCCTGAAGAAGGTAAAAAGTTAGTCATATGAAATGTCATGATGTATGAAATGCATTGTGATGATGTTCTCAAAATAAAAGAGATTATGTTGTATGCGGTGTGTATGTGCATGCCATGATGTATGAATATGGGATGCTATTGCGATATTTTTTAGTCGTAGAAAGTAAATCCCGGACTACTGCAGAAGAGTATTGGGAAGTGAGTCCTTCATTTCGGCTGAGGATGATGAATGGACATGATTCGTCGGGGATTTCGTCTTTCTGTCTGAGGATACTCTGTCGAGGATTGACTCTGCTTGAGAATAACTCCGTGGAGGGAGATGATGCTTTGTTGGAAGGTTTGGCCGTTGTAGAGACATAAACTCTGTTGGGAAATAAGCTTCTGCAATTGGAGAAATAAACTCTACCTGGGAGGAGGTTTTATGAACTGTTTAAGATTATAAATCTCGGCTGGGGAATCCAAAGTTTAGCTCTCTTAAGAAACTTTGTTGAAGGAAATAATTCTTGTTTGGGGAAGGAGAGATCACAACTCTGGTTAATTCTGATATGTGGGTAACATAGATGTCACGGAGTCGTATGCAATGGTGACTCCGTCTCAAACTGTCTCTGCCCCTATACCTACTGGAAAGAGTAACTGTCGAGAATGCATTGTGATGATGTTAAATAGTTCCCACGTGTTCTTAAACTTTGCAAACCAAAAACAAATTTAAATTAATTAATTATATTAGTGCTAATTACTATTACTAAATCATTATACCTACCTGCTTTTGTTTTTGTTTTTGTTTTTGTTTTTGTTTTGGTAGGGTGTGGAGGTTGTTGATAATGAATACTTTATCACTCCTGACAATATTGGCATGCTTAAGCTGGAAAAGGAAGCAAATACAATTCTGGTACGTAATTTCTATTAATTTCAACTATGGATCTTCTTTCAATTAGATTCACAAAATTTGATAAAAACTACTCATTTTGGTCAAATTTTTCAATAATAGAGAATTTGTAATTGAGAATCTTTTACAATATTTTTAACATGATTTAGAGAAATTACTATATTTTCTCATTATTTCATCTCTACCGAACTCTACCAAAATAGAAATAAAGACAAATTATGGTTCAATGTTAATTAAGTAATTAATTATACAATTTTAAATTATTATTTATAATATAGTACAGTTTCATTATAATTATTTTTATTTTTATTTTTAACGTTTTAAATAATGGTAATTTTTTTTAATAACCAATTATTTTTTTATTAACTAATGTTTATTGTGTGGTACAGTTTGATTATCGGATTCCATCCAAAGGAGGTGGTGCAGGAGTTGAAAGTCCATTTAAAATGAATTGACTTCCGATGAGTGTATATGTACCCGAGACAGTCGGATGCGTAGTTGTTGACCGTGAAGGTGTTACCTTAAAATATATTAAGGTATTTAAGTATAGTTTTCAAAGGATATGATCCTATAAGTTAGGGGTTATCTTCTGAAGGTGAGAATGTCAGAAGCTAGAGACCAAGATAATTACAAGTATGGTGTCATTTAATTAGACTTTATAAAATAAGGATATTGCACCAAGAGTTAAAGGTAAGTCGTGTCGGTTGGAAAAAGGGAAAAAAGAGTCCATAACGAACCATGGAAAATTTTGGTTGATTTGACCAAATGATGAAGAGTAAGGAAAAATGGTTGAAATGCGTCTGGTCGACTAAGAAGAGTATTATGGGATTTAAGGGAAGTAATAGGAGCTGCTTATGATGCGCTAAGGTCGAAAGCAAAGTGGTCGAAGTTAGTTTTTGTCGACCAAGAAGAAAGTTTCTGGACTTAGGAAAATATTCAGCAAAAGATGTCCTCCTCAAACAAAAAGAGAGCGTCGAATCTATGAACAAAGACAACTACTTTTGAAGCCAGGAGCAGTTATTTCCTTAAAACTAGGAGCCGTTATTATACATGTTCCCTTAATCATAAGGAAATCGTCCCTTTGATAAGGATTTAGATAGAATAGGTATAATAATCAATAAATCTTAGCACGCGTCTTAAGATCAACTGGTCGATCTTGCAAGTAACCCTCAGTTTCAGGACTTTGGGAGGACCAGCGGCTGTTTACCAATTTCCACAATAAATAGAAGGAAGGTGTGCTTCCGCCACTTCCACTGGTGGGCTAATGAACAAAATGGTTGGACGAATCGCCGACTCGCCTCTCATTGGAGAAGGTACATATGCATGTAAACTTGTTGGAATAGCATGCACTGGGGAAGGCGAGGCAATCATTCGGGGGACATTGGTGCGTGAGGTGTCTGCTGTTATGGAGTACAAATGTCTTGGACTTCAAGAGGCAGTAGATTATGTGATTAAGAATCGGTTGGATGAAGGAATGGCTGGACTAACTGCGGTTTCTAGTAAAGGTGAATTTTCTTATGGATTTAACTGCAATGGTATGTTTAGAGGATGTGCTTCTGAGAATGGGTTTATGGGAGTTGGAATTTGGGAATGCATGGTTGAAAATTGCACAATTGTGCAATTTTTATGTTACCGATTAGTTGGCAGTGAAAATTGTTGGGTCTTTTTCTTTGATTTGATTTGTTTTTAGTTATGTTTTTAGGGTGGGTTGGTTATGACTAGTTGTTTTATTGCAACTTGAATATTTTAAGGTCTTGGTTCTGTAAATAATTGGTGGTTTCAGAAGGATAGAAAATGTGAAATAATATATGCGTCTGTTATTTTCTTAATCTCTTTTATAAAAGCTCATGACTTAACCCTCATATATGATTTCTCTTCTTCTCATATTGTTATATATTTCTTGTTATTCTGTTTTCTAGGAACTTGTTCCAAATGACATTTTTCTTTTCTCTCCCTGTTATCAATAGTGATCAATTCCATTCCAATTGTCGAACCTGGAAATCATTTTATGTTATAATTGTTAAATTACCTTGTATGTGATACTTTATGTTCATAATAATTATCATTAAGAATTTATTATGTTAATAAAAAATATTATAGTTGTTTTGATGAACAGCGGTGGATTGAGTCTCCAATGCAATGAAGGACTGACTAACCTGTAAGATTAGCACTTCAATGTTCAGTGCATCTGAAATTAACTCGCATGCCTTTTATTTAATAGAGTGTTTATAATAACCTGCTGTAGCGGTAGAAATGTTAAGACTAAGCCATTGAATTGACTTGACTTGTACAGATCAAAATAAAAATCGCCACTGCGCTTTATTGTTTCCAAAGGAATGGGAAAAGAGCGAATAACCCAAAAGAGGGGGAAAAGATTCTAGGTAAGGGGGTTGGTTATGCAAAGGAAAGGTATTAGAACCCTAAACATCTACGGTACTCCGCATGAACCTCTTTGTAAAATCTGTATATTTTGGCTATAAAATTTTGTATATAAAAAAAGATTGTGGTGATGAGAAAAGAAGTATATTTTTTCTATAATTTTTGCACCCATCGCGGTTGTGAACCTTTAGTGCCTATGTACCATCTTCCGTGCAATAGGGGATCAGAGTACTCATAGTTCCTCTTTAAAAAATTTAAAACACAAGTGTGTTGGTTAATTTTAGGAGACAAGACATCATTGTCGTTGTCCGTGTGGAAAACATACTTAATACCTACAATTATGGAAAAGGTGAATTTGCATCATCTCAAAGTGGAGGATATGGTTTGGATTTTGAAATCAACAATGCTTCACTCAACAACCAAGTGGAAAATATCTCACTTCACTACATATTGTAGAAGTATAGTTGTTCGCATCACTTACAAGGATTGACAAGAGTCTAATTTTTTGAGAAAAGTTTTTAAAGATAAAAGCCAAAATGGAAAAATAGTTTGAATGAGATTCATTGACTTTTAGTCTTCTCACAAAAATGTCAAGGTATTGTTAAGTTGATTGAAATTTGATTAAGAAATAATTTTTGAAAATACATGGACATAAGTCCAAGTTTATTATGAAGTGTTCAAGTTTCTTTTAAAAAAAATAAGAAGATTTTTCAAAAGGAGGGAGAAGATTTTTGAAATTAAAGAAGATGGAAGGAGATGAAGAGACTATCCTAAAGCATAAGGTAAAAGCTAAGGAGAAAGACCATCTAACCAAACAAGAAGCCAATACTTTACATAATGAGTCAATGTAGAATTCCATCCTTTGGATTTGAAATCAAGCAAACAATTAATAAATCTCTTAAGAATACCAAACTTCAATTGCATTAAGTCATCACAAAAAGTAGGAAGAGTAACGGTTGTATACAGATGAATTCCAAATCACAGACAAAGCATGTAATCACAATATTCTGCACACAAAACAAACAAATAACCCAATGTCTTGAGGGTAAACCCCAAGAACTTTAGACAAAATAACAATTGAAGTCACAAGGTCTCAAGTTAGATCAAGGCTTCCAATCATAAGTCCAAGAAGTTCACAATCTCCATAGTGCCAAGGATAGTAACCAAGTAGTCCAAGTAACATTAAAGTTTTTTAGGGTTTGAGTTGATTATTAGGTATCTTCAAAAGAAAATGAAAAGCTCAAGTGAGCAAAATAAAAATGACATGAAGGTAGAGGCTCAAGTGAGCAAAGATGAAAAGAGCATGAAATGTAAATGCTAAAGTAAATGGTACATAAAGTAAGAGCATAAACATAAAGTCAATTGTTAGGATTTCGTGGTTAGTTGAATGACCATCTTGAAACTTGCATTTGGAACTCATTAGAGTATTGGTAGAACCAAAGCCTCTCAACAACAAATTGCATTTTCTTTTTGTCAAGTATATAATCCATTTAGGAATTCTCAAAATAACACTTAACGATCAATGACGTTTAAGTGATTCACTTTAACCAAAATTGATGAAGTTCCATTAGAGTATTGGTAGAACCAAAGCCTCCTAACAATGGATCTCAAGGTTATTGGGTCAAAGGATTCAAATTAACTTACTTGGGCTTGCAAACATAGGTTTGGGCCACGAATGATTATTTTCTTAAATCGGGATAAAATTTAGGGTTATGTTAAGCATTCATAAGTGGACTTATATAGAATTCGCACATATTTTGAGGTCGATCAATAAAAATTGATGCACCTCATGTTTTGAGACATGATATGTAAATTATGCTCCAACAATATTTAGTACAATAAGAATGGGATAAGATGAAGAGGGAAGGGGAAATGAATAAACTACATTTGAACTAAAAATTTAATCAAACTATTATTAAAATCATTCATCCATTTTTATGGAGTTAGACTCAACACTATGGATCCAATGATGTTAATAAAGTTCATGATCAAAATTTCCATCCAAGATCATCCAGAATATAAATAGAAATAAAATTGTATTTAAAATTTAAAAAAAATAGTTTTTTTAAATGATTAAAAATGAAAATAAGAGAGAAAAATAGAAACTATGTTCAAATTAATCAAGAAAATTTAAATAAGACCATAGAAAAATCAGAAATGAACTCAAATATTTTTATGAAATTTTTGGTAATTTTTTAAAGTCAGAAACTATTTTTAAAATTAAAAGAAATGGACAAAATAAACCAAAAATAAAGAAAAATAGTAAATTCAGAAATAAAAAGTAAATGAGGTCACCAATATTTGTCAAAATATCATTGAATCCTTCCCTATTTTTTTTTTAGAATTTAAAAATGAATAAAGGTATTTTTAAACATTTAAAAAATTCAAATAAAGTGAAAAATTATAAGAAATATCAAAACACAATAAAATTGTGAAATAATAAAAATCAGAAAGAGAAAAATCAAAAGTATTTTCCATAATTTTTTCACATTTTTTAGAGTTAAAATGAATTTTCTATGAATTTTTTAAGTTTAAAACATTTAAATATAAAAAATCAAAAATAAAATGATGAACCAAAAAATATGAGCCATCTGATCATTGTCAAAACGCGTTAGTAAACAGATCCAGTGGATATGGCGCGCTGTGCATGTCATGGACTTTATTGAATATCACACCTGATCATTTATTTTTAAAATAAAACAACTTAAAATGTGGCACGTTAGATGGAGTCTGACTCACTAAAGTAATCAGATCCAAGGGTTTCTGAGGCACGAGCATGGTAAGGCAAGCATACTACACCTGTTTCAAAAAAATAATGTGGCTACATGCCATTGGTTGAAGACGGACATGTCATTGTTTTCAACCTCCAACTATCCCCAAATCGTATCCCACAAACTGTAAAATTAGCAAACCAGACCGGTACCATTAGATTTGTCTCTTTAAGATGATTCTAATGGTACCATCACGCCAAATTTATATAAATTGTGCAAGGTTGTGTTTGAAGAAAACCAGAAAAAATAGCGAGTATGAAAATCTGGGATATCTCACTAAAATATCAATGAAATTGCGAATTATAAAGAGCACTTGGATCAGAAGGATACAGAGAGTAGGTTAGTCCTTATTTGGATCAATTTGGTCAAGAAATCTACTTGAACGAAGTAGTGAGAAGTTGCACTGAAACTTGACTTCTGTAGATTAATATAGGTCATGATTCTTGAGGATAATTGTATGGTTAGCTTCAGAGAAGTTCAATGAAGCTAACTGAATGGAGCTTTTGGTGTTTAAAGGTGAGAATGTAAGAAATCAGAAATTCAAATTCAGAGTTCGTGTGGGATCTGAACAGGGGTCAATTGCCTATCAAAAGCTTGTGAAAATAGGTGGGATATGCATATTATTTATAGGAGAGGATGAAGCAATGCTTAAGCGTAAGAATGAGGGTGTAATTGAGTGAGTTCGTGTGGACCTACAACATGAGGAATATGTAACTTGTTTTGCACCAAAACTCAGCCAAATCATGCGCTTTATGATGCTAAACACATTTGGAAAGTTTCTAAACATGATTAGAAGAAAAACGCGCGTAAACTTGGTGATTAGAAGCCATATTTGTGAATTTCCAACTCTGACTTGGGACGAAACTTAGGTTTCAAGATACCATTTTTGAACCAATGGCATTTTCAATTCAAGGGGTCTTAGAGCATGATTATTGAAGCTTTAAAAAGAGGAACTTACAAGATTTACAATGTGAAGAGAATGGATCAAAATGGATTCTTGAGCAAGAAGTTGTGCTGAGTCAAAGTTGGAAAAAAGAGGCTGACTTTTTGTACTTAAAAAAATTTCAAATTTTTCTTCAAAAGTGACCTATAATGTTTTGAGCTCAAACAAGACTTTCCTCCAAACTTTTTCCTTAATCAATGACGCTAGCTTGAAATAGACTTCTTAAAGAAAATTGTGGAACTTGGATCACTCAAAAATAGCAAGTATTGAAAAAGTTACGGTCTTGCAAAATTTGTGAAAATTCATGAGATGACCTATAATCTTTTACATCCTTGAGGCATATTCCATCCATTTTCAAGCTTTGCAAACAAAAGCAGAATTGAAGTTCACCTCATTAAGATCATTATGGAAAAATAATGGACTCAAGGGGATAAAATTTGATCAAGTTATGATCATTTGAAGTCACACAAGGGAAATTGAGGGTTCATCTGGAGGACTTGTAATCTTTCTTCACCATCAAGTTTCTTCCATACAAAATTTCCTTGAAACTTTTGAAGTGATTTGTTAAAAACCCTTTGAAGAAAAGGATGTATTTGGAATCATTCAAAAATGACAAAAGATGAGCAAGATATACCCCTTTGAAGTTCAAAACCCTAACTCCTAGAACAAGAAAATGCTTTGGGAAACCTTTGCAATTTTGACCAACCTTCTTGCACAAATACCTTTGTTATGTGATTATAAGTTGTTGAGGATGATAAGGAGAAACCATTTCAACAAAAACCACTTCCAAGTATTGGTAATTGAAGGAGATATGCACTTGTGATCATTGAAATTAAAGACTTGTACATTTGAGACAAACTTCTTCAATCAACCCTTGTACTTTTGAACTAAATTTGACAACTTGAGTCATGATGAATCATAAAAGGCTTTGTCATGACATTACTTCAAAACATATTTAATGATGAGGCTTAAGCCTTAATGAAGCTTTGTTGAGTAAGGCACATAAATGAACTCATGAATCCCTAGATCAATCTTGATGGAATGCATTATGCTTTAACCTACAACATCAACAATTGGGGAAAACACTCATTGCATTTATTAGTTAAAGGATAATCAATACAAAACATAAATGATCATAAAATACAAGTCAAGGTACTTGGTGATTCCTCCTAGAGCAAAATATAAAGATAGGTAGAAGAACCAAACCCTAATGTGATCTTGTTGTGATTGAATTGAGATGATATGACGAAGGGATCTTAGGGGGAAAATTGGGGTACAACACCTTCTATTCTTTAGGCATGGATGTTTGAAGCTGCTAGATCTATCTTGGACATGGTTCTCTTTTACTCTTCCTCGGGTTAGTTTCTTTATGGTGTGAGAAATTGAGTGAGTCGTTGTTTCCTCTGGTTCACGGCCAATGGTCATTCTGACAGGCCTAGATCAATTGTCTCCAAGCCCTCGTCTCTGTTTCGCAGTGCAAGGATTTGTCGTATTAGCCTCGTTCATGTCAGTCATACTTTAGCATAGACAGAGAGTCTAGGGATTGCATTACTATTAATGAGAGTTCCCACCTTTAATGTGTCTTATGCTTCATGCATCTTTTTGTAGGTTCCATTATAGGGATCATTGAAAACTGAAAAATTCTAGCTGAAGGATTCAACAAGGGATGATAACAACTTTTCAATGAAATGAATAAGTATGAAAACACTCAATCTTCGAAAAGTTGTTTACATCGATAAAAAATGCTCGACTAGCGTAGTGAGCATGATTTAGAAGAATCTCAAGAACAGATCTACAAGATTAGGATCACTTTCTTTTCAGAAACATATCCAAAATCTCGATAAGGGGTTTTTGGCAATTGGTTAGCATATTTATCATTATACAAACATTTAAATCCAATTCCCAACAATTTTCAACGTATCTTTTTTCCATACAAATTGTCCTTGAGATTTTTCGAGTTAATATCTTAAGAAAACTAAACTCGTGATTGTTTACTAAAAATACCAGTAAACAGGATGCAAATGGATATCTATGAGGACGAGTACTATGATATTCATGTCTACCCCGTTGGATAAATATAATATTTGTATCGGTCTCATATCCATGCAGGTATGTACTAAGCGGATAATCAATAGGTTTTAAGGTACCCACAAACATTTAGAGATATCCATAGATAATATTTTTTCTAAAATTATTTTTAGCTTTTTTTAAACTCAAAAAGTTATTATCATATAGCTTCCATACCCTTAATTTAACATCAAAAATTCATCACATTAATTTCCTTTTTCTTAACTAAAACATAATAACATGCAAACATAGTATCCATACATTTAATTTTTAACCAAAACAAATAAAAGATATTGTGATTGTGAGCTATGAAAGAAGAGTGGTCGACAAAGGAGTAGGAATAGAGGCACTGGTTGGACAAAGAAAATGCAGTATTAGTTGGTTGGACAGTCAAATTGTTGAAGTGAGGTATGGAGTATTGAAGAATATATGAAACATGAAAGGTTTTTTTCAAAAAAAATTTCAAAAAAAAATATAAGACTAATTTTTTTTAAAGATGAAAACATATGGTTGTTGCACCGCAAAATTTTCCCTCTTCATTTTGGTTACATGGCTTATGCTTCATCATACATATTCATACATTCTCATGGTAAGGAATAGGGTATCTTGGTTCCCAAATTCTTCTTCTAGCTATAGAAGATGTTTGATTGGTCAAATCAGTGCAAAAGAGGGTCTCATGTCTTCAATCTTTAAACTCTCTCAAGCTACAAAGGCCTCTTGTATTGCAAGACATCTCATTTGTCCCATGTGATCATTAGAAGTTGGAAATTTGCAAAGTCTGGGGAAGAATTACATTTCTACTATTCATATCTCAAAATTAGGGTATTCATCAGTTGAAGAGTTTGAGGCTTGTAAAAATAAAGTGTGTCAAGAATTACCTTCTCATCATCATATAAAACATATTTGTTCAAAGAATTTCTCAATTTGGCCAGGAGAATGAGGGTTTTGAAATTTGGTCATTATTTCCTAGCAGAGAGGTTTAAAATTAGGGTTTTGATTTCAATCAGGAAATTTCTGGATTTGTGGGCAAGACTTAATTCCATGCATATATATATATATATATATATATATATATATATATATATATATATATATATATATATATATATATATATATATATATATATATATATATATATATATATATATATATATATATATATATATATATATATATATATATATATATATATATATATATATATATATGTTGATAAGCACTTATGAGTTAAAGATTGGGTGCCAATTTTGAGGGAAAGGAGTTCAATTGATCAAAAGGTGAAAATGGTCATTTTGACCAAAAGTCAACCAAAATCAAAGTTGACCAAGTGGACTTTTGGTCAACTATCAATTCAAGTATCCTATTTTCATATTTCATGATCATTGGAATCACAAAATCAAGAGAAGAGGTCAAATTGGAAATAAATTGTTCAAGAAGTTATTTGGACATTTAGAAAATATTCTAAGTCTTTAAATCTCTATAGTATTGGACTTGGAACATCTATAACTTTCTCATTTCTTATCCAATGAAGACAAACTCTACATGCTTTGGAAGCTTGAGAGAAAACCTACAAGTTTGTCAATGTGTGTTCAAGTCCAAAAAATGAAGTATTTATGAGTTATTGAAGTTAGAACTTCTAGCCACAAAGATGTCAAGTTGCCTTCTCATTGGCAAGCCATGCACGTATTTTTATCAAACACGTGGTATGCCAAATGCATGAGCTTATTTCTTCCAATCTAAGCATTAATTAGAAAGTCTAAAAAGAGAATCTTATAGTTTTCCATGAGAGTTGATTACTAGACTTTGGATCACTCAAAATGGACTAAGGTTAAGTAAGATATAGGCTCCTAAAGTTGGTACCATGAACTGATCAAGCATGCCTCCATGCAGGCCCATGCACGCGCGTGCAATCTGCCTTACCCAACATTATTTTTCCTCAGGTTCTCTTCCTCATATCTCTATCATTTTAACTCAAATTTGAGAAATTCAAGATACCATGATAATCTACATGGAAAGATCTTTTTAAAGGCCCTTTAAGCAAAGAAATCGCACGAGTCAATTGGGGGGTTTTTCAAGTGGAAATTGAGTTGGTCATGAACAAAATGTACATCATATCAGTTTTTGCTATTTTTGCACATGCTCTTAAGGCACGTGCTTTACACGCCGATATTTTTTTCCTTTTCACTATGAATGACCAAAACGACTGCAAACTTGAACATTGAGAGCTCCAAGCGCAGTAACTCATGAAATTATCCCCAACGACTCCAAACTGCAAAAGACTTTCATACCCTTGCAAAGCTTCTTCAACACACTTCCCTGGCTCTATAAAAGCTCCTCTTCACTCTCATTTCAGGGGGCTTGCTCAACAATCACACAAAACTTCTGGAAATTCTACTTGAGGCTCAAATCTTCTCCTGAAATAGAATTTTCCTACTTTGCATTTTCTCTCAAATTCTTTGCTCGAAGCTTTAATTCCTGCATAGTTATATCAAAATTGAGGTGAAAGAGCAATGTCCATTGGATTTTCTTGCAAGTTCAGAGGCCTAGAGTGAATTTATTTTTCACTCGTTCAAGGTAAGTTGTTCTTGAACTTCAATTTTCATTTTAACTTATATTTTAAGATGTAGACCTTGCATAATAGCATAGATGTCCATATATTAGATCTGGTGAGTGTTTATATTCATTTTGAAGTCTGAATCGTATTCTACAATCATGTTCAAACTGTTCGATAAAGTGATTTCATGATCAATCTTTGTTTTTCTCTTGCAACAATTGAAAAATCTAATAACATAGTCTTATACCTTGCAATTTTTTGATGAACATTGATGTTTGGATCTTTGAACTTGGTGGAGAAATGAGAGAGATCTGTAGATCTGAACATAGCATAATGAATCCTATTTTGCACATTCATAAAATCATTGCAATCTGTGGTTTTCGCGCGCGTTTTTCTCATTGAATCATGGATCATTTTTGAAAATTCTCGTTTCTATGTTGTGGACCTTAATGAGATCTTTATTTTGATCCAAATTTTGTGCGTTTTCATCAAGAAACGAAGGAGAAATCGCAAGTTGTATCTGGCATGTAAAACTGAAAAAAGTGTGTTAGAGCATGACCCAGTGGAAGGGACAATTACATGGCACTGTTGTACCCCAATTTTTGTGCCTAAGATCCCTTCATCATACCATGTTGATTCAATCAGAACAAGATCACATTAGGGTTTTTGGTTCTTCTCCCTATCTTTAGCTTTGCTCTTTGAGGAATCCCAAAGCACCTTGACTTATTTTCTTTTGTGATCATGAATATTTTGCTTTGATTTTCTTTCTAATTAATAAAATGCAATGTTGGTTTGTCTTACTTATTAATAATGTAGGTAAAGGCAATGAGGTTTAGCAAGTTGCTTCATGGGTTCATAAGTTTATTTCCATGCCCTAGTCAATAAATCGTGAGAAACTCAAACCTCACCATTGAAGTTGTTTTGGAAGAAATGGCATGACAAGGCTTATTTTGGTTCAACATATTTCAAAGTTATCAAAATTGATTCAAAAGTACAAGGGGTTGAGGGAAGAAGTTGTCATGATTGGACAAGGTCTTGTTCCTATTGGTCACAAGAGCACATTTCTCTCAAATTTCAAGATAGGGAAGTGTTTTTTGTGCCTATGAGTCCTCGTCATCATCCTCAACAACTTCTATTCACAAAGAAATAATATTGGCACAAGAAGTTTGTTCAAACTTGTCAAAGTTCCTCAAAAGATTCTCTTGATCTAGAGGCTAGGGTTTTGAACTTCAAAGGAGCATATCTTGCTCACCTTTTGGTATTTTTGATTGATTCTAAAGACATATTTCTATTCAAAGAGTTACCAATAAATCACTTCAAAAGTTCCAAGGAATTTTCATGTGGAAGGAACTTGGTGAAGAAGAAAGATTACAAGTCATCCAGATGAATCCACAATTTTCCATATGTGACTTCAAATGGTCATAACTTGGTCAATTTTTATCACCTTGAGTCCATTCTTTTTCCATGATGATCTTAAAGATGTGTACTTTATGCCTTCTTTTATGTGCAAAGTGAGAAAATGGATGTAAGATTCCTTAAATATGCAAAAGATTATAGGTCATTTCATGATTTCTGGCCAACTTCAACAAGTCATAACTTGCTCATTTTTTGGAGATTTTGAGTGTTTCAAATTTCAAAATGTAATTCAGGAGATCTAATTCATTCCATCTTTTTTGGTCAAGAGCAAATTCTAAGTGGAAGGCCATGTTTAGATACAAAATATTATAGGTCATTTTTGAAGAAGAATTTGAAATATTTCTAAGTATGGAAAGTCAACTCTTTTTCTTTAACTTTGACTCCATGTAACTTTCAGCTCAAGCATCCATTTGATTCCATTGTTTTTCCATTGCAAAGCTTGTAACCACATCTTTCCAAAGCATCAAGAATTATGCCCTAACACCCCTTGAGTTGGAAATGCCATGGATTTGAATTTGGTAACTTGAAACTGAATTTTTTACAAAGTCAGAATTTTGAAATCCATAATGTGACTTCTAAACACAAGATTTATGCGTGTTTTTCATTTAAACTTGATTATAAAACTTTCCAGAAGTGATTAGCACCCCAAAATGCAAGGTTTCGCTGAGTTTTGATGGAAATGAAGTCACACTTCACTCGTGCTCGACCTTCACTCAATTTCCCTCAAAACTTCCTTGTTTCTTCAAATTTTCATTCTCATTCACTTCCCTATAAATAGAGGGTCATCCCCCATCCATTTTCCCAAGCTTAGAGAGCCAAGAACACCCTGCCAAAACCTCACACAAACCCACTTTTTTTTAATTCAGTTTCTGAGATTTAAGCTTCCTTTTCCAAAATTCTTTGCGCATTCATCATCCTTGAGCATCATACAAACTCTCCAGCACTTAAACCAATCAAAACGAGTCATAATTCAAGCTACAGAAATCCAGTTTCAGAGCTTCTTACTTGAACTTTGAAAAGGTAGAATTCTCCACCATTTGGATCCAAATCAAGCACTAATCTATTCTACTCCTTCTTCTGATTCTAATGGTGCTTACAATTTTTAAATCCATTGAGAATTGAGAGAGAAATCTCAAATTGAAGGTGCTCTCTATTTTCTGGATTTTTAATTCATATCTCTCTTCATACCTTATATAAATTTGGCGCGATGGTTGTGTTAGAATCGTCTTGAAGAGACGAGTTCAATGATGTTAGCCTTGAATCCTAATTTTTCCATTTGAAAGATCTCACAAAATCCCCATTGCAGGGTGTCTGGAGGTTGAAGACGATGACATGTCTCGTCTCAGCCAATGATAGCGTGCCAAACGTTTTAATTTCATTGGTTGCCCTTTTTCTGATCACATGTGTGTTTCACTAAGGTCCATATCAAGCACAGCGCGTCTGGTCCATTGGATTAGCTTACTAACGTGTTTTGACTATGATCTGATGGTCCACATCTTTTTGGTTTTATTTTATTTTCTGATTTTATACTTTAATTGATTAAATTATCGAAAATTCATAACTCTTTTATTTTTTATCCAAAAATTATGAAAAAATTCACAAAAATACTTTGAATTATTTCTGATCTCATGACTATTTTTTCACATTTTTATTTTAACATTTGGTATTTTTATATTTTTTGTATTATTTTCTTTCTTTTAATTACTTAAAATATACTTTCTGACATTTTTTAATTCTGGAAAAATTCATAAATATTATTTTGCATATTTTTTACTTTCTGAAAATTATATGGAATTTTATGTTGAGTTTTATTATTTTTGATCTATTTTATGTTTATTTTAGCAATTTTAAATAGTTTAAAAATAGTTTCTGACTTTTAAAAAATTACCAAAATTTTTATAATAATATTTGGATCCATTTCTGATTTTTCTATGGCCTTATTTTTTCACTTCTTGATTAATTTGAACATAGTTGATATATTTCTCATTAATTTCTATTTTTAAACTTTGTTTTTTACCCTTTTATTGTATATATTAAATGTGATATTATTTTGTGATTATTTTCTGCCTAATCTTGGGTTAGGTTTTGGATCATGAACTTTATTATTGGATCCATGGTGTTGAGTTTAACTCCACAAAAAATGGATGAATGATTTTAATAATAGTTTGATTAAAATTTAATTCAAATGTGGTTTGTATATTCTTTTTTACCCTAATCCTCTTCATCTCATCCCCTTCTTATTGCAATAAATTTTGTTGGAGCATGATCTCTATATCATGTCTCAAAACAAATGGTGCATAGATTGCTATTGACCGGCCTCAAAATAGGTGTGAATTCTATATAAGTCCACTTACGATTGCTTAACATAGCGCTAAATTTTGTCCCGATTCGAATAAATGATCATTCGTGGCCCAAACTTATGATTGCAAGCCCAAGTATGTTAATTTGATCTCTTTGATCCAATAACCTTGAGATTCATTGTGTGGGGGTTTTGGTTCTACCAATCCTCTAATGGATCTACAACACCTTTGGTCAACGCGAATCACTTAAACATCGTTGATCATTAAATGGTACTTGTGAGAATTCCAAATGGATGATATACTTGACAAAAAGCAAATACAACTTGTTGTGTGGAGGCTTTGGTTCTACCAATCCTCTAATGAGTCCCAAATGCAAGTTTCAAGATGGTCATCCAACTAACCACTAATTATTGACTTGTTTTATCTCATGCTTTTATTCTTTTTTATGCTTTATGTACTATTTATTTTTAGCATTTTCATTTCATGCCATTTTCATCTTTGCTCATTTGAGCATTTATTTTCTTGCCATTTTTACTTTGCTCACTTGAGCTTTTCTTTTCTTTTCTTAAGATACTTAATAATCAACATAAACCCTAAAAAAACTCTTAATGGTACTTTGACTATTTGGTTACTATCCTTGGCATTATGGAGCATGGGACTTTTTCTAGGACTTAAGATTATAAACCTTGGCCTATCTTAGAGACCTTGTGATCTTATTTGATTATTTTGTCTGGAGTTCTTGAGGTTTACCTCAAGACATTGGGTTGCTTGTTTGTTTTTGTGTGCAGGTTTTTTGTGATTACACTCTTTGTTTGTAATCTGGAATTCACTCGTATACAGCCGTTACTCTGCCCAATTTTTGTGAAGACTTAATACACTTGAAGTTTGGTTCTCTCAAGAGGTCTAGTATCTTTGCTTGCTTGGTTTTAATCCAAAGAATGGGAATTCTATCTCGACACATAATGTCAAGTATTGGCTTCTTATTGGTTAGATGATTCTTCTCCTTAGCTTTTACCTTATGCTTTAGGATAGTCTCTTCTTCTCCTCCCATCTTCTTTAATTTCAAAAATCTTATCCTTCCTTTTGAAAACTCTTCTTGTTTTGAAACTTAAACTACTTTCATAATAAACTTGGACCTAGGTCCATGCATTTTCAAAATCTTTTCATAAATAAACTTCAATCAATTTAATAATAACTTGACATTTTTTTGTGAAGACTAAAAGTCGATCAATCTCATTTCAAACCATTTTGCCACTTTGGCTTCTTTTTTATCTTTAAACATTTTTCTCAAAAGACTAGACTCTTGTCAATCCTTGTAGTGATGCAAACAACTATACTTCTACAATATGTAGTGAAGTGAGATATTTTCCACTTGGGTGTTGAGTGAGGCATTGTTGATTTTAAGATCCAAGCCATATCCTTCAATTTGAGATGATGCAAATTCTCCTTTCTCATGATTGTGGGTAGTAAGTATGTTTTCCACATGGACAATGACGATGATTTCTTATCTCTTAAAATTAACCAACACACTTGGGTTTCAAATTTTTAAAAGAGGAACTACGTGTACCCTGATCCCCTATTGCATAAAAGGTGGTACGTAGGCACTAAAGGTTCGCAACCGCGGCGGGTGCAAAAATCATAAAAAATATTTTTCTTCTCACCTCCACCATCCATTTTCTATACAACACATTTTTATAGCAAAAATATACAGATTTTTCAAAGAGGTTCCTACGGAGTACCGTAGATGTTTAGGGTGCTAATACCTTTCCTTTGCATAACCAACCCCCTTACCTTGAATCTTTCCCCCTCTTTTTGGGTTATTCTCTCTTTTCCCATTCCTTTGGAAACAACAAATTGCGGTGGTGATTTTTTAATTTTGATTTGTATAAAGTCTAGTCAATCCAATGGCTTAGTCTTGAACATTTCTACCGCTACAGAAAAATGGCGACTTCATTGGGGAAAGATTGACCTCTTGCCGGTCTATCCCTAAGTGGGTTGAGCCTATCTTTGTTTATATTTATATATGTGCTATTGTTGTTTATGTGTTATATTTTGTATATATGTTTGTTTGGATTTTCCTGGTTTTCAGGGTGCTTGGTGATTACTCATAAGTCCTATACCCGGACTTGGGCAAACTTTAAGATAGGACGGGCGGTATAGTCGTGTTAACTTTGAGGGAGTAATCCCAAAAAAGAGGCATGAGATCCCCCACTCAGTGGACGCTCCTTTGACTGTAGTGTCGTTTACCGAGTAATCAGGAAGACGTACTGCTTTCGACTTGGGAGCCTGTTGAAACTGAGGACCGTAGAATATCAAACCCATCTTGGTCTTTTAGGTGTAGTGCGGAAGCTATGACGGAGTAATCCGGAAATAGTTGCCACGCGATACTACGCTCGGACGAGTCTTTCTTTAGAATATTACTAATTACCGAGTTAATCAGGAAGTTGGTAATATCCGAAGGAAGGATGTAGACTCTAGGAACCTCTAGAACCTTGTTCAGCAGGTGATAACTTTTTAGACCAACACCTTATGGGTAGTACCTTTGACCTCATGCTCGTGACGATGAACCTATGAACCCTATATGTGTGATCTTGTGTGTGATTGTTGCATCATGCATCCATGCACTCATAAGCATCTTTTGAAGAAAACAATATTTCAAGGGATTTAAAGGTTGACTATTTGTGAATATCTCAGGTACTTTTTGACCATGGATTCTGGAAAGAGAAAGACAGGGAAATACAGTTTCAAGGATCCTAAGATAGATGAGTTGGTCAGTCTAATTCCAGAGATCGAGTGTTCTGTAGACTTTCGGAAGAAGTATGGATCCATTATTCCTCTCATGAAGCTGAAGATGATGGAGGGTATTCTCTCGACCTTGGTCCAGTTCTATGATCCGATGTACCACTGCTTTACTTTTCCCGATTATCAATTGATGCCTATGCTGGAGGAGTATTCTTATCTATTGGATTTACCTGTTACCGTTCGTGTTCCTTTTACTAGTTTAGAAGGTGAGCCAAAACCACGTGAGATTGCTGCTTTGATTCATCTAGAGAAGTCTGAGGTGGAAGCCCATATGACTACTAAAGGAGGGATTCGAGGATTACCAGCTTAGTTCTTATTGGAGAAAGCTCGTTACTTTGCTAGAATGAAGAGTACGGTTGCTTTTGAGGCCATCTTTGCTTTACTTTCTTACGAATTGTTTTTATTGCCTAATGTGGACAAGTTTGTCGACATTAACGCTATTAGGATTTTCATGATTGGAAACCCAGTTCCTACACTGTTGGGTGATGCTTATTACTCTGTTCATCTTCAGAGTTCTTATCATCGAGGAACGATTATCTGTTGCACGCCTTTGTTGTACCGGTGGTTCATCTCTCATATGCCTCAGTCTGATGCTTTTTGGGATGTCAAGAAGGAACCCCGGTGGGCTCCTAAGATCATGGCACTTACTCACTCGGATATTGATTGGTATCATCGAGCTTATCAGGTTGTGGAGATTATTGATAGTTGTGGTAGTTTCCCAAATGTACCTCTTCTTGGTACAAAGGGAGGAATTAACTATAACCCTGTTCTTGCACAGAGACAGCTTGGTTACCCGATGAGGGATAAACCGAACAGCATTCATTTGAGTAGTTTCTATCTGAAGGAAGGAGAAGACCATAGGGAAGCTAGGGAGCATATTGCAAAGGCCTTTCGTCAAATTCATAAGAAGAGTGGGAAGGATTTGGGACCTAGGGGTGCTGTTTCTTTGGAGCCATATCTTCAGTGGGTCCGATCGAGGGCCATTCAGTTGAAGATGTCGTATACTCGGGAGACACCATGCCTGATCTATTTGTGAAGACCACTCCTCCCTTATTAGATGATCTAGAAGAGCTGCAACTCGCTTTGGTTATGATGCAACAGGAAAGGGATGCTTGGAAGAACAAGTCCCAGACTTTAGAGAGTTCCTACAGAACAGACCTGAAGGAGAAAGACGATTTGATCGAGATCCTTGAGAATCGAGCGGTAGAGTCTATGGAGAGGCAAGGGGATTTATTTTCCCCTAAGCCTAAAACATGTGCTGGTTACTCACTTCCTGATCCAGATTACTGGAACGAGGTTGCCATCAGACATGTGGAAGAAAACCAGAGGTTGAGGGCTCAGATTGTCAGGCTCACAGGGAAGCGTCAGCGTACAGATTGATCTCCATCCGTTCTTTTTCTCAGGATTTTAGATTGTATTTTCATCTTTACTTGGGATCATTGAAACTTGTAATCCATTTTGAAGTTATTATAATAAAAAATTCAGTATTTCAAAAGCTTTATTACTTTGATGTTTGCAATATGCCTATAAATCTTAAATCCCTTGAAATATTAAATAATGAAGTAAAAATGATCATGTGCATTGAATGTCATGCATCATATTGCACATATTTCTTGCATTTATTATGCATATCCAGGTGCCTTACCCATATTTTTACTTCATTCAGCAAGTTGACTTATCACTACAACACTCGGGCTAATTTCAAAAAGATGATGGACAACTTAGAACAGGAGAATCGCGAGCTGCGCAAAGAAGTTTCTTCTTTGAAGGCCAGCTTGGCCAATTTGACTACTCTGATGGAAGCTCTGGTGGTTGCTCAGAATCAGCCACCGAGTGTTCAACCTCAACCAACAAGGGAAAATACTGAAGTTCCGACTGTTCCTGTATCCTCTACTCCGACTGTTGTTCAAAATCGTATGCCTCAAGGTTATCCATGGGGAATGCCAGAGATTTTGCACCTGAAGGTTTCAATATTGGTCCTCAAGATACTCCCGTGGTTCAGACTGTTGTTACTCCGGCACCTCCTGTGGTGCATATTGTTCCCGTTGCACCTCCTTCGGTGAATTTGGTTCCGTTTGTTAATGAAGATGTGTGTTGTCCTTTCCCTCTGCTGAGTGAAGACTTGGGTCTTTATGACAGAATGGATGATTTTCAAGAGCAGTTTGATAGAATGCAAAGAGAGATGAAGGATCTTAGGGGAAAAGAGCTATTTGGGCAGAATGTGAATGAGCTATGTTTGGTCCCAAATGTTAACATACCTGCTAAGTTCAAGGTCCCGGAATTTGAGAATTATAAGGGCAACACTTGTCCTCGTGCTCACTTGGTGATGTACGTAAGGAGAATGTCTACCCACACTGATGATCAGCGTCTGCTGATTCACTTTTTCAGGATAGTTTGATCGGCGCAATGTTGAAGTGGTATATGAGTTTAGACAGCGCTAACATCCATACTTTTAATGATTTGGGAGAAGCATCCATCAAACAATACAAGTACAATGTGGACATGGCGCACGACCATGACCAACTTAGGGCCATGGTTCAGAAAGACAGGGAATCGTTCAAAGAGTATGCACAAAGATGGCGCGAGGTAGTTGCCCAAGTGATTCCCCCCATGGAAGAGAAAGAAATGACTAAGATTTTTCTGAAGACGCTGGGTGTTTTCTACTACGAAAGGATGGTTGCAAGTGTGCCAAGTGATTTTACAGAGATGGTAGGAATGGGTATCCACTTAGAAGAGTCGGTAAGAGAAGTTCGTTTGACAAAGAGTGAAGGATCCGGAGGTGTGAAGAAGCCATCGTATGGGTTTACCAAGAAGAAAGAAGGGGATACCAATGATGTTATACAAGAGAGGAGGGTAAATGCTCCTAGAAGGAATTATCAGCGTCACCAGCAAGTCGCCTCAGTTACTCCTGTGATGAGTGCCGCTCCGACTTTCGTTGCTTATCAAACACCGTCCCAATAGGGGAACCAAGGGAATAATCAGAGAAGGGAGAACTATGACCCTATTCCCATGAGCTATGCAGAGCTACTACCGGCATGATTCAGAAGAAGTTGGTCCAGACACGACCCCCTCCCGTCGTACCATCACCATTGCCTTGGTATTACAAGGCAGGCCAAACATGTGCTTTTCATCAAGGAGCACCAGGTCATAGTATTGAGAATTGTTATCCTTTGAGGACTGAAGTGCAAAGGTTGGTGAACTCTGGAATTCTATCTTTCAAGTACATGGGACCTAATGTGAAAGATAATCCTCTACCCAAGCATGGGGGAGTAAATGCTGTAAATATGGTGGCCGGTTGTCCAGACGACTTCCAGATTTTTGACATTAATCTGGTTAGAGGAGATTTGGTGAAAATGCACACAAACCTCTGTGAGTTCAGCTACTATACGCATGACCATGCGGGTTGTGCTGTTTGCAGTACAGACATACAGGGTTGTGAGAAGATAAAGGCTGATTTACAGGAGATGATGGATGAGGGTTTAATCCATATAATCAGGCCTAGGGCGGAGTATGAAGAGGAAGTGAATATGGTTTCTGGATGTCCTGGTGAATTCAGAATTTTTAATATGGAGTATTTGAATGAGGATCTCGTGCAGTTTCATGCTACCTTCTGTCGTACTGCTGGTCAGGTGGAACACCAATATGGGTCTTGTATAGTTTTCTATCGAGACCCTCGAGGATGTTCTATTGTGAGGGAGGGTGTTCAGTTCCTGTTAGACAATGGAACTATCAAGATCACATGTCAGAGGGATGATTATCATGAGATTGATATGGTTGAAGTTTGTTTAATGGAAGAAGAGTCAGAAGAAGCGTATGCTTCCGTAGATGAGTATTTCTCTTCAGACGAAGATTTGTTTGCCAGAAATGACTTTTTGATGACTGATTGTGTTGAAGAAGGGGTAAACGTCATCGTGCCTTGTTTTGGTGCACCCACTTATCTTGAAGTGAAATACCATAGCAAGCCAGCTGTTACCCCATTGGTAATTAGTTTGTCAGGTCCTATTCCCTACAAATCAGATAAGGTTGTGCCTTACAAATACAATGCTACAATCTTAGAAGATGGGGTGGAAGTTCCCATCTAGCCAATGCCTGATGTTGGAAATATAGCTGAAAATAACAGGGTGACCCGTAGCGGTCGTGTGTTTGCGCCAGTTGTTCGAAGAGATGTTGTTGCTGGGAAGAAAATTGCTGAGAATGATGAGCCTAAGAAGGCTACAGGAGAGACTAGTGGAGCTACATTAGAGAAATAAGTGGATGATATTTTGAAGATAATTAAGATGAGCGACTACAGAATTGTAGATCAGCTAGTGCAGAATCCTTCAAAGATATCCATCCTAGCTTTATTAATGAACTCCTCTGCTCATAGAGAATCATTGATAAGAGTATTAGACCAAGCTTTTGTGGAGAGTGACATGCCATTAGATCAATTCAGTAGCGTAATTGGAAACATAACATCATGTAACAACTTGAGTTTCTGCGATGATGAATTACCAGATGAAGGAAGGAATCACAACCTGGCCCTCCACATATCTATAAACTGCAAGAATGATTCGTTGTCCAATGTGCTAATTGATAATGGATCCGCGTTGAATGTTATACCGAGGAGTACTCTCTTGAGGTTACAGTATCAAGGAGCACCTATGCGCCCGAGTGGTATCATTGTGAAAGCATTTGATGGGTCGAGGAAATCTGTCATCGGTGAAGTGGACTTACCCATCCATATAGGACCACATTTTTTCCTAATAACCTTCCAGTTCATGGACATTATTTTGTGATTATTTTCTGCCTAATCTTGGGTTAGGTTTTGGATCATGAACTTTATTATTGGATCCATGGTGTTGAGTTTAACTCCACAAAAAATGGATGAATGATTTTAATAATAGTTTGATTAAAATTTAATTCAAATGTGGTTTGTATATTCTTTTTTACCCTAATCCTCTTCATCTCATCCCTTTCTTATTGCAATAAATTTTGTTGGAGCATGATCTCTATATCATGTCTCAAAACAAATGGTGCATAGATTGCTATTGACCGGCCTCAAAATAGGTGTGAATTCTATATAAGTCCACTTACGATTGCTTAACATAGCGCTAAATTTTGTCCCGATTCGAATAAATGATCATTCGTGGCCCAAACTTATGATTGCAAGCCCAAGTATGTTAATTTGATCTCTTTGATCCAATAACCTTGAGATTCATTGTGTGGGGGTTTTGGTTCTACCAATCCTCTAATGGCTCTACAACACCTTTGGTCAACGCGAATCACTTAAACATTGTTGATCATTAAATGGTACTTGTGAGAATTCCAAATGGATGATATATTTGACAAAAAGCAAATACAACTTGTTGTGTGGAGGCTTTGGTTCTACCAATCCTCTAATGAGTCCCAAATGCAAGTTTCAAGATGGTCATCCAACTAACCACTAATTATTGACTTGTTTTATCTCATGCTTTTATTCTTTTTTATGCTTTATGTACTATTTATTTTTAGCATTTTCATTTCATGCCATTTTCATCTTTGCTCATTTGAGCATTTATTTTCTTGCCATTTTTACTTTGCTCACTTGAGCTTTTCTTTTCTTTTCTTAAGATACTTAATAATCAACATAAACCCTAAAAAAAACTCTTAATGGTACTTTGACTATTTGGTTACTATCCTTGGCATTATGGAGCATGGGACTTTTTCTAGGACTTAAGATTATAAACCTTGGCCTATCTTAGAGACCTTGTGATCTTATTTGATTATTTTGTCTGGAGTTCTTGAGGTTTACCTCGAGACATTGGGTTGCTTGTTTGTTTTTGTGTGCAGGTTTTTTGTGATTACACTCTTTGTTTGTAATCTGGAATTCACTCGTATACAGCCGTTACTCTGCCCAATTTTTGTGAAGACTTAATACACTTGAAGTTTGGTTCTCTCAAGAGGTCTAGTATCTTTGCTTGCTTGGTTTCAATCCAAAGAATGGGAATTCTATCTCGACATATAATGTCAAGTATTGGCTTCTTATTGGTTAGATGATTCTTCTCCTTAGCTTTTACCTTATGCTTTAGGATAGTCTCTTCTTCTCCTCCCATCTTCTTTAATTTCAAAAATCGTATCCCTCCTTTTGAAAACTCTTCTTGTTTTGAAACTTAAACTACTTTCATAATAAACTTGGACCTAGGTCCATGCATTTTCAAAATCTTGTCATAAATAAACTTCAATCAATTTAATAATAACTTGACATTTTTGTGTGAAGACTAAAAGTCGATCAATCTCATTTCAAACCATTTTGCCACTTTGGCTTCTTTTTTATCTTTAAACATTTTTCTCAAAAGACTAGACTCTTGTCAATCCTTGTAGTGATGCAAACAACTATACTTCTACAATATGTAGTGAAGTGAGATATTTTCCACTTGGGTGTTGAGTGAGGCATTGTTGATTTTAAGATCCAAGCCATATCCTTCAATTTGAGATGATGCAAATTCTCCTTTCTCATGATTGTGGGTAGTAAGTATGTTTTCCACATGGACAATGACGATGATTTCTTATCTCTTAAAATTAACCAACACACTTGGGTTTCAAATTTTTAAAAGAGGAACTACGTGTACCCTGATCCCCTATTGCATAAAAGGTGGTACGTAGGCACTAAAGGTTCGCAACCGCGGCGGGTGCAAAAATCATAAAAAATATTTTTCTTCTCACCTCCACCATCCATTTTCTATACAACACATTTTTATAGCAAAAATATACAAATTTTTCAAAGAGGTTCCTACGGAGTACCGTAGATGTTTAGGGTGCTAATACATTTCCTTTGCATAACCAACCCCCTTACCTTGAATCTTTCCCCCTCTTTTTGGGTTATTCTCTCTTTTCCCATTCCTTTGGAAACAATAAATTGCGGTGGTGATTTTTTAATTTTGATTTGTATAAAGTCTAGTCAATCCAATGGCTTAGTCTTGAACATTTCTACCGCTACAGCAAAATGGCGACTTAATTGGGGAAAGATTGACCTCTTGCCGGTCTATCCCTAAGTGGGTTGAGGCTATCTTTGTTTATATTTGTATATGTGCTATTGTTGTTTATGTGTTATATTTTGTATATATGTTTGTTTGGATTTTCCTGGTTTTCAGGGTGCTTGGTGATTACTCATAAGTCCTATACCCGGACTTGGGCAAACTTTAAGATAGGACGGGCGGTATAGTCGTGTTAACTTTGAGGGAGTAATCCCAAAAAAGGAGGCATGAGATCCCCCACTCAGTGGACGCTCCTTTGACTGTAGTGTCGTTTACCGAGTAATCGGGAAGACGTACTGCTTTCGACTTGGGAGCCTGTTGAAACTGAGGACCGTAGAATATCAAACCCATCTTGGTCTTTTAGGTGTAGTGCGGAAGCTATGACGGAGTAATCCGGAAATAGTTGCCACGTGATACTACGCTCGGACGAGTCTTTCTTTAGAATATTACTAATTACCGAGTTAATCAGGAAGTTGGTAATATCCGAAGGAAGGATGTAGACTCTAGGAACCTCTAGAACCTTGTTCAGCAGGTGATAACTTTTTAGACCAACACCTTATGGGTAGTACCTTTGACCTCATGCTCGTGACGATGAACCTATGAACCCTATATGTGTGATCTTGTGTGTTATTGTTGCATCATGCATCCATGCACTCATAAGCATCTTTTGAAGAAAACAATATTTCAAGGGATTTAAAGGTTGACTATTTGTGAATATCTCAGGTACTTTTTGACCATGGATTCTGGAAAGAGAAAGACAGGGAAATACAGTTTCAAGGATCCTAAGATAGATGAGTTGGTCAGTCTAATTCCAGAGATCGAGTGTTATGCAGACTTTCGGAAGAAGTATGGATTCATTATTCCTCTCATGAAACTGAAGATGATGGAGGGTATTCTCTCGACCTTGGTCCAGTTCTATGATCCGATGTACCACTGCTTTACTTTTCCCGATTATCAATTGATGCCTACGCTGGAGGAGTATTCTTATCTATTGGATTTACCTGTTACCGTTCGTGTTCCTTTTACTAGTTTAGAAGGTGAGCCAAAACCACGTGAGATTGCTGCTTTGATTCATCTGGAGAAGTCTGAGGTGGAAGCCCATATGACTACTAAAGGAGGGATTCGAGGATTACCAGCTTAGTTCTTATTGGAGAAAGCTCGTTACTTTGCTAGAATGAAGAGTACGGTTGCTTTTGAGTCCATCTTTGCTTTACTTGCTTACGGATTGTTTTTATTGCCTAATGTGGACAAGTTTGTCGACATTAACGCTATTAGGATTTTCATGATTGGAAACCCAGTTCCTACACTGTTGGGTGATGCTTATTACTCTGTTCATCTTCGGAGTTCTTATCATGGAGGAATGATTATCTGTTGCACACCTTTGTTGTACCGGTGGTTCATCTCTCATATGCCTCAGTCTAATGCTTTTTGGGATGTCAAGAAGGAACCCCGGTAGGCTCCTAAGATCATGGCACTTACTCACTCGGATATTGATTGGTATCATCGAGCTTATCAGGTTGTGGAGATTATTGATAGTTGTGGTAGTTTCCCCAATGTACCTCGTCTTGGTACAAAGGGAGGAATTAACTATAACCCTGTTCTTGCACAGAGACAGCTTAGTTACCCGATGAGGGATAAACCGAACAACATTCATTTGAGTAGTTTCTATCTGAAGGAAGGAGAAGACCATAGGGAAGCTAGGGAGCATATTGCAAAGGCCTGGCGTCAAATTCAAAAGAAGAGTGGGAAGGATTTGGGACCTAGGGGTGCTGTTTCTTTGGAGCCATATCTTCAGTGGGTCCGATCGAGGGCCATTCAGTTGAAGATGTCGTATACTCGGGAGACACCCATGCCTGATCTATTTGTGAAGACCACTCCTCCCTTATTAGATGATCTAGAAGAGCTGAAACTCGCTTTGGTTATGATGCAACAGGAAAGGGATGCTTGGAAGAACAAGTCCCAGACTTTAGAGAGTTCCTACGGAGCAGACCTGAAGGAGAAAGACGATTTGATCGAGATCCTTGAGAATCGAGCGGTAGAGTCTATGGAGAGGCAAGGGGATTAATTTTCCCCTAAGCCTAAAACATGTGCTGGTTACTCACTTCCTGATCCAAATTACTGGAAGGAGGTTGCCATCAGACATGTGGAAGAAAACTAGAGGTTGAGGGCTCAGATTGTCAGGCTCACAGGGAAGCGCCAGCGTACAGATTGATCTCCATCCGTTCTTTTTCTCAGGATTTTAGATTGTATTTTCATCTTTACTTGGGATCATTGAAACTTGTAATCCATTTTGAAGTTATTATAATAAAAAATTCAGTATTTCAAAAGCTTTATTACTTTGATGTTTGCAATATGCCTATAAATCTTAAATCCCTTGAAATATTAAATAATGAAGTAAAAATGATCATGTGCATTGAATGTCATGCATCATATTGCACATATTTCTTGCATTTATTATGCATATCCAGGTGCCTTACCCATATTTTTACTTCATCCAGCAAGTTGACTTATCACTACAACACTCGGGCTAATTTCAAAAAGAAGATGGACAACTTAGAACAGGAGAATCGCGAGCTGCGCAAAGAAGTTTCTTCTTTGAAGGCCGGCTTGGCCAATTTGACTACTCTGATGGAAGCTCTGGTGGTTGCTCAGAATCAGCCACCGAGTGTTCAACCTCAACCAACAAGGGAAAATACTGAAGTTCCGACTGTTCCTGTATCCTCTACTCCGACTGTTGTTCAAAATCGTATGCCTCAAGGTTATCCATGGGGAATGCCAGAGATTTTGCACCTGAAGGTTTCAATATTGGTCCTCAAGATACTCCAGTGGTTCAGACTGTTGTTACTCCGGCACCTCCTGTGGTGCATATTGTTCCCGTTGCACCTCCTTCGGTGAATTTGGTTCCGTTTGTTAATGAAGATGTGTGTTGTCCTTTCCCTCTGCTGAGTGAAGACTTGGGTATTTATGACAGAATGGATGATTTTCAAGAGCAGTTTGATAGAATGCAAAGAGAGATGAAGGATCTTAGGGGAAAAGAGCTATTTGGGCAGAATGTGAATGAGCTATGTTTGGTCCCAAATGTTAACATACCTGCTAAGTTCAAGGTCCCGGAATTTGAGAATTATAAGGGCAACACTTGTCCTCGTGCTCACTTGGTGATGTACGTAAGGAGAATGTCTACCCACACTGATGATCAGCGTCTGCTGATTCACTTTTTCAGGATAGTTTGATCGGCGCAATGTTGAAGTGGTATATGAGTTTAGACAGCGCTAACATCCATACTTTTAATGATTTGGGAGAAGCATCCATCAAACAATACAAGTACAATGTGGACATGGCGCACGACCATGACCAACTTAGGGCCATGGTTCAGAAAGACAGGGGATCGTTAAAAGAGTATGCACAGAGATGGCGCGAGGTAGTTGCCCAAGTGATTCCCCCCATGGAAGAGAAAGAAATGACTAAGATTTTTCTGAAGACGCTGGGTGCTTTCTACTACGAAAGGATGGTTGCAAGTGTGCCAAGTGATTTTACAGAGATGGTAGGAATGGGTATCCGCTTAGAAGAGTCGGTAAGAGAAGTTCGTTTGACGAAGAGTGAAGGATCCGGAGGTGTGAAGAAGCCATCATATGGGTTTACCAAGAAGAAAGAAGGGGATACCAATGATGTTATACAAGAGAGGAGGGTAAATGCTCCTAGAAGGAATTATCAGCGTCACCAGCAAGTCGCCTCAGTTACTCCTGTGATGAGTGCCGCTCTGACTTTCGTTGCTTATCAAACACCGTCCCAGCAGGGGAACCAAGGGAATAATCAGAGAAGGGAGAACTATGACCCTATTCCCATGAGCTATGCAGAGCTACTACCGGCATTGATTCAGAAGAAGTTGGTCGAGACACGACCCCCTCCCGTCGTACCATCACCATTGCCTTGGTATTACAAGGCAGGCCAAACATGTGCTTTTCATCAAGGAGAACCAGGTCATAGTATTGAGAATTGTTATCCTTTGAGGACTGAAGTGCAAAGGTTGGTGAACTCTGGAATTCTATCTTTCAAGTACATGGGACCTAATGTGAAAGATAATCCTCTACCCAAGCATGGGGGAGTAAATGCTGTAAATATGGTGGCCGGTTGTCCAGACGACTTCCAGATTTTTGACATTAATCTGGTTAGAGGAGATTTGGTGAAAATGCACACAAACCTCTGTGAATTCAGCTACTATACGCATGACCATGCGGGTTGTGCTGTTTGCAGTACAGACATACAGGGTTGTGAGAAGATAAAGGCTGATTTACAGGAGATGATGGATGAGGGTTTAATCCATATAATCAGGCCTAGGGCGGAGTATGAAGAGGAAGTGAATATGGTTTCTGGATGTCCTGGTGAATTCAGAATTTTTAATGTGGAGTATTTGAATGAGGATCTCGTGCAGTTTCATGCTACCTTATGTCGTACTGCTGGTCAGGTGGAACACCAATATGGGTCTTGTATAGTTTTCTATCGAGACCCTCGAGGATGTTCTATTGTGAGGGAGGGTGTTCAGTTCCTGTTAGACAATGGAACTATCAAGATCACATGTCAGAGGGATGATTATCATGAGATTGATATGGTTGAAGTTTGTTTAATGGAAGAAGAGTCAGAAGAAGCGTATGCTTCCGTAGATGAGTATTTCTCTTCAGACGAAGATTTGTTTGCCAGAAATGACTTTTTGATGACTGATTGTGTTGAAGAAGGGGTAAACGTCATTGTGCCTTGTTTTGGTGCACCCACTTATCTTGAAGTGAAATACCATAGCAAGCCAGCTGTTACCCCATTGGTAATTAGTTTGTCAGGTCCTATTCCCTACAAATCAGATAAGGTTGTGCCTTACAAATACAATGCTACAATCTTAGAAGATGGGGTGGAAGTTCCCATCCAGCCAATGCCTGATGTTGGAAATATAGCTGAAAATAGCAGGGTGACCCGTAGCGGTCGTGTGTTTGCGCCAGTTGTTCGAAGAGATGTTGTTGCTGGGAAGAAAATTGCTGAGAATGATGAGCCTAAGAAGGCTACAGGAGAGACTAGTGGAGCTACATTATAGAAATAAGTGGATGATATTTTGAAGATAATTAAGATGAGCGACTACAGAATTGTAGATCAGCTAGTGCAGAATCCTTCAAAGATATCCATCCTAGCTTTATTAATGAACTCCTCTGCTCATAGAGAATCATTGATAAGAGTATTAGACCAAGCTTTTGTGGAGAGTGACATGCCATTAGATCAATTCAGCAGCGTAATTGGAAACATAACATCATGTAACAACTTGAGTTTCTGCGATGATGAATTACCAGATGAAGGAAGGAATCACAACCTGGCCCTCCACATATCTATAAACTGCAAGAATGATTCGTTGTCCAATGTGTTAATTGATAATGGATCCGCGTTGAATGTTATACCGAGGAGTACTCTCTTGAGGTTACAGTATCAAGGAGCACCTATGCGCCCGAGTGGTATCATTGTGAAAGCATTTGATGGGTCGAGGAAATCTGTCATCGGTGAAGTGGACTTACCCATCCATATAGGACCACATTTTTTCCTAATAACCTTCCAGTTCATGGACATTATTCCCGCATATAGTTGTTTGCTAGGACGGCCATGGATACACGAAGCAGGGGTTGTCACTTCAACTCTGCATCAGAAGCTAAAGTTTGTGCGTGAAGGGAAGGTAGTGATCATAAATGGGGAGCAGGCACTGTTGATATCCCATTTATCCTCTTTCAGCATTGTAGAAGTGGATGAGGCTGCTGTTGGAACCCAGTTCCAAGCCCTATCCATTGAAAACATAAGGAGAAATGAGGATTCTGTAGTTTCGCTGAAGGATGCGCAGCAGGTTGTGCGCAATGGTCATAATACAGTTTAGGGACGACTTGTGGATCCAACCGTGAACAAAAGTAGAACTGGTTTGGGTTTCTCTTCGAAGAATGGCAAAGGTGAAAGTTTGAAGTCAAAGTCTACTGTGAACAGTTATCATGATGTTTTCCGTAGTGGAGGCTACCTCCATCCAATTGATTCTGGAATTAATGTTGTCGAAGAGGATGAAGCAGAGCAGGAAGTACCAAATTATGTGACGCATGGAGTCAAAGTTCAGAACTGGGTCACCATTGATGTTCCTTCTTGCATACATGTTTCAAAGTAATTTGTTTTGTTAATCTGTTTCTTTCTTTTGAAAAGCTTTCACTCAGCCCAAGGTGGAGTTATTAATGTTGTAGGGATTATCTGTTTGCTGTGACTTTTAAGATCATTAATAAAAGTTGTCTTTGCTTCCCAAATTATGTCTTTGTCTTCTGCTTTTTCTTGGAAAATGGTAATCAGAAAAAACCTTTCAAAATAAATAATAACTGAAAATCAATCTGCATGATCACTTATTATATGTGTAAGTTTCTAAAAGCAATCAAAAATCATATGTGCAGATTAATTAAAAAACTCGTTGAATACAATGACCCTGCACCCTCTCCCAACTTTGAATGTCCTGTGTTTGGGGCTGAAGAAGAAGATTATGATGAGATTCTAGAAGAGGTCTCACGGTTGTTTGAGCATGAGGAAAATACCATTCAACCATATAAGGAGCCTTTGGAAGTGATCAATTTGGGTTCAGAAGAAGATCCAAAGGAAGTCAAGATTGGAGCATCGTTACATCCAGATGTGAAGAGACGGTTGATTGAGTTGTTGAAAGAGTATGTGGGTATTTTTGCTTGGTCTTATCAAGATATGCCTGGTCTAGATACAGATATTGTCGAGCATCGTTTGCCGTTGAAGCCAGAGTGTCTGCCAGTTAAACAAAAGTTGAGAAGAACCCACCCAGATATGGTAGTAAAGATCAAAGAGGAGGTCTTAAAGCGGATTAATGCTGGTTTTCTTGTGACGTCAGTGTATCCTCAATGGATTTCCAATATTGTCCCAGTACTGAAAAAGACGGAAAAGTCTGCATGTGCATAGATTACAGAGATCTAAATAAAGCTAGTCTGAAAGATGATTTTCCATTGCCTCACATCAACATGTTAGTGGACAGCACAGCAAAATTCAAAGTATTCTCGTTCATGGACGGATTTTCCGGGTATAATCAAATAAGAATGGCTCCAGAGGACGTGAAAAAACAACGTTTATCACACCCTGGGGAACATTCTGTTACAGAGTGATGCCCTTCGGGTTGAAGAACGCTGGTGCAAAGTACCAGAGGGCTATGACAACCCTATTCCATGATCTGATGCACAAAGAAATTGAAGTATATGTTGATGATATGATTTCCAAATCCCAGACTGAAGAAGGGCATATAGAAGATTTGTTGAAGTTGTTTCAGCATTTGAGGAAGTATCGTCTCCGCTTGAATCCAAATAAATGCACCTTCGGTGTTCGATCGGGGAAATTGTTAGGTTTCATTGTTAGCCAAAAGGAATTGAAGTTGACCCTGATAAAGTCAAAGCAATTCAAGAAATGCCAGCACCAAGAACTGAAAAGCAAGTCAGAGGTTTCCTCGGGCGTCTGAATTATATTTCCAGATTTATTTCCCACATGACTGCAACATGTGAACCGATCTTTAAGTTGTTAAAGAAAGATCAAGGTTGTGTATGGACGGATGACTACCAAAGGGAATTTGAGAGTATTAAAGAATATCTGCTTGAACCTCCTATCTTTCTCCCTTCAGTAGAAGGAAGACTGTTGATTATGTATCTAACAGTGTTAGATAAATCCATGGGTTGTATTCTGGGACAACAGGATGAAACAGGGAAGAAGGAGTTCACCATTTATTATCTCAGCAAAAAATTCACTGATTTTGAGTCACGGTATTCCATGCTAGAAAAGACATGTTGTGCTTTGGCCTGGGCGGAAAAGCGTTTGCGGCAGTATATGTTGAATCATACCACTTGGTTGATCTCCAAAATGGATCCAATCAAGTATATTTTTGAAAAGCCTGCTCTTACTGGGAGAATTTCCTGCTGGCAGATGTTGTTAACTGAATACGATATCGAGTATCACACTCAAAAGGCTATTAAAAGTAGTGCGTTGGCAGATTACCTTTCTCACCAGTCGGTGGAAGATCATCAGTCCGCAAAATATGAATTCCCCGATGAGGATGTGATGTTCCTGAAAGTGAAAGATTGTGATGAACCATTGCCTGAGGAAGGCCCTGACCCTGAATCTCGTTAGAGTATGATTTTTGATGGATCGGTGAATCCTTATGGTAAAGGAATTGGTGTTGTGATTGTCACTCCTCATGGATCGCACATTCCTTTTACTGCAAGGTTAACATTCGATTGCACTAATAATATGGCGGAATATGAGGCTTGCATCATGGGTCTTGAGGAAGTTATTAATCTCAGAATCAAAATTCTAGATGTGTATGGTGATTCGGCGTTAGTAATAAATAAGATTAAAGGAGAATGGGACACTCATCACCCTGGCTTGATCCCTTACAAAGATTATGCTAGAAGATTATTACCCTTCTTCAATAAAGTTGAATTCCATCACATCCATAGAGATGAAAATCAAATGGCGGATGCTCTGGCAACTCTAGCTTCCATGTACCAAGTGAATACTTGGAATGATATGCCCCGAATTACAGTTCGACGGCTAGATAGGCCCGCTCATGTGTTTACGACAGAGGAGGTAGCAGATGAAAAACCTTGGTATTATGATATCAAGCGTTTTCTTCAGAATCAGGAATACCCGATTGGTGCATCGAGGAAAGACAGAAAGACACTGAGAAGATTGGCAGGCAGTTTCTTCCTCAGTGAAAATGTGCTATACAAGAGAAATTATGACATGGCCTTTCTCAGATGCATGGATAGATACGAAGCAGACATGTTGATGCATGAGATTCATGAATATTCATTTAGCCCTCGTGCTAATGGACATTCGATGGCTAAAAAGATGCTAAGGGAAGGTTATTATTGGTTGACAATGGAATCTGACTGTTACAAATTTGCAAAGAAGTTCCATAAATGCCAGGTTTATGCAGATAAGGTTCATGTGCCTCCGAAACTTCTCAATGTGATTTCCTCCCCATGGCCTTTCTCTGTGGGGTATAGACATGATCAAGATGATAGAACCTAAAGCTTCGAATGGGCACCGTTTTATCTTGGTAGCAATTGACTACTTCACCAAATGGGTAGAGGCTGCTTCATATGCCAATGTTACCAAACAGGTGGTTGTGCATTTCCTCAAAAATAATCTTATATGCTGGTATGGTGTGCTGAGAAGAATCATCACCGACAATGGCTCGAATTTGAACAACAAGATGATGACAGAACTGTGTGAAGAATTTAAGATTGTCCATCACAATTCATCTCCATGCAGGCCAAAGATGAATGGGGCTGTTGAAGCTGCTAATAAGAATATCAAGAGAATTATCCAGAAAATGGTTGTTACTTATAAGGATTGGCATGAAATGCTCCCTTTTGCTCTGCATGGATATCGAACATCTATTCGCACTTCAACAGGAGCAACCTCGTTTTCCCTGGTGTATGAAATGGAAGTTGTACTCCCTGTCGAGATAGAGATTCCCTCGTTGCGTGTGATAATGGAAACCAAATTGACAGAGGCTGAATGGGTCCAGAACATGTTTGACCAATTGAATTTGATTGAGGAAAAGAGAATGACAGCTTTATTTCATGGGCAGTTATATCAGAGAAGAATGAAGAAAGCATTTGATAAAAAGGTCAAACCTCGTGAATTCAGATAAGGTGATCTCGTGCTCAGGAAGATCATGTCTTTCAACACTGATTCTAGGGGAAAGTGGACTCCCAATTTTAAAGGCCCGTATGTTGTCAAGAAAGCCTTCTCTGGTGGTGCATTAATTCTTGAAACTATGGATGGCGAGGAGTTCCCACGTCCCATGAATGTTGACGCAGTCAAGAAATACTTCGCCTAAAGAAATAAAAGAACAGCTCGCTAAGTTGAAAACCCTAAAGGGAGGCTTAGGCAAAAAGGAGCGTCTCAGTAGGCCGAAAACCCGAAAGGGCGGTCTAGGAAAAAATAAAGACATAAACAGAATAAATTTCCCGCTAAGTTGAAAACCCGCAAGGGCAGCTGTGATACGGTGGGAAGAAATGACTATTTTTGGAATGCTGGTTCGCGTTTTGCGTTGGTTTTCGCAAAATATCGCGGTAAGCAAGAGTCACCACCGTCTTTTATTTTATCCAACAAGGAAAGGAAAAAAGCACAGAAAAATTCCTTTTTTCGAGATATTTCTGAGTACGGGGGGGTAGATTATAGAAAGGGAAGGTATTAGCACCCTTTCTATCTGTAGTTATCTACGAGCTCTTAGGTACTTGCTCATCATTTTCAAAAATTGTTTTCTTTATGCTTGTGGGTTTTGAAAAGTTTTTGTTTTAACTTCGATTTAACTCTTGCTTCTGTCTTCAAGAGTGTAATGAAGTGTTTTTGAAAACTTGTTTATAAAAGGAGTGTAAGTGTAAAAAAGTTTTGTTTGTGGATGAGCAAGTATCTAAGAACTAATCTACCTACTCGAAAAAGGAATCGTTATATGCTAATTTCCTTTAGACAATGTTATCCCACTATTAGTGAGTAGGTAGCACCGTCGTTGGAGTTTGAGGGTCAATTCGAAAGAGGGACATACGATCACTAAAGCAATGTTAGGATGTCTTAGCGGTAACCCTAATGTCTTAGATCATTTATTCGAGGCAACGATGTTCGAGGCAACCATTTTGAGGCAACTATGATCTTTTAGACAAGAGGGCGACCTCTAAAACAACCTATACTCAATGACCGTCTACAAAGGCAACTAAGTGGGGTGTAGCCTAGGAGTGTGCATGTGCGAGTGTGTTGATTTCAGTTATTTTTATCTTTGCACATGTTTAGGGTGATCTAATTGATTTTAGGTTAAACATTCATTCTTGTCATGCAAACCCTATTACCAAACATCTAACAGTTGAATATTTGCAGAAATTAAAGGTGCGAAGATTAAACTAAATTATTACAAGGCGTCGAGTATTTACATCGCCAAAAGCAACCCTTTGAAATTTAAAAGCGGAAAAATAAATATCCTAATTAATTATTACAAACCGGGAGCAGATACATTAATTGGATAAAGAAAAATAAAGCGCGCGATGCGGAATTAAATCGAATGCGAAATTAGGGTTTTGACCCTTTTGATTAAAGAAAATGTTTTTGTTGTTTTTATTTTTAAGAAAAGAAATTAAATCCTAAAATTAAATGCTAAGTTAATTATTAAATTAATTAATTAATGAAAAATATTAAATGACATATTTTTGGAGTTTTTGTTATTTTAAAAAATAAAATAAAATAATTAAATTAATGATTAAAACCTATTAATTTCTAATTAATTTTAAATATTTGCAAAAATAAATTAAAGTTACCTAATTAATCGACATAATTAATTAATTAATATTTATTAATGAAAAATAAAGTTCTGAAATTTAATTGGGTAAAAAAATGTTTTTGTGATTTTTTAATAAAAAAGAAATCATGCTATTGGTTAGTAATTAAAAAAACAAAAAAAAATAGTTAAATTAATAAACAAAATATAAGAAAAGTATAGAAAGTGGGCCTGATTTGGGTGTGTGAATAGAAATTTCGTTGGCCCAATGATGCTGATCCATTGGACTTTTTCTGATCCAGTGAATGTGCGTTGACTTACCTTTTGATACACCTTCAATAATGGCCACCAGATCTGGCCATCTGGCGCGTTGGATGGTGAATGCCCATGATGGATCTCCTGGCTTGAGCGTGTACATAATCATCTGAAATAAAATAGAAAAATAACAAATGCTGGAGGCAGGGATCGAATCCCTGACCTCCAGCCTCTAATGCCCTGGAATCAAGTGTGGCAACCACTAGGCCAAGTGGTTCTTATTGTTAAAGAAATACAAAACAATTATAATATAAAAAAAAGTCAGTGGATGATATAATTAAAAAAAACGCGCCAGATTTGAATGGACAAATGGGGAAGCGACACGCCTTCGTCCCTGTCCTTTAAAAACTGTAACTTTTACCTGCGGATTTTATCCGCAGCTAAAGTCGTGGCTTCACTCTAAGTTCTTCCACATGCAATATAAATGGAAGCTAGCGCCATGGTTGAGCTCGTCTTGTTCCCCTGAACAAGATAGTACCTTTCACGAAGGCCAATTATTCCTGTAACAAAAATCCCTAAAAAAACTCCAAGAAACCCTAGCTATGGTGAATCACGATATAGGTCATGTAAATGCAATTAAATAATACCAAAATCTTGCAAATGCTTTGTAGATTAAGATTATACCATCAATACATGTTAACAATGCCTAAATTTCAGAATACGAAATCAAGAACAGGGTGAGTTCGTGGGTGACTTACAGCGCTTGGGAAGGTCTGAAAAGGTGTGCTTTTGGTTGCTTTCGCTTGTGGAGATGGCCAGGAAACGATTGAGACACTTGCCAAGCCTTGAGGATGCCTCTAAGCCCTGTTTCGATCTCACACTTTTTTCTTGTTTTTGCAAATTTGGTTATGGCTTTATAACTGATCTCCAACCCTGATTTTTGTCTGCACACGACCCTTATGTATTGCACAATGTATTAGGTTAGAATTCCCTGTCCAAATCTTCCACTTTTAATGACTTTGAATTGGATTTGATTTGCTTTGAACAACTTTCCAAAATTGGCTTGATTTGAATCTTTTTGTGTATAATTGATTTGATACGAGTTTGATATGGTACTAGCTGTATAACAAGACCTGAAATGATCACAAGATCTTTAGTTTTCAATGTTTTTGATTTAATTTGATTTAATTTGATTTAAAATGAATTAATTCAAATAAAAACCAAATTAAATAATAAAAATATGATATGGACACATGGCCAAGGCTAGAGCACGTGGGCTATAAATCCAACTCAAAACAAGTGAAAAAGAATGGGCCCATTTGGCAAAATTTGAAGTTTTGGGGATAGTTGACTTTTGGCAATTTTGCAAAAAAGTCCAACTTCAACAATGCATAACTTCCTCAATTTTGAACTTTTGGAGGTGTTCTTGGACTTTTTGGAAAGCTTGAGATGTCCTCTAATCAACCCTTTTGGTCTCATACCAATTTTATATTCCATGCTCATGTATGAAGCTTTGACAAAAAAGGTGTTTTTGTTGACTTTTCAAAATGACCTATAATGTCCAAATTCATAACTTCTTGTGAGTGAATTTTTTTATCTTGGGATATGAAAATGGATTGTATGGAATTGCATCCTCTTCAAAATGAGATTTGGATGGGTCATTTATCATAAAGTATGAGAAAGATATGCTTGGTCAAAGTTGAGTTGACTTTTCCTACAAAACCCTAATTTAGCAACTTTTGAACTTTTATGAATTGTGAGCAATCCTTGATGAATCATGATCAACCCTTGATTAAATGATGAAAAATGCTTCAAAATGAGAATGTTGACAAAAAATATTGAGTTTTGACTGTATGTGGGCCACAGTTGACTTTTTCCCTAGCACAATGGACTTTTGGACCTTTGAGAAATTGACTGAGCAAAATTCCTCTACAAGGCTTGAAACTTGACATGGTCGATATTGAGAACATATTAGGACATTGGTGAGAAGTTGGGGTCACTTGGACTCAAGTATCTTGATGCAATGTGAAACCCTAGTTTGGGGTAGACTGCCTTAGGAGAGAGCTTGTCTGGCCAACCCTTGGACTATCTTGAGCAACTTGGAGATCTTTCTTGCAATGTTTTGAGAAATATGAGAGGGCAAATTTTGGGGTACAACAGCTGCCCCTGTTAAATCTTCTTAAACCTGAGGATGCAGATTGGCTTCCGCGCCTTTCGTAATCCGAAGGTGGAAGTAGATTGAACACTAGAGTGCCCAGAAATTTGCACTTGCATGAAATGATAATTGTCTTATGATGCCGGGAATGGGCTTACAGATGCCATTTGGAGGAGTGTCGATCGCATAAGAGATTCCTTAGCGAGAGCTTGTATACCTGTTGTTGAGGAAGATTCTGCTGGGGAAGCCTGATCTTTGTTGAGAGAAGTAGAATTTTAGGAGCTTTTGGTCGTCTGTTATTCTGCAGGTGAGTCGTTTCTGTTGATACTTAGGAACTTCGATCGTCCGTACTCAACTGAGGGAACATCTTTTGCTGAGATTTAGGAGCTCATTCGTAATTCAACTAAGAAAACATCTTTGCTGAGATTTAGGAGCTAGTCCATAATTCAAATGGCTTTGTCGAGATTTAGGAGCTTGTCCGTAATTCAACTGATTTTGCCGAGATTTAGGAGCTTTTCCGTAATTCAACTGATTTTGTCGAGATTTAGGAGCTTGTCCATAATTCAACTAAGCAACCATCTGTTGAGATTTAGGAACTCGTTTGTAATTCAACTGAGGAAACATCTCTGCTGAGATTTAGGAACTCATCCGTAATTCAACCGAGGAACATATCTGTCGAGATTTAGGACCTCGTCCGTAATTCAGCAACTTTGTTGAGATTTAGGAACTTGCCCGTAATTTAACTGGGGGAAATAACTTCGTTGAGATTTAGGAACTCATCCGTAATTCAACTGAGGTACATATCTGTCAAGATTTAGGAACTCGTCCGTAATTCGACTGAGGTAGAAGCTTCATAGCTTGAACTTTGTGAAAATTTAACCGTATCCTTCCTGAAAGATAAAGGTTAGTTGTATGCAATGCATGATGTGTATCAAGCAATGATGCTCTCAAAGTAAATGGGATTATGTTGTATGATGCGTATGCATGTCATGATGCATGAAAATGTGATGTTTTTAGCTGGGGAAAATAAATCCCAGATTGCTGTTGGAGAAAAGAAGTGAATTCTTCGTTTCTGCTAGAGATAGTGGGTGAAGATGATTGTGAGAATAAACCTACAGGGGAAGATAATTCCGCTGGGGAATAAACTTATGAGAGAATGACTCTGTGGGGAAGAGATGATCTGCTGAGGATTCCACTGATGAATTCAGCTGGGGAGGAATTACCGTTGCTGGTGATAATGAATCTGTTGGGGATTGAATTCCTGTTTTGTAAAAGGAAAGAACTCCGCTGGGGATAATTTTCCAGTAGCGACCTTACTGGGGATAGCCCTTTTATATTCTACTGGGGATGATTCTTCAAACTACACTGGGGATATAATTTTGTTCAAACTCCACTAGGGATATTTTTTATACTTCGCTGGGGACGATAAGACTTTTCAGTGCTGATGGTAGATAAACTCTGCTTGGGGAGAATATTACCGATTCATCCATAGTTGTGAGTCTCAGCTGGGGAGAGCTAACACCACTGTCTTCCTTCTTACTCTGTGGGTGAATGTACTTTCAATTGTTTCTTCCAGCTAGGTTTATCCCTATACCTGGTGGACAGAGCAACCGTACGGTTTGGACATTTCTCGTTTGCCCCTGTTTCTGATATTACAATTAATCGTCTTTTGTTTCGTATGTAAATTTTTCTGAGCAGCAATTAATGTCAAATGCATATATCAAAAACTGAACATTGGACGTTCTTTGCAAAACAAAACAGAAAAAAGAAAACAGTTTGAAATTTCTTTGTAAGATGACTTGTATTGATTTTGAAGTTAGCCTGTAAATAGGCGTTTTTATACAAGTGGCTGACGTCCTAGTAAGAGAACGCCGCCGAACAATAGAGTTTATACAATTTGTGAAAAACAGAGAAAAACAGCTATGTGAACAATCCCACTGGGTTCCAACTCTGTTATTTCCTTTATGTCCTCGAGCATCTCATCACTTTGCTACTTGGTTGAAGGTAGATCAGATTGATTAGTGTCGTCCGAGCTTGATAGTCGATACCGAAGTCTGGTTGCAAGGTGATCTAATGAGACATAGTATTACGCTTTAATCCCTAATTTTTGCCTGGACCGCCCTTTCGGGTTTTCAGTCCACCGGGATACCCTTTTTTTCCCAAGCCGCCTTTTTCAGGTTTTCGACTTGCCGGGTGTACAAATTTTTTTTATTTCTTCCCTTATTTTTGCCTGAACCCTTTTGGTTCGCCGGGAAGCCCTTATTTTTGCCTAGGCTAGTCAACCTAGCGGGTATTTGATTATGCGTAGTATTTTTTCACTATGTCTGTGTTGACGGGGTGAGGAAGGTCGTCACCATCCATGGTGGTTAGAATCATAGCTCCTCCTGAGAAAATGTTCTTAACCACAAATGGCCCTTCGTAAGTAGGGGTCCATTTGCCCCTGGGATCACCATGAGGTAGAATGATGCGCTTGATCACTAGATCCCCAACTTAATACTCTTGTCGTCTGACTTTCTTGTTAAATGCCTTGATCATCCGGTTTTGATATGTCTGACCATGAAAAATAGCGGTAAGTCTTTTTTCGTCGATTAAGTTCAGCTGATCAAGCTGGGTCTAAATCCAGTCATCTTCGCTCAAACCTGCATCCTTCATAATCCGAAGAGAGGGTATCTGAACTTCAATGGGCAAGACGGCCCCCATGCCATAAACCAAGGAATAGGGTGTTTCCCCTGTTGACGTCTGCACTGAGGTACCGTACCCATGAAGAGCAAAAGGTAACATCTCATGCCAATCTTTGTATGTCACCGTCATCTTCTGCACAATCTTCTTGATGTTTTTATTAGCCGCTTCGACAGCCCCATTCATCTTCGGCCGGTAAGGAGAGGAGTTGTGATGATGTATCTTGAACTGTTGACAGAGCTCGGTGATCATCTTATTGTTGAGATTTTTACTATTGTTCGTAATGATCCTCTCTGGTACACCATATCGACAGATCAGATTGTGCCGAATGAACCGTGCCACGATGTTCTTGGTTACAGTAGCAAAGGAAGCTGCTTCAACCCACTTCGTAAAGTAATCAATAGCTACCAGGATGAAGCGGTGCCCGTTGGACGCAGTAGGTCTGATCTCGCCGATCATGTCGATGCCCCACATTGCAAAAGGCCAAGGTGCTATCAAAACATTCAGAGGTACTGGAGGTATGTGCACCTTATCAACATAGACTTGGCACTTATGACAGGTCTGAGAATGCTGATAACAGTCGGCTTCCATGGTAGACCAATAATATCCTGCCCGTAGGATCTTCTTTGCCATGGTGTGTCCACTGGAATGAATCCCGAAAGTACCCTCATGTAACTCTACCATAATCCTTTCTTCTTCGTCCTTATCCACACATCGCAGTAAGGTTGAATCATGGTTACCTTTGTAAAGGATGCCATTGCTGATGAAGAACTTCGCCGCGAACCTCCTTAGAAACTTCTTATCATTAACAGATACACCCTCGGGGTACTCCTGAGCTTTAAGATACCTCTTTACCTCATGGAACCAGGGTTTATCTGTTACCTCTTCAGTCTCGATGTCACAGCAATGTGCAGGCTCGTCCAACCTCTCAATGGTAATCTGGGGAGCCTCATTGTCCCATCTGACCTTGAACATAGAATACATCGTAGCTAGCGCGTCCGCTAACTGATTCTCCTCTCTAGGGAAGTGTTCAAAGATTATCTCCTCGAAGTGCGGAAGCAATGTCAACACATACTCCTTGTAAGGAATAAGATTTGGGTGTTTCGTATCCCACTCGCCTTTGATCTGACTGATCACGAGAGCGGAATCTACGAATATACTTAAGAACTTAATCCTTAGGTCAATAGTTGCTCGAAGACCCATAATACACGCCTCATACTCCGCCATGTTGTTAGTGCAGTTGAAACATAGTCGGGAGGTGAACGGAGTATGAGAGCCTTCAGGAGATATGATCACGGCACCAATTCCATTACCCAAAGCGTTTGAAGCTCCATCAAAGTACATAGACCATCGGGATCCCTCCTTAGGTCCTTCATCCGGTCCAGGTGTCTCACAGTCAATCACCAACATGATGTTCTCATCCGGGAATTCAAAGTTCATAGACTGGTAATCATCTACTGCCTGATGTGCCAAATGATGCGCCAACACACTTCCCTTGATTGCTTTTTGGGTCGTGGACTGGATGTCATACTCAGTCAAAATCATCTGCCATCTTGCTATTTTTCCGGACAAGGCGAGCTTTTCGAAAATATACTTGATTAGATCCATCTTTGATATCAATAGAGTAGTATGAGTCAGCATATACTGTCTCAGTCGGCAAGCAGCCCATGCCAAAGTGCGGCAAGTTTTCTCAAGCAACGAGTATCGGGTCTCGCAGTTGGTAAAATTTTTGCTAAGGTAATAAATAGCATGCTCTTTTCGGCCAGACTCGTCATGCTGCCCCAGCACACACCCCATTGAATTATTGAGTACTGTCAAGTATAGGATCAAAGGTCTCCCTTCAATTGGAGGCATCAGAATATGATCCTCTTGGAGATACTCTTTGATCCTTTCGAAAGCGGCCTGACATTCATCGTTCCATCTTACCACTTGATCTTTCTTCAGTGGCTTGAAGATTGGCTCACAAGTAGCAGTTAGGTGTGAGATGAATCGGGCAATGTAGTTCAGACATCCCAGAAAGCCTCTGACTTCTTTTTCTGTTCGGGGAGCTGGCATCTCCTGTATAGCTTTCACTTTTGCAGGATTCACTTGAATACCTTTATCACTTACGACGAAACCCAGCAGTTTACCAGACCTCACTCCAAAGGTGCACTTGTTCGGGTTTAACCTTAGTCTGTACAACTTCAACCTGTCAAATAGCTTCTGAAGATGGTCAAGGTGTTCTTCCTCAGTCTGGGATCTTGTAATCATATCATCGACATATACCTCAATCTCATGATGGATCATGTCATGGAACAAAGCGACCATGGTGCACTGATACGTTGCCCCAGCATTCTTCAATCCAAAAGGCATGACCTTGTAGCAAAAGGTACCCCATTGAGTAACAAAGGTTGTCTTCTCCATATCCTCGGGAGCCATTTTAATCTGATTATAACCGGAGAAACCATCCATAAAGGAGAAGACCTTATATTGTGTGGTGTTGTCAACCAGAACGTCGATATGAGGCAGAGGGAAGTCATCCTTGGGGCTTGCCCTGTTCAGATCCCTGTAGTCAACACACATATGAACCTTACCATCTTTCTTCGGTACCGGAACCACGTTGTCCACCCACTGAGGGTAAGAAGTAACTGCTAGAAAACCAGCGTCAAACTGTTTCATAACCTCAGCCTTGATTTTCTCGGACATCTCTGGGTGCATTCGGCGAACTTTTTGTTTCACTGGAGGACTGTCTTCCTTGGTAGGCAAGCGGTGAACCACGATATCAGTATCCAACCCAGGCATATCTTTATAAGACCAGGCAAAGATCTCAACATAGTCACGCAGCATCTGAATCAACCGTTGCTTAACACTAGATTCTAGTTTTGCACCAATCTTGACCTCTTTCTTGTCTACCTTTGTACCCAGATTTACTGATTCCACTGGCTCTTCATGCGGCTGTATGGCCCTCTCTTCCTGAAGTAATAGCCTAGCAAGTTCACCAGGAACTTCGCAATCATCCTCACCTTCGTCCTTGGCTTGGTTGATCGTACTTTCGAAGTCATAACTGGCAGTGGCAGAGTCGTTATCAGTGGGATCCAGAGTGGATGTAGACCTGTATATGTGAGTGTGTGTAAAATAGTTGTTTTGCAAGATAAAAAGAAAAACAAGGAGAGCAAAATTTGAAATGCAAGAAAACTTCCAATGCTTTTATTAATGATATATGGAAATGACACACATAAAGCCCTCACAAACAAAGCCATGGTGTTTCAGGTAAGGCACCGGGCCCTAAAGTTTAAAATTGTTTGTTACAAATTCGAAACAAAAAGTCTATTACTGTGTGATAAAAGAAATTGGCACGAAGTCCATTGCCGTCCAATTGCTTAGTCCGTCGTCAGTAGTTGGGTAGATCCAGCTATCAGACTAAGACTCTTCATCATCTTCTTCAATCATATTCACTTCAGGATTAGTAATACGCATGGGAGGTCTTCCAATCCGCGCCCGCCGAACAGCTCGTTGAGATTCTTTCTCAATAACAGCCCGGGCATCCTTGAGGGAAGCCGTCTTCATTGGAGAATCTTCAGTAATAGTTTCACTTGATGCCAACGTCTGGGGGACTTCTGCAAAATGTTGAAACGGGGTCTCAATGAATTCCCCATCCATCTCCACATACCGGAAAGAGTTGAGGTGACTCACCATGTACTCCTCTTCTCCTCGCACCGTAACAATTTTCCTCTTCACTGGGTATTTCAACATCTGGTGGAGCGTAGAAGTTACTGCCCCAGCTTTGTGGATCCATGGGCGACCCAGCAAATAAGAATAAGATGGCTGAATGTCCATCACATAGAATGTAGACGCGAAGATCTGAGAACCAACCTTAACCGGAATATCCACTTCTCCATGTACCATCCTCTTGGACCCGTCAAAGGCCCTAACCACAATGTTACTCGGCTTCAGCACCAACCCTTCACAGTCTAACCGGTCTAACGCTTTCTTGGGTAAAACATTCAACGAGGACCCAGTATCTAACAATACGTGAGCTAGAGTATTTCCCTCGCACTCAATAGAGACATGAAGGGCGTCATTGTGATTCTTCCCCTTAGCAGTCAAGTCTGCGTCGGAGAAACCCAACCCATTATCTGCTGTCAGACTAGCCCCACAATCTTTGAACTGGTCAGCAGATGTCTCCTGCAGCACGTGCGTAGTCTTTAGGAAACCAATCATATCCTTAGCATGGGCCTCTGAGCACAGTAACAAGACAACATAGAGATATTTGATGGGGTTTGCCCCAGCTGTTCGACTACATTGTAGTCGCTTTTCTTGATGATCTTTAAAATTTCCTCTATCTCCTGTCTAGAGGATTCAACAGTAATCTTCCTCAGTGCTTCCATCCGGGCAGGCTCACCGGTGATATCTTTGCCTCGAGTGTCAGATGACTCGGCGACAGGGGTAAGGATTGGAACTTAAACAGGGACAGTAGCAGATGTACTAGCAGGTGTAATAACAACAGGCTTCTGAATAATTGGTGGAGACATCTCAGGGGAGAAAAGTCTTCTGCTTCGGGTGACTTTACTAGACCCAACAATATTGCTGACATCAGTATCAGCCTCTTCATCCTTCAAGTCTTGTTTAATCCCGTGATAATACACATCAGCCCCATAGTGCCACGGGACAGCCTTATCCGACGTGTAAGGGATAGGTCCAGGAATAGTAATGATCAAAGGAGCAATTCTCAGAACAAATGTAATTCTAACAGGCTTTCTCTAGGAAGCCTTGGAAGAATTAACGGAAATGGTGATTATAGACATATCTTCGAAAGGAATCAATGGAACCAAAGTTTTCTCAAACAGAATTACTTTATTATCCATCAGGCATTGGACACCTGACTCCAATAGATGGAAACCAGTAGGTAGGACGGAACACAGATGGCAACCTTTGCCACAGCCCGGAAATAAACCGGCTAACAGAAGGTTCTTCTTCACAGTCATTAATGGAGTAGCAATGTCTTTCACAGAAGTCACATACACATCATCATCCACAGCATTTACTCCATGATTTGGCATAGGAGCAGTCATGACATTAGGCTTTTCCGGCGCTTCGAACTCGATCTCCTTAGCATCAATCAGATCCTGCACTTTATTCTTCAAAGCCCAGCAGTTATGAGTATCTTGCCCTGGGCTATCAGAGTGATAAGCACAGCGGGCGTTCGGATTATACAGAGGCGATGTGGTGTTGGGATTCTTTGGAGCTTCCCTCGGAATCACCAAGTTGGTTTTCAACAACTGCGGCAGAATTTGAGATAAAGTCATGTTGAGCCGAGTAAACTGTCTTTGGGGCCTCTCTGCCCTTTGCTGAGTGTTGCATTGTGTGGCAACAGTTGGTCTTGAAATAACTACCGCATTAACTGCTTGGCGGTGCTCAGGTCGACTTTGGTTCCTATAGCTGTAAACTGCACTAGACTCCTTCTTGAAGGGCTTCTTCTCCATACTTGACGAAGCACCTTTCTGTAATTTTCCGCTCTTGATACTGGCTTCAACTCTCTCCCCAGTCATAATTAACTCAGTAAAACCTGACGCTGAACTTCCGATCAAATGGTTGAAAAATGGACCAGACAAGGTCCCCAAAAACATATCCACCAACTCCCTGTCAGCCAGCGGGGGTTGGACTCTACCTGCAAGATCTCTCCACTTCTGAGCGTAATCTTTAAAACCTTTGCTCACACCCATAGACATACTCTGAAGTTGGGTACATGTGGGAGCAAGTTCGGCATTATATTGGTACTGCTTGTAAAAAGCAGCAGCAAGGTCCTCCCAATTACAGACACTAACACCTTCTAGCTGATAGAACCACTAAAGTTGAGTCCCTGAAAGACTATCTTGAAAGAAGTGGATCCAGAGGTTCCTATCAGCAGTATATGGCTGAATCTTTCTAACATACGAACGGAGGTGTAGCTTTGGGCAGGAGACCCCGTCGTATTTAGCAAAGACTGGCGCTTTGAACTTGTGGGGAATCACCACCCCAGATGCTAGACCCAAATCACCAAAGTCCAATCCAGGTATCTTCTGGATCTCCATCGCACTTAACCGGTCTTCAAGCTGTTTATACCTGTCCTCAGCAGGAGGATATTGGTCTTCATCAAAGTCAGTCTCATTGTCATAAACAACAGGGCTAGGAGCCCTCCTTTCTTCTTGGTTCTCCCCCCCTCCAGATGAGTGGGACAGATCAACTTCCTCTCGCAACCTGTTTCCAAACCTGTGACCCATGTTCAGGAGGACTGTCTTCTTCTTCTTCTTCTTATCCTTCAAGATAAGAGTCTTCAGATCTTTCTGCCCCTTGGCCAGGTTCATGAACATTTCCTGGAACTGAGCGTTCTGAGCTTGAAGAGCCTTGATAGCTTGATCAGTGGATGTTTCAGCAGACATGATGCTGAAATAAACAACGAAGAAGATAAGAGACTTGTAAGGGTACCTGTTATGAGGTGCATGGGAATGGAATGCATATGATATGATTTCATAGACTTTAGGGATTCAAATTCGTAGACCAAAAGGAAACACACTTTTATTAGATTAAAAACTTGAAACATTGTTTGACAAATGCCTTTAAGGCGTTACAAAGAGAAAAAAATGAAAAGTAAATCAAAAATAGAAATAACAAAAGACATCAGCGCTCCCATGGTCGTTTTCCGTTGGTGCTGACATAGTCATTGAGGACCTTCTCATTCTCTAGTTTCCTTGTAAGCTTTAGAATCTTCCGCTCCTGCTCATGATACTTTTCTCTGTAAGTATCCCGCTCTTCTCTCAACTGGATCCACGACCTCTTTAATGCCCCAATGTCATTTGGCATATACGGATGTAGGACAGTAGGAGGAACCCCTTCTCCATCAACATTCTCAACAATTACCGGTAAGACAGCTTCGTATGGCATTCCTAGATTTTGGGCACGGGCCCGAACACACCGGAGATACGGTTCCATCGGAAGAGAAGTCTTTGCTCCCATCTCATGTGGATCAGATCTGTTAACCCTATTCCAAGCTCGTATAAATCTGCGGCGATGTCCCTCACTATCCTCTTGGAAGTCAAAGACAATGCTCGGAATCAGCAACTCATGAGGACCGTCCTTTCTAGCTCGGCCAAACTGTTGCAAGGCCAGACAAGGATTATAGGTGATCCCTCCTCTAATTCCCAACAAAGGAACATTGGGGTATTCTTTGCACCGGTCAATAATAGCTACTTCTTCCATGTCTTTAGTACTCCAGATGATGTCTGTGTGAGCCAGGGACATAATTCTGTAGGCCCAACCCATACCTTCCTTGTTCTTCAAAACAGATTTGGGGAGGTGAGAAATAAACCACCTCGCCAGCAATGGTGTACAACACATAAGGGTTCCCCGTTTCCGAGCAGTACAGGCATAAAGAGCATGCAGAATGTCACCTAAGAGAGTGGGCACCGGATTACGGGACATGAAGATCTTCACTGCGTTCACGTCAATGAAAGAATCTAAATTAGGGAACAAAACTAGACCATATATTAGAAGAGCCAGGATGTCTTCGAATGCTTGAAAATCCAAACTTTCCCAAAACTGATTAGCCTGATCAACCAAGAACTTAGCCAAGAAGCCTTTTGTCCCACGCTGAGTCTCCTAGTTAGACATTACCTCAACCTTTGTCAGATGTAGGGTTGTAGCAACATCCTCTGGCCTAAGAGCTTTCTCCCAACCTGTAAATGGTGTCTGCTCTAGAATAGAAATACCAAGAAAATCAGAGAACTCCTCTAAAATAGGGACCAACTGATAGTCCGGGAAGGTGAAGCAGTGGTGTAACGGGTCAAAGAACTGGCACAAGACACTCAGCATTTGCTCGTCCATCTTGGAAGTGACCAGACCAAGGAGGTGACCATGTCTTCTGATAAAGGAGGAGGTATCTAGAACTTTGGAAACCAAATCTCTAAGCTGGGTAGGAATCTGTACAAAACTGATCTGAATAGTGTTTCTATGCATAGAGGCCATGACCTACAAAACAGAACAAAGATGAATCCCCTCTGTCTTTAAAATAGGTTAGTCTGATGCAAGATGCATGCGATGTCATGGTGCATGATTTTATGATAGAAACACACCACAAGTATTCACAGATAGCAAACATGGTAAGGGAAAAGAAGTCACACAGTAGCCCTTAGATTTCAGGCTGGCATGGAGTTTAGGTATTACCCTCTTTCAGTTTAGTTGGTTCAACCTGTCTGTGATCGGTGGATTTAGAACTGACTGTTTAACGCTGGTTCGTGAAATGTCGCGGAAGCAAGAGTCGCCACCGTCTTTTATTTTCTCCAACATGGACAGGACAAAAGCACGGCAAAAATCCTTATGAGATAGTTTCTCGGTTCGGGAGGTAGATTTATAGAAAGGGAAGGTGTTAGCACCCTTTCTATCCATGGTTATCCATGGGCTCTTAGATACTTGCTCTTATGTTTTCAAAATGTTTTCTTTTCAAAGTGTGAGTGGGTTTGAAAAAGTTTCTTTGAAAGATTTCTGAATAACTCTTGTATCTGTCCTCAAGAGTGTTTGAAAATTTTGTTTTGAAAGCTTTTGAAAGTGTCAGTGTGAAAAGGTTTTTGATTTGTTTTTTAGAAGAGAGCAAGTATCCATGAGTCATCTACCTACCCTAAGGAATTAAGCTGTGTAGAAGTCCTTAAGGTAGTGCCATCCCACCATTGAAAGGTAGGTAGCACCACCGTTGGAGGTGTTCGGGTCAATTCGATTGTAGGGACAGTGTGGTCACCGAAGCAACAGTAAGACACCTTAGAGGCTACCCTTATGTCCTTGATCCTTTTTTAATCCGAGGCGACCGTTTCGAGGCAACCATTTCGAGGCAACTGTTTCGAGGTAACTGGATCATGGACATAAGGACCGCTAAAACGTCATATACTTGACGACCACGTTTCGAAGGCAACGAGTGAGGCGTACCCTAAGAGTGGTGTGTGTATTTGTGTGTTGTTTTCATGTTAACAGTTATCTTTGATCATGGCATTATGAGCTACGCTTGTTTTTAGTTAACATACATTCTTTCATGCAATTTAGAGTTTAAGAGTGCGGAAAGTAAAATACAGAAAGATAAAAGCTACGCTATTACAAGGCGCGGGTCTATACATCGCCAAAATACAAAGACCCGTTTGATAAAAGATGCGGAAAGTAAAAAGACCTAATTACTATTACATCCGGAAAGCAGTTACATAATGATCAATAAGAAAATAAATGCGCGAAGGAATTAAATTGAACGTCCGAGGGTTTTGACCCTTTGCTTGAAATTAAATTAAATTAAAGTCTAATTAATTATTTAATTAAAGAAAAGAAAGTTTTTTATGTTTTTGGTATTTAATATGGAAATAAAGAAAAGAATTTAAAAGGAAACCCTAAATCTAGATTATTTTAATTATTAATGAAAAAGGTCAAAATTAGGCTAATTAACTAAATTATTTAACTTACATGTTTATTTACAAAAAATAATAATAATAAATAATGATGAAAATAATTAATTAAGAAAAAAATATAAAATGTCAAAAAAACCTAATTCTATGTATTTTTTATTTATTAAGAAAAGATTGAAATTTAAAACCTAAATTAAACTAAATTAATTGTTAGTTATTTATTTACAAAAAAAATAGGTTAGTGGTGAAATTAGTAATAATTAAATATATTTGTATTTTGATTTTTCTGTTTTTATTATGAAAAGAAAATTATTTTAGGTGAATTAAATAAAAATAATTAAAGCAAATAAAAGAATTAAAAAGAAAAAAAAATTAAATTTAAAATACAAACAAAGGGGGGTGTCTGGCCCATGTGGAGGCGTTTGTGGAATTCTGGCCCATTAGAGCAAAGGCCTTGCTGACTTTCCATGATTGTGTGTACGTTGTTGACTGGAGTGCACCTTGGATCTCGTTCAATGGCCCTTGGATGGATCATCATGAGCGCGTGGCAGTCCTAAGCGTGAGGATGCATGGTGGAGCATTGAAGGAGTGCTGCACTTGAACACGTTAAAGCAAAAATCATGAAGTATATGGGGGGGGCCTGGGAATCGAACCCAGGTCCCAATGCTTGCAATACCTATCCTCCACCAACTGAGCCACTTAGCGCGTTTGTATATATAATAGACAACAATCAATATATATGAAAAAACTCAATTATGCTGAAACATTAAAAAAACCGCGCCAAGATTTGAATGCCCCAGTCATGTAATGCCACGTCCATCTTCTTCCTTGTTCTACCTGCAAACATGAAACAAGTAGCGGGGGTTTTAAACCCCCACTAAGTGGAATAGTGAAAAATAGCGAATAGAAGAGGAATCAACATAAATTGAGCGCGAGATGTTGGTTGAATTCGTCTGGCCTTGACGAATTCAACCATGGTCATGGCTTAGTCCAATTTTTCTTGATACTTAAAGCCCTAATTTGAAGCTTCTGAAAACCTAATTTTCGTCCATGGTGGATTTGGATTCAGGCAGCGTTAGGTCAATTCACTTATACCAATCGCTTCAGAAGGTACCTATTAGTGTAAATCAAACAAGAAAACCACTAAAAGCACATGAATCATGATATGTCAAATTGGAAAACAAAGCAAACCGTATGGCTCGTGTTCTTCAATTCTTCGCGTGTTAGGATTGATTCTTGATTGCAAACGCTTCCTGGAGACTCAGGCAACGTATTGGAATCCTTTTTTGGCTTTGAATTGTCCTCCAACTATGAAATCAGTTTCCAAGTTTTTGTTGAAATTTTGCAATTTGGTTATGGAGCATGAGCAGCTTTTTCGTGTCTGTATGAGTAGGGTTAGGTTATGCATAAGTATGTGATCAGAATTAGGTCAAAAACAAGCCCATGAATCCATGAATTTATGATTTGAATATTTGATTTTTAATCATGAAATTTCAATCTTTTTTTCAATGAAACTTTGCCAATTATGGAAGATCTTGTCCCCTTGAGTGATTCACGAAATCCTTAGCATGTGTGGAGTATATTTGCTGCATAAAAAGATTTGACAACCATTATTTGATATTTTTCTACAATTAAAACCAATTAAATGAATTAATAATAATAAAAATTCAATTAATTAATTAATAATAAGAAAATAAATCATTTTGAGCTCAATGGGTCGTGCATAGGCTTTGGGTAATGATTCAAGGAAGAATTTGAGGCCCATTAGCAAATTTGAAGCTTTTTATGCAAAGTTGACTTTTGAAAGTTCCCAAAAATTTCCCAACTTCTCCAATGCATATCTTGCTCAATTTTGAAGCTATGAACATGTTCTTGGACATTTTGGAAAGGTCTTGAAGTCCTCTAACCAATTCCTTTTGTCCCATGTCATTTTGATTTACCAATCTCAAGTTATGGTCTTTGACTTAAAATGCCTTTTTGTTGACTTTTGAAAATGACCTATAATGTTGAAATTGATAACTTTTTGTGAGAGAATTTCTTGGACTTGGAGTGTGAAGATGAGTTGTAGGAAATGTCATCCCCTTAAAAATGAGCTTTGGATGGGATTTTTTTGATAAACCATGAAGAAGTTATGCCTTGGTCAATTTGCAGTTGACTTTTCAACTGTCCAAAAATAGAAACTTTTGCATCTTGAGACTTTTTGAGCCATGCTTATGGAATCATGATCAAGAATTGATCAAATGATGTTTGTGGCTTCAAAATAAGATGTTGACCAAAAATTTTGACTTTTGACTGTCAAATGACCATTTTACCCCTGCAGTTGACTGTGGAGTAATTAGGGTTTTTGACTGTGCAATTTGATGTTGTGAGTCCTGAAGCTTGACATGTGGATGTTTGACAATATATATAGGCATGTGGGACTTGATTGGACCCTTGAAAACCTCAATTTCTTTGCCAGAACCAAAACCCTAATTTTGATTGTGTTAGGAGGCAATTGGACTGTGCAACCCTTGAGAGATTTTGAAGCTTGATCTTGCCAAATCTTTGAAGAATATGGGAGGGCAAATTTTGGGGTACAACAGTTGCCCCTGTTCAATCTTCTTAGACCTGAGGATGTAGATTGGCTGGCGTGCCTTTCGTAATCCGAAGGTGGAAGATGATTGAACACTAGAGTGCCCAGAAATTTGCACTCACATAGTAGAGTATCAACGGTGTGACAGCGGGAATGGGCTTACAGATGCCATTTGGAGGAATGATGGATAGGAGGATGGGATTATAGATGCCATCTGGAACTGTGACAGAACCTTGTCGGGAGTGGGCTTATAGACGCCATTTGGAACTATAATGGTAGTTGTGGAGATGGGCTTATAGATGCCATCGGGTGTCGATCGCGTAAGAGATTCCTTAGCAAGAACTTGCGTAACTGAGAAAGAAAGATAATTACCTGGCCTGTTACCGGTGTTGATCTTCAAACTCTTTATATAGATGTGCCCTGGCTGGATACAGGAATCGAATCTTCAAACTCTTTAGACGTGCCCTGGCAGGATACAGAAATCGAGTTTGGAATTAGTCATCAACAGATACACCCTGGCGAGATACAGGAATCGGATCTTCAAACTCTTAAGACGTGCCCTAGCAGGATACAGGAATCGAGTCTGGAATTAGTCGTCAACAGATACACCCTGGCAAGATACAGGAATTGGATCTTCAAACTCTTCAGACGTGCCCTGGCAGGATACAGGAATCGAGTCTGGAATTAGTCGTCAACAGATACACCCTGGCAAGATACAGGAATCGGATCTTCAAACTCTTCATACGTGCTCTGGCAGGATACAGGAATTGAGTCTGGAATTAGTCGTCAACAGATACACCCTGGAAAGATACAGGAATCAGATCTTCAAACTCTTTAGACGTGCCCTGGCAGGATACAGGAATCGAGTCTGGAATTAGTCGTCAACAGATACACCCTGGCAAGATACAGGAATCGGATCTTCAAACTCTTCAGACGTGCCCTGGAAGGATACAGGAATCGAGTCTGGAATTAGTCGTCAACAGATACACCCTGGCAAGATACAGGAATCGGATCTTCAAACTCTTCAGACGTGCCCTGGCAGGATACAGGAATCGAGTCTGGAATTAGTCGTCAACAGATACACCCTGGAAAGATACAGGAATCAGATCTTCAAACTCTTCAGACGTGCCCTGGCAGGATACAGGAATCGAGTCTGGAATTAGTCGCTCACAGATATACCCTGGCTAGATACAGGAATCGGATCTTCAAACTCTTCAGACGTGCCCTGGCAGGATACAGGAATCGAGTCTGGAATTAGTCGTCAACAGATACACCCTGGCAAGATACAGGAATCAGATCTTCAAACTCTTCAGACGTGCCCTGGCAGGATACAGGAATCGAGTCTGGAATTAGTCGTCAACAGATACACCCTGGCAGATACAGGAATCGGATCTTCAAACTCTTCAGACGTGCCCTGGCAGGATACAAGAATCGAGTCTGGAATTAGTCGTCAACAGATACACCCTGGAAAGATACAGGAATCAGATCTTCAAACTCTTCAGATGTGCCCTGGCAGGATACAGGAATCGAGTCTGGAATTAGTCATCAACAGATACACCCTGGCGAGATACAGGAATCGGATCTTCAAACTCTTCAGACGTGCCCTAGCAAGATACAGGAATCGAGTCTGGAATTAGTCGTCAACAGATACACCCTGGCAAGATACAGGAATCGGATCTTCAAACTCTTCAGACGTGCCCTGGCAGGATACAGGAATCGAGTCTGGAATTAGTCGTCAACAGATACACCCTGGAAAGATACAGGAATCAGATCTTCAAACTCTTCAGACGTGCCCTGGCAGGATACAGGAATCGAGTCTGGAATTAGTCGCTCACAGATATACCCTGGCTAGATACAGGTATCGAATCTGGAATTGCGACAGTTGATAGTAATCATCTTTGTTATGATCTTGGTCCTGAAAAGACAAAACGTTAGTTGTATGCGATGTCATGATGTATGACATGCGTGATGTCATGATGTTCAGAGAATAAATGAGATTGTATGTTCATGATGCGTATGTGCATGCTATAATGTATGAAGATGTGATGTTCATGAATGTATTTAGGAAAATAAATCCTTGACGGATGCCGGGAAGTTAACTTCTGGGCTGATGTTGAAGAGTAGAGCTTTTTGTTTCCGCTGGGGGTGATGGTTGCAAGAATACCGGTAGGAGAAGATGACTCCGTTGGGGAATAAACTTGGCGGATAGATTACTCTGCGGGGAGTGAACTCTGTGGGGAAGAGATGTACTTTGCTGAGGTTGATGATAACTCCGCTGGGGATACCATTGTTAAGCTCTGTTGGAAGTTTTGATGAACTCCGCTGGGGATAGGAAGACTTCGCCGGGGACGATCTTTCCGTTGTTTTTAGCTGAGGACAACCCAGTTATAAGCCCTGATGGGGAATAACCTTGAATAAAGCCGGGGGAGACGTATGCACTTTGCAGGGGATAAGCTTCCAGAATCTACTAGGGATAAGCTTCCTACTGGGGAGGATAATTCAACTCTCCTGGGGAAACTTTTGAATTGTACCAGGGAAGTGGCTCCACTGGGGTGTTTGATATTCCGCCGGGGAACAATCTTATATTAAGACTGCCGGGGATGCTTGTTAGGAATGTCCGCATACTCCGCTGGGGAATATTGAGATCTTCTGGGGGTAATCCAACTTCCTTAAGGCTGACTGAGGATAACTCTGCTCGGGGAGAGTGTTACCGACTTGCTAGAGATACGGTGCCTTGTTAGGGTTGATGGGAGACCAACTGCTTGGGAGAGAATTGTTGAATCTTGTCTTACTCGGCGGGGAGTGAAGGTATATGGGTTACGTTAGCCGCACTTACCTTGGTACCTTAGTGGACAGAGCAATTAGATTGCTCAGAAAACTCATTATTGCCCCTGTTTCTGATGTTACCTGTAATTAATCCTTTGTTTCGCATGCAAATATTTATGAGTCAGCAATTAGTGTCAAATGCATATATCACAATTGAACATTGGACGTTCTTTACAAAACAAAACAGAAAAAAGGAAAAAAAAACAATTGGAAATTGGTCTGAAAAGTGAATTTGTATTGATTTTTGAATTTTCCTGTAAATAGGAGTTTATGTACAAGAGGCTGACGTCCTAGTAAGAGGACGCCGCCGAACAACAGAGTTTATACAATTTGTACAAAGAAAACAAAACAGCTATGTGAAAAGATAATCCCACTGGGTTCCAACTCTGCTATCGCCTTTATATCTTCGAGCGTCTCATCACTTGGCTGCTCGGTTGAAGATGAAGCTGTTTGATAGCTTCCGTCTGAGCCTGATGTTGATACCAGATTCTGGATGCAAGGTGGTCCAATGAGACATAGTATTACGCTTTATCCCTAACTTTTGCCTGGACCGCCCTTTCGGGTTTTCAGTCCACCGGGATACCCATTTTTGCCCAAGCCGCCTTTTCAGGTTTTCGACTTGCCGGGTGTACAGAGTTTTTTTTCATTTCATCCCTTATTTTTTCCCGAACCCTTTTGGTTCGCCGGGAAGCCCTTATTTTTGCCTAGGTATGTCAACCTAGAAGGTCTTTTATCATGCGTAGTATCTTTTTACTATGTCTGCATTGGCGGGGTGAGGAAGGTCGTCACCATCCATGGTGGTTAGGATCATGGCTCCTCCTGAGAACACATGTTTAACCACAAATGGCCCTTCATATGTAGGGGTCCATTTTCCCCTGGGATCACTTTGAGGAAGAATGATGCGTTTGATTACCAGGTCCCCAACTCGATACTCTTGTGGTCTGACTTTCTTGTTAAATGCCCTGATCATCCGTTTTTGGTACGTTTGACCATGACAAATAGCAGTGAGTCTCTTTTCGTCAATTAGGTTTAATTGATCAAGTCGAGTCTGGATCTAGTCATCTTTGCTCAAGCCTGCATCCTTCATTATCCGGAGAGAGGGTATCTGGACTTCAATCGGCAGGACTGCCTCCATGCCGTAGACCAAGGAAAAAGGAGTTGCCCCAGTTGACGTCCTTGTTGAGGTACAATACCCATGAAGAGCGAACGGTAACATCTCGTGCCAATCTTTATAGGTCACTGTCATCTTCTGCACAATTTTCTTGATATTCTTATTTGCTGCTTCTACAGCCCCATTCATCTTCGGCCGGTAAGGAGAAGAGTTGTGGTGCTGTATCTTGAATTGCTCGCAGAGCTCAGTGATCATCTTGTTATTGAGATTGGTACCGTTGTCTGTAATGATCCTTTCCGGGACGCCGTATCGACAGATCAGGTTGTGTCGAATGAACCGTGCCACGACGTTCTTGGTTACCGTAGCGTAGGAAGCTTCTTCAACCCACTTTGTAAAGTAATCAATCGCTACCAGGATGAAGCGATGCCCATTGGATGCGGTAGGTCTGATCTCGCCGATCATATCAATGCCCCACATTGCAAAAGGCCAAGGCGTAGTCAAGACATTTAGAGGGACTGGAGGAATATGCACCTTATCTGCATATATCTGGCACTTATGACATGTCCGAAAATGTTGGTAGCAGTCGGCTTCCATTGTGGACCAGAAATATCCTGCCCGAAGGATTTTCTTTGCCATGGTATGTCCACTAGAATGTGTTCCGAAGGTACCTTCATGCAGTTCTGCCATGATTCTTTCTGCTTCAGCTTTGTCCACACACCGTAGTAAGGTTGAATCATGGTTTCGCTTGTATAGAATGCCATTGCTAAGGAAGAACTTCGCTGCGAACCTTCTCAGAAACTTTTTGTCATTGATGGATGCACCTTCAGGGTATTCTTGAGCTTCCAAGTACCTTTTCACTTCATGATACCAAGGTTTTTCAGTTACTATCTCAGCCTCAAGATCACAACAATATGCAGGTTCATCCAGTTTCCAAATAATGACCCGGGGAGCCTCGTTATCCCATTTAACTTTGAACATGGAAGACATCGTAGCTAACGCGTCCGCCAACTGATTCTCCTCTCTTGGGAAGTGTTCAAAAGTTATCTCTGTGAAATGGGGGATCAATGTCAACACACACTCTTTGTAAGGAATGAGGTTTGGGTGTTTCGTATCCCACTCGCCTTTGATCTGATTGATCACGAGAGCGGAATCTCCGAAGACACTCAGAAACTTGATCCTTAAGTCAATCGCAGCTTGAAGACCCATGATGCATGCCTCATACTCCGCCATGTTGTTGGTGCAGTTGAAACATAGTCGGGCAGTGAGTGGAGTATGAGTGCCTTGAGGGGATATGATCACAGCGCTGATACCGTTACCCAAAGCGTTGGAGGCTCTGTCAAAATGCATAGCCCATCGGGATCCTTCCTCAGGTCCTTCATCCGGTCCAGGTACTTCACAATCAGTCACTACCATGATGTTCTCGTCGGGAAATTCAAAGCTCATTGACTGGTAGTCATCCACTGCCTGGTGTGCCAAATGGTCGGCCAATACACTTCCTTTGATAGCTTTCTGAGTCGTGTACTGGATGTCATATTCCGTCAAGATCATCTGCCATCTTGCTATTCTTCCAGACAGAGCAGGCTTTTCGAATATGTACTTTATTGGATCCATTTTCGAGATCAATAGAGTAGTGTGAGTCAGCATATACTGTCTCAGTCGGAGAGAAGCCCATACCAAAGCGCAGCAAGTTTTCTCGAGCAGTGAGTATCGGGTCTCACAGTCGGTAAACTTTTTGCTAAGGTAATAAATAGCGTGCTCTTTTCGGCCAGACTCGTCATGCTGCCCTAGCACACACCCCATTGAGCTGTCAAGTACTATCAAGTATAGGATTAGAGGTCTCCCTTCAACCGGTGGCATAAGAATGGGTGGTTTTTGGAGATACTCTTTGATTATGTCGAAAGCGGCCTGGCATTCATCATTCCAACGTACTACTTGATCTTTCTTCAGCAGCTTGAAGATTGGTTCACAGGTAGCAGTTAGATGCGAGATGAATCGGGCAATGTAGTTCAGACGTCCTAGAAAGCCTCTGACTTCTTTCTCTGTCTTGGGAACTGGCATCTCTTGTATGGCTTTAACCTTGGCAGGGTCCACTTGAATACCTTTGTCGCCCACGACGAAGCCTAGCAACTTTCCAGATCTTACCCCAAATGTGCACTTGTTTGGGTTCAACCTTAGCTTGTACAATTTCAAATGGTCAAACAGCTTCTGTAAATGGTCAAGGTGTTCCTCCTCAGTTTGGGACCTTGCAATCATATCATTGTGATCGGTGGATCTGGAACTGACTGTTTAACGCTGGTTCGCGAAATGTCGCGGGAGCAAGAATCGCCACCGTCTTTTATTTTCTCCAACATGGAAAGGACAAAAGCACAGAAAAATTCCTTATGAGATTATCTCTCGGTTCGGGAGGTAGATTTATAGAAAGGGAAGGTGTTAGCACCCTTTCTATCCATGGTTATCCATGGGCTCTTAGATAATTGCTCATTTGTGTTTTCAAAAGGTTTGCTTTTCAATTGTGAGTGAGTTTGAAAAAGTTTCGTTTAAAGTTTCAGATCGACTCTTGTATCAGTCCTTAAGAGTGTTTGAAAAGTTGTTTTTGAAAGCTTTTTGAAAAGTGTCGGTGTGAAAAGAAGTTTTGATTTGTTTTTTAGAGCAAGTATCTATGAGTCATCTACTTACCCTAAGGAATTAGGCTGTGTAAATGTCCTTAAGGTAGTGCCATCCCACCATTGAGAGATAGGTAGCACCACCGTTGGAGGTGTTCAGGTCAATTCGAGGGTTTAGGGACAGTGTGGTCACCAGAGCAACAGTAGGACACCTTAGAAGCTACCCTTATGCCATGTTCATGGACATAAGGACTTACTAAAACGTCCTATACTCGACGACCACGTTTCGAGGGGCAAGGCAACAGCGAGGCGTACCCTAAGAGTGGTGTGTGAATTTGTGTATCGTTTTCAGTTATGTTTTATCTTGTCATGCATTGGGTGAGCTACGCTTTGATTTTGTTTGGGCCATTCATTCTTTCATGTGATTAGCAGTTTAAAGGTGTGGAAATTAAAATGCGGAAAAATAAAGTCCTACGCTATTACAAGGCGCGGGTCTATACATCGCCAAATTAACAAAGACCCGATTTGAAAAAAATGCGGAAAGTAAATAAATTTCCTAATTACTATTACAAGGCTTTGAACAATTACATAATATTCGAAACAAAAAATAAAGACAAACGTGCGAAAATAAATTAGAATCGAATATGCGAGGCCGTTGGACCCTTTAAAGATTAAATTGAAATTAAAAGTTGATTAATGATTAAATAAAGAAAAGAAATTATTTTTATGTTTTTTGGTATTTATGAAATAAATAAAATTAATTGAAATTAGAAATTAAATAAAACCCTAGTTCTAAATGTTTTTTAATTGTTAAAGAAAAATATTTACTTTTAAACCTAATTTACCCTAATTAATTAATGACATATTTATTTACAAAATAATTAAGAATTAATAATAATGATAATAAGAAAATTATTTATTTAAGCAAAAAGAATAAAATGCTAAAACCTAATTTCTACATTTTTTAGTTATTTAAGAAAACATTAAAATTGAAAACCCTAAATTAAACTAAGTTGATTATTAGAATTTATTTACAAAAAAATATTAGTGAATTAAATATTAAAAACAATAAACATATTTTTTTTAGTTTTGAATTTTGATTTTTTTGTTTTATTATGAAAATTAATTTTGGTAGATTAAAGAAAATAGTTAATCAAAATAACAATTAAAAGAATAAAAGGAAAAAAAATAAATAGAGAAAGAAAAAAAATGAAAAGATTGAACAAACCCTGGGGGTGTCTGGACCCAATTTGGAGGTCAATTGTGAGCAATTTGGCCCATTGATTCAGGCCCTTTTTTGACTTTCCAGCGTTTGCGTGCAGATCCATTGACTGGCGTGCACGGTGGAATTCACATGATGGCCATTAGATTGAGGCTCTGGGACACTTGGCAGGCTTAGATGTAGGGACACATGATACTCCTTTGAATGAGTGTTACACTGGAACAGGTTTGTGAAAAAATTATGAAATGTATAAGGGGACCTGGGAATCGAACCCAGGTCCCAGCGTTTACCCAATGTACGTCCAACCGTCTGAGCTATGCGCGCGCGTTGTATTGGAATTGGCAAGCAAATAACATAACACAAAACAGCACTTAGTGATATCCACCGCGCCAAAATTCAAATGCGCCAGTCATCAGGAGACACGTCCTCTTTCTTCTTCGTTTTGCCTGAAAATAAAACATAGATAGCGGGGGTTTTAAACCCCCACTAAGCTTCAACCTGAAAAATAGCGATTAGGTGATAGTCAAAAAGAAAAAGGGCGTGAGGTGTGAGATCAATTCGTTTGGATCTCCTGATTTCAATGGTACTGGTCTTATTGTCCAATTTTTCCAGACGAATGAACCCCTCTTTCAAAGTTTCTGAAACCCTAATATGCATTCATGGTAACTTTCTATACAAGCAGCCATTCTTCAATTGAATTGTGCCATTAGCTTCAGAATCATCATGTTAGTATAAATTAATCATTAAAAGACATTAATAATGCATGAAAATGCAAACACGAATATGGAAAATTTCATGAAAAATGCAATCCGGTTATACCAATTCTTTGAGTATGGAGGATTGGTTTCGATTGGAATAGCTTCCTGGTAGTGTTAGCAAGCTTTTGGAATCCTTTTGAGGCCTTGAAGCCAGCTCTATGTATGAAAACAGTTTCTCACTTTTTTTTCAAAAAATGCAACTTTTGTTCTTTAGGTTTCTGCGCAGCTTGTGTGTTCTAAGGCCTAGGTTTCAATTGTGTACATGTATATGAGTAGAATTAGGTTAAAAGTCAGCCCAAAATCCATTGGTTTAATGATCTTGAATATTTGATTTTATCAAATCTTTTCCAATCCTTTTTGCCATGGAAACTTACCTATTTTGGAAGATTTGGTCTCTTGAGAAGGGTACACGAGATATTGAGGTCATGATGGATGAAAATGCTGCATAAAAAGATTTGAAAGGCATGATTTAGTATTTTTCTCATATTTAATTTTAATTAAATGAATTAATAGGATTAAAAATTCAATTAATTAATTAAAAATAAGAAAATAACTCCCTTTTAGGTCAATGGGTCGTGCATAGCCTTTGGATAATGATTCATGGAAAAAATTGAGGCCCATTAGCAATTTTGAGGCATTTGAAGCAAAGTTGACTTTTCAAAATTCCCAAAAATTTCCCAACTTCCACAAGGCATATCTTGCTCAATATTTAAGCTTTGATCATGTTCTTTGACATTTTGGAAAGGTCTTGAAGTCCTATAACCAATTCCTTTTGTCCCATGTCATTTTGATTTACCAATCTCAAGTTATGGTCTTTGACTTAAAGTGCCTTTTTGTTGACTTTTGAAAATGACCTATAATGTTGAGATTGATAACTTTTTGTGAGAGAATTTCTTGGACTTGAAGTGTGAAGATGAGTTGTAGGAAATGTCATTCTCTTCAAAATTAGCTTTGGATGGAATTTTTATGATAAACCATGTGGGAGTTATGCCTTGGTCAATTTGCAGTTGACTTTTCCAACTGTCCAAAAATAGAAACTTTTGCATCTTGAGACTTTTTGAGCCATGCCTTGAGAATCATGATCAGGAATTGATCAAATGATGTTTGTGGCTTCAAAATAAGATGTTGACCCAAAATTTTTTGACTTTTGACTGTCAAATGACCATTTTGCCCCTACAGTTGACTGTAGGGCAATTAGGGTTTTTGACTGTGCAATTTGGTGCTGTGAGTCTTGAAACTTGGCATGTGGATGCTTGACAATGTATGTAGGCATGTGGGACTTGTTTGGACCCTTGGAAACTTCAATTTCTTTGCCAGAACCAAAACATTAATTTTTGACTATTAGGAGGCCATTAGACTGTGCAACCCTTGGGAGATTTTGAAGCATGATCTTAGCAAACCTTGAAGGATATGGGAGGGAAAATTTTGGGGTACAAAAGTTGCCCCTGTTCAATCTTCTTAGACATGAGGATGTAGATTGGCGGACGTGCCTTTCGTAATCCGAAGGTGGAAGATGATTGAACACTAGAGTGCCTAGAAATTTGCACTTACATAGAGTGTGTCAGCAGTGTGATGACGAGAATGGGCTTACAGATGCCATTTGGAGAGATGATGGATAGGAGGATGGGCTTACAGATGCCATGTTGAGATGTGATGGATAGGTGGATGGGCTTATAGATGCCATCTGGGTGTCGATCGCGTAAGAGTTTCCTTAGCGAGGACTTGCGTACCTGAAAAAGAAAGATAATTACCTGGCCTGTTACAGGAGTTGATCTTCAAACTTTTTATGTAGATGTGCCCTGGCTGGATACAGGAATCGAATCTTTAAACTCTTCAGACATGCCCTGGCAGGATACAGGAATCGAGTCTGGGACTCAGAAAGGTTGGTGAGTTGTCTCTACTGACAGGTTATTTCCATGGACGGGTGGTCTTTATCGACGGGTGTCTATAACGACGAGTGTCTATGACGACGAGTGTCTATAACGACGAGTGTCTATAACGAAGAGTGTCTTATAACGACGAGTGTCTATAACGACGAGTGTCTATAGCGACGAGTGTTTATAGCGACGAGTGTCTATAACGACGAGTGTCTATAACGACGAGTGTCTATAACGACGAGTGTCTATAACGACGAGTGTCTATAACGACGAGTGTCTATAGCGACAAGTGTCTATAACGACGAGTGTCTATAAAGACGAGTGTCTATAACGACGAGTGTCTATAACGAAGAGTGTCTATGACAACGAGTGTCTGTGACGACGAGTGTCTATGACGACGGGTGTCTATAACGACGGGTGTCTATAACGACGAGTGTTTATAACGACGAGTGTCTATAACGACGAGTGTCTATAACGACGAGTGTCTATAACGACGAGTGTTTATGACGACGAGTGTCTATAACGACGAGTGTCTATAACGACGAGTTGTATCAGAGAGGTCTTTGAATCTTCAACTGGGTCCTTATCAGTAAAATCTTTAGGAATCGAGTTAACTGGACCAGAGAAGGCCTTTGACTGGATCGGCATCAGAAAAATCTTTAGGAGTCGATTTAACTGAACCAGGCAAGGTCTTGGAATCTTCAACTGGGTCTTCATCAGGAAAATCTTTAGGTATCGATTTAACTGGACCAGAGAAGGCCTTTGACTGGATCGGTATCAGAAAAATCTTTAGGAGTCGATTTAACTGAACCAGGCAAGGTCTTGGAATCTTCAACTGGGTCTTCATCAGGAAAATCTTTAGGAATCGATTTAACTGGACCAGAGAAGGCCTTTGACTGGATCGGCATCAGAAAAATCTTTAGGAGTCGATTTAACTGAACCAGGCAAGGTCTTGGAATTTTCAACTGGGTCTTCATCAGGAAAATCTTTAGGAATCGATTTAACTGGACAAGAGAAGGCCTTTGACTGGATCGGCATCAGAAAAATCTTTAGGAGTCGATTTAACTGAACCAGGAAAGGTCTTTGAATCTCCAACTGGGTCTTCATCAGGAAAATCTTTAGGAATCGATTTAACTGGACCAGAGAAGGCCTTTGACTGGATCGGCATCAGAAAAATCTTTAGGAGTCGATTTAACTGAACCAGGCAAGGTTTTGGAATAGCTGAGAACTTAACTGGATCTTTCCTGAAATGTAAAAGTCAGTCGTATGTAATGCATGCCATGGATCAAGCAATGATGTTCTCAACATAAATGAGATTGTAAGATATGATGCGTTTATGCATGTATCATGATGTATGTGATGTTTTTGAATGTATTTTCGTCTAGGAAAATATATCCTTGACGAATGCCGGGAGTTAAATCCTGGGCTGATGGTTGAAGAGAGTTCTTCGTTTCTGCTGGGGATGAAGATTGCAAGAATGAACCGGTAGGAGAAGATGACTCCGTTGGGGAATAAACTTGATGAAGAGATTACTCTACGGGGAATAACTACTCTAGCGATCTTGCTGGGGACCAATACTCTGTGGGAGGGGAGGTGCTTCGCCGAGATGAATGAGAACTCTATTGGGGATACCATTGTTGAGTTTTGTTTTAATAGACTCCGCTGGGGATAAGAAGACTTTGCCGAGGACGATCTTTCCGTGGCTTTTGGCTGAGGATAACCCAGTTATATCCTGGTAGGGAAATAACCTTTGAATAAAGCGGGGAGTCGCATTCGTGCTCTGCAGGGGGGAGCTTCCAGAATCTACTGGGGATAAGCTTCCTGTTGGGGAGATGCTTCAAACTTTCCTGGGGAAATCTTTGGACTGGACTCTCCTGGGGAAATCCTTTGAGGTTTCACTGGGGAATTTTTGCACTGTACGGGGGAAGTGGCTCCACTGAATGTCTGTATACCACCGGGGAACAATCTTTGATCAAGACTGTCGGGGATGCTTGTTAGGAATGTTCGTATATTGCGCTGAGGAATGTTGAGATCTGCTGGAGGATACCCAACTTCCTTAAGGCTTACAGGATAACTCTGCTTGGGGAGAGTATATTGACTTGCTGGCTCACTCTCTTGGGAGTTAAGATATATTGGTTACGTTCTTCAACTGAACCTACCTTAGTACCTTGATGGACAGAGCAATTGGATCGCTTAGACAACTCATTATTGCCCCTGTTTCAGTGGGAGAAGATACCTGTGGAGATCTTGATAACTGCCGATTTGACCAGTCTTCTTCTGGTAAGCAAGTGACAAGATGCCGGGACATAGTCGTACGCTTTTGATCCCTAACTTTTGCCTGGACCGCCCTTTCGGGTTTTCAATCCACCGGGATACCCATTTTTGCCCAAGCCGCCTTTTCAGGTTTTCGACTTGCCGGGTGTACAGATTTTTCATTTCATCCCTTATTTTTGCCCGAACCCTTTTGGTTCGCCGGGAAGCCCTTATTTTTGCCTAGGTGTGTCAACCTAGCGGGTCTTTGATTACGCGTAGTATTTTTTCCGACTATGTTCATGCTCTCAGGATGTAGGGAGGTGCCCCTATTATTGTGTTGCCACGCTACCAGAAGATGTTTGGTCATGCAAGATTTGTTGCTGGGAATTCATGTCCAATGCCCCAAGTGGCTCAGGCGGAGGTTTGCCCCTGGCTGTTTGGCATCTTGAGAGATTCCTTGAATCTTGACTGGACTGCCCCAGATGATGGACGATGATCGGGCCATGCCCCTTGATTGGAGGTGCTTTTGTTCATTAGGCATTCGTCGTGCGAATTTCTATGTTGTTCAAACAAAAAGTCATATGCAAACAAAGTTATGTTAAAAATGCAAAGCTTATGTCTGTCTTGAAGTTTTTGGAAAATGCATTTTTCAGTAAAACCAGCAAATTTTGTAAAATGTGATGTCGACTCAATATTTTATAGCAAGCCTTAAGGAGTCAGGATACCTTTCGTAACAATATGCTTTCGAACTAACCCATGCTTCAGCTAGGACTTTTAAGGGTTGTAGCGTGGCCTGGTTCACGGTTTAAGAAACAAAGGATAAAGGCTCAAATTATTTGTACCCACCCGCTCTTCGTGATGTTCTTCAAACCTAAACTCAGCTGATCGTGTGTTAGACCTCGTTTGAGTCTTTGCTCTGAAATTCCAGTGATGGTTCGGATGTTGAACGTTTATTTGAATAGGCAGTCATTTTTGTTTGGTTTAGGGTTTGTAAGACCTCTTTCTTTTTCTTTCATTATCCCTGTTTTTTGCCTGAACTGTTTCTTTTTGGAATTACAGTCAGCGGGATGCCCCAGTTTTGTAAGTCTCCTTCATAGGTTTTGACTTCATGGGTTTTTATTTTTGAGATATAATGACTGCCTATCCTTATGATTATTCGGAATCATCACTGTCTTCTTTTTTTTTGTAAGGACCTCTTTGGTGCCATTTGTTATGCACTTGGATCAACTGAGAGAACTACCCTGCCCCAGGTTATGATAAAGGGTTTTAATTTTCGAAAAGAAAAACTCCTACTTCTTTGGCTCAGAGGGGTTGACGAGGGATTATCTTCCTTATAACTCCAGTGTCTAGGGATTGAAACAATGCTTGTACCTCATCAGCGGGGTCTGTTCAAAAGCATACTGTAGATTGCAGTATCGTTTTCGTCATCCTCCCTCAAGAGGCTTAGAATTATTAATCGAGCATTGAATCATCACAAAAAATGAAAGCAATTTTAAATAGTGAATACGAAATAGTTACTTCAAAACAGACATGTGTAGTGCATTAATGAAATAACAATGTTTAACATGAATAGATGTTTGAACAATCAAAAGAAAATCACAACTTGAAAAATTCTAATGAACAAAAGTCTTCTAGTCTCAGGGCTTGTTACTTCGACTGGTGCATCTTGTAGGGATGGCAGGAGCATTCAGCCTGGCCCATCTGGGTGAAATCCACAGCTCTTTCATTAATCAGGTCTTGGATCTTATTCTTCAGAGCCCAGCAGTCGTCGGTGTCATATCCTGGACTGTCAGAGTGGTATGCACATCTTTCCTCAGGATTGTACTTTAGGGAGGTTGTGTTGAGATTCTTAGGAGGGTCCCTTAACGTCACCAGATTCAACCTCAACAATTGTTGTAAAGCTTGAGACGGTGACACGTTGAGCTTGGTGAACTGCCTTTTAGGCTTGTCTGGCTTGCTCTGGTCAGCCTGTTGTTCTTGGCGAGGTCGTTGTTGGACCTGTGAAGTAGTTGTTTTTGAAAGCTTTTTGAAAAGTGTCGGTGTGAAAAGAAGTTTTGATTTGTTTTTTAGAGCAAGTATCTATAAGTCATCTACTTACCCTAAGGAATTAGGCTGTGCAAATGTCCTTAAGGTAGTGCCATCCCACCATTGAGAGATAGGTAGCACCACCGTTGGAGGTGTTCGGGTCAATTCGAGGGTTTAGGGACAGTGTGGTCACCAGAGCAACAGTAGGACACCTTAGAAGCTACCCTTATGCCATGTTCATGGACATAAGGACTTACTAAAACGTCCTATACTCGACGACCACGTTTCGAGGGGCAAGGCAACAGCGAGGCGTACCCTAAGAGTGGTGTGTGAATTTGTGTATCGTTTTTAGTTATGTTTTATCTTGTCATGCATTGGGTGAGCTACGCTTTGATTTTGTTTGGGCCATTCATTCTTTCATGTGATTAGCAGTTTAAAGGTGCGGAAATTAAAATGCGGAAAAATAAAGTCCTACGCTATTACAAGGCGCGGGTCCATACATCGCCAAATTAACAAAGACCCGATTTGAAAAAAATGCGGAAAGTAAATAAATTTCCTAATTAGTATTACAAGGCTTTGAACAATTACATAATATTCGAAACAAAAAATAAAGACAAACGTGCGAAAATAAATTAGAATCGAATATGCGAGGGCTTTGGACCCTTTAAAGATTAAATTGAAATTAAAAGTTGATTAATGATTAAATAAAGAAAAGAAATTATTTTTATGTTTTTTGGTATTTATGAAATAAAGAAAATTAATTGAAATTAGAAATTAAATAAAACCCTAGTTCTAAATTATTTTTAATTGTTAAAGAAAAATATTTATTTTTTAACCTAATTTACCCTAATTAATTAATGACATATTTATTTACAAAATAATTAAGAATTAATAATAATGATAATAAGAAAATTATTTATTTAAGCAAAAAGAATAAAATGCTAAAACCTAATTTCTACATTTTTTAGTTATTTAAGAAAACATTAAAATTGAAAACCCTAAATTAAACTAAGTTGATTATTAGAATTTATTTACAAAAAAATATTAGTGAATTAAATATTAAAAACAATAAACATATTTTTTTTAGTTTTGAATTTTGATTTTTTTTTGTTTTATTATGAAAATTAATTTTGGTAGATTAAAGAAAATAGTTAATCAAAATAACAATTAAAAGAATAAAAGGAAAAAAATAAATAGAGAAAGAAAAAAAATGAAAAGATTGAACAAACCCTGGGGGTGTCTGGACCCAATTTGGAGGTCAATTGTGAGCAATTTGGCCCATTGATTCAGGCCCTTTTTTGACTTTCCAGCGTTTGCGTGCAGATCCATTGACTGGCGTGCACGGTGGAATTCACATGATGGCCATTAGATTGAGGCTCTGGGACACTTGGCAGGCTTAGATGTAGGGACACATGATACTCCTTTGAATGAGTGTTACACTGGAACAGGTTAGTGAAAAAATTATGAAATGTATAAGGGGACCTGGGAATCGAACCCAGGTCCCAGCGTTTACCCAATGTACGTCCAACCGTCTGAGCTATGCGCACGCGTTGTATTGGAATTGGCAAGCAAATAACATAACACAAAACAGCACTTAGTGATATCCACCGCGCCAAAATTCAAATGCGCCAGTCATCAGGAGACACGTCCTCTTTCTTCTTCGTTTTGCCTGAAAATAAAACATAGATAGCGGGGGTTTTAAACCCCCACTAAGCTTCAACCTGAAAAATAGCGATTAGGTGATAGTCAAAAAGAAAAAGGGCGCGAGGTGTGAGATCAATTCGTTTGGATCTCCTGATTTCAATGGTACTGGTCTTATTGTCCAATTTTTCCAGACGAATGAACCCCTCTTTCAAAGTTTCTGAAACCCTAATATGCATTCATGGTAACTTTCTATACAGGCAGCCATTCTTCAATTGAATTGTGCCATTAGCTTCAGAATCATCATGTTAGTATAAATCAATCATTAAAAGACATTAATAATGCATGAAAATGCAAACACGAATATGGAAAATTTCATGAAAAATGCAATCCGGTTATACCAATTCTTTGAGTATGGAGGATTGGTTTCGATTGGAATAGCTTCCTGGTAGTGTTAGCAAGCTTTTGGAATCCTTTTGAGGCCTTGAAGCCAGCTCTATGTATGAAAACAATTTCTCACTTTTTTTCAAAAAATGCAAGTTTTGTTCTTTAGGTTTCTGCGCAGCTTGTGTGTTCTCAGGCCTAGGTTTCAATTGTGTACATGTATATGAGTAGAATTAGGTTAAAAGTCAGCCCAAAATCCATTGGTTTAATGATCTTGAATATTTGATTTTATCAAATCTTTTCTAATTCTTTTTGCCATGGAAACTTGCCTATTTTGGAAGATTTGGTCTCTTGAGAAGGGTACACGAGATATTGAGGTCATCATGGATGAAAATGCTGCATAAAAAGATTTGAAAGGCATGATTTAGTATTTTTCTCATATTTAATTTTAATTAAATGAATTAATAGGATTAAAAATTCAATTAATTAATTAAAAATAATAAAATAACTCCCTTTTAGGTCAATGGGTCGTGCATAGCCTTTGGATAATGATTCATGGAAAAAATTGAGGCCCATTAGCAATTTTGAGGCATTTGAAGCAAAGTTGACTTTTCAAAATTCCCAAAACTTTCCCAACTTCCACAAGGCATATCTTGCTCAATGTTTAAGCTTTGATCATGTTCTTGGACATTTTGGAAAGGTCTTGAAGTCCTCTAACCAATGCCTTTTGTCCCATGTCATTTTGATTTACCAATCTCAAGTTATGGTCTTTGACTTAAAGTGCCTTTTTGATGACTTTTGAAAATGACCTATAATGTTGAGATTGATAACTTTTTGTGAGAGCATTTCTTGGACTTGAAGTGTGAAGATGAGTTGTAGGAAATATCATTCTCTTCAAAATGAGCTTTGGATGGAATTTTTATGATAAACCATGTGGGAGTTATGCCTTGGTCAATTTGCAGTTGACTTTTCCAACTGTCCAAAAATAGAAACTTTTGCATCTTGAGACTTTTTGAGCCATGCCTTGAGAATCATGATCAGGAATTGATCAAATGATGTTTGTGGCTTCAAAATAAGATGTTGACCCAAAAAATTTTGACTTTTGACTGTCAAATGACCATTTTGCCCCTACAGTTGACTGTAGGGCAATTAGGGTTTTTGACTGTGCAATTTGGTGCTGTAAGTCTTGAAACTTGGCATGTGGATGCTTGACAATGTATGTAGGCATGTGGGACTTGTTTGGACCCTTGGAAACTTCAATTTCTTTGCCAGAACCAAAACATTAATTTTTGACTGTTAGGAGGCCATTAGACTGTGCAACCCTTGGGAGATTTTGAAGCATGATCTTAGCAAACCTTGAAGGATATGGGAGGGCAAATTTTGGGGTACAACATTTGCCCATGTTCAATCTTCTTAGACCTGAGGATGTAGATTGGCGGACGTGCCTTTCGTAATCCGAAGGTGGAAGATGATTGAACACTAGAGTGCCCAGAAATTTGCACTCACATAGAGTGTGTCAGCAGTGTGATGACGAGAATGGGCTTACAGATGCCATTTGGAGAGATGATGGATAGGAGGATGGGCTTACAGATGCCATGTTGAGATGTATTGGATAGGTGGATGGGCTTATAGATGCCATCTGGGTGTCGATCGCGTAAGAGTTTCCTTAGCGAGGACTTGCGTACCTGAAAAAGAAAGATAGTTACCTGGCCTGTTACAGGAGTTGATCTTCAAACTTTTTATGTAGATGTGCCTTGGCTGGATACAGGAATCGAATCTTTAAACTCTTCAGACATGCCCTGGCAGGATACAGGAATCGAGTCTGGGACTCAGAAAGGTTGGTGAGTTGTCTCTACTGACAGGTTATTTCCATGGACGGGTGGTCTTTATCGACGGGTGTCTATAACGACGAGTGTCTATGACAACGAGTGTCTATAATGATGAGTGTCTATAATGAAGAGTGTCTTATAACGACGAGTGTCTATAACGACGAGTGTCTATAGCGACGAGTGTTTATAGCGACGAGTGTCTATAACGACGAGTGTCTATAACGACGAGTGTCTATAACGACGAGTGTCTATAGCGACAAGTGTCTATAACGACGAGTGTCTATAAAGACGAGTGTCTATAACGACGAGTGTCTATAACGACGAGTGTCTATGACAACGAGTGTCTATGACGACGAGTGTCTATGACGACGGGTGTCTATAACGACGGGTGTCTATAACGACGAGTGTTTATAACGACGAGTGTCTATAACGACGAGTGTCTATAACGACGAGTGTCTATAACGACGAGTGTCTATGACGACGAGTGTCTATAATGACGAGTGTCTATAACGACGAGTGTCTATAACGACGAGTTGTATCAGAGAGGTCTTTGAATCTTCAACTGGGTCCTTATCAGGAAAATCTTTAGGAATCGATTTAACTGGACCAGAGAAGGCCTTTGACTGGATCGGCATCAGAAAAATCTTTAGGAGTCGATTTAACTGAACCAGGCAAGGTCTTGGAATCTTCAACTGGGTCTTCATCAGGAAAATCTTTAGGAATCGATTTAACTGGACCAGAGAAGGCCTTTGTCTAGATCGGTATCAGAAAAATCTTTAGGAGTCGATTTAACTGAACCAGGCAAGGTCTTGGAATCTTCAACTAGGTCTTCATCAGGAAAATCTTTAGGAATCGATTTAACTGGACCAGAGAAGGCCTTTGACTGGATCGGCATCAGAAAAATCTTTAGGAGTCGATTTAACTGAACCAGGCAAGGTCTTGGAATTTTCAACTGGGTCTTCATCAGGAAAATCTTTAGGAATCAATTTAACTGGACCAGAGAAGGCCTTTGACTGGATCGGCATCAGAAAAATCTTTAGGAGTCGATTTAACTGAACCAGGCAAGGACTTTGAATCTCCAACTGGGTCTTCATCAGGAAAATCTTTAGGAATCGATTTAACTGGACCAGAGAAGGCCTTTGACTGGATCGGCATCAGAAAAATCTTTAGGAGTCGATTTAACTGAACCAGGCAAGGTTTTGGAATAGCTGAGAACTTAACTGGATCTTTCCTGAAATGTAAAAGTCAGTCGTATGTAATGCATGCCATGGATCAAGCAATGATGTTCTCAACATAAATGAGATTGTAAGATATGATGCGTTTATGCATGTATCATGATGTATGTGATGTTTTTGAATGTATTTTCGTCTAGGAAAATATATCCTTGACGAATGCCGGGAGTTAAATCCTGGGCTGATGGTTGAAGAGAGTTCTTCGTTTCTGCTGGGGATGAAGATTGCAAGAATGAACCGGTAGGAGAAGATGACTCCGTTGGGGAATAAACTTGATGAAGAGATTACTCTACGGGGAATAACTACTCTAGCGATCTTGCTGGGGACCAATACTCTGTGGGAGGGGAGGTGCTTCGCCGAGATGAATGAGAACTTTATTGGGGATACCATTGTTGAGTTTTGTTTTAATAGACTCCGTTGGGGATAAGAATACTTCGCCGAGGACGATCTTTCCGTGGCTTTTGGCTGAGGATAACCCAGTTATATCCTGGTAGGGAAATAACCTTTGAATAAAGCGGGGAGTCGCGTTCGTGCTCTGCAGGGGGGAGCTTCCAGAATCTACTGGGGATAAGCTTCCTGTTGGGGAGATGCTTCAAACTTTCCTGGGGAAATCTTTGGACTGGACTCTCCTGGGGAAATCCTTTGAGGTTGCACTGGGGAATTTTTGCACTGTACGGGGGAAGTGGCTCCACTGAATGTCTGTATACCGCCGGGGAACAATCTTTGATCAAGACTGCCGGGGATGCTTGTTAGGAATGTTCGTATATTGCGCTGAGGAATGTTGAGATCTGCTGGAGGATACCCAACTTCCTTAAGGCTTACAGGATAACTCTGCTTGGGGAGAGTATATTGACTTGCTGGCTCACTCTCTGGGGAGTTAAGATATATTGGTTACGTTCTTCAACTGAACCTACCTTAATACCTTGATGGACAGAGCAATTGGATCGCTTAGACAACTCATTATTGCCCCTGTTTCAGTGGGAGAAGATACCTGTGGAGATCTTGATAACTGCCGATTTGACCAGTCTTCTTCTGGTAAGCAAGTGACAAGATGCCGGGACATAGTCGTACGCTTTTGATCCCTAACTTTTGCCTGGACCGCCCTTTCGGGTTTTCAATCCACCGGGATACCCATTTTTGCCCAAGCCGCCTTTTCAGGTTTTCGACTTGCCGGGTGTACAGATTTTTCATTTCATCCCTTATTTTTGCCCGAACCCTTTTGGTTCGCCGGGAAGCCCTTATTTTTGCCTAGGTGTGTCAACCTAGCGGGTCTTTGATTACGCGTAGTATTTTTTCCGACTATGTTCATGCTCTCAGGATGTAGGGAGGTGCCCCTATTATTGTGTTGCCACGCTACCAGAAGATGTTTGGTCATGCAAGATTTGTTGCTGGGAATTCATGTCCAATGCCCCAAGTGGCTCAGGCGGAGGTTTGCCCCTGGCTGTTTGGCATCTTGAGAGATTCCTTGAATCTTGACTGGACTGCCCCAGATGATGGACGATGATCAGGCCATGCCCCTTGATTGGAGGTGCTTTTGTTCATTAGGCATTCGTCGTGCGAATTTCTATGTTGTTCAAACAAAAAGTCATATGCAAACAAAGTTATGTTAAAAATGCAAAGCTTATGTCTGTCTTGAAGTTTTTGGAAAATGCATTTTTCAGTAAAACCAGCAAATTTTGTAAAATGTGATGTCGACTCAATATTTTATAGCAAGCCTTAAGGAGTCAGGATACCTTTCGTAACAATATGCTTTCGAACTAACCCATGCTTCAGCTAGGACTTTTAAGGGTTGTAGCGTGGCCTGGTTCACGGTTTAAGAAACAAAGGATAAAGGCTCAAATTATTTGTACCCACCCGCTCTTCGTGATGTTCTTCAAACCTAAACTCAGCTGATCGTGCGTTAGACCTCGTTTGAGTCTTTGCTCTGAAATTCCAGTGATGGTTCGGATGTTGAACGTTTATTTGAATAGGCAGTCATTTTTGTTTGGTTTAGGGTTTGTAAGACCTCTTTCTTTTTCTTTCATTATCCCTGTTTTTTGCCTGAACTGTTTCTTTTTGGAATTACAGTCAGCGGGATGCCCCAGTTTTGTAAGTCTCCTTCATAGGTTTTGACTTCATGGGTTTTTATTTTTGAGATATAATGACTGCCTATCCTTATGATTATTCGGAATCATCACTGTCTTCTTTTTTTTTGTAAGGACCTCTTTGGTGCCATTTGTTATGCACTTGGATCAACTGAGAGAACTACCCTGCCCCAGGTTATGATAAAGGGTTTTAATTTTCGAAAAGAAAAACTCCTACTTCTTTGGCTCAGAGGGGTTGACGAGGGATTATCTTCCTTATAACTCCAGTGTCTAGGGATTGAAACAATGCATGTACCTCATCAGCGGGGTCTGTTCAAAAGCATACTGTAGATTGCGGTATCGTTTTCGTCATCCTCCCTCAAGAGGCTTAGAATTATTAATCGAGCATTGAATCATCACAAAAAATGAAAGAAATTTTAAATAGTGAATACGAAATAGTTACTTCAAAACAGACATGTGTAGTGCATTAATGAAATAACAATGTTTAACATGAATAGATGTTTGAACAATCAAAAGAAAATCACAACTTGAAAAATTCTAATGAACAAAAGTCTTCTAGTCTCAGGGCTTGTTACTTCGACTGGTGCATCTTGTAGGGATGGCAGGAGCATTCAGCCTGGCCCATCTGGGTGAAATCCACAGCTCTTTCATTAATCAGGTCTTGGATCTTATTCTTCAGAGCCCAGCAGTCGTCGGTGTCATATCCTGGACTGTCAGAGTGGTATGCACATCTTTCCTCAGGATTGTACTTTAGGGAGGTTGTGTTGAGATTCTTAGGAGGGTCCCTTAACGTCACCAGATTCAACCTCAACAATTGTTGTAAAGCTTGAGACGGTGACACGTTGAGCTTGGTGAACTGCCTTTTAGGCTTGTCTAGCTTGCTCTGGTCAGCCTGTTGTTCTTGGCGAGGTCGTTGTTGGACCTGTGAAGTAGTTGTTTTTGAAAGCTTTTTGAAAAGTGTCGGTGTGAAAAGAAGTTTTGATTTGTTTTTTAGAGCAAGTATCTATGAGTCATCTACTTACCCTAAGGAATTAGGCTGTGTAAATTTCCTTAAGGTAGTGCCATCCAACCATTGAGAGATAGGTAGCACCACCGTTGGAGGTGTTCGGGTCAATTCGAGGGTTTAGGGACAGTGTGGTCACCAGAGCAACAGTAGGACACCTTAGAAGCTACCCTTATACCATGTTCATGGACATAAGGACTTACTAAAACGTCCTATACTCGACGACCACGTTTCGAGGGGCAAGGCAACAGCGAGGCGTACCCTAAGAGTGGTGTGTGAATTTGTGTATCGTTTTCAGTTATGTTTTATCTTGTCATGCATTGGGTGAGCTACGCTTTGATTTTATTTGGGCCATTCATTCTTTCATGTGATTAGCAGTTTAAAGGTGCGGAAATTAAAATGCGGAAAAATAAAGTCCTACGCTATTACAAGGCGCAGGTCTATACATCGCCAAATTAACAAAGACCCGATTTGAAAAAAATGCGGAAAGTAAATAAATTTCCTAATTACTATTACAAGGCTTTGAACAATTACATAATATTCGAAACAAAAAATAAAGACAAACGTGCGAAAAGAAATTAGAATCGAATATGCGAGGGCGTTGGACCCTTTAAAGATTAAATTGAAATTAAAAGTTGATTAATGATTAAATAAAGAAAAGAAATTATTTTTATGTTTTTTGGTATTTATGAAATAAAGAAAATTAATTGAAATTAGAAATTAAATAAAACCCTAGTTCTAAATTATTTTTAATTGTTAAAGAAAAATATTTACTTTTTAACCTAATTTACCCTAATTAATTAATGACATATTTATTTACAAAATAATTAAGAATTAATAATAATGATAATAAGAAAATTATTTATTTAAGCAAAAAGAATAAAATGCTAAAACCTAATTTCTACATTTTTTAGTTATTTAAGAAAACATTAAAATTGAAAACCCTAAATTAAACTAAGTTGATTATTAGAATTTATTTACAAAAAAATATTAGTGAATTAAATATTAAAAACAATAAACATATTTTTTTTAGTTTTGAATTTTGATTTTTTTTGTTTTATTATGAAAATTAATTTTGGTAGATTAAAGAAAATAGTTAATCAAAATAACAATTAAAAGAATAAAAGGAAAAAAATAAATAGAGAAAGAAAAAAAAATGAAAAGATTGAACAAACCCTGGGGGTGTCTGTACCCAATTTGGAGGTCAATTGTGAGCAATTTGGCCCATTGATTCAGGCCCTTTTTTGACTTTCCAGCGTTTGCGTGCAGATCCATTGACTGGCGTGCACGGTGGAATTCACATGATGGCCATTAGATTGAGGCTCTGGGACACTTGGCAGGCTTAGATGTAGGGACACATGATACTCCTTTGAATGAGTGTTACACTGGAACAGGTTAGTGAAAAAATTATGAAATGTATAAGGGGACCTGGGAATCGAACCCAGGTCCCAGCGTTTACCCAATGTACGTCCAACCGTCTGAGCTATGCGCACGCGTTGTATTGGAATTGGCAAGAAAATAACATAACACAAAACAACACTTAGTGATATCCACCGCGCCAAAATTCAAATGCGCCAGTCATCAGGAGACACATCCTCTTTCTTCTTCGTTTTGCCTGAAAATAAAACATAGATAGCGGGGGTTTTAAATCCCCACTAAGCTTCAACCTGAAAAATAGCGATTAGGTGATAGTCAAAAAGAAAAAGGGCGCGAGGTGTGAGATCAATTCGTTTGGATCTCCTGATTTCAATGGTACTGGTCTTATTGTCCAATTTTTCCAGACGAATGAACCCCTCTTTCAAAGTTTCTGAAACCCTAATATTCATTCATGGTAACTTTCTATACAGGAAGCCATTCTTCAATTGAATTGTTCCATTAGCTTCAAAATCATCATGTTAGTATAAATCAATCATTAAAAGACATTAATAATGCATGAAAATGCAAACACGAATATGGAAAATTTCATGAAAAATGCAATCCGGTTATACCAATTCTTTGAGTATGGAGGATTGGTTTCGATTGGAATAGCTTCCTGGTAGAGTTAGCAAGCTTTTTGAATCCTTTTGAGGCCTTGAAGCCAGCTCTATGTATGAAAACAGTTTCTCACTTTTTTTTCAAAAAATGCAAGTTTTGTTCTTTAGGTTTCTGCGTAGCTTGTGTGTTCTCAGGCCTAGGTTTCAATTGTGTACATGTATATGAGTAGAATTAGGTTAAAAGTCAGCCCAAAATCCATTGGTTTAATGATCTTGAATATTTGATTTTATCAAATCTTTTCCAATCCTTTTTGCCATGGAAACTTGCCTATTTTGGAAGATTTGGTCTCTTGAGAAGGGTACACGAGATATTGAGGTCATGATGGATGAAAATGCTGCATAAAAAGATTTGAAAGGCATGATTTAGTATTTTTCTCATATTTAATTTTAATTAAATGAATTAATAGGATTAAAAATTCAATTAATTAATTAAAAATAAGAAAATAACTCCCTTTTAGGTCAATGGGTCGTGCATAGCCTTTGGATAATGATTCATGGCAAAAATTGAGGCCCATTAGCAATTTTGAGGCATTTGAAGAAAAGTTGACTTTTCAAAATTCCCAAAAATTCCCCAACTTCCACAAGGCATATCTTGCTCACTTTTTAAGCTTTGATCATGTTCTTGGACATTTTGGAAAGGTCTTGAAGTCCTATAACCAATTACTTTGGTCCCATGTCATTTTGATTTACCAATCTCAAGTTATGGTCTTTGACTTAAAGTGCCTTTTTGTTGACTTTTGAAAATGACCTATAATGTTGAGATTGATAACTTTTTGTGAGAGCATTTCTTGGACTTGAAGTGTGAAGATGAGTTGTAGGAAATGTCATTCTCTTCAAAATGAGCTTTGGATGGAATTTTTCTGATAAACCATGTGGGAGTTATGCCTTGGTCAATTTGCAGTTAACTTTTCCAACTGTCCAAAAATAGAAACTTTTGCATCTTGAGACTTTTTGAGCCATGCCTTGAGAATCATGATCAGGAATTGATAAAATGATGTTTGTGGCTTCAAAATAAGATGTTGACCCAAAAAATTTGACTTTTGACTGTCAAATGACCATTTTGCCCCTACAGTTGACTGTAGGGCAATTAGGGTTTTTGACTGTGCAATTTGGTGCTGTGAGTCTTGAAACTTGGCATGTGGATGCTTGACAATGTATGTAGGCATGTGGGACTTGTTTGGACCCTTGGAAACTTCAATTTCTCTGCCAGAACCAAAACCCTAATTTTTGACTGTTAGGAGGCCATTAGACTGTGCAACCCTTGGGAGATTTTGAAGCATGATCTTAGCAAACCTTGAAGGATATGGGAGGGCAAATTTTGGGGTACAACAGTTGCCCCTGTTCAATCTTCTTAGACCTGAGGATGTAGATTTGCGGACGTGCCTTTCGTAATCCGAAGGTGGAAGATGATTGAACACTAGAGTGCCCAGAAATTTGCACTCACATAGAGTGTGTCAGCAGTGTGATGACGAGAATGGGCTTACAGATGCCATTTGGAGAGATGATGGATAGGAGGATGGGCTTACAGATGCCATGTTGAGATGTGATAGATAGGTGGATGGGCTTATAGATGCCATCTGGGTGTCGATCGCGTAAGAGTTTCCTTAGCGAGGACTTGCGTACCTGAAAAAGAAAGATAATTACCTGGCCTGTTACAGGAGTTGATCTTCAAACTTTTTATGTAGATATGCCCTGGCTGGATATAGGAATCGAATCTTTAAACTCTATAGACGTGCCCTGGCAGGATACAGGAATCGAGTCTGGGACTCAGAAAGGTTGGTGAGTTGTCTCTACTGACAGGTTATTTCCATGGACGGGTGGTCTTTATCGACGGGTGTCTATAACGATGAGTGTCTATGACGACGAGTGTCTATAACGACGAGTGTCTATAACGAAGAGTGTCTTATAACGACGAGTGTCTATAACGACGAGTGTCTATAGCGACGAGTGTCTATAGCGACGAGTGTCTATAACGACGAGTGCCTATAACGACGAGTGTCTATAACGACGAGTGTCTATAGCGACAAGTGTCTATAACGATGAGTGTCTATAACGACGAGTGTCTATAACGACGAGTATCTATAACGACGAGTGTCTATGACAACGAGTGTCTATGACGACGAGTGTTTATGACGACGGGTGTCTATAACGACGGGTGTCTATAACGACGAGTGTCTATAACGACGAGTGTCTATAATGACGAGTGTCTATAACGACGAGTGTCTATAACGACGAGTGTCTATGACGACGAGTGTCTATAACGACGAGTGTCTATAACGACAAGTGTCTATAACGACGAGTTGTATCAGAGAGGTCTTTGAATCTTCAACTGGGTCCTTATCAGGAAAATCTTTAGGAATCGATTTAACTGGACCAGAGAAGGCCTTTGACTGGATCGGCATCAGAAAAATCTTTAGGAGTCGATTTAACTGAACCAGGCAAGGTCTTGGAATCTTCAACTGGGTCTTCATCAGGAAAATCTTTAGGAATCAATTTAACTGGACCAGAGAAGGCCTTTGACTGAATCGGTATTAGAAAAATCTTTAGGAGTCGATTTAACTGAACCAGGAAAGGTCTTGGAATCTTCAACTGGGTCTTCATCAAGAAAATCTTTAGGAATTGATTTAACTGGACCAGAGAAGGCCTTTGACTGGATCTGTATCAGAAAAATCTTTAGAAGTCGATTTAACTGAACCAGGCAAGGTCTTGGAATCTTCAACTGGGTCTTCATCAGGAAAATATTTAGGAATCGATTTAACTGGACCAGAGAAGGCCTTTGACTGGATCGGCATCAGAAAAATCTTTAGGAGTCGATTTAACTGAACCAGGCAAGGTCTTTGAATCTCCAACTGGGTCTTCATCAGGAAAATCTTTAGGAATCGATTTAACTGGACCAGAGAAGGCCTTTGACTGGATCGGCATCAGAAAAATCTTTAGGAGTCGATTTAACTGAACCAGGCAAGGTTTTGGAATAGCTGAGAACTTAACTGGATCTTTCCTGAAATGTAAAAGTCAGTCGTATGTAATGCATGCCATGGATCAAGCAATGATGTTCTCAACATAAATGAGATTGTAAGATATGATGCGTTTATGCATGTATCATGATGTATGTGATGTTTTTGAATGTATTTTCGTCTAGGAAAATATATCCTTGACGAATGCCGGGAGTTAAATCCTGGGCTGATGGTTGAAGAGAGTTCTTCGTTTCTGCTGGGGATGAAGATTGCAAGAATGAACCGGTAGGAGAAGATGACTCCGTTGGGGTATAAACTTGATGAAGAGATTACTCTACGGGGAATAACTACTCTAGCGATCTTGCTGGGGACCAATACTCTGTGGGAGGGGAGGTGCTTCGCCGAGATGAATTAGAACTCTATTGGGGATACCATTGTTGAGTTTTGTTTTAATAGACTCCGCTGGGGATAAGAAGACTTCGCCGAGGACGATATTTCCGTGGCTTTTGGCTGAGGATAACCCAGTTATATCCTGGTAGGGAAATAACCTTTGAATAAAGCGGGGAGTCGCGTTCGTGCTCTGCAGGGGGGAGCTTCCAGAATCTACTGGGGATAAGCTTCCTGTTGGGGAGATGCTTCAAACTTTCCTGGGGAAATCTTTGGACTGGACTCTCCTAGGGAAATCCTTTGAGGTTGCACTGGGGAATTTTTGCACTGTACGGGGGAAGTGGCTCCACTGAATGTCTATATACCGCCGGGGAACAATCTTTGATCAAGACTGCCGGGGATGCTTGTTAGGAATGTTCGTATATTGCGCTGAGGAATGTTGAGATCTGCTGGAGGATACCCAACTTCCTTAAGGCTTACAGGATAACTCTGCTTGGGGAGATTATATTGACTTGCTGGCTCACTCTCTGGGGAGTTAAGATATATTGGTTACGTTCTTCAACTGAACCTACCTTAGTACCTTGATGGACAGAGCAATTGGATCGCTTAGACAACTCATTATTGCCCCTGTTTCAGTGGGAGAAGATACCTGTGGAGATCTTGATAACTTCCGATTTGACCAGTCTTCTTTTGGTAAGCAAGTGACAAGATGTCGGGACATAGTCGTACGCTTTTGATCCCTAACTTTTGCCTGGACCGCCCTTTCGGGTTTTCAATCCACCGGGATACCCATTTTTTCCCAAGCCGCCTTTTCAGGTTTTCGACTTGCCGGGTGTACAGATTTTTCATTTCATCCCTTATTTTTGCCCGAACCCTTTTGGTTCGCCGGGAAGCCCTTATTTTTGCCTAGGTGTGTCAACCTAGCGGGTCTTTGATTACGCGTAGTATTTTTTCCGACTATGTCCATGCTCTCAGGATGTAGGGAGGTGCCCCTATTATTGTGTTGCCACGCTACCAGAAGATGTTTGGTCATGCAAGATTTGTTGCTGGGAATTCATGTCCAATGCCCCAAGTGGCTCAGGCGGAGGTTTGCCCCTGGCTGTTTGGCATCTTGAGAGATTCCTTGAATCTTGACTGGACTGCCCCAGATGATGGACGATGATCAGGCCATGCCCCTTGATTGGAGGTGCTTTTGTTCATTAGGCATTCATCGTGCGAATTTCTATGATGTTCAAACAAAAAGACATATGCAAACAAAGTTATGTTAAAAATGCAAAGCTTATGTCTGTCTTGAAGTTTTTGGAAAATGCATTTTTCAGTAAAACCAGCAAATTTTGTAAAATGTGATGTCGACTCAATATTTTATAGCAAGCCTTAAGGAGTCAGGATACCTTTCGTAACAATATGCTTTCGAACTAACCCATGCTTCAGCTAGGACTTTTAAGGGTTGTAGCGTGGCCTGGTTCACGGTTTAAGAAACAAAGGATAAAGGCTCAAATTATTTGTACCCACCCGCTATTCGTGATGTTCTTCAAACCTAAACTCAACTGATCGTGCGTTAGACCTCGTTTGAGTCTTTGCTCTGAAATTCCAGTGATGGTTCGGATGTTGAACGTTTATTTGAATAGGCAGTCATTTTTGTTTAGTTTAGGGTTTGTAAGACCTCTTTCTTTTTCTTTCATTATCCCTGTTTTTTGCCTGAACTGTTTCTTTTTGGAATTACAGTCAGCGGGATGCCCCAGTTTTGTAAGTCTCCTTCATAGGTTTTGACTTCATGGGTTTTTATTTTTGAGATATAATGACTGCCTATCCTTATGATTATTCGGAATCATCATTGTCTTCTTTTTTTTTGTAAGGACCTCTTTGGTGCCATTTGTTATGCACTTGGATCAACTGAGAGAACTACCCTGCCCCAGGTTATGATAAAGGGTTTTAATTTTCGAAAAGAAAAACTCCTACTTCTTTGGCTCAGAGGGGTTGACGAGGGATTATCTTCCTTATAACTCCAGTGTCTAGGGATTGAAACAATGCCTGTACCTCATCAGCGGGGTCTGTTCAAAAGCATACTGTAGATTGCGGTATCGTTTTCGTCATCCTCCCTCAAGAGGCTTAGAATTATTAATCGAGCATTGAATCATCACAAAAAATGAAAGCAATTTTAAATAGTGAATACGAAATAGTTACTTCAAAACAGACATGTGTAGTGCATTAATGAAATAACAATGTTTAACATGAATAGATGTTTGAACAATCAAAAGAAAATCACAACTTGAAAAATTCTAATGAACAAAAGTCTTCTAGTCTCAGGGCTTGTTACTTCGACTGGTGCATCTTGTAGGGATGGCAGGAGCATTCAGCCTGGCCCATCTGGGTGAAATCCACAGCTCTTTCATTAATCAGGTCTTGGATCTTATTCTTCAGAGCCCAGCAGTCGTCGGTGTCATGTCCTGGACTGTCAGAGTGGTATGCACATCTTTCCTCAGGATTGTACTTTAGGGAGGTTGTGTTGAGATTCTTAGGAGGGTCCCTTAACGTCACCAGATTCAACCTCAACAATTGTTGTAAAGCTTGAGACGGTGACACGTTGAGCTTGGTGAACTGCCTTTTAGGCTTGTCTGGCTTGCTCTCGTCAGCCTGTTGTTCTTGGCGAGGTCGTTGTTGGACCTGTGAAGTAGTAGCAGCTTGGAGAGGCCCGTTCATTAAACCAAACCTTTGACTTCTTGGAGGCTGATTAATGACTTGGTCCCTGACTTGGACTGGTTGCTTCATGTTGTATCTGTCTTGATGGAGTTGACTGATCATGGTCCTCAACTCTTCTTGCTCCCGAGCTAAACCTTGGATGAAAGTCCTTTGCCCTAGCATCTGGGTTTTCAATGTGTCTACCTCAGCTTGTAGACGTTTCAGTCGCTCGTCCTTGTCATCTTCGGGGTTTTGCTTGGCCAGATTCCCCATGAGGAGTGTCCTTAACTCTTCTTGCCCCTTGGATAGGCTTAGGAAGATCTCCCTGAACTGAATCTCTTGAGCCTGAAGATCCTGGTTATCTTGTTGGGAAGCCATTGCTGAAATAAACAGCGGAGATGGTAAGTGACCTGTCAAAAGGGTACCTGTTATGCAATGATATGTATGTATATATATGCAATGTTTTCAAGGATCTCGCGGGGTAAACAAGAAAAAATTGTCAGAATTTGAATCCGGTAGCTTGATTGAAGGAGCTTCATGTTGTCGAGAGTCCTTCTTCAAGGGTCAAGGCTCACCATATCGAGTGGGTCATAGCCCCTAACTCAAGTTATCAACCTTGGCTAGAGGAAAATAAATCCCCTTTGCCCCTTGCTGGACAGCTGGTTCATCGTGACCTGCATCACAAGCCCTTGAGATCCTTGAAATGGGTTAGTCTTTATGCAGGATGCATGCAATGGTATGATGTTATGCTATGCATGGAGTAGTGTAGGTAAACCCTGTTATGAGTCCAGATTAAGGACTGTAAACCAAGCCTGCAGGAAACTCAAGTGTCAGATAACAAGCATGCAAGTAGTCAAGTTTGAAAGCACACAAGTCACACAAGACAGCCCTTAGAGTTTAGGCCAGCATGGGGTCTAGGTATTACCCTCTTTCAGTTTGTTGGTTCAGACCTGTCCTATCAAAAGTAACCGGGTTCTAGAGGATCCCAATATCACTGACTACCCTCAATCGGTCATAACTCCAGCATCGCAACCTTTTCTTGCGGCCAGAACCATCACGAGAGTTTAGCCTCAATGGGCGTAGCATACTGCTACTGTTCTATTGGCCAAGTTGGGTCATTTAAGGTTCTAAGGTCGGTTGGTGCTTAATGACTCCTTGGAAGACCCATATTCTCCTCGTTGCAACACAAGGGATATCGGTACAGACCAAGGTGCCACACCAACGTAGCCACTTCCTCACCCGTGTCGGTCTATGCCGGACAGGTCCCTCACAGCTTATGCTACCTAACAGGGTATCCCCAGATCCGGGTTAGGATCTATGTAACTCCGATGCAGCCCACAATAATAAAGCAAACAAACACAGCAATTGAAAACACAAATGATCCTAGTCCTAAGGTACACCTCACTTTAAGATTATATTCCCCAGTAGAGTCGCCAGTTCTGTGATCGGTGGATCTGGAACTGACTGTTTAACGCTGGTTCACGAAATGTCGCGGAAGCAAGAGTCGCCACCGTCTTTTATTTTCTCCAACATGGAAAGGACAAAAGCACAGAAAAATTCCTTATGAGGTTATCTCTCGGTTCGGGAGGTAGATTTATAGAAAGGGAAGGTGTTAGCACCCTTTCTATCCATGGTTATCCATGGGCTCTTAGATACTTGCTCATTTGTGTTTTCAAAAGGTTTGCTTTTCAATTGTGAGTGAGTTTGAAAAAGTTTCGTTTAAAGTTTCAGATCGACTCTTGTATCAGTCCTCAAGAGTGTTTGAAAAGTTGTTTTTGAAAGCTTTTTGAAAAGTGTCGGTGTGAAAAGAAGTTTTGATTTGTTTTTTAGAGCAAGTATCTATGAGTCATCTACTTACCCTAAGGAATTAGGCTGTGTAAATTTCCTTAAGGTAGTGCCATCCAACCATTGAGAGATAGGTAGCACCACCGTTGGAGGTGTTCGGGTCAATTCGAGGGTTTAGGGACAGTGTGGTCACCAGAGCAACAGTAGGACACCTTAGAAGCTACCCTTATGCTATGTTCATGGACATAAGGACTTACTAAAACGTCCTATACTCGACGACCACGTTTCGAGGGGCAAGGCAACAGCGAGGCGTACCCTAAGAGTGGTGTGTGAATTTGTGTATTGTTTTCAGTTATGTTTTATCTTGTCATGCATTGGGTGAGCTACGCTTTGATTTTATTTGGGCCATTCATTCTTTCATGTGATTAGCAGTTTAAAGGTGCGGAAATTAAAATGCGGAAAAATAAAGTCCTACGCTATTACAAGGCGCGGGTCTATACATCGCCAAATTAACAAAGACCCGATTTGAAAAAAATGCGGAAAGTAAATAAATTTCCTAATTACTATTACAAGGCTTTGAACAATTACATAATATTCGAAACAAAAAATAAAGACAAACGTGCGAAAATAAATTAGAATCGAATATGCGAGGCCGTTGGACCCTTTAAAGATTAAATTGAAATTAAAAGTTGATTAATGATTAAATAAAGAAAAGAAATTATTTTTATGTTTTTTGGTATTTATGAAATAAAGAAAATTAATTGAAATTAGAAATTAAATAAAACCCTAGTTCTAAATTATTTTTAATTGTTAAAGAAAAATATTTACTTTTTAACCTAATTTACCCTAATTAATTAATGACATATTTATTTACAAAATAATTAAGAATTAATAATAATGATAATAAGAAAATTATTTATTTAAGCAAAAAGAATAAAATGCTAAAACCTAATTTCTACATTTTTTAGTTATTTAAGAAAACATTAAAATTGAAAACCCTAAATTAAACTAAGTTGATTATTAGAATTTATTTACAAAAAAATATTAGTGAATTAAATATTAAAAACAATAAACATATTTTTTTTAGTTTTGAATTTTGATTTTTTTGTTTTATTATGAAAATTAATTTTGGTAGATTAAAGAAAATAGTTAATCAAAATAACAATTAAAAGAATAAAAGGAAAAAAATAAATAGAGAAAGAAAAAAAATGAAAAGATTGAACAAACCCTGGGGGTGTCTGGACCCAATTTGGAGGTCAATTGTGAGCAATTTGGCCCATTGATTCAGGCCCTTTTTTGACTTTCCAGCGTTTGCGTGCAGATCCATTGACTGGCGTGCACGGTGGAATTCACATGATGGCCATTAGATTGAGGCTCTGGGACACTTGGCAGGCTTAGATGTAGGGACACATGATACTCCTTTGAATGAGTGTTACACTGGAACAGGTTAGTGAAAAAATTATGAAATGTATAAGGGGATCTGGGAATCGAACACAGGTCCCAGCGTTTACCCAATGTACGTCCAACCGTCTGAGCTATGCGCGCGCGTTGTATTGGAATTGGCAAGAAAATAACATAACACAAAACAGCACTTAGTGATATCCACCGCGCCAAAATTCAAATGCGCCAGTCATCAGGAGACGCGTCCTCTTTCTTCTTCGTTTTGCCTGAAAATAAAACATAGATAGCGGGGGTTTTAAACCCCCACTAAGCTTCAACCTGAAAAATAGCGATTAGGTGATAGTCAAAAAGAAAAAGGGCGCGAGGTGTGAGATCAATTCGTTTGGATCTCCTGATTTCAATGGTACTGGTCTTATTGTCCAATTTTTCCAGACGAATGAACCCCTCTTTCAAAGTTTCTGAAACCCTAATATGCATTCATGGTAACTGTCTATACAGGCAGCCATTCTTCAATTGAATTGTTCCATTAGCTTCAGAATCATCATGTTAGTATAAATCAATCATTAAAAGACATTAATAATGCATGAAAATGCAAACACGAATATGGAAAATTTCATGAAAAATGCAATCCGGTTATACCAATTCTTTGAGTATGGAGGATTGGTTTCGATTGGAATAGCTTCCTGGTAGTGTTAGCAAGCTTTTTGAATCCTTTTGAGGCCTTGAAGCCAGCTCTATGTATGAAAACAGTTTCTCACTTTTTTTTCAAAAAATGCAAGTTTTGTTCTTTAGGTTTCTGCGTAGCTTGTGTGTTCTCAGGCCTAGGTTTCAATTGTGTACATGTATATGAGTAGAATTAGGTTAAAAGTCAGCCCAAAATCCATTGGTTTAATGATCTTGAATATTTGATTTTATCAAATCTTTTCCAATCCTTTTTGCCATGGAAACTTGCCTATTTTGGAAGATTTGGTCTCTTGAGAAGGGTACACGAGATATTGAGGTCATGATGGATGAAAATGCTGCATAAAAAGATTTGAAAGGCATGATTTAGTATTTTTCTCATATTTAATTTTAATTAAATGAATTAATAGGATTAAAAATTCAATTAATTAATTAAAAATAAGAAAATAACTTCCTTTTAGGTCAATGGGTCGTGCATAGCCTTTGGATAATGATTCATGGAAAAAATTGAGGCCCATTAGCAATTTTGAGGCATTTGAAGCAAAGTTGACTTTTCAAAATTCCCAAAAATTTCCCAACTTCCACAAGGCATATCTTGCTCAACTTTTAAGCTTTGATCATGTTCTTGGACATTTTGGATAGGTCTTGAAGTCCTATAACCAATGCCTTTGGTCCCATGTCATTTTGATTTACCAATCTCAAGTTATGGTCTTTGACTTAAAGTGCCTTTTTGTTGACTTTTGAAAATGACCTATAATGTTGAGATTGATAACTTTTTGTGAGAGCATTTCTTGGACTTGAAGTGTGAAGATGAGTTGTAGGAAATGTCATTCTCTTCAAAATGAGCTTTGGATGGAATTTTTCTGATAAACCATGTGGGAGTTATGCCTTGGTCAATTTGCAGTTGACTTTTCCAACTGTCCAAAAATAGAAACTTTTGCATCTTGAGACTTTTTGAGCCATGCCTTGAGAATCATGATCAGGAATTGATCAAATGATGTTTGTGGCTTCAAAATAAGATGTTGACCCAAAAAATTTTGACTTTTGACTGTCAAATGACCATTTTGCCCCTACAGTTGACTGTAGGGCAATTAGGGTTTTTGACTGTGCAATTTGGTGCTGTGAGTCTTGAAACTTGGCATGTGGATGCTTGACAATGTATGTAGGCATGTGGGACTTGTTTGGACCCTTGGAAACTTCAATTTCTTTGCCAGAACCAAAACCCTAATTTTTGACTGTTAGGAGGCCATTAGACTGTGCAACCCTTGGGAGATTTTGAAGCATGATCTTAGCAAACCTTGAAGGATATGGGAGGGAAAATTTTGGGGTACAACAATCATCGACGTACACTTCAATCTCATGATGGATCATGTCATGAAATAAAGCAACCATGGCACGTTGATAGGTTGCCCCAGCATTTTTCAGTCCGAATGGCATGACTTTGTAGTAGAAGGTGCCCCACTGAGTAACAAAGGTAGTCTTCTCCATATCTTCAGGAGCCATTTTGATCTGATTATAACCGGAGAAACCGTCCATGAATGAGAACACCTTGTGCTGAGCAGTATTGTCAACCAGAACGTCGATATAAGGCAAAGGGAAGTCATCCTTAGGACTGGCCCTATTTAAATCCCTGTAGTCAACATACATTCTGACCTTACCGTATTTCTTCGGCACCGAAACCACGTTGGCAACCCACTGAGGGTAAGAAGTCACTGCTAGAAACCCGGCATCGAATTGTTTCATAACCTCAGCCTTGATCTTCTCGGACATCTCTGGACGCATACGGCGGACTTTCTTCTTAACCGGAGGGCATTCTTCCTTAGTAGGCAAGTGATGGACCACAATGTCGGTATCCAACCCAGGCATGTCTTTGTAAGACCAGGCGAAGATCTCCACATAATCATGCAACATCTGAATCAACAGTTGTTTCACGCTGAGCTCTAGATTGGCACCAATCTTAACTTCCCTTCTATCTGTCTCAGTACCCAGATTTACCGTTTCCACGGGCTCTTCATGTGGCTGAATGGCCCTCTCTTCCTGGAGTAACAGTCTTGCAAGCTCACCAGGCACTTTGCAATCATCTTCACCTTCGTCTTCGGCTAAGTTGATCGGATTTTCGAAGTCATAACTGGCAGTAGCAGAGTCGTTACCAGTGAGATCCAGAGTGGATTGGAACCTGTATGAGTGAGTGTGTGTAAATATAGCTGTTTTGCAATATATAAAGAAGGAAAGAAAGAAAGGGAGCACAAGATTTGAAATGCGAAAAACGTCCAATGTCTTTATTCATGATATATGGAAATGACAAGTAATAAGCCCTCACAAATGAAACCACGGTGCCCCGGGTAAGACACCGGGCCATAAAGTTTAAATTTATTGTTCATTACAAATTAAAAAACAAAGGAATTCATTACTGAGTAACAAAAGTAACTGGTATGTAGTCTTTTGCAGTCCAATTATTCAGTCCACCGTCGGTCGTTGGGAAGATCCAGCTATTGAATTAAGATTCCTCCACTTCGTCACCATCCCTGATAGCATTCACCCCATGGTCAGGTAGGGGAGCTGTCACCACATTAGGCTTCTCGGGCGCTTCGAACTGAACCTCTTTAGCATCAATAAGGTCTTGAACCTTATTTCTCAGGGCCCAGCAATCATCAGTAGAATGCCCCGGGCTATCAGAGTGATAAGCACAGCGGGTGTTGGGATTGTACTTCGGAGAGGTTGTGTTTACCACCTTCGGAGCTTCTCTGACGGTTACCAAGTTGGTCGATAGCAGTTGCGGCAAGATCTGCGACAAGGTCATACTAAGCCGAGTATATTCTCTTCTGGGTCTCTCACCCCTTGGTTGGTTAGGTTGCCGAGGAGCGGCAGCAGGCTTTGCAATTACCACCGCGTTGACAGTTTGGCGGCGTTCCGATTTGTTTTGCCTCCTGGGGCCAAACACAGCACTGGCCTCCTTTTTGAAAGGCTTCTTCTCAGAACTTGAGGACGCACCTTTCTATATTTTCCCTGATTTCATACCAGCTTCTATCCTTTTCCCAGTCAGAATGAGATCTGTAAACCCTGCAGACGAATTGCCAATGAGATGATTGAAGAACGGCCCGGATAGGGTACCCAAGAACATGTCCACTAGTTCACGGTCGGTTAATGGTGGCTGCACCCTGCCAGCCAGGTCCCTCCACTTCTGCGCATACTCTTTAAAACCTTCTCCCGATCCTAGCGACATACCCTGGAGTTGGGTACGTGTAGGAGCGAGGTCGGCATTGTACTGATACTGCTTGTAAAAAGCAGTAGCCAAGTCCTCCCAGTTACGAACCTTGGTTCCATCCAGCTGATAGAACCATTCGAGATGAGTAACTGAAAGACTCTCCTGGAAGAAATGGATCCATAAGTTCTTGTCCACAGTGTACGGCTGGATCTTCCGCACATAAGATCTGAGATGAAGCTTAGGGCAGGACGCCCCGTCATACTTTGTGAAAGATGGTGCTTTGAATTTGTGTGGGATCACCACACCAGAAGATAGACCCAAGTCTCCAAAATCCAACCCAGGCACTTGTTGAATTTCCATGGAATTCAGGTGATCCTCTAACTGCTTGTACTTGTCTTCAGCTGGAGGATACTGCTCCTCATTGAAATCAGTCTCGTTGTCAGAGACCACAGGACTAGGAACCCTTCCCCCCTGGGGACTGCCTTTCCCTACAGAAGAACCAGCTTGATCAACCTTATTCTGCAGTGTGTTACCAAACCTCCGGCCAGTGTTGAATAATACAGTTCTCTTCTTCTTCTTCTTGACCAGCAGAGCCTTCAATTCTTCTTGCCCTTGGGCTAAACTCATGATCAGATCTTGGAACTGTGCGTTTTGAGCCTGGAGGGCCTTGATGGATTGCTCAGTAGATGATTCAGGATTCATGGTAGCTGCTGAAATAAACAGCGAAGAACGTTAAGCAACCTGAAAAGAAGAGTACCTGTGATGCATATGATGAATGGAATGCATATGATTTATGTTTTCGAAGACAATCGGGATTCATCTTTGTAAACAAAAAGGAACACACTTTATTAGATTCATCTTTGAAATTTAGATTGTTCAACAGATTGCCCTTAGGTGTTACATAAAATGGAAATACTGAAAAGGGAAATAAAAACTGTAAAAGAACATCCAAAGCTCATCAGTGATCCCAGGGTCTCCTCTTCTCAGTACGGATGTAGTCATTCAAGGCCCGCTCGTTCTCCAACTGCTTTGTCAGCTTCTGGATTTTCAATTCCTGCTCGTTGAACTTTTCCCGATAAGAATCCCGTTCTTCTCGTAGTTGCAACCAAGACCTCTTTAGTGTATCAACATCAGTAGGTATCTGAGGAGGGAGAACAGTTGGAGGAGCCCCATCTCTATCAGGATATTCAAGAATGATGGGTCTGACAGCTTCATATGGCATACCTAAATTCTGAGCACGGATGCGGACCCATCTGTAGTAGGGTTCCATAGGTAGAGAAGTCTTCGGTCCCAACTCATATGGGTCAGCTTTGTGAATTCTGTCCCAAGCCTTGATGAACCTAAGACGCAGCTCGTCACTATCTACCTGAAACTCAAAACTGATGTGAGGCACCAACATCTCATGAGGTCCTGCTCTTCTGGCTCTTCCAAACTGACGGAGAGCTAGACATGGATTATAAGAGATTCCTCCTTGGGTACCAATCAAAGGAACATTAGGATATTCTCTGCAACGATCAATAACAGCTACCTCATCCAAACCCCTGAAAGTCCAAATGATGTCATTATCAGCGAGAGACATTAACCTATGAGCCCAACCTCTTCCTTCTTTGTTCTTCAGCACGAACTTAGGGAGGTGCGAAATAAACCACCTCACTAACAAAGGAATACAACACCACAGAGTTCCTCGTCTTCGGGCAGTACGAGCATAGAGTTGTTGCAGGATATCACCCAAGAGAGTGGGCACAGGGTTCCGAGACATGAAGATCCTTATGGCAGTGATGTTAATGAAGTTATCCGGATTTGGAAACAGAACCATACCATAGATTAAGAGAGGCAGAATGTCTTCATACGCCCTAAAGTCTAAGTCATTCCAGAAGCTGTTAGCTTTACCGATCAGAAACTTGGCCAAGAAACCCTTAACTCTGCTTCTAGTCACCCAGTTGTCCATTACCTCTTCGTGGGTCAAGGGAAGGGCTGCAGTAACCTCCTCAAGCCTAAGAGTCTTTTCCCAACCAGTGAAGGGAGTCTGATCCAAGATAGGGATGCCAAGCAAATCAGAGAACTCTTCCAGGGTAGGGACCAGCTGGAAGTCTTGAAAGGTGAAACAGTTATACAAGGGATCATAAAACTGGGTCAGGACACTCATCAGTTGTTGGTCCCACTTTGTAGTGACTAAGCCGAGAAGAGAACCATGCCTCTGGATGAAGGAAGTGGTATTTGGAATTCTGCTAACCAATTCTTCAAGCAACTCAGGTGGGTGAACAAAATTGAACCGGATAGTGTTCCTTCGCACAGGCATCATGATGTCCTACAAAATAGAGCAAAGGTGAAACCCTCTTGTCTTTGAAATGGTCAGTCCTTATGAAGGATGCATGCAATGTTTATGATGGCATGATGTTATGATAAAGCACACCACAAATATTCACAAAGGCAAACATGATAAGGCACACAAGTCACACAAGACAGCCCTTAGGGTTTAGGCCAGCATGGGGTCTAGGTATTACCCTCTTTCAGTTTGTTAGTTAAGACCTGTCCTATCAGAAGTAACCGGGTTCTAGAGGATCCCAATATCACTGACTACCCTCAATCGGTCATAACTCCAGCATCGCAATCTTTTCTTGCAGCCAGAACCATCACGAGAGTTTAGCCTCAATGGGTGTAGCATACTGCTACTGTTTTATGGCCAAGTTGGGTCAATTTAGGGTTCTAAGGTCGGTTGGTGCTTAATGACTCCTCAGAAGACCCATATTCTCCTCGTTGCAACACAAGGGATATCGGTACAGACCAAGGTGCCACACCAATGTAGCCACTGCTTCACCCATGTCGGTTTACGCCGGACAGGTCCCTCACAGCTTATACTACCTAACAGGGTATCCCCAGATCCGGGTTAGGATCTATGAAACTCCAAGACAATGCCCATAATAATAAAGCAAACAAAACACAGCAATTGAAAACACAAGTATGAGCTATCCTAAGGTACACCTCACTTTAAGTATCCCCAGCAGAGTCGCCAGTTCTGTGATCGGCGGATTTAGAACTAACTGTTTAACGCTGGTTCGCGAAATATCACGGAAGCAAGAGTCGCCACCGTCTTTTATTTTCTCCAACATGGACAGGACAAAAGCACAGCAAAATTCCTTATGAGATAGTTTCTCGGTTCGGGAGGTAGATTTATAGAAAGGGAAGGTGTTAGCACCCTTTCTATCCATGGTTATCCATGGGCTCTTAGATACTTGCTCTTATGTTTTCAAAATGTTTGCTTTTCAAAGTGTGAGTGGGTTTGAAAAAGTTTCTTTGAAAGATTTCTGAATAACTCTTGTATCTGTCCTCAAGAGTGTTTGAAAATTTTGTTTTGAAAGCTTTTGAAAGTGTCAGTGTGAAAAGGTTTTTGATTTGTTTTTTAGAAGAGAGCAAGTATCCATGAGTCATCTACCTACCCTAAGGAATTAAGCTGTGTAGAAGTCCTTAAGGTAGTGCCATCCCACCATTGAAAGGTAGGTAGCACCACCGTTGGAGGTGTTCGGGTCAATTCGATTGTAGGGACAGTGTGGTCACCGAAGCAACAGTAAGACACCTTAGAGGCTACCCTTATGTCCTTGATCCTTTTTTAATCTGAGGCGACCGTTTCGAGGCAACTGTTTCGAGGCAACTGTTTCGAGGCAACTGGATCATGGACATAAGGACCGCTAAAACGTCCTATACTTGACGACCGCGTTTCGAAGGCAACGAGTGAGGCGTACCCTAAGAGTGGTGTGTGTATTTGTGTGTTGTTTTCATGTTAACAATTATCTTTGATCATGGCATTGTGAGCTACGCTTGTTTTTAGTTAACATACATTCTTTCATGCAATTTAGAGTTTAAGAGTGCGGAAAGTAAAATACAGAAAGATAAAAGCTACGCTATTACAAGGCGCGGGTATATACATCGCCAAAATACAAAGACCCGTTTGATAAAATATGCGGAAAGTAAAAAGACCTAATTACTATTACATCCGGAAAGCAGTTACATAATGATCAATAAGAAAATAAATGCGCGAAGGAATTAAATTGAACGTCCGAGGGTTTTGACCCTTTGCTTGAAATTAAATTAAATTAAAGTCTAATTAATTATTTAATTAAAGAAAAGAAAGTTTTTTATGTTTTTGGTATTTAATATGGAAATAAAGAAAAGAATTTAAAAGGAAACCCTAAATCTAGATTATTTTAATTATTAATGAAAAAGGTCAAAATTAGGCTAATTAACTAAATTATTTAACTTACATGTTTATTTACAAAAAATAATAATAATAAATAATGATGAAAATAATTAATTAAGAAAAAAAGATAAAATGTCAAAAAAAACCTAATTCTATGTATTTTTTATTTGTTAAGAAAAGATTGAAATTTAAAACCTAAATTAAACTAAATTAATTGTTAGTTATTTATTTACAAAAAAATAGGTTAGTGGTGAAATTAGTAATAATTAAATATATTTGTATTTTGATTTTTCTGTTTTTATTATGAAAAGAAAATTATTTTAGGTGAATTAAATAAAAATAATTAAAGCAAATAAAAGAATTAAAAATAAAAGAAAATTAAATTTAAAATACAAACAAAGGGGGGTGTTTGGCCCATGTGGAGGTGTTTGTGGAATTCTGGCCCATTAGAGCAAAGGCCTTGCTGACTTTCCATGATTGTGTGTACGTTGTTGACTGGAGTGCACCTTGGATCTCGTTCAGTGGCCCTTGGATGGATCATCATGAGTGCGTGGCAGTCCTAAGCGTGAGGATGCATGGTGGAGCGTTGAAGGAGTGATGCACTTGAACACGTTAAAGCAAAAATCATGAAGTATATGGGGGGACCTGGGAATCGAATCCAGGTCCCAATGCTTGCAATACCTATCCTCCACCAACTGAGCCACTTAGCGCGTTTGTATATATAATAGACAACAATCAATATATATGAAAAAACTCAATTATGCTGAAACATTAAAAAAACCGCGCCAAGATTTGAATGCCCCAGTCATGTAATGCCACGTCCATCTTCTTCCTTGTTCTACCTGCAAACATGAAACAAGTAGCAGGGGTTTTAAACCCCCACTAAGTGGAATAGTGAAAAATAGCGAATAGAAGAGGAATCAACATAAATTGAGCGCGAGATGTTGGTTGAATTCGTCTGGCCTTGACGAATTCAACCATGGTCATGGCTTAGTCCAATTTTTCCTGATACTTAAAGCCCTAATTTGAAGCTTCTGAAAACCTAATTTTCGTCCATGGTGGATTTGGATTCAGGCAGCGTTAGGTCAATTCACTTATACCAATCGCTTCAGAAGGTACCTATTAGTGTAAATCAAACAAGAAAACCAACTAAAAGCACATGAATCATGATATGTCAAATTGGAAAACAAAGCAAACCGTATGGCTCGTGTTCTTCAATTCTTCGCGTGTTAGGATTGATTCTTGATTGCAAACGCTTCCTGGAGACTCAGGCAACGTATTGGAATCCTTTTTTGGCTTTGAATTGTCCTCCAACTATGAAATCAGTTTCCAAGTTTTTGTTGAAATTTTGCAATTTTGTTATGGAGCATGAGCAGCTTTTTCGTGTCTGTATGAGTAGGGTTAGGTTATGCATAAGTATGTGATCAGAATTAGGTCAAAAACAAGCCCATGAATCCATGAATTTATGATTTGAATATTTGATTTTTAATCATGAAATTTCAATCTTTTTTTCAATGAAACTTTGCCAATTATGGAAGATCTTGTCCCCTTGAGTGATGCACGAAATCCTTAGCATGTGTGGAGTATATTTGCTGCATAAAAAGATTTGACAACCATTATTTGATATTTTTCTACAATTAAAACCAATTAAATGAATTAATAATAATAAAAATTCAATTAATTAATTAAAAATAAGAAAATAAATCATTTTGAGCTCAATGGGTCGTGCATAGGCTTTGGGTAATGATTCAAGGAAGAATTTGAGGCCCATTAGCAAATTTGAAGCTTTTTATGCAAAGTTGACTTTTGAAAGTTCCCAAAAATTTCCTAACTTCTCCAATGCATATCTTGTTCAATTTTGAAGCTATGAACATGTTCTTGGACATTTTGGAAAGGTCTTGGAGTCCTCTAACCAATGCCTTTGGTCCCATGTCATTTTGATTTACCAATCTCAAGTTATGGTCTTTAACTTAAAATGCCTTTTTGTTGACTTTTGAAAATGACCTATAATGTTGAAATTGATAACTTTTTGTGAGAGCATTTCTTGGACTTGGAGTGTGAAGATGAGTTGTAGGAAATGTCATCCCCTTCAAAATAAGCTTTGGATGGGATTTTTCTGATAAACCATGAAGAAGTTATGCCTTGGTCAATTTGCAGTTGACTTTTCAGCTGTCCAAAAATAGAAACTTTTGCATCTTGAGACTTTTTGAGCCATGCTTATGGAATCATGATCAAGAATTGATCAAATGATGTTTGTGGCTTCAAAATAAGATGTTGACCAAAAATTTTGACTTTTGACTGTCAAATGACCATTTTACCCCTGCAGTTGACTGTGGAGCAATTAGGGTTTTTGACTGTGCAATTTGATGCTGTGAGTCCTGAAGCTTGACATATGGATGCTTGACAATATATATAGGCATGTGGGACTTGATTGGACCCTTGAAAACCTCAATTTCTTTGCCAGAATCAAAACCCTATTTTTGACTGTGTTAGGAGGCAATTGGCTTGTGCAACCCTTGAGAGATTTTGAAGCTTGATCTTGCCAAATCTTTGAAGAATATGGGAGGGAAAATTTTGGGGTACAACACTGTCTTAGTAATAGTAACTGGGTTCTAGAGGATCTCAATATCACTGACCACCATCGATCGGTCATAATTCCAGTTTGGCAACCTTTTCTTGCGACCGGAATCATCGCGAGAGTTTGGTCTCAATGAGTGTAGCATACTGCTACTTTTCTCTGGCCAAGTTGGTCAATTATAGGTTCTAAGGTCAGTTGGTGCTTAATGACCCCTTAGCTGACCCATATTCTCCTTGTTCCACCACAAGGGATATCGGTACAAACTAAAGTACCACACCAATGTAGCTACTGCTTCAACCGTATCGGTCTACGCTGTACAGTTCCCTCACAGTCTATTGTTACTTACCTAAAGGGTGTCCCCATATCCGGGTTAGGATCTATAGTAACTCCGATACAAGCCCACAAAGATAAAGCATACAAATCAAGCAATTGAAAACATTATGATGAACTATTCCTAAGGTACACCCCACTTATTAATTCCCCAGTAGAGTCGCCAGTTCTGTGATACGGTGGGAAGAATTGACTATTTTTGGAATGTTGGTTCGCGTTTTGCGTTGGTTTTCGCAAAATGTCGCGGTAAGCAAGAGTCGCCACCGTCTTTTATTTTATCCAACAAGGAAAGGAAAAAAGCACAGAAAAATTCCTTTTTTCGAGATATTTCTGAGTACGGGGGTAGATTATAGAAAGGGAAGGTATTAGCACCCTTTCTATCCGTAGTTATCTACGGGCTCTTAGGTACTTGCTCATCATTTTAAAAAATTGTTTTCTTTGTGCTTGTGGGTTTTGAAAAGTTTTTGTTTTAACTTCGATTTAACTCTTGCTTCTGTCTTCAAGAGTGTAATGAAGTGTTTTTGAAAACTTGTTTATAAAAGGAGTGTAAGTGTGAAAAAGTTTTGTTTGTGGATGAGCAAGTATCTAAGAACTAATCTACCTACTCGAAAAAGGAAACGTTCTATGCTAATTTCCTTTAGACAATGCTATCCCACTATTAGTGAGTAGGTAGCACCTTCGTTGGAGTTTGAGGGTCAATTTGAAAGAGGGACATACGATCACTAAAGCAATGTTAGGATATCTTAGCGGTAACCCTAATGTCTTAGATCATTTATTCGAGGCAACGATGTCCAAGGCAACCATTTTGAGGCAACTATGATCTTTTAGACAAGAGGGCGACCTCTAAAACAACCTATACTCAATGACCGTCTATAAAGGCAACCAAGTGGGGTGTACCCTAGGAGTGTGCATGTGCGAGTGTGTTGATTTCAGTTATTTTTATCTTTGCACATGTTTAGGGTGATCTAATTAATTTTAGGTTAAACATCCATTCTTGTCATGCAAACCCTATTACCAAACATCTAACAGTTGAATATTTGTAGAAATTAAAGGTGCGGAAATTAAACTAAATTATTACAAGGCGTCGGGTATTTACATCGCCAAAAGCAACCCTTTGAAATTTAAAAGCGGAAAAATAAATATCCTAATTAATTATTACAAACCGGGAGCAGATACATTAATTGGATAAAGAAAAATAAAACGCGCGATGCGGAATTAAATCGAATGCGAAATTAGGGTTTTGACCCTTTTGATTAAAGAAAATGTTTTTGTTGTTTTTTTTTTTAAGAAAAGAAATTAAATCCTAAAATTAAATGCTAAATTAATTATTAAATTAATTAATTAATGAAAAATATTAAATGACATATTTTTGGAGTTTTTGTTATTTTAAGAAAGAAAATAAAGTAATTAAATTAATGATTAAAACCTATTAATTTCTAATTAATTTTAAATATTGGCAAAAATAAATTAAAGTTACCTAATTAATCGACCTAATTAATTAATTAATATTTATTAATGAAAAATAAAGTTCTGAAATTTAATTGGGTAAAAAATGTTTTTGTGATTTTTTAATAAAAAAGAAATCATGCTATTGGTTAGTAATTAAAAAAACAAATAAAATAGTTAAATTAATAAACAAAATATAAGAAAAGTATAGAAAGTGGGCCTGATTTGGGTGTGTGAATAGAAATTTCATTGGCCCAATGATGCTGATCCATTGGACTTTTTCTAATCCAGGGCATGTGCGTTGACTGTCTTTTGATACACCTTCAATGCTGGCCACCAGATCTGGCCATCTGGCCATCTGGAGCGTTGGATGGTGAATGCCCATGATGGATCTCCTGGCTTGAGCGTGTACATGATCATCTAAAATAAATTAGAAAAATAACAAATGCTGGAGGCAGGGATCGAACCCCTGACCTCCAGCCTCTAATGCCCTGGAATCAAGCGTGGTAACCACTAGGCCAAGTGGTTCTTATTGTTAAAGAAATACAAAACAATTATAATATATAAAAAAAGTCAGTGGATGATATAATAAAAAAAACGCGCCAGATTTGAATGGACAAATGGGGAAGCGACACGCCTTCGTCCCTGTCCTTTAAAAACTGTAACTTTTACCTACGGATTTTATCTGCAGCTAAAGTCGTGGCTTCACTCTAATTTCTTCCACAGACAATATAAATGGAAGCTAGTGCCATGGTTGAGCTCGTCTTGTTCCCCTGAACAAGATAGTACCTTTCACGAAAGCCAATTATTCCTATAACAAAAATCCCTAAAAAAAACTCCAAGAAACCCTAGCTATGGTGAATCACGATATAGGTCATGTAAATGCAATTAAATAATACCAAAAGCTTGCAAATGCTCTGTAGATTAAGATTATACCATCAATACATGTTAACAATGCCTAAATTTCAGAGTACGAAATCAAGAACAGGGTGAGTTCGTGGGTGACTTACAGCGCTTGGGAAGGTCTGAAAACGTGTGCTTTTGGTTGCTTTCGCTTGTGGAGATGGCCAGGAAATGATTGAGACACTTGCCAAGCCTTCAGGATGCCTCTAAGTCCTGTTTCGATCTCACACTTTTTTATTGTTTTTGCAAATTTGGTTCTGGCTCTATAACTGATCTCCAACCTTGATTTTTGTCTGCACACGACCCTTATATATTGCACAATGTATTAGGTTAGAATTCCCTGTCCAAATCTTCCTCTTTTAATGACTTTGAATTGGATTTGATTTGCTTTGAACAACTTTCCAAAATTGGCTTGATTTGAATATTTTTGTGTACAATTTCTTTGATACGAGTTTGATATGGTGCTAGCTGTATAACAAGACCTGAAATGATCACAAGATCTTTAGTTTTCAATGTTTTTGATTTTATTTGATTTAAAATGAATTAATTCAAATAAAAACCAAATTAAATAATAAAAATATGATATGGACACATGTCCAAGGCTAGAGCACGTGGGCTATAATTCCAACTCAAAACAAGTGAAAAAGAATGGGCCCATTTGACAAAATTTGAAGTTTTGGGGATAGTTGACTTTTGGCAATTTTGCAAAAAAGTCCAACTTCAGCAATGCATAACTTCCTCAATTTTGAACTTTTGGAGTTGTTCTTTGACTTTTTAGAAAGCTTGAGATGTCCTCTAATCAACACTTTTGGTCTCATATCAATTTGATATTCCATTCTAATGTATGAAGCTTTGACAAAAAAGGTGTTTTTGTTGACTTTTCAAAATGACCTATAATGTCCAAATTCATAACTTCTTGTGAGTGCATTTTTTGATCTTGGGATATGCAAATGGATTGTGTGGAATTGCATCCTCTTAAAAATGAGATTTGGATGGGTCATTTATCATAAAGTATGAGAAAGTTATGCTTGGTCAAAGTTGAGTTGACTTTTCCTCCAAAACCCTAATTTAGCAACTTTTGAACCTTGATGAATTGTGAGCAATCCTTGATGAATCATGATCAACCCTTGATAAAATGATGAAACATGCTTCAAAATGATAATTTTGACAAAAAATCTTGATTTTTGACTGTATGTGGGCCACAGTTGACTTTTTCCCTAGCACAATCGACTTTTGGACCTTTGAGCAATTGACTGAGCAAAATTCCTCAGCAAGGCTTGAAACTTACATGGATGATATTGAGAACATATTAGGACATTGGTGAGCACTTGGGGTAACTTGGACTCAAGGATCTTGATGCAATGTGAAACCCTAGTTTGGGGTAGACTGCCTTAGGAGAGAGGTTGTCTGGCCAACCCTTGGACTATCTTAAGCAACTTGGAGATCTTTCTTGCAATGTTTTGAGAAATATGAGAGGGAAAATTTTTGGGTACAACAACTTGCTAAGTTGAAAACCCGAAAGGGAGGCTTAGGCAAAAAGGAGCGTCTCAGTATGTCGAAAACCCGAAAGGGCGGTCTAGGCAAAAATTAGAGACATAAACAGAATAAATTTCCCGCTAAGTTGAAAACCTGCAAGGGCAGCTTATGAAAAAGTCAGGGATTTTTCTTGGCAAGTAACTGCATCATACAAGACTTGATCGTTGAAGTAACAATCTTCTCGGATCCTCACCATACTTCAACAAAATCTACTGCTCAGGATTTCAAAAGTTGTTAGGGGGAATAGTGGTCATTGTATCTCAATGTATCTTTTCCATTATGTATTACCATTTCCCAAACTTTGTAATCATCCATGGATTCTCGCCATTCGCAGACTACCATTCTATTAATGAAATTCGAGCTTTTACCCAATTCATGGTGTTGTTATTTTATTTAGCTTGCAAAGACTCCCTTTATTACTGATGATAACTTTCAAAGCAAAAAGATTAAAAAGCAAAATTGACTTTTCAAAAAAAGAGAGATCTTTACAATGCAATTTACTTTGAGATTTGTGATGACACAATGAAAACAAAAAAAAATGGTGATCCTAGGAATTAACAAACTCCGGTTGTTTTGAGAAGATTTACTTCCTTCATGAAGGTTCTCTCAGGTCGTTTTGCTGGTATGTGCATGATCTTTGTATGTTTCTCAAATAGTTAAAGACGATACCAATCGGTGTAAGGTGCAGTATTGGGTTGGTGATCCCATTATCCCCAGTCAGGTCTTGGTTCATGTTTGATTTTGGGTTTGCACGGTCAGAAGCCTTTGTCCCAGGTTCCTCAGCAAAGTCTTCCCTCATATGATGAAAGGTTTTATTCCCTTGGTGTGCTGAGATGTCGCTCTTTCTGCAGTATTGGCATTATTGTTGGTATTTATTTCCCAGGCAACTAGATCAGGGCAATATCTTTTCTGAGAAGTGTTGAAATGATTATCAACCTTTGGGTTTTCACTCGCCAAGTATTGGGTTTGATTTAAAATACCCATGAGTTTGACCTCTTTCTATAATATTAACTTCTTGATTCCCTGGGAAGGCTATCCCAGGGCATCTTTTGTTGGAATAAGTTTTCATGATGTAAAGTTTCAATCCGCATCTTTCTCCAGGGAGGTAGGCTTGAATTCCCCATCGAGGTTTGATTGTTTTGGTGTCAGCCTGCTTTATTTGAGGCTGGTCTTGCAATCTCCAGTAGGCATGTTGCTTTTGGAAAAAACTGGTTTCTCCGATGAAGCCGGAAGAAGGATGTTCTATCCCGGTATCTGTTTAATTTGTCTACCTCTGAATTATGTTTCTCTTTAGTAAAGTTAAAGGCAGGCAATAGGTTTGGTTTCCGCAGTTAGCCTTTACCTTTCTTGAAAAGATCTTTCTGGTTGAAGTTTAGCCAAGTGTTGTTAGTACCTGAGGCGGTTTTGTTTGTTTGTTCCTACTGATTGTGTATCTGTTTTACCAGCATACGCATGATAGCACTCATACATTCATACATACATCATGCATGGCTAAAATTGACAAATCATTGTTCATTGACATTGTGTTATGACTTTCCTACAGCGCTCCTTGCTTAGATGGATTTGGTTTTCCCTCTTGAGTTTATTTCTCAAAGGATGTATCTTCGTTGGCTGTCTTGCTCCAGTTTATTTCTGATTTGGATCTGTAGTTGCATGACAATATTATTTACTTTGGATTTCTGAAAACTTTGAGTTTTAGTTTGTGCATTTATTTTACACGAGAAGACTTTATCTCCTCATCAGGAATATCGTGGCATTTCCCCGGGAAGTCATATTTTTATCCCCAGAAAGTCATTTCTTTTTGCAATTCTCCATGACAACAAGTATCAAGTCTCTTTATTTGAGACAGCTTATGTTTGATCTTTTCCAGACAGATTTCCTTGGTTAAAGAAGAAGTTGAGACCCGTTCTAGGTGAAACACCAGAATTTTGGGGAAAACTTGATATGATATATTTTCTCTTTCTACCTTCAGTGAACATTGGTAGACCATCGGCAGTGAACGTTGGTGTTTGTTATATTTTTTCTATCTTCAGTGAACATTGATAGTTCATCGTCAGTGAACCGCGGTGATATGATATATTTTCTCTTCCTACCTTCAATGAACGTTGGTAGACCATCGGCAGTGAACGTCGGTGTTTGTTATCTTTTTGTTATCTTCAGTGAACATTGATAGTTCATCGTCAGTGAACGGTGGTGATATGATATATTTTCTCTTTCTACCTTCAGTGAATGTTGGTAGACCATAGACAGTGAACATCGGTGTTTGTTATCTTTTTGCTATCTTCAGTGAATGTTGATAGTTCATCATCAGTGAATGGCGGTGATATGATATATTTTCTCTTTCTATCTTCAGTGAATGTTGGTAGGACATCGGCAGTGAACGTCGATGTTTATTATCTTTTTGCTATCTTCAGTGAACGTTGATAGTTCATCGTCAGTGAACAGCGGTGATATGATATATTTTCTCTTTCTACCTTCAGTGAACGTTGGTAGGACATTGGCAGTGAACGTCGGTGTTTATTATCTTTTTGTTATCTTCAGTGAACGTTGATAGTTCATCGTCAGTGAACGGCGGTAATATGATATATTTTCTCTTGCTATCTTCAGTGAAAGTTGGTAGACCATCGGCAGTGAATGTCGATGCTTGTTATCTTCCTCTCTGATTCAGTTCTTTTGGTCCACCAGTGATTTATTTTCCTGGTGGGGTTGCTCCTTTGTTTCTTTATTTTTGTTGCATCTCCAGTGATACTTTGCGTCTATTTTGTACTGTTCATATGCATTCATATGTGTGATACGGTGGGAGAACTGACTTGAGGTTTTGTATTTGTATTCTCAAATGTTTCGGTTTAGCAAGAGTCGCCATCGACTTTTTATTATCCTAAGGAAAGGTCAAAAAGCAAAGGAAAGACCTTTGAGATGTTTTCTTGGGTTCGGGGAGTAGATTATGAAAAGGGAAGGTGCAAGCATCCTTTTCATCCATGGTTATCCATGGGCTCTTAGTTACTTGTTTAGATCACTTGCTTTGCTTTTCCAATTGTTTGAAATGGTGCTTTGTGTGTGTGGTTTTGAAAGATGTTTTGAAAAGAGACCATCGTTGTGGCAACCTTTGTAATGATTCTTGTTTGAATGTATACAAAGGGGTTTTTATCTTTTGAAAAGATCTCAATGTTTTGAAAGTTTGTTTTGGGAAATGTTTTGAAGTTGTGTTGTGAAGTGTGTTTGAAAATAGCAAGGATGTTTTTGCAAGCTTTTGATCAAGTAACTAAGAGCTATCTACCCCATTTTACTCAAAGATCCTTCCTAATGTTTTTAACCCTTTTGACAGTTTTGTTTCACCATTGTATTTGGTGAACAACCTTGTGTTAGGATGTTAAACGGGACAGGCGCGGGTCATTGTATAGACCATGATAGTAATTGTGTTAAGTATCTTTAGAAATTTTCTTGAGGGACTTGATCATTTTAGTTTAGGCAACCAAGATAGCGTCATCGAGGGACTATGATCTTTTGTTTTGTTTTTGTTTTGCCAAAGTACCCAACATGCATACCATGGCCCATTTTTAAAGGCAACACGTGGATTGTAACCCTAGGGGTGCAAGTGTGTATTGTGTTTGATTTTCATGCATTTTTGTCTTTGATTAGGTCAAACTATTTGTTGATTTTGATTTTTTTTGCATACAAACCCTAATTCTCTAATCATGGCATAATTGAAAGCGTAAAGTGCGAGAATTAAAATTCTAAGCTATTACAACATGATTATGGGGATGGGGGTACAATTTTAAATGGGGGGTATTTGACAAGAAATTTAAACCCTAATTTACTATTACATCCAAATTGAAATTAATTGCATGAATAATAAATGAATAATATTTAAATAAACAAAATAAATAAATTTCATTTGTTTTAAGGGTCAACCCTAAATAAATACTATATATTATTTATATACAAAAATATATTAATATGTGTAAAAATGAAATATACTTAAAAAAAAGGTATTTTTAGTATAAATAATAATAAAAATAAAAATGTAATATTTTTGTATTTTTATTCTAAGTATTTAATAAAATAAAAGTATATATATATATATATATATATATATATATATATATATATATATATATATATATATATATATATATATATATATATATATATATATATATATATATATATATATATATATATATATATATATATATATATATATATATATATATATATATATATATATATATATATATATATATATATATATATATATATACATATATATATATATATATATATATACATATATATATATATATATATATATATATATATATATATATATATATATATATATATATATATATATATATATATATATACATATATATATACAAAAATAGATTATATTTTAAATAATATTTTCAGTATGAATAAAAATAAGAAATAAAAATAAAAGTATAATTTACATATTATTTTCAAGTTTAAGTAAATAATACAAAAGTATTTAAAATGTTTTCTATATTAGAAAAAATTAAAATAAAATGCTAAATAAATGTAAAAAATTATGAAAATATTTTTTAGGCATTTCTTATATTTGGAAATAAATAAACAAAATCAGAAAACAAAACAAAAATGCAAAAATGTAATTATTCAAGAAATTGGGCCAGGGGGTGCAAAAATGGAAAAGAGGGTGTCAAAAGCAAACAGGCCAAGCCCAGCCCAAATCTTCATCTTCAACCTCCAGCACTTTGAAAAAACGCGCGCCTGTTGTACAACTTGGACATCTTGTATACGTGATCTATTTCAAAAACTCACAACATCAAACTTATAGAGAATTTCAAGACGATTCCAACCATATAAATAACTAGTCATAACTCTCAAAGACCAGAGAGAATTTCTCTGGCCCTAAAATCTGACCTAGTTTTTTCAGCATGTTCATGGATGAAATTCTCTTAGCACACTTAATATAAATGAAAGTTGAGCATATGTATAGCTTCCTAGCAATGAACACTACATTTTTTATTCACAAACCTAAGGCTAAATGTTCCTAAATAGAGATATAGAAAGTGAAGAAAAACCTATTTCAGTTTGATTCGTGTAGGGCAATGCAGTGCTTCTCAACAAGTTTTGAGGTGTCTGGTAGCTTGCCTGAACTTCACTTGATCTTTTCCAATAGCTAGCTTGCCTTGAATGTCCCTGAATCAGCCTCTAGAACTCAACCTGCACAAGCTTGAAATGAAAATGGTGAACACTGTAAATGGAGTTACAGTTGGCAATGGAGGTTTGGGATATCTTGAGTGAGTTGAATGGAAGGTGTTTGAAGTAAAAAGGGGCAAAACGCACGAGCCAAATGAGCTATGGCACTCAAGTTGCAGCACCTGCTCTGTTTTGCCAAAGAAGTGTAATTTCTGGATATGAGATGCTTAGGGGCTCAAACACTCGTGTGTCTTGCTCAAAGGGTTGTATGAAAGTTGTTTGAAATGTTTGTGTAAGTTCACAATGGCTGGTTTTCAAGTTGTGAGGATTTTGACAAGTTGCTTTTTTTTGAAGTAAGAATGGGAAGTTGTGATTACAGGCCTGTACAAGCCATCAAATATGTTGCATACAATCCTCTTGGTCCCTACAATTTATGGATTTGATTTTACTTCTGATATCTTGGCCCTATGCTCAAAGATCATGGTTTGACATAAAGCACACTTTTGCAAAAATGGGAATTTGCCTTTTTCTACTTAAGGCCTAATCTTGTGTACAATATCCAAATGGCCAAAACAAAAGCTTAGACTGATGGATTTGCATTTAATTAAGGAGTGTGAAGTTGTTTAGAGGCCTGCAAACTAGTACACGGCATGCTGGTTTGAAAATGCCACTTGAGTGAACATGAATTTGCCATGGATACAAAGTGAGTTTTTGCCAACTTCAAGCATTCGATTCTCCCTAACCACAAATGTGTTTGAGGAGTTCTTAGACAATTTTTAAAGCTTGAAACATTCTCTATAATCCATCTTTGAAATGAAACTTGAGATTCCAAGTGGAACCATGTGAAAAATGGCCAAGAAGATGGGTCAAAATCCTGTCTAAACTAGGGTAAAATTTCTCTAAGTTAAAAGTTTTAGGGACCCTTGTTCCAAAAATAATAACTTGATATCTAAGCTTCTTTTGAGAAAACTTTGTGATAAAAGTTGTATACTTTGTGGAGGACTACAACTTTCATGTTGTAAGTTTTGTTTGAATCCATTTGCATCATGGTGAAAATGTGGGACAAAGTTAGGAAAAATTAAGAAAATTTCATAACTTTGAAAAATTCCAAGTTATGAAATTTTTTCAATTTCAAACCCTAATTTGCAATTTTGGGTTTCTTGATGAAAAAGTTTAATAATTTGACACATCTTGATGAAAAATGACCCTTGGCACTTGATTTTGACCAAAAAAGTCAAAGTTTGACTTTTCAATGTACAGTCAAATTTTGATCAGTTGACTGAAAAATTCATCTGTCAATCCCATGCATTTGAGATCTTTTGAACTTGTTGAATAAGTCAAGATGATGCCATTGAGTCCTTGAGTCCATGGTTGAACCTAATTTGCCATTGGCTAGGTCAAACAGTCAAAATTTGCCTTTGTATAGTTAAAACCCTAAAAATGACCATTTTGCCCTTTTGGTGATCTGATCAAATTTCTTGTGGAATTATGGTCCAAACTTGATCCAATGATTCATATGAGTTCATAATGTTGATGTGGGTCAAAATTCATGAGGTTTGACTGTAAATTGGCCACAGTTGACTTTTTCCCCAATACAGTTGATTTCTAGGTCAACTGTCCAATTGACTGGGCAAAAATTTGATTCAAGGCTTGAAACTTGGTATGGACAAACTTATGAGTCCAAAAAGAAGTATGAAAGTCAATTTGAGCATTGAAGGTCCAAAAATCCCTGTGAAAACTCAAACCCTAGTTTAGGTCATCAGTGCAATGAGATGTCTTGAGCAGAACAAACCCTAGCTTGATCTTGAGTTCCAAGAGCCTTGTGATGAGAAATGTTGATAAAATGATAGGGAAAATTTTGGGGTACAACAGTTGCCCCTGTTCAATCTTCTTGAACCTGGAGAGTTAGATTGGCAAGTTGACCTTTCGCGATTTGAAGGTAAAAGAGGATTGGACACTAGAGTGCCCGTAAATTTGCACTCACCAAAAATGTAGATGAGGGAATGGGCTTAAAGATGCCATTTGGAGATGGTAGAATCTTGCTGGAGATGGGTTTAAAGATGCCATCCAAAACTTGTTTGTTGAAAAACAGTAGAATGAACATCAGAATGGTATCCGTATTTGGAACGTATCTGAGTTGTATCTGGAGACTGGGTTTGTATGAGCAAAGGAATGGCGTCTGTGTCTAGAGCATATCTGAGCTATAACTGTATTTGATTCTTGAATGAATATCAGAATGACTGCTGTATCTGGAGTGTATCTGTATTCTGAATGGGTGACAGAGAAACATCTGTGTATGGAGCATCTATATGCTGGGGATAAATTCCGAATGAGTGACAGAATGGCAACCGTGTCTAGAGCGTATCTGGACTGTATCTGAAGTTGAGATATGTATGAATAGCATAATGACTTCCGTGTTTGGAGTGTACTCGTATTGTAACTGGGATCCGGACAAGTGACAGAATGACTTCCGTGTCTGGAGTGTATCTGAACTTGAAGTTGATAGTTGAATCTGAATGAGAAATATAATGGCTTCCGTGTCTGGAGCGCATCTAGTCTGTATCTGATTGGTGGAGTCTGAATGAGTAGTAGAATGACCGCCGTGTCTGGGGTGTGTCCATACTGTATCTTGACTTGAAATTCTGAATGAGTAATAGAATGATCGCCGTGTCTGGGGTGTATCCATACTGTATCTAAAATCTCTGATTAGTTGTTAACGATAGCTTTTTAATCTTCTCCTGAAAAGGGTAGAATGTTAGCTAAAGCACAAAGTTATGTTGCATGACATGTATGATGCAATAAAATATGTTCTATTAATGAATGTAATGGATGTAATGGATGTGCATATAAGTTGAGTAGCTGTCTTGCTGAGGAAAATAAATCCTTGATAACTGGAGATAATGAAATATTTGACTGTTGCCGGAGAAAGTAAATCCTTGACCGATGCTGGGGATTCTAAAAAATCTTTGATTGTTGAGAATGAGAAATCCTGGGACCACTGCTGGGGATTGAAAATCCTCGGTGACTTGTGGGGATTAACAAGAGTTTTGACAACTTCTGCGGGGAATGAGGATTCTTCATGACCTTCCTGGGGAAATAAGGAAAAATCCGACGACCTCTACTGGGGAATTAAAACCTGGGAGGCTTCAAATGGAGAAACAGGAACTGGAATCTTCGTTTTGTTGGGAAAATAACTCTGTGGGGAGAGTGTTTATTCTGCCAGGGAAGTCAGGAGCTTGGGTTGTATGCCAATCTACTAGGGAATTATCCTAGTTGGGGATAAAACAAAAAGTTAACTGTTATCTGGTTGATTCTCAGACTTTTAAGATAACCTGCTGGGGAAGTTGGGGAAAACTGAATGGTTCCCGCTGGGGATATATACTTCAAGGTTTTAGCTTTGTTGAGGATCTGAATGACATACTGCAGGGGATTTCTTCTGGAATAGCCTAAAGACGTTTTCCTATACTTTCGACCTACCAGTAATTATCCTTTCTCATTTTGTTTTATTTGTAAGCAATGATTATATTCAAATGCATATGCCTATTTAACAAACCATTGGACGTTTTCAAATAAAACATAAGTGTAAAAAGAAAAGAAAGGCAAGCAAATTTCTGCACTTTGAAGTATCTTTGTATTAACTTTTATAAGTATCTTTGTACAAAGGAGACAGACATCCTAGTAAGAGAATGTTGTCGTAAAAATTGACAAATTTTATACAAAAAGAAAGATGGCTATGTGTAACAATTCCATGGGGTTCCCATTCTGCTATAGCCTTCACAACTCTGAGTATCTTGTCCATTCATTGCTTTGTCCGCGGATGATTGGATTGATCAGAAGCTTGGAGCTTGTTGGTGAAGAGATTGTCCTTAAAGTGATCCGACGAGACATAGTCATACGCTTTAATTCCCTAACTTTTGCCTGGACCGCCCTTTCAGGTTTTCAGTCCACCGGGAAACCCTTTTTTGCCCAAGTCGCCCTTTCGGGTTTTCAACTTGCCGGGTGTACAGACTTTTTTTATTTATCCCTAATTTTTTCCTGAACCGCCCTTTCGGGTTTTCGATTCACCGGGATGCCCATTTTTGCCCAAGTCGCCCTTTCGGGTTTTCAACTTGTCGGGTCGTTTTATGCGTAGTATCTTTTGACTATGTCTGCGTTCGCAGGGTGTGGCGAGTCGTCGCCATCCATGGTGGTCAGAATCATTGCCCCATCAGAAAATATGTTCTTGATCACAAATGGTCCTTCGTAAGTAGGAGTCCACTTGCCCCTGGGATCACTTTGCGGCAAGATGATTCGCTTGATTACGAGATCTCCGACTTGATATACCTGACGTCTGACTTTCTTGTTGAAAGCCTTGATCATCCGTTTTTGATACGTCTGACCATGACAAACAGCAGTAAGTCGTTTCTCGTCGATCAAATTAAGCTGATCAAGCCGGGTCTGAATCCAATCGTCTTCACTTAACCCAGTATCCTTCATGATCCTTAAGGAAGGAATCTGAACTTCCATAGGTAAGACAGCTTCCATGCCATATACCAAAGAAAAGGGGGTTGCCCCAGTTAAAGTACGTGTCGTGGTACGATATCCGTGTAAAGCAAACGGTAACATCTCATGCCAGTCCTTGTAGGTGATCGTCATCTTTTGAATGATCTTCTTGATATTTTTGTTCGCAGCTTCAACAGCACCGTTCATCTTTGGCCGATAGGGAGATGAATTGTGATGTTGAATCTTGAACTGCTCGCACAGAGCGGTGATCACAGTGTTATTCAAATTTGTACCGTTGTCCGTGATAATCCTGTCGGGGATACCATACCGGCATATGAGGTTCTGCTTGATGAAGCGGGAAACCACATTCTTTGTAACTGAGGCGAAGGAAGCTGCTTCGACCCACTTAGTGAAGTAATCAATAGCCACCAGAATGAAGCGATGTCCATTGGATGTCGTAGGCTTGATCTCTCCAATCATGTCGATTCCCCACATCGCGAATGGCCAAGGAGCTGTTAGAATATTGAGGGGAACATGAGGAATATGTACCTTGTTAGCATAGACTTGGCATTTGTGACAAGTACGGGAATGTTGATGACAATCAGCTTCCATGGTAGACCAGTAGTAGCCTTCCCTTAGAATCTTCTTAGCCATCGTATGTCCGCTTAAGTGGGTGCCGAAGGTGCCACTATGTATTTCGGTCATGATCAACTCTGCTTCAACCTTGTCCACACAACGAAGTAGAACACAATCATGGCTGCGCTTATAAAGGATACAATTGCTCAGGAAGAACTTGGCAGCAAATCTCCTTAAGAACTTTTTGTCATTGACTGAAGCTCCTTCAGGGTATTCTCGAGTCTGGAGATACCTTTTGATTTCATGAAACCAGGGTTGTTCCACTACTTCTTCGGTATTAATCTCATGACAGTGCACAGGTTCGTCCATTCGCTCTTTGTGATTAGGGGAGCCCCATTGTCCCAGTTGAGTTTAAACATGGAAGACATTGTAGCCAGAGCATCTGCTAGCTGATTTTCTTCTCGCGGGAAGTTCTCAAAGGTAATCTGCTCGAAATGGGGCAACAATGTCAGGACATGTTCTTTGTATGGGATAATATTAGGATGTTTAGTGTCCCATTCTCCTTTGATTTGATTGATAACCAAAGCCAAGTCCCCAAATACGACCAAAGATTTGATTCCCAAGTCAATAGCAGCCTTGAGACCAAAGATACAAGCTTCATATTCAGCCATGTTATTGGTACAGCTGAAGCAAAGTCGGACGGTGAAGGGTGTATGGAAACCTTCCGGACAAATAAGTACCACACTGATACCGTTGCCAAGTGCATTTGAAGCACCATCAAAGTACAGGGTCCATCGGGATCCTTGTTCAGGTTCGTCATACGGTTTGTTCTCTTCAATGTTATCCAAAGTCATGATATCCTCGTCGGGAAAGTCGAACCTCATGGATTGGTAATCTTCGACAGCTTGATGAGCTAGATGGTCAGCTAGTACACTCCCCTTTATAGCTTTTTGGGTTGTGTACTAGATATCATACTCAGTCGGGATCATTTGCCATCTAGCGATTCTTCCAGATAAAGCAGGCTTCTCGAAGATATACTTAATCGGATCCATTTTAGAAATCAGCAAACTGGTATGTGTCAACATATACTGCCTTAGTCGGCGAGCAGCCCATACCAAAGCGCAACAAGTTTTATCGAGCAGTGAGTAGCGAGTCTCACAGTCGGTAAACTTTTTGCTAAGGTAATAAATGGCATGCTCTTTTCGGCCAGACTCGTCATGTTGGCCCAGTACGCACCCCATTGAATTATCCAAAACAGTCAGATACATGATTAAAGGCCTTCCTTCGACGGGTGGCATCAAGATAGGAGGTTCCAGCAAATACTCCTTAATCTTATCAAAATCAACTTGACAATCATTGTTCCATTCAACCACCTGATCTTTCTTCAACAGCTTGAAGATTGGCTCACAGGTAGATGTTAGGTGAGAGATGAACCTCGCAATATATTTTAAGCATCCCAAGAAACCTCTAACCTCCTTCTCAGTGCGGGGGGCAGGCATTTCTTGTATAGCTTTGACTTTAGCAGGATCAACCTCAATGCCTTTGTTGCTGACGATAAATCCAAAAAGTTTACCAGACCTGACTCCAAAAGTGCACTTCCTAGAGTTTAGTCTGAGCTTATATTCCTTCAATCTGACAAACAGCTTTTGCAGATGATCAAGGTGTTCTTCTTTTGTCTGTGAACGGGCTATCATGTCGTCTACATAGACTTCTATCTCATGATGTATCATATCATGAAACAAAGCTACCATGGCTCGCTGATAGGTTGCCTCGGCATTCTTTAGTCTGAATGGCATCACTTTATAGCAGAAGGTACCCCACTGCGTGACAAAAGTAGTCTTCTCCATGTCTTTGGGGGCCATTTTGATCTGGTTGTATCCCGAGAATCCATCCATGAAGGAAAATACCTTATGTTGAGTTGTGTTGTCAACTAAGATGTCAATGTGTGGTAGTGGAAAATCATCTTTAGGGCTAGCCCTGTTTAAGTCCCGATAGTCCACACACATTCTGACGTTGCCGTCCTTTTTAGGCACGGGAACGATGTTAGCAACCCATTGTGGATAGGAAGTAACAGCCAGATAACCAGCATTGAATTGCTTCATCACCTCAGCTTTGATCTTTTCAGACATGTCGGGCCTCATTCGGCGGACCTTTTGTTTGATTGGTGGACAGTCTTCTCTTGCAGGGGGACGCTGAACCACAATATCCGTATCTAGTCTCGGCATGTCTTCATAGGACCAGGCGAAGATTTCGACATATTCATTCAACAACTGTACTAAGCGCTCTTTGACACTTGGCTCCAGGTTGGCACCCACCTTAACCTCTTTCTTGTCTTCCTCTGTTCCCAGATTGATGGTTTCTAGCAACTCTTCATAGGGAAGAATAGCCCTCTCTTCTTGTTGCAAAAGTCTGGCTAACTCTCCAGGCACTTCACAGTCTTCATCACCTTCGTACTCGGCATGATTGACCAAATCTTCAGAGTCACCGAAGGCTAAAGCAGAATAGTCACCCATGGAATCCGGAGTGGATGGGTACCTGCATTTTGTGAGTGTGGGTGTGTGTAAGGGATAGACATCCTTAAACAAAACAAAATGTAAAAGGAAAGAAAATGAACACAACAGTTTATAGATGAAAACGTCCAATGATTTACTTAAAAATGGCATATGATAATGAAGAAATCAAGCCCTTACAAATGGACCTATATGCCCCGGGTAAGGCATAAGGTGAAAATAGTGTACGAATTGTTTAATTATTACAGACCAAAATAGGAAATTGTTCAAAGATAAATTACTGGTTGATGAAAGTGATGGGAACGAAGTCTTTCACTTCCCAGTTGCTTAATCCCCCTTTGACGGTTGGAAAGATCCAATCTTCAAAGTTGTCTTCTTCATCATCATCTTCTAAGGCATTAATTCCATGGTGAGTGATTTTTAAGGGTGGTCCTCCAGCCCGGGAGCAACGCACAGCTTTCTGGCCAAAAGCAGTAAAACCTAATCCGAACTTGTCCGTCTTATGAGAAAAATCAGGTAGTTGCCCCCATACTGTACTCCTTCCTTCTTTGATTACAGCCTCCGCATCTTTGAGGGATGCCATCCGAGACACAGGCTTGGAAATGATAGGCACATCACTCATTGTCTTCACAACTGCGACTTCAAGAGGAACCTCTTCAAAATGTTGGAAAGGCGTTTCTATGAATACGCCATCTAACTCCACATAGCGGAAGGAGTTAAGGTGATTTATCATGTACTCTTCCTCCCCATGAATCGTTATGATCTTACCCTGAACTGGATACTTTAGAATTTGGTGCAGAGAGGAAGTGACTGCCCCAGCATTGTGGATCCATGGCCTTCCCAACAAGCATGAATATGAAGGACGGATGTCCATCACATAAAAAGTAGAGTTGAAAATTTCTGTACCCACTTTGATAAGAATGTCCACTTCTCCGTGAACTATCCTCTTAGAACCGTCGAAGGCTCTAACAATGATATTACTAGGCTTTAGGGTCAAACCTTCGCAGTCCAATCTATCCAACGCCTTTTTCGGTAGAACATTTAAAGATGAACCGGTGTCAACCAGAACATGGGCAAGTGTAGTCCCTCTGCATTCCACCGAGACATGCAGTGCGTCGTTGTGCTTCCTTCCCTTAGGAGTCAAATCAGTGTCAGAAAAGCCAAGGCCATTATCGGCAGTAAGGCTAGCCACGCACTCTTGAAACTGGTCAGCAGAAGTTTCTTGAGGCACGTGTGCCGTCTTTAGAAATTTGATTAAGGCCTTAGCATGAGCCTCAGAGTAGAGTAGGAGAGCCAACATGGAGATTTTGGAAGGGGTCTGCCCTAGCTGCTCCACGACATTGTAGTTGCTCTTCTTGATTATATTTAAGATTTATTCCATCTCTTTCTGGGTGGTCTCAAGGATTACCACAATCTGAGCCTTTGTCCTGACAGACGCTTCTAGTATCCCCTTACCTTTGGTAGCAACATCAGAGGGTCTAACTTCAGGAGCATCAAGTTCTTCAATTACCGGGATTTGCACAGATGGCTTGACAGGCACAGAAACTTTCGAGGGTTCGAAGACTGCTCGTGGAGGAGCAATCTCCAGAGAGAAGATCCTTCCGCTGCGAGTTATCTTGCTCGTTCCCGCAATATTCCCTATATCATGGATTTCATCATCGGAATTCTCTTAGACTGATTCAATCTGCTTGATACCATGGTAGAAGATTTCTCCACTGTAGTTCCATGGTATCGTCTTGTTAGATTTATACGGGACAGGCCCCAGCATGGTGATTTTCAACGGCACAAACTTAGGATCAGGCGTAATCTTAACAGGCCTTTTGCAGGTCTTGGAAAGATCGTCGGAGATGGTTATTATGGCAATGTCATTGGTTGGAGTATCAAAGGTAGCAGGAGTAACATGAGTGATAGTATCAACAGGAGTCTTTTGAAAGAGGATCTCTTGGGTATCCATCAGGCGTTGGATGCCTGATTTCAACAGTGGGCAATCAGCTTGCAAGTTTGAACAGAAGTAACAGTCTTTTCCACAACCTGGGAATATCCCGACTTTCATCAAATTCACTTTAATTATTGGTAACGGAGTCAAAAGGTCATCAACAATGGTAACATGAAGATCTTCCATAACGGCATGGACATTATGACCGTGCTTGGGCATTGGAGCGGATATCACGTTGGGTTTTTCAGGAGCATCAAACTCTACCTCCTTGGCGTCTATCAGGTCTTGGATCTTGTTTTTAAGAGCCCAACGGTTGTTGGTATCATGCCCTACACTGTTGGTCGGTGCTCTGTACTTCCTTGGTTTCCCTGGTTGTGAACAGCAGAAACTTCCTTCTTAGCTGGGAAGATCTTCTTAATAGCAGTGGAAGCGGAGGCATCTTTCTGAATTTTACCACTTTTAATGCCAGCTTCGACCCTTTCACCGGTCAGGATTAATTCGGTGAATCCTGCAGATGAACTCTCGATTAAATGATTGAAGAATGGACCCGACAGAGTCCCTAAAAACATGTCAACCAGCTCTTTATCCGACAATGGTGGCTAAACCCTTCCAGCCAAATCCCGCCACTTTTGGGCATACTCCTTAAATCCCTCATTAGAGGCCATACCCATACTTTGAGTTGAGTACGAGTAGGCGCTAAATCTGCATTATATTGGTATTGTCGGTAGAAAGCAGCAACTAAATCTTCCCAGTTGTGAACATCAGATCTCTCAAGTTGATAGAACCAGTCCAATTGTGTGCCTGACAAACTATCTTGAAAAAAATGGACCCAAAGATCCTTATCAGATGAGTGAGGTTGGATCTTTCTGACGTAGGATCTCATATGCATCTTTGGACAGGACAAACCTTCATACTTAGAAAATGTAGGTACTTTGAACTTGGGAGGAATGACGATTCCAGCAACCAACCCTAGTTCTTCGAAGTCTAAACCAGGTACCCTTTGCAACTCCATGGCTGCCAACCGATCCTCAAGATTTTTATACTTATCATCCGCCGGGGGATATTGCTGTTTGGAGTAATCTTCATCCTCTTCCTCTTCTTCTTCTTCAACTTCAGATTCATAAGGCATCGCAGTTCCTTTACCTTTACCAATCCCTTCATCAGACGTCGGGGGGAACTCGAGAACTTTTCTATCCTGGTTTTCAAACCTTCTTCCCATAGTGGCCATACCGGTCCTTTTCTTCTTTTTCTCTTTATCTTTCTCCAACAGTTGCTTTAAGGTCTTCTTGACCCTTTGCTAAGGTCATAAGGAGTTGCTGGAATTGCGAATTCTATGCTTGCAGATCCTTAATCGTTTGCTCCAAATCCATCTTGCTGAAATAAACAGCAAAAAGATAAGGAAACCTGGCGTGAAGACCTGTTTATGCATATGATGAATGATATGTTATTCATGTAATGCATTCAAGGATTCAGATATTCAAATTTGTTGCAAACAAAAACAAAAAAAAAACATATCATATTAAGAAGAAATTTGTTAGTACATAAATGCCCCATGGGCAAAATATTACAAAATTCTTAATGTAAAAAGACATTGTGCATCCTCTTTGGCGCGATGTAAGTGTTGAGAGTTTCCTCCTCATGAAGTCGGCGGGTAAGTTCCAAAACCTTCTTCTCACTGGCATAGAAGTTGGCTTCAAAAGTATTCCGTTCTTCCTTGAGCTGGATCCAACTCTTTTGTAATTCTTCCAATGATGTTGGCATGTCTGGATGTAGGAGGGTGTATGGAACCTCTCCTTCCATAACAGGCTCTTTGATCGCGGGGAGAATGTGGGGGTATGGCATTATAATACTCTGGGCGCGGGTTCGTACCCACTTGAGATAAGGCTCAAGGGGGGTGGAATTCTTGTGCCCCAGTGTCTTACTATCCACCTTGTTGGGCATCCTCCAAGCTCGGATAAACCTTTGTCGAAGTTCTTGTGCATCATTGTTGAAGTCAAAAACTAGGTCCGGAATCAGCATATCATGAGGGCCATCCCTCCGGGCATACCCAAATTGCCTTAGAGCTAAACAGGGGTTGTAGGTAATGCCTCCCCTAATGCCAAGTAGTGGGACATTAGGGAATTCCCCATAATGATCAATGATGATGACATTTTCTCTGGACTGAGAACACCAATGAACATCAGAATGTGTGAGGGTCATCAACCGTTGTAACCACCTTAAACCCTGCTCATTCTTCAAAACTATTTGGGGAAGGTGAGAAGTAAACCACCTTGCTAGAAGTGGAGTACAGCACATGAGAACACCTCTTTTCCTCATTGTTCGTGTGTAAAATGAGTGTAGGGTGTCCCCAAGCAATGTAGGCACAGGATTCCGAGATATGAAAATTTTGGCAGCGTTCACATCTATAAGGTGATCAGAGTTTGGGAACAAGACCAACCCATAGATGAGGAGTGCCACAATCTCTTCAAAAGCTTGTAGATCTAGATAATTCCAGCAGTCTTGTGCCTTCTCAAACATAAACTTTTCCAGAAAACCTTTGACACCACTTCTGTTTTCCCAATGACCTTTGATATCAGATGGTTGCAAGTGTAAGGCTTGAGCAACATCTTCAGGCTTTGGTTCTCTTTCTGTACCGTTGTAGGGTAGTTGATGGAGAACAGGAATCCTCAGGAGTTGAGAAAATTCCTCCAAAGTAGGTACTAGTTGGTAATCAGGGAATGTGAAATAGTGGTGTAGGGGGTCAAAGAACTGGAAGAGAACTTTCACCATGTCTTCTTCAATGTTGGAGTTGACCAAGTTGAGAAGTCTACCATGTCTTTCACTGAAGAGAGAATTCTCTGGAATCTTGGAAGTAAGCTCCTTGAGTTGAGGAGGGATTCTCACAAGGTTGACTTGAATTTTTTTTCTGCGAAGAGATTCCATGACCTACAAAACAAGAACAAAGATGAAGATCCAAACCCTTGAAATGGTTAGTGGATGCATATGATGCTTTATGATGTTCATGATGTATGCACAAGTACATGTACAAACAAGTCACACAAGTTCCTAGTTTCAGGCTTGCATGAGGTTTCATAGGTAAGTACCCTCTTGAAGTTAGTTGGCTCAATCCTGTCCTATAAATAGTAATCGGGTTCTAAGGAGCTCAATATCATTGGATTATTTTATGTGTTCATTGTTTTGGTTTAGCCACTTAACTGGCGACCAAAATATTCCAAGAAAACAACCCTCAATGAGTGTAGTATCGAGTATCTACCAACTTCAGACTGCACCAAAGCCGGTCATCTCACTACCCCTAATAAGGCCAAGATGGTCACGTAAGGTTCTAAGAGTTCATTAGTGCTTCATGACATCACTCAGCGGCCCCGTATTCTCTTTGATTGACTCAAAGGCTACCGGTACTCACAAATATGTCGCACTAATATAGCTATTGCTTCAACCATGTCGGTATACCCCGCACAGTTTCCACAACATATTGCTATTTACCTATGAATGTTTCCCAAATCCGGGTAGAGGATTTCAAGCCCAAACAAGAGAACCAAATGTAAAGCAATCAAAGCAAACAAGATAAGCATGCAAAGGTGATCTAAACCCTAAGGTTACTCCACTTTTAGAATAATCCCCAGCAGAGTCGCCAGTTCTGTGATACGGTGGGAGAACTGACTTAAGGTTTTGCGTTTGTATTCGCAAATGTTTTGGTTTAGCAAGAGTCGCCACCGACTTTTTATTTTATCCTAAGGAAAGGTCAAAAAGCACAGGAAAGACCTTTGAGATGTTTTCTTGGGTTCGGGGAGTAGATTATGAAAAGGGAAGGTGCAAGCACCCTTTTCATCCATGGTTATCCATGGGCTCTTAGTTACTTGTTTAGATCACTTGCTTTGCTTTTCCAATTGTTTGAAATGGTGCTTTGTGTGTGTGGTTTTGAAAGATGTTTTGAAAAGAGGCCATCGTTGTGGAAACCTTTGTAATAATTCTTGTTTGAATGTATACAAAGGGGTTTTTGTCTTTTGAAAAAATCTAAATGTTTTGAAAGTTTTTTTGGAAATGTTTTGAAGTTGTGTTGTGAAGTGTGTTTGAAAATAGCAAGGATGTTTTTGCAAGCTTTTGATCAAGTAACTAAGAGCTATCTACCTCATTTTACTCAAAGATCCTTCCTAATGTTTTTAACCCTTTTGACAGTGTTGTTTCACCATTATATTTGGTGAACAACCTTGTGTTAGGATGTTAAACGGGACAGGCGCGGGTCATTGTATAGACCATGATAGTAATTGTGTTAAGTACCTTTATCAATTTTCTTGAGGGACTTGATCATTTTAGTTTAGGCAACCAAGATAGCGTCATCGAGGGACTATGATCTTTTGTTTTGTTTTTGTTTTGCCAAAGTACCCAACATGCATACCATGGCCCATTTTTAAAGGCAACAACTGGATTGTAACCCTAGGGGTGCAAGTGTGTATTGTGTTTGATTTTCATGCATTTTTGTCTTTGATTAGGTCAAACTATTTGTTGATTTTGATTTTTTTTTTGCATACAAACCATAATTCTCTAATCATGGCATAATTGAAAGCGTAAAGTGTGAGAATTAAAATTCTAAGCTATTACAACATGATTATGGGAATGGGGGTACAATTTTAAATGGGGGGTATTTGACAAGAAATATAAACCCTAATTTACTATTACATCCAAATTGAAATTAATTGCATGAATAATAAATGAATAATATTTAAATAAACAAAATAAATAAATATCAAATAATATGTATTATGCAAAAAAAAAAGGTTTTTGTTTACCTATATATGTAAAACTATTTTTGATGTAAAAAATATAAAGAAATAAATAAAAAAAGATTAATTTCATTTGTTTTAAGGGTAAACCCTAAATAAATACTATATATTATTTATATACAAAAATATATTAATATGTGTAAAAATGAAATATACTTAAAAAAAAGGTATTTTTAGTATAAACAACAATAAAAATAAAAATGTAATATTTTTGTATTTTTATTCTAAGTATTTAATAAAAGTATATATGTATGAATAATATAAAATAAAATATATACAAAAATAGATTATATTTTAAATAATATTTTCAGTATGAATAAAAATAAGAAATTAAAATAAAAGTATAATTTACATATTATTTTCAAGTTTAAGTAAATAATACAAAAGTATTTAAAATGTTTTCTATATTATAAAAAATTAAAATAAAATGCTAAATAAATGTAAAAAATTATGGAAATATTTTTCAGGCATTTTTTATATTTGGAAATAAATAAATAAAATCAGAAAAGAAAACAAAAATGCAAAAATGTAATTATTCAAGAAATTGGGCCAGGGGGTGCAAAAATGGAAAAGAGGGTGTCAAAAGCAAACAGGCCAAGCCCAGCCCAGATCTTCATCTTCAACCTCCAACACTTTGAAAAAACGTGCGCCTGTTGTACAAACTTGGACATCATGTATACGTGATCTATTGCAAAAACTCACAACATCAAACTTGTAGAAAATTTCAAGACGATTCCAACCATATAAATAACTAGTCCTAACTCTCAAAGACCAGAGAGAATTTCTCTGGCCCTAAAATATGACCTAGTTTTTCATCATGTTCATGGATTAAATTCTCTTAGCACACTTAATATAAATGAAAGTTGAGCATATGTATGGCTTCCTAGCAATGAACACTACATTTTTTATTCATAAACCTAAGGCTAAATGTTCCTAAATAGAGAGATAGAAAGTGAAGAAAAACCTGTTTCAGTTGGATTCGTGTAGGGCAATGCAGTGCTTCTCAACAAGTTTTGAGGTGTCTGGTAGCTTGCCTGAACTTCACTTGATCTTTTCTAACAGCTAGCTTGCCTTGAATGTCCCTGAATCAGCCTCTAGAACTCAACCTGCACAAGCTTGAAATAAAAATGGTGAACACTGTAAATGGAGTTACAGTTGGCAATGGAGGTTTGGGATAGCTTGAGTGAGTTGAATGGAAGGTGTTTGAAGCAAAAAGGGGCAAAGCGCACGAGCCAAATGAGCTATGGCACTCAAGTTGCAGCACCTGCCCTGTTTTGCCAAAGAAGTGTGATTTCTGGCTATGAGGTGCTTAGGGGCTCAAACACTCGTGTATCATGCTCAAAGGGCTGTATGAAAGTTGTTTGAAATGTTTGTGTTAGTTCACAATGGCTGGTTTTCAAGTTGTGAGGATTTTGACAAGTTGCTTTTTTTTGAAGTAAGAATGGGAAGTTATGATTACAGGCCTGTACAAGCCATCAAATATGTTGCATACAATCCTCTTGGTACCTGCAATTTGTGGATTTGATTTGGCTTCTGAGATCTTGGCCCTATGCTCAAAGATCATGGTTTGACATAAAGCACACTTTTGCAAAAATGGGAATTTGCCTTTTTCTACTTAAGGCCTAATCTTGTGTACAATATCCAAATGGCCAAAACAAAAGCTTAGACTGATGGATTTGCATTTAATTAAGGAGTGTGAAGTTGTTTAGAGGCCTGCAAACTAGTACAAGGCATGCTGGTTTGAAAATGCCACTTGAGTGAACATGAATTTGCCATGGATACAAAGTGAGTTTTTGCCAACTTCAAGCATTCGATTCTCCCTAACCACAAATGTGTTTGAGGAGTTCTTGGATAATTTGTAAAGCTTGAAACATTATCTATAATCCTTATTTGAAATTAAACTTGAGATTCCAAGTGGAACCATGTGAAAAATGGCCAAGAAGATGGGTCAAAATCCTGCCTAAACTAGGGTAAAATTTCTCTAAGTTAAAAGTTTTAGGGACCCTTGTTCCAAAAATAATAACTTGAGATCTAAGATTATTTTGAGAAAACTTTGTGAATAAAAGTTGTATACTTTGTGGAGGACTACAACTTTCATGTTGTAAGTTTTGTTTGAATCCATTTGCATCATGGTGAAAATGTGGGACAAAGTTAGGAAAAATTAAGAAAATTTCATAACTTTGAAAAATTCTAAGTTATGAAATTTTTTCAATTTCAAACCCTAATTTGCAATTTTGGGTTTCTTGATGAACAAGTTTCATAATTTGACACATCTTGATGAAAAGTGACCCTTGGCACTTGATTTTGACCAAAAAAGTCAAAGTTTGACTTTTCAGTGTACAGTCAAATTTTGATCAGTTGACTGAAAAATTCATTTGTCAATCCCATGCATTTGAGATCTTTTGAACTTGTTGAATAAGTCAAGATAATGCCATTGAGTCGTTGAGTCCATGACCTAATTTTCCATTGGCTAGGTCAAACAGTCAAAATTTGCCTTTGTATAGTTAAAACCCTAAAAATGACCATTTTGCCCTTTTGGTGATTTGATCAAATTTCTTATGGAATTATGGTCAAAACTTGATCCAATGATTCATATGAGTTCATAATGTTGATGTGGGTCAAAATTCATGAGGTTTGACTGTAAATTGTCCACAGTTGACTTTTTCCCCAATACAACTGATTTCTAGGTCAATTGTCCAATTGACTGGGCAAAAATTTGATTCAAGGCTTGAAACTTGGTATGGAAAAACTTATGAGTCCAAAAAGAAGTATGAAAGTCAATTTGAGCATTCAAGGTCCAAAAATCCCTGTGCAAACTCAAACCCTAGTTTAGGTCATCAATGCAAGGAGATGTCTTGAGCAGAGCAAACCCTAGCTTGATCTTGAGTTCCAAGAGCCTTGTGATGAGAAATGTTGATAAAATGAGAGGGTAAATTTTGGGGTACAACAATATGCATAAGAATTTACATGGCATCTTAAGGCCAAAAATAGGGTTTGTTTTATATTTAAGTATCTTCGATCACGTCGACACGAAGATTTTCAACCTTCGTATCTCCGGATAGAAGAAACTTAAATAAGGGAAGCTGTTGTACCCCAATTTTTTCCCCTAAGACCCCTTCATCATACCATGTTGATTCAATCACAACAAGATCACATTAGGGCTTTTGGTTCTTCTCCCTATCTTTAGCTTTTCTCTTTGAGGAATCCCAAAGCACCTTGACTTGTTTTCTTTTATGATCATGAATATTTTGCTTTGATTTTCTTTCTAATTAATAAAATGAAATGTTGGTTTGTCTTACTTATTAATAATGTAGGTAAAGGCAATGAGGTTTAGCAAGTTGCTTCATGGGTTCATGAGTTTATTTCCATGCCCTAGTCAATAAATCTTGAGAAATTCAAACCTCACCATTGAAGTTGTTTTGGAATAAATGGCATGACAAGGCATATTTTGGTTCAACATATTTCAAAGTTATCAAAATTGATTCAAAAGTACAAGGGGTTGAGGGAAGAAGTTGTCATTATTGGACAAGGTCTTGTTCCTATTGGTCACAAGAGCACATTTCTCTCAAATTTCAAGATATGGAAGTGGTTTTGGTGGCTATGAGTCCTCATCATCATCCTCAACAACTTCTATTCACAAATAAAGAATATTGGCACAAGAAGTTTGTTCAAACTTGTCAAAGTTCCTCAAAGCATTCTCTTGATCTAGAGGCTAGGGTTTTGAACTTCAAAGGAGCATATCTTGCTCACCTTTTGGTATTTTTGAGTGATTCCAAAGACATCTTTCTCTTTAAATAGTTACCAACAAATCACTTCAAGAGTTCCAAGGAATTTTCATGTGGAAGGAACTTGGTGAAGAAGAAAGATTACAAGTCATCCAGATGAATCCACAATTTTCCATATGTGACTTCAAATGGTCATAACTTGGTCAATTTTTATCACCTTGAGTCCATTATTTTTCCATGATGATCTTAAAGATGTTTAATTTATGCCTTATTTTATGTGCAAAGTGATAAAATGGATGGAAGTTTCCTTAAATATGCAAAAGATTATAGGTCATTTCATGATTTTTTGCCAACTTCAACAAGTCATAACTTGCTCATTTTTTGGAGATTTTGAGTGGTTCAAATTTCAAAATGTCATTCAGGAGATCTACTTTATTCCATCTTTTTTGGTCAAGAGCAAATTCTAAGTGGAAGGCCATGTTTGGATACAAAAGATTATAGGTCATTTTTGAAGAAGAATTTGAAATATTTCTAAGTATGGAAAGTCAACTCTTTTTCTTCAACTTTGACTCCATGTAACTTTTAGCTCAAGCATATATTTGATTTCATTATTTTTCCATTGCAAAGCTTGTAACCTCATCTTTCCCAAGCATCAAGAATTATGCCCTAAGACCCCTTGAGTTGGAAATGCCATGGATTTGAATTTGGTAACTTGAAACTGAATTTTTCACAAAGTCGGAATTTTGAAATCCATAATGTGACTTCTAAACAAAAGATTTATACGCATTTTTGATTTAAACTTGATTAGCGAACTTTCCAGAAGTGATTAGCACCCCAAAACACAAGGTTTGGCTGAGTTTTGATGGAAATGAAGTCACACTTCACTCGTGCTAGACCTTCACTCAATTTCCCTCCAAACTTACTTGTTTCTTCCAATTTTCATTCCCATTCACTTCCCTATAAATAGAGGGTCATCCCCCATCCATTTTCCCAAGCTTAGAGAGCCAAGAACACCCTGCCAAAACCTCACACGAACCCACTTTTTTTGAATTCAGTTTCTGAGATTTAAGCTTCCTTTTCCAAAATTCTTTGTGCATACATCATCCTTGAGCATCATACAAACTCTCCAGCACTTAAACCAATCAAAACGAGTCATAACTCAAGCTACAGAAGTCCAGTTTCAGAGCTTCTTACTTGAACTTCGAAAAGGTAGAGTTCTCCATCATTTGGATCCAAATCAAGCACTAATATATTATACTCCTTCTTCTGATTCTAATGTTGCTTACAATTTTTAAATCCATTGAGAATTGAGAGAGAAATCCCAAATTGAATATTCTCGCCATTTTCTGGGTTTTTAATTCATATCTCTCTCCATACTTTATATAAATTTAGCGCGATGGTTGTGTTAGAATCGTCTTGAAGAGACGAGTTCAATGATGCTAGCCTGGGATCCTAATTTTTCCATTTGAAGGATCTCACAAAATCCCCATTGCAGGGTGTCTGGAGGTTGAAGACGATGACATGTCTCGTCTCAGCCAATGATAGCGTGCCAAACATTTTAATTTCATTGGTTGCCCTTTTTCTGATCACATGTGTGTTTCACTAAGGTCCATATCAAGCACAGCGCGGCTGGTCCATTGGATTAGCTTACTAACGCGTTTTGACTATGATCTGATGGCCCACATCTTTTTGGTTTTATTTTATTTTCTGATTTTATACTTTTATTGATTAAATTTTCAAAAATTCATAACTCTTTTATTTTTTATCCAAAAATTATGAAAAAATTCACAAAAATACTTTGAATTATTTTTTATCTCATGACTATTTTTTCACATTTTTATTTTAACATTTGGTATTTTTTAAATTTTTTGTATTATTTTCTTTCTTTTAATTACTTAAAAAATACTTTCTGACATTTTTTAATTCTGGAAAAATTCATAAATATTATTTTGCCTATTTTTGACTTTCTGAAAATTATATGGAATTTTATGTTGAGTTTTACTATTTTTTATCTATTTTATGTTTATCTTAGAAATTTTAAATAGTTTTAAAATAGTTTCTGACTTTTAAAAAATTACCAATATTTTTATAAAACTATTTGGATCCATTTCTGATTTTTCTATGGCCTTATTTTTTCACTTCTTGATTAATTTGAACATAGTTGATATATTTCTCATTATTTTCTATTTTTAAACTTTGTTTTTTACCCTTTTAATGTATATATTAAATATGATATTATTTTGTGATTATTTTCTGGCTAATCTTGGGTTAGGTTTTCGATCATGAACTTTATTAACATCATTGGATCCATGGTGTTGAGTTTAACTCCACAAAAAATGGATGAATGATTTTAATAATAGTTTGATTAAAATTTAATTCAAATGTGGTTTGTATATTCTTTTTTACCCTAATCCTCTTCATCTCATCCTCTTCTTATTGCACTTAATATTGTTGGAGCATGATCTCTATATCATGTCTCAAAACAAATGGTGCATAGATTGCTATTGACCGGTCTCAAAATAGGTGCGACTTCTATATAAATCCACTTACGATTGCTTAACATAGCGCTAAATTTTGTCCTGATTCGAATAAATGATCATTCGTGGCCCAAACTATGATTGCAAGCCCAAGTATGTTAATTTGATCTCTTTGATCCAATAACCTTGAGATTCATTGTGTGGAGGCTTTGGTTCTACCAATCCTCTAATGGGTCTACAACACCTTTGGTCAACGCGGATAACTTAAACATCATTTATCATTAAATGGTACTTGTGAGAATTCCAAATGGATGATATACTTGACAAAAAGCAAATGCAACTTGTTGTGTGGAGGCTTTGGTTCTACCAATCCTCTAATGAGTTCCAAATGCAAGTTTCAAGATGGTCATCCAACTAACCACTAATTATTGACTTGTTTTATCTCATGCTTTTATTCTTTTTTATGCTTTATGTACTATTTATTTTTAGCATTTTCATTTCATGCCATTTTCATCTTTGCTCATTTGAGCATTTATTTTCTTGCCATTTTTACTTTTCTCACTTGAGCTTTTCTTTTCTTTTTGTAAGATACTTAATAATCAACATAAACCCTAAAAAAAACTCTTAATGATACTTGGACTATTTGGTTACTATCCTTGGCATTATGGAGCATGGGACTTTTTCTTGGACTTAGGATTAGAAACCTTGGCCTATCTTGGAGACCTTGTGATCTTATATGATTATTTTGTCTGGAGTTCTTGAGGTTTACCTCAAGACATTGGGTTGCTTATTTGTTTTTGTATGCAGGTTTTTTGTGATTACACTCTTTGTTTGTAATCTGGAATTCACTCGTATACAACCGTTGCTCTGTCCAATTTTTGTGAAGACTTAATACACTTGAAGTTTGGTTCTCTCAAGAGGTCTAGTATCTTTGCTTGTTTGGTTTCAATCCAAAGAATGGGAATTCTATCTCGACACATAATGTCAAGTATTGGCTTCTTGTTGGTTAGATGATTCTTCTCATTAGCTTTTACCTTATGCTTTAGGATAGTCTCTTCTTCTCCTCCCATCTTCTTTAATTTCAAAAATCTTCTCCCTCCTTTTGAAAACTCTTCTTGTTTTGAAACTTAAACTACTTTCATAATAAACTTGGACCTAGGTCCATGCATTTTCAAAATCTTTTCATAAATAAACTTCAATCAATTTAATAATACCTTGACATTTTTTGTGTGAAGACTAAAAGTCGATTAATCTCATTTCAGACCATTTTGCCACTTTGGCTTCTTTTTTATCTTTAAACTTTTTCTCAAAAGACTAGATTCTTATCAATCCTTGTAGTGATGCAAACAACTATACTTCTACAATATATAGTGAAGTGGGATATTTTCCACTTGGGTGTTGAGTGAGGCATTGTTGATTTTAAGATCCAAGCCATATCCTCCACTTTGAGATGATGCAAAATCTCCTTTCTCATGATTGTGGGTAGTAAGTATGTTTTCCACACGGACAATGATGATGATGTCTTATCTCTTAAAATTAACCAACACACTTGGGTTTCAAATTTTTAAATGAGGAACTACGTGTACCCTGATCCCCTATTGCACAAAAGGTGGTACGTAGGCACTAAAGGTTCACAACCGCGGCGGGTGCAAAAATATATTTCTCTTCTCACCTCCACCATCCATTTTCTATACAACACATTTTTATAGCCAAAATATTCAGATTTTTCAAAGAGGTTCCTACGGAGTACCATAGATGTTTAGGGTGCTAATACCTTCCCTTTGCATAACCAACCCCCTTACCTTGAATCTTTCCCCCTCTTTTTGGGTTATTCGCTCTTTTCTCATTCCTTTGGAAATAATAAAGTGCGGTGGCGATTTTTTATTTTTGATTTGTATAAAGTCTAGTCAATCCAATGGCTTAGTCTTAAACATTTCTACCGCTACAGGCACATGCTAATTGAACATGATTTAAATATCTTTTACAACGCATTTTGATTTTAACAGGTGTAATTGTTTTTTTTTAACACATTTTTAATTATTTTTCTTATTTTTGTTTTAATATTTTCTCTTACTCAAAAATTATCAAAAAAATATATTAGGCTTATTTTTTACTATATTTTCATATTCTGATTTTTATTTCCTTCTATCATTTTTTTTAAATTTAAATAATGCAATTAATCAAATTAGGGTTTTCCTCACCTTTTAACTTTTAGAATTTTATTTTTTTCAATTTGTAAAAATATGAAAAATCCCCAAAAAATATATTAGGTTCCTGTTGTACCCCAAAATTTTCCCTCTCTTTTCTCGAGACATTTCTCACCAAAGATCTCAAATGCTCAAGGGTTTAATTAGATAAGCTCACCTCCTAAGCACTGAGCATCCAAATTAGGGTTTTGATTTTCTCAAGGACAATTGGAATTTTGATGCCACACATGACTTTCATGTTTCATTATAGGTCTTCAAGATTTCTCAAACCAAGTTTCAAGCCTTGCATCACAAATTTGCTCAGTCAATTGCTGAGATGGTTGAAAATCAGCTATGTTGAGTAAAAAGTCAATTGTGGTCAATATACAGTTAAACTCTATGATTTTTGGTCAACATCAACATTTTGAATTTATATTTATCAATTTACCAAGGGTTTATCACAATGCCTCAAGAAAAGCCCTCAAATCATCAAAAGTGCAAAAATATCAAAATTAGGGTTTTGACTGAGATTAACTGATCATTGACTTTTGACCTAATACATGATCTAATGGCTTGAAGCATGATCTCAAGGATTCAAATACAACATGTTGACCTAACTTCATGGCTCAAATCATTTCTCAAGATCAATAGATTGATAGTTGAATTTTGGATCAACTGATGAAAAGTCAACTGATACACAAAAAGTCAAACTTTGACTTTTTTTATCAACATTGAATTTCAAAGATCAAGATTCATCAAGATACTCAAAAATATCAAACTTGATCATCAATAATCAAGAAAGTCCAGAAAGTCCAGAAAGTCCACAAAAAGTCAAAGTTTTCAATACTTAATTTCTATGTATTTTTAACATTGATAATTTTAATACTTCATGACAATTTTTCACCAAGATGCAAGATGATTCAAGGAAAACTTTCAATATGAAATTTGTAGATCTTGATGAATTCTACAACTTTTCCCTTAGGATTGATGTCCACAAAATTCTTAGATTTGAAGATATAGGCTCATGAAGTCATGACATTTTTCATAAAACACTTAGTGAAATTTTCAACAAGTTTAGGCAGATTTTTGACCTAACTTCTTGACCAATTTTAAACTAGTTCCAAGATGATTTCGCCAAAGTGGTCAACATGAAGGTTGTAGACAATGTTTCAAGCTTTCCAAAATGTCCACGAACTTGAAGAGATCATTTTTGAGCTATAAGATTCGAAGAGATAAAGTTGGTCATCCATTCTTGAATTACAAGTCATTTTCTTGATGAACACATAAACTAATATCAATGTTATGCTGCATAATCTTGCTTTGAAGGCCTTTTAACTTGTGTATCTACCCATAATTAATGGATTACACAAACTTTATTTTCATCATAGACTATGTCTAGAAGGGTGTTCTTTCTTTAAAATTTATTGACACTGACCATCAGTGGGTTGACATCTTTACAAAACCCCTTGCTGAAGATAGATTTATTTTCATTCTAAAACATTTAAACGTAGTTCCATATCAAGAATAAAAAAGGTTTATTTTAATATGTTGAAGCACTAAATATAATATGTGCTTCTGAGGTTTAAGGTATAGGTTTCTGAAACATGTGACTTTTGATCAAGTGAAGTCTTCATGTATCAGACGTGCTCATGAATCAACTATTTTATAAATGGATAATCTATATGAATACTGAATAACCTACTTTATCAAACAAGTTACTAAAAGGTAAAAGGATTATTGTTGGGATAAAAGATTATTGTCGTTTCCGAATCACCTTGTACTTATTGTAACATCTTGAGAGATATAATATTCTTGGGAATATATAAAAATCTACAGACTTTACCCTATTTCAGTGGTTGTTTTTGTCCTGTCTTGTCATTGTGTCCTTGACATATCTTACATGATACGCGTTTTGGTTTATGTCATTCGTCAAGTCAATCATACTTTCCTTCTTCATATATTCATATACCTCTCACCTATTTCATTGTTGTCTATCTTCAATATCATCTCTTAGTGTCTAAAACCATCTTCCACCTTTCTTCATCATGTCTCTATAAATATTCCTTGGTGTCCTCCTTGGTGATATCTTCAAAGTTTACTTTTCTGTCTCTTCATTACCTTTTTGATTTCTCACAAAGGGGAGAAAGTAAAATGATTTTGATAATATTTATTTTCAGAATCTTAAACTCAAACATAGATAATGTTATTGCTACTAACTGTTTATTTGATGTTTCATTCCAGTAACTTTGAATAAGTTCACTGAGTATTCTAAGACAGGTTGAATATAAAGATCTTGATGCTAAGGTTAAGAACATTATAGATGAAATCAACTCTGATTTCATATATAAGAAGTTGTACACTTTGTGAATATATGTATAATCAAACAGATGTACCAAACACAATTCAGAAGTTATAAACTTACTGAAAGTAAGGTAGTCTTGCTTGATATCATATTGTTCAGAAGTCATGAAATTTCTGAAAGTATGGAATGTAGACTTAAAGCTTCAGAAGTTGTGCTCTCCTCAAAATAAGTCAAGTCAATATTTTGATGCATGCTCTGATACAAAGATGCCACTCAAAAGATGTGCTTTGATACATGTGCTTCTACAACGTATGCTCTATTTAGAAGTTGTGAACTGTCAGAATGAATGATATACTGGAATATATCAAATCAAACGCTGATGCTTAAGAAGTAGTGAACTTCTCCAGAAGTATAGTGTCATTATTCAATCAGGTTCAAAATCAATTTTTGGTTCTTAATCAAATTCTGATAGTAACCAGGTTCTAAGATGAAGATCAGGTGTTCTAATTAGACTCTGATGAGTTGTTGTAGGAAAGTGTTCTCTCTCTACTTCTATGTTCTGAAAACTCAAAATTTATTTTGCGAGTCTTGGGCTCAGGGGAGTCTCGAGTGTTACATATTTGTAACGCCCCAGACTGCTATCATGATTATCGACTAACCCCACAAACTAACACAGGTCTTTTCAGCATGATTTGTCCTCACTCACACACTTTTCGGGAAACTTTTCAGAAGGTCACTCATCCTATAATTGCTCTAAGTTAAGCACACTTAACTAAGAAGTTCTTATGAATGAGCTACCGAAAAGAATATGCATCTTTTTGGTATATGTAGTACCAAGTAATCCTTATAGTCCTTCCTTCAACCATGCAGTCCCATACCTGCATAGCCTTAGGATCCCTCTCATTCCAATGTGGCGACCACCTTTGTCCTCTTAGGCCTCGGGTGTTACATGCGGTGCAACCACTCCTCTTCCTTTTCGGTCTCGAGTGTTACATATTTGTAACGCCCAAGACTGCTATCATGATTACCGACTAACCCCACAAACCAACACGGGTCTTTTCAGCATTATTTGTCCTCACTCACACGCTTTCCGGGAAACTTCCCATAAGGTCACCCATCCCATAATTGCTCCAAGTTAAGCACGCTTAACTATGAAGTTCTTATGAATGAGCTACCGAAAAGAAGATGCATCTTGTTGGTATAGGTAGTACCAATTAACCCTTATAAGTCTTCCTTCAACCATGCATCCCATACCTGCATAGCCTCGGGATCCCTGTCATTCCGATATAACGACCACCTTTGTTCTCTTAGGCCTAGGGTGTTACATGCGGTGCAACCACTCCCCATCCTTTTCGGCCTTGAGTGTTACATGCCCACCAGCTTCCGCATGGTTCGTCCTCGAACTACATCATATTGGGAGAGGTATGACTCTGATACCATTTGTAAGACCTTGTTGGTATAGGTAGTACCAATTAATCCTTATAAGTCTTCCTTCAACCATGCATCCGATACCTGCATAGCCTCGGGATCCCTCTCATTCTGATGTGGCAACCACCTTTGTCCTCTTAGGCATCGGGTGTTACATGCGGTGCAACCACTCCTCATCCTTTTCGGCCTCGAGTGTTACATGCTCACCAGCTTCCGTATGGTTTGTCCTCGAACTACGTCGTATTGGGAGAGGCATGACTCTGATACCATTTGTAAGACCTCGGACTGCTTTCAGGATTATAGAATAACCCTACAAATCAACATGGGTCTTTTCAGTATGATTTGTCCTCACTCACACGCTTTCTAAGAAACTTCCCAGAAGGTCACTCATCCAAGAATTGCTCCAAGTCAAGCACGCTTAACTGTGGAGTTCTTATGAATAAGCTACCGAAAAGAAGATGCATCTTATTGGTATAGGTAGTATCAATTAATCCTTATAAGCCTTCCTTCAACCATGCAGTCACATACCTGCATATCCTCAAGATCCCTCTCATTCCAATGTGGCGACCACCTTTTCTCTCTTAGGCCTCGGGTGTTACATGCGATGCAACCACTCCTCTCCCTTTTTTCCCTCGAGTGTTACAAGCTTAATTGGAACTTGTCGATTACGGTGATTAACCTGTATAAATTGTTCTATCAAAATACATGGTTTTGTCATCATCAAAAGGAGGAGATTGTAAGAATAAAAAGTGTTTCTACATCTGGCTTTAAGACTTTGATGATAAATTTAAATGATATCATAAAGAATAATTGTATACTCTAATGGTTTCGTTCTAGTGTGTAGTTGCTGCTGTAACATTCTAAATCTGGTATCAAGGTGTGTGACGTCATTAGGTTCTGAACATAAACACTACTGGATGAAAATATGTGGTTACGTGTTACAGTTTAAGTCAAGATTCTGGAATTCATCTTATGCAACTGGTCTTAAGAACGTTAGTACAAGAAGTTCTGATCGTGACTTTATGGTTTAGCTTTGGAGGCCTTCTAAAGCTTTGCTTCTGTGCGTTACAAGTTTTGAAGATTATGAAGACGAGGTTCTGTTGAACAAGTTCTGATGATTTAAAGAAAAACAAGTTTTTAAAACCAAGTGCTGAAGACTTTAAAGACGAGGTTCCGATAAGACAAGTTAGGAAGACTCTAAGACTTAGGTTCTAATACTTAAGAGTGATTCTTCTACAATAAGCTTCAAACATTCAAATTATCTGAAGCCTCTGAAGATAAGAAGAAGTTTTAAATGGTTAACGTGTGATGGTGTATAAAAGGTACAAAAAGTTTTATGTGACCTCTAACCTCTAGGGTGGCGTAAGGACAGTCCTTTCATACTATATTGTGACCACTCTCATTATGACCGTTGAGAATAAACGACTTTATTTTACGATTACCTTTCTATCCTTTCAATGAATCTCTCTTATAAGATATAAAAGAAAGACTTGGAAGCTGAAGAAATACAAGAATCAACATTACACAAATCTATCAGATTAAATCAAGCTCAAGCAAAACTAAACCAAAGCGATGTGCAAACTCTTTAGAGAAATCTTTTGTGTATAATTTTGTAAATAAGCAAGGAGTTGTTGCTCGTATCTTGTTGTAAAACACTTATATATTTTTCTTTGTATTGAAACGTCTGTGTAATATCTTTGAGAAACCAAGTGAAAGTCAGATCTCAAGAAGACTCTTGCTGCGGTTTGAGTGGATTTACAATAAGGATCGACTGACTTATTGGGGGTGCCAATAAGGTTGATCTGAATTATTATGGGTTGTCTGTAATCGATTTGATTATAGTGGATTAAGTCCTTATTGAAGGCAAATCACCTTGCAGGGTGGACTAGAGTAACTTAGTTAACAGTGAACCAGGATAAAAATAGTTGTTGTAAGAAAATCAATATATTTTATAAATTAAATATTTGAAAAAATACATTAAAAAATTGAATATTCTAGAATACATATCCAAAAGTATTAGCGTTTGATATTTGATATATCTAATGAGAAAAAGGAATATGCATTGATCGTATAAACACTATCAATGAATCACAATTATATTAAATGTTAAATTATACTATTATTTTTAAATTAATTATATAAATTTGTATTAAATAATAGTATAAAACGAGTCAACATGAGAATCTTTTCATAGTACTGAGAGCATTCAAAATGACTTCATATTACTTACGTGGTCTGTATACTGAACAATATAAATATATATAAATTTGTATTAAATAATAGTATAAAACGAGCCAACATGAGAATCTTTTCATAGTATCGAGAGCATTGAAAAGGACTTCATATTACTTACGTGGTCTGTATACTGAACAATATAAATATATATAATTCCAATTAAATTCTTAGACGAACTGTGTATATACTCGCTATACTGAGCAAATACATAAATTGACTGAAATAAAAGACTTAGGTTCTAATACTTAAGAGTGATTCTTCTACAATAAGCTTCAAACATTCAAATTATCTGAAGCCTCTGAAGATAAGAAGAAGTTTTAAATGGTTAACGTGTGATGGTGTATAAAAGGTACAAAAAGTGCTATGTGACCTCTAACCTCTAGGATGGCGTAAGGACAGTCCTTTCGTACTATATTGTGACCACTCTCATTATGATCGTTGAGAATAAATATCTTTATTTTACTATTACCTTTATATCCTTTCAACGAATGTCTCTTAAAAGATATAAAAGAGAGACTTGGAAGCTGAAGAAATACAAGAATCAACATTACACAAATCTATCAGATTAAATCAAGCTCAAGCAAAACTAAACCAAAGCGTTGTGCAAACTCTTTAGAGAAATCTTCTGTGTATAATTTTGTAAATAAGCAAGGAGTTGTTGCTCGTATCTTGCTGTAAAACACTTAGGTATTTTTCTTTGTACTGAAACGTCTGTGTAATATCCTTGAGAAACCAAGTGAAAGTCAGATCTCAAGAAGACTCTTGATGCGGTTTGAGTGGATTTACAATAAGGATCGACTGACTTATCGGGGGTGCCAATAAAGTTGATCTGACTTATTATGGGTTGTCTGTAATCGATTTGATTATAGTGGATTAAGTCCTTGTTGAAGGCAAATCACCTTGCAGGGTGGATTAGAGTAACTTAGTTAACAGTGAACCAGGATAAAAATAATTGTTGTAAGAAAATCATTATTTTTTTATAAATTGAATATTTGAAAAAATACATTAAAAAAATTGAATATCTCTAGAATACATATCCAAAAGTATTGACAAAGTATTAGCGTTTGATATTTGATATATCTAATGAGAAAAAGGAATATGCATTGATCATATAAACACTATCAATGAATCACAATTATATTAAATGTTAAATTATACTATTATTTTTAAATTAATTATATAAATTTGTATTAAATAATAGTATAAAACGAGCCAACATGAAAATCTTTTCATAGTACTAAAAACATTTAAAATGACTTCATATTACTTACGTGGTCTGTTTAATGAACAATATATATATATATATATATATATATATATATATATATATATATATATATATATATATATATATATATATATATATATATATATATATATATATATATATATATATATATATATATATATATATATATATATATATATATATATATATATATATATATATATATATATATATACTCTCTCGAACTATGTATATACTCTCTGTACTGAGTAAATACAGAAATTGACTGAAATAAAAGAGTTTTTTTTAAGTAATTGACAGCAGTAATATCGTTATTATATAGAAATTTATAAAATAAAAACAGAAATAATTTTTTTAATAAAACCAAAGAAAAGCGTTGCCACTCACGAGAGTGAAAATAAAAATAAAAATAAAGTGGAGCACATAAAAAATTGAAATCCGAAATCGGCTATAAAAACAGGAGTCCGATACCTACTTTGTTGCAGACTCCAAACATTCATAAAACAAACACCAGAAGGGTAAGAGAGCAGAGTGAGTCTAGTCAGATAAGAGAGAGAGAGAGAGAGACATGGGTGGTTGGGCTATTGCTGTGCATGGTGGTGCTGGTGTTGACCCTGACCTCCCCCTCCAACGCCAAGAAGAAGCCAAACAACTTCTCACTCGTGTTCTCAATCTCGGCATCTCTGCTCTTCGTTCCAATCTTTCCGCCATCGACGTTGTCGAACTTGTGGTACTTAATATAACCAACCGCAACAATCTCTCACATTAATAACCATTATAACATAATCGAGAAAACAAATATGCATTGTCATTCCTAATAATCTTTATAAAAATTACCAAGTAATGTTTGTTTGTTATGTTTGTGAAAGGTGAGAGAATTGGAAACGGATCCACTATTCAACTCGGGTTGTGGATCTGCCCTAACGGCCAAAGGAACTGTCGAGATGGAGGCTAGCATAATGGATGGTCCAAAACGACGATGCGGTGCCGTTTCGGGATTAACCACCGTTAAAAATCCCATTTCTCTCGCAAGATTGGTTATGGACAAATCTCCTCATTCTTATCTTGCTTTTGATGGTGCTGAGGATTTTGCAAGACAACAGGTTTGTTTAATAGTTCCCCACGTGTTCTTAAACTTTTATTTAATTAATTATATTATTGCTAATTACTATTACCTGTTTTTGTTTTTGTAGGGTGTGGAGGTTGTTGACAATGAGTACTTTATCACTCCTGACAATATTGGTATGCTTAAGCTGGCAAAGGAAGCAAATACAATTCTGGTACGTAATTTCTATTAATTTCAACTATGGATCTTCTTTCAACTAGATTCACAAAATTTGATAAACCTACTTATTTTGGTCAAAATTTTCAATAATAGAGAATTTCTAATTGAGAATCTTTTACAATATTTTTAACATGATTTTGAACAATTACTATATTTTCTCATTATTTAATCTCTACCAAACTCTACCAAAACAGAAATAAAGACAAAGTGTGGTTCAAATGTTAATTAAGTAATTAATTATACAATTTTAAATTATTTATTTATAATATAGTACAGTTTCATTATAATTATTTTTCTTTTCATTTTTAACGTTTGAAATAATGGTAATTTTTTTTAATAACCAATGATATATTTTTTTATTAATTAATGTTTATTGTGTGGTACAGTTTGATTATCGAATTCCATCCAAAGGATGTGGTGCAGGAGTTGAAAGTCCATTGAAAATGAATGGACTTCCAATGAGTGTATATGCACCCGAGACAGTCGGATGCGTAGTTGTTGACCGTGAAGGAAGGTGTGCAGCCGCCACTTCCACCGGCGGGCTAATGAACAAAATGGTTGGACGAATCGGCGACTCGCCTCTCATTGGAGCAGGTACCTATGCATGTAAACTTGCTGGAGTATCATGCACTGGGGAAGGCGAGGCAATCATCCGGGGGACATTGGCGCGTGAGGTGTCTGCTGTTATGGAGTACAAAGGTCTTGGACTTCAAGAGGCAGTAGATTATGTGATTAAGAATCGGTTGGATGAAGGAATGGCTGGACTAATTGCGGTTTCTAATAAAGGTGAAGTTGCTTATGGATTTAACTGCAATGGTATGTTTAGAGGATGTGCTTCTGAGAATGGGTTTATGGAAGTTGGAATTTGGGAGTGAATGGTTGAAAATTGCACAATTGTGCAATTTTTATGTTACTGACTTAGTTGACAGTGAACATTGTTGGGTCTTTTTCTTTGTTTTGATTTGTTTTTAGTTATGTTTTTAGGGTGGGTTGGTTATGACAAGTTGTTTCATTGCAACTTGAATATTTTAGGGTCTTGGTTCTGTAAATAATTAATGGTTTCAGAAGGATAGAAAATGTGAAATAATATATGCGTCTGTTATTTTCTTAATCTCTTTTGAAATTAATAAAAGCTCATGACTTAACCCTCATATATGATTTCTTTTCTTCTCATATTGTTATATATTTCTTGTTATTCTGTTTTCGGCGAACTTGTTCCAAATTACATTTTTCTTTTCTTTCCCTGTTATCAATAGTAATCAATTCCATTCGAATTGTCGAACTTTGAAATCATTTTATGTTATAATTGTTAAATTACCTTGTATGTGAGACTTTATGTTCATAATAATTATCATTAAGAATTTATTATGTTCATAAAAAATATTATAGGTTTTTTGATGAAAACGGTGGTTTGAGTCTCCAATGCGATGGAGGACATACAAACCTGTAAGATTAGCACTTCAATGTTCAGCGTATCTGAAATTAACTCGCGTGCCTTTTATTTAATAGAGCATTTATAATAACCTGCTGTAACGGTAGAAATGTTAAGACTAAGCCATTGGATTGACTTGACTTGTACATATCAAAATAAAAATTGCCACCGCGCTTTATTGTTTCCAAAGGAATTGGAAAAGAGCGAATAACCCAAAAGAGGGGAAAAGATTCTAGGTAAGGGGGTTGGTTATGCAAAGGGAAGGTATTAGAACCCTAAACATCTACGGTACTCCGCAGGAACTTCATTGTAAAATCTATATATTTTGGCTATAAAATGTTGTATATAAAAAAAGATTGTGGTGATGAGAAAAGAATTATATTTTTTCTATAATTTTTGCATCCGCCGCGGTTGCGAACCTTTAGTGCCTACGTACCATCTTCGGTGTAATAGGGGATCAGGGTACTCGTAGTTCCTCTTTAAAAAATTTAAAACACAAATGTGTTGGTTAATTTTAGGAGACAAGACGTCATTGTCGTTGTCCGTGTGGAAAACATACTTACTACCCACAATTATGGGAAAGGAGAATTTGCGTCATCTCAAAGTGGAAGATATGGCTTTGATTTTGAAATCAACAATGCTTCACTCAACACCCAAGTGGAAAATATCTCACTTCACTATATATTGTAGAAGTATAGTTGTTCGTATCACTTACAAGGATTGAAAAGAGTCTAATTTTTTGAGAAAAGATTTTAAAGATAAAAGCCAAAATGGAAAAATAGTTTGAATGAGATTCACTTACTTTTAGTCTTCTCACAAAAAATGTCAAGGTATTGTTAAGTTGATTGAAATTTGATTAAGAAATAATTTTTGAAAATACATGGACATAAGTCCAAGTTTATTATGAAGTGTTCAAGTTTCTTTTAGAAAAACAAGAAGATTTTTCAAAATGAGGGAGAAGATTTTTGAAATTAAAGAAGATGGAAGGAGATGAAGAGACTATCCTAAGCATAAGGTAAAAGCTAAGGAGAAAGACCATCTAACTAAACAAGAAGCTAATACTTGACATAATGAGTCAATGTAGAATTTCATCCTTTGGATTTTAAATCAAGCAAACAATTAATAAATCTCTTAAGAATACCAAACTTCAATTGCATTAAGTCTTCACAAAAATTGGACAGAGTAACGGTTGTATACAACTGAATTCCAGATCACAGACAAAGCATGTAATCACAATATCCTGCATACAAAAAAAACAAATAACCTAATATCTTGGGGGTAAACCCCAAGAACTTTAGGCAAAATAAAAATTGAAGTCACAAGGTCTCAAGGTAGATCAAGGCTTCCAATCCTAAGTCCAAGAAGTTCACAATCTCCACAATGCCAAGGATAGTAACCAAGTAGTCCAAGTAACATTAAAGTTTTTTAGAGTTTAAGTTGATTATTAGGTATTTTCAAAAGGAAATGAAAAGCTCAAGTGAGCAAAATAAAAATGACATGAAGATTGAGGCTCAAGTGAACAAAGATGAAAAGAGCGTGAAATGTAAATGCTAAAGTAAATGGTACATAAAGTAAGAGCATAAAAATAAAGTCAATTGTTAGGATTTAGTGGTTAGTTGAATGACCATCTTGAAACTTGCATTTGGAACTCATTAGAGGATTGGTAGAACCAACGCCTCTCAACAACAAGTTGCATTTTCTTTTTGTCAAGTATATCATCTATTTAAGAATTCTCAAAATAACACTAAATGATCAATGACGTTTAAGTGATCCACTTTCACCAAAATTGATAAAGTTCCATTAGAGGATTGGTAGAACCAACGCATCCTAATAATGGATCTCAAGGTTATTGGATCAAAGGATTCGAATTAACATATTGGGGCTTGCAAACACATGTTTGGGTCACGAATGATCATTTTCTCAAATCGGGATAAAATTTAGCGTTATATTAAGAAAACGTAAGTGGACTTATATAGAAGTCGCACATATTTTGAGGTCGGTCAATAACAACCTATGCACCTCATGTTTTGAGACATGATATGTAAATCATGCTCCAACAATATTTAGTACAATAAGAATGGGATAAGATGAAGAGGGAAGGGGAAATGAATAAACCACATTTGAATCAAAAATTTAATCAAACTATTATTAAAATCATTCATCCATTTTTGTGGAGTTAGACTCAACACCATGGATCCAATGATGTTAATAAAGTTCATGATCAAAATTTCAATCCAAGATCATCCAGAATATAAATAGAAATAAAATTGTACTTAAAATAAATATAAAAAATCGTTTTTTTTAAATGATTAAAAATGAAAATAAGAGAGAAAAATAGCAACTACGTTCAAATTAATCAAGAAAAATTAAATAAGACCATAGAAAAATCAGAAATAAACTCAAATATTTTTATGAAATTTTTGTAATTTTTTAAAGTCAAAAACTATTTTTAAAATTATAAGAAATAGACAAAATAAACCAAAAATAAAGAAAAATAGTAAATTCAGAAATAAAAAGTAAATGAGGTCACCAATATTTGTCAAAATACCATTGAATCCTTCCCTATTTTTTTTAGAATTTAAAAATGAATAAAGATAATTTTAAACATTTAAAAAAAACTCAAATAAAATGAACAATCATAAGAAATACCAAAACACAATAAAATTGTGAAATAATAAAAATCAAAAGAGAAAAATTAAAAGTATTTTCCATGATTATTTCACAATTTTTGGAGTTAAAATGAATTTTCTATGAATTTTTGAAGTTTAAAACAATTAAATGTAAAAAATCAGAAATAAAATAATGAACCAAAAAATATGAGCCATCTGATCATTGTCAAAATGCGTCAGTAAACAGATCCAATGGATATGGCGCGCTGTGCATGTCATGGACTTTATTGGATATCACACATGATCATTTATTTTTAAAATAAAACAACTTAAAATGTGGCACGTTGGATGGAGTCTGACTCACTAAAGTAATCAGATCCAAGGGTTCCTGAGGCACGAGCATGGTAAGGCAAGCATACTACATCTGTTTCAAAAAAAAATAATGTGGCTACATGCCATTGGTTGAAGACGGACATGTCATTGTTTTCAACCTCCAGCCATCCCCAAATCGTATCCCACAAACTGTAAAATTAGCAAACCAGACCGGCACCATTAGATTCGTCTCTTTAAGATGATTCTAATGGTACCATCACGCCAAATTTATATAAACCGTGCAAGGTTGTGTTTGAAGAAAACCAGAAAAAATAGCGAGTACGAAAATCTAGAATATCTCACTCAAATCTCAATGAAATTACAAATTATAAAGAGCACTTGGATCAGAAGGATACAGAGAGTAGGTTAGTCCTTATTTGGATCAGTTTGGCCAAGAAATCTACCTGAACGAAGTAGTGAGAAGTTGCACTGAAACTGGACTTCTGTAGATCAATATAGGTCACGATTCTTGAGGATAATTGTATGGTTAGCTTCAGAGAAGTTCAATGAAGCTAACTGAATGGAGCTTTTGGTGTTTGAAGGTGAGAATATAAGAAATCAGAAATTCAAATTTAGAGTTCGTGTGGGATCTTAACAGGGGTCAATTGGCTATCAAAAGCTTGTGAAAATAGGTGGGATATGCATCTTATTCATAGGAGAGGATGAAGCAATGCTTAAGCGTGCGAATAAGGGTGTAATTGAGTGAATTCGTGTGGACCTGCAACATGAGGAATGTGTAACTTGTTTTTCACCAAAATTCAGCCAAATCATGCGCTTTATGATGCTAAACACTTTTGAAAATTTTTTAAACATGATTAGAAGCAAAACGCGCGTAAACTTGGTGATTAGAAGCCATATTTATGAATTTCCAACTCTGACTTGGGAGGAAACTTAGGTTTCAAGATACCATTTTTGAACCAATGGCATTTTCAATTCAAGGGGTCTTAGAGCATTATTCTTGAAGCTTTAGAAAGAGGAATTTACAAGATTCACAATGTGAAAAGAATGGATCAAAATGGATGCTTGAGCAAGAAGTTATGCTGAGTCAAAGTTGGAAAAAAGAGGCTGACTTTTTGTACTTAGAAAAATTTCAAATTTTTCTTCAAAAGTGACCTATAATGTTTTGAGCTCAAACAAGACTTTCCTCCAAACTTTTGCCTTAATCAATGACGCTAGCTTGAAATATACTTCTTAAAGAGAATTGTGGAACTTGGATCACTCAAAAATACCAAGTATTGAAAAAGTTATGGTCTTGCAAAATTTGTGAAAATTCATGAGATGACCTATAATCTTTTACATCCTTGAGGCATATTCCATCCATTTTCAAGCTTTGCAAACAAAAGCAGAATTGAATTTCACCTCCTTAAGATCATTATGGAAAAATAATGTACTCAAGGGGATAAAATTTGATCAAGTTGTGATCATTTGAAGTCACACAAGGGAAATTGAGGGTTCATCTGGAGGACTTGTAATCTTTCTTCACCATCAAGTTTCTTCCACACAAAATTTCCTTGAAACTTTTGAAGTGATTTGTTAAAAACCCTTTTAAGAAAAGGATGTATTTCGAATCATTCAAAAATTCCAAAAGATGAGCAAGATATACCCCTTTGAAGTTCAAAACCCTAACTCCTAGAATAAGAAAATGCTTTGGGAAACCTTTACAATTTTGAACAGCCTTCTTGCACAAATACCTTTGTTATGTGATTATAAGTTGTTAAGGATGATAAGGAGAAACCATTGCAACCAAAACCACTTCCAAGTATTGGGAATTGAAGGAGATATGCACTTGTGATCATTGAAATCAAAGACTTGTACATTTGAGTCAAACTTCTTCAATCGACCCTTGTACTTTTGAACTAAATTTGACAACTTGAGTCATGATGAATCATAAAAGGCTTTGTCATGACATTACTTCAAAACATCTTTAATGATGAGGCTTAAGGCTTAATGAAGCTTTGTTGAGGAAGGCACAGAAATGAACTCATGAATCCCTAGATCAATCTTGATGGAATGCATTATGCTTTCACCTACAACATCAACAATTGAGGAAAGCACTCATTGCATTTATTAGTTAAAGGATAATCAATACAAAACATAAATGATCATAAAATACAATTCAAGGTACTTGGTGATTTCTCCTAGAGAAAAATATAAAGATAGGTAGAAGAACCAAACCCAAATGTGATCTTGTTGTGATTGAATTGAGATGATATGACGAAGGGATCTTAGGGGAAAAAATTAGGGTACAACACCTTCTATTCATTAGGCATAGATGTTAGAAGCTGCTAGATTTATCTTGGACATGGTTCTCTTATACTCTTCCTTGGGTTAGTTCCTTTATGGTGTGAGAAATTGAGCGAGTCGTTGTTTCCTCTGGTTCATGACCAATGGTCATTCTGACAGGCCTAGATCAATTGTCTCCAAGCCCTCGTCTCTATTTGGCAGTGTGAGGATTTGTCGTATTAGCCTCATTCATGTCAGTCATACTTTAGCATAGACAGAGAGTCTAGGGATTGCATTACTATTAATGAGAGTTCCCACCTTTAATGTGTCTTATGCTTCATGCATCTTTTTGTAGGTTCCATTTTAGGGATCATTGAAAACTGAAAAATTCTAGCTGAAGGATTCAACAAGGGATGATAACAACTTTTCAATGAAATGACTAAGTATGAAAACACTCAATCTTCAAAAAGTTGTTTACATCGATAAAAAATGCTCGAATAGCATAGTGAGCATGATTTAGAAGAATCTCAAGAACAGATCTACAAGATTAGGATCACTTTCTTTTCAGAAACATATCCAAAATCTCGATAAGGGGTTTCTGGCAATTGGTTAGCATATTTATCATTATACAAACATTTAAATCCAATTCCCAACACTATCAACGTATCTTTTTTCCATACAAATTGTCCTTGAGATTTTTCGAGTTAATATCTTAAGAAAACTAAACTCGTGATTGTTTAATAAAAATACCAGTAAACAGGATGAAAATGAATATCTATGAGGACGAGTACTATGTTATTCATGTCTACCCCGTTGGATAAATATAATATTTGTATCGGTCTCATATCCATGCAGATATCTACTAAGCGGATAATCAACAGGTTTTAAGGTACCTACAAACATTTAGAGATATCCATAGATAATATTTTTTCTAAAAATATTTTTAGTTTTTTTTAAACTCACAAAGTTATTATCATATAGCTTCCATACCCTTAATTTAACAACAAAAATTCATCACATTAATTTCCTTTTTCTTAACTAAAACATAATAACATGCAAACATAATATCCATACATTTCATTTTTAACCAAAACAAATAAAAGATATTGTGATTGTGAGCTATGGAAGAAGAGCGGACGATAAAAGAGTAGGAATAGAGGCACTGGTTGGACAAAGAAAATGCAGTATTAGTTGGTTGGGCAATGAAATTGTTGAAGTGAGGTATGGAGTATTGAAGAGTATATGAAACATGAAAGGTTTTTTTCAAAGAAAATTTCAAAAAAAAAATATAAGACTAATTTTTGTAAAAGATGAAAACACATGGTTGTTGCACCCCAAAATTTGCCCTCTTCATTTTTGTTACATGGCTTATGCTTCAGCATACATATTCATACATTCTCATGGTAAGGAAGGGTATCTTGGTTCCCAAATTCTTCTTCTGGCTATAGAAGATGTTTGATTGGTCAAATCAGTGCAAAAGAGGGTCTCATGTCTTCAATCTTTAAACTCTCTTAAGCTACAAAGGCCTATTGTATTGCAAGACATATCATTTGTCCCATATGATCATTAGAAGTTGGAAATTTGCAAAGTCTGGGGAAGAATTATATTTCTACTGTTCATATCTCAAAATTAGGGTTTTGATCAGTTGAAGAGTTTGAGGCTTGTAAAAATAAAGTGTGTCAAGAATTACCTTCTCATCATCATATAAAACATATTTGTTCAAAGAATTTCTCAATTTGTCCAGGAGAATGAGGGTTTTGAAAGTTGGTCATTATCTCCTAGCAGAGAGGTTTAAAATTAGGGTTTTGATTTCAATCATAAATTTATGGCTTTGTGGGCAAGACTTAATTCCACGCATATATATATATATATATATATATATATATATATATATATATATATATATATATATATATATATATATATATATATATATATATATATATATATATATATATATATATATATATATATATATATATATATATATATATATATATATATATATATATATATATATATATATATATATATATATATATATATATATATATATATATATATATATATATATATATATATATATATATATATATATATATATATATATATATATATATATATATATATATATATATATATATATATATATATATATATATATATATATATATATATATATATATATATATATATATATATATAAGCACTTCAGGAAATCTCCAGGTGTGTATTTTGATCTTTAGTTTGGGTTGAAGCAAGCTAGAACATAAAATTCGAATTTTACAATTTGATACTTTTTTGCAAAATGGGCAGGAGTTATCTAGGCTTCGTATGCTTGCTCTGATGCTTGTTGGGTGTTTGTTTATATAGAGAGGGATGAGGAGACACGAAAAAACAAGTTTGTAACAGCCATATACAAACATTTGAATGCCATGAATACAAATATGTAACCTTGGCCAAAGTTATGGGATTTTGTCCATTTTTGAATTTGGCATGAATGTAGACAGGCTGGTCTTGCTTCACAGAAAATTTGGGGCCTATCTATGTATCAAACCAAGCCCAAATGATAATGGCCCATATATTTTGCAATAGTTTTGATTTATTTGATTTTTAATTAAATAAAATTAATATAAAATAAAAATAAAATCAAGACTATGCAAAAATAGTTTTAGGGGTCCTCTATAATCTTAGGAAGATGTTTGAAGTCCAAAAAACTGAGCCATTGCCTTAAAAGCTCAACTTTGCTCAATGCATATTTCTTGAAATTTCCTAAACTTTCCCAACTTGGGCAAGCCATAACTTGCTCAATTTTTATCTCATGATGTTGATATTTTACTTTTTGGAAATCCCAAGATGTCTACTTAAATCCCTCATTTGATCAATTTTGAATTTGAAGATTTTATCTTGATGTTAAAGGTCTTGGCAAGAAGTGGCTTTTATTGGCCTTCTAAAAATGACCTGTAATATATGAACTTGTATCTTTCAAATGGTACATTTCTTGAACTTGATGGATGAATAGAAGTTGTAGGGAATTGGACTCTCTTCAAAATGAGCTTTGGTTGGAAAGTTTCTAATAAAGTATGAGAAAGTTATACTTGGTCAAAGTTTGGTTGACTTTTTCTATAGAAACCCTAATTTGCCATTTTTGACTTTTGATGGGTTAGAAGAATTTCTTGAGGAATCATGATCAACCTTTGATAAAATTATGGATATCACTTCAAAATGTTGATGTTGACCAAAAATATTGAAGTTTGACTGTACATGGGCCACCGTTGACTTTTGACCTAGCATAGTTGATTTCCTAATACTTGATAAATTGAGTTAGCAAACTTATTGAGTAAGGCATGAAACTTGGCATGGATGATATTAAAGACATATTAGGACCATGGAAAGCATTTGAGACCTTTGGAGCTCAACCATCTTGATGAAGATTGAAACCCTAGTTAGGGGTTCATTGCCTTAGGAGGAGAATTGTTTAGTCAATTCTTGGTCAACCTTGAGCAATTGAGAACCTCTAGGATTATGTCTTGAGTGAAATGAGAGGGAAAATTTTGGGGTACAACAGCTGCCCCTGTTCAATCTTCTTAAACTTGAAGATTTAGATTGGCTTGTTTGCCTTTCGTGATCTGAAGGTGGAAGATGATTGAACACTAGAGTGCCCAGAAATTTGCACTCGCCCAAAGTAATACTGCTGGTGAATAATATCGGGAATGGGCTTACAGATTCCATTTGGAAAATATGAAAAAAGACTGTCGGAGATGGGCTTAAAGATACCATCCAAGGAATATGACGGAGAGTCTTCGGAAATGGGCTTAAAGATACCATCCAAAATAGATGTCGACTTTGTAAGGAGTCTCTTTGTGGGGATTCCTGTTCCTGCTGTCCGAGGAGGAGTCTGTTGGGGAATGTTTTTTAGGGTTTCAGGTTTAAGAAGATTGAACAGGGGCAGATGTTGTACCCCAAAATTTTCCCTCTCATTTCACTCAATACATACTCCTAGAGGTTCTCAATTGCTCAAGGTTGACCAAGAATTGACTAGCCAATTCTCCTCCTAAGACAATGAACCCCCAACTAGGGTTTCAATTTTCATCAAGATGGTTGAGCTCCAAAGGTCTCAAATGATTTTCATGGTCCTAATATGTCTTCAAGATCATTAATTTCAAGTTTCATGTCTTTCTCAATAAGTTTGGTCAATCAATTGCTCAAGTATTGGAAAATCAACTATGCTAGGTCAAAAGTCAATTGTGGCCCATGTACAGTCAAACTTCAAGATTTTTTGTTAACATCAACATTTTGAAGTGATATAAATAATTTGATCAAAGGTTGATCATGATTCCTCAATAAATGCTTCTAACCCATCAAAAGTCAAAAATGGCAAATTAGGGTTTCTATAGGAAAAGTCAACCAAACTTTGACCAAGCATAACTTTCTCATACTTTATCAGAAACTTTCCAACCAAATCTCATTTTGAATAGAATCCAATTCCCAACAACTTCTCTTCATCCCTCAAGTTCAAGAAATTCACCATTTGAAAGATAAAAGTTCATACATTGCAGGTCATTTTTAGAAGGCCAATAAAAGCCACTTCTTGCCAAGACCTTTAATATCAAGATAACATCTTCAAATGCAAAATTGATCAAATGAGGGATTGAAGTAGACATCTTGGGATTTCCAAAAAGTCAAAGATCAACATCATGAGATAAAAATTGAGCAAGTTATGGCTTGCCCAAGTTGGGAAAGTTTAGGAAATTTCAAGAAATATGCATTGAGCAAAGTTGAGCTTTTAAGGCAATGGCTCATTTTTTTGGACTTCAAACATCTTCCTAAGATTATAGAGGACCCCTAAAAATATTTTTGCATAGTCTTGATTTTATTTTTATTTTATATTAATTTTATTTAATTAAAAATCAAATAAATAAAAACTATTGCAAAATATATGGGCCATTATCATTTGGGCTTGGTTTGATACATGGATAGGCCCCAAATTTCGTGTGAAGCAAGACCAGCCTGTCTACATTCATGCCAAATTCAAAAATGGACAAAATCTCATAACTTTGGCCAAGGTTACATATTGGTATTCATGGCATTCAAATGTTTGTCTATGGTTGTTACAAACTTATTTTTTCGTGTCTCCTCATTCCTCTCTATATAAAAAAACACCCAACAAGCATCAAAGCAAGCATACGAAGTCTAGAGAACTCCTGCCCATTTTGCAAAAAAGTATCAAATTGTAAAATTCGAATTTTATGTTCTAGCTTGATTCAACACAAACTAAAGATCAAAATACACTCCTGGAGATTCCCTGAAGTGTTTTCCATCCTTACTAGCCCTTGAAACACCACGAAGCAGCTCCATCAAATCACGGTTTGCTTTTGTTGTTGTCAATTTTGTTTTCATTCATTTATTCATTATAAACATGATTTGATTGCATATTTGTGTTTGTAATCATCATGGGAGTGTTTCTGGATAGTTTAATTAAAGTTTGAGTGCAGGTATAACAAGTTGCCATTTCTAGGGATTGAACTCTGGAATTGGGGTTTTTTGCAATGGCCAAAATTAACCTAAACTAAGGACACCATCATGCTCAAGAGGGTGAGGCCAGTTGATCCATGGCCTCACATTTGATTTTTGTTGCATATTATGAGTTATATAGATTACAGGTGCTATAGTGACAAGTGAAAAACTGTCACTATAGGTGTTTGATCTAAGACGATGGAGATTGGAGAAGATGAAGTGTGGCAGTCCCTGATTGGCTAGTTCAAATAATGGCGCGTGTTTTTTTTATTTCCCAGACAATGACTTGTTTTTGTATATAACATTTTGGTTTTATTTTATGTAACGAATGATAACGTGGCTCGGCTGGAAAAGAAGCGTGGAAATGAGGGAGAGGACCTGGGTTCGAGTCCCAGGTCCAACATTTTATTTTTCTAACAATTGTTTCATACATATTCAGTACTTGTTAGCCACGCCAGTCCATCATATGCCTCCAGACCACCACCATTGAATCTTGATTGATCTAAATCAAATGGTTCTCACATGCAGGTGCACCATGAGCTATCACAAGCGTTCCTCACTGGATCCCAGTACAAATTTTGATTTGGGCCAAACATTTTTGACAACAACACCCCCCGTTTTTAATTTTGATGACCAAGCCCATTTTGTTTTTTTTGTATTACTTTATTTCTTTTTTTTTGTTTTAATTTCTTTTTTTTTTCTCTTTATTTAATTTAACAAAAAATAAAAAAATCACAAAAAGTTAGTATTAGATTTTTTATTAAATAATTAATTTCTTAATTAATTAATAACTATTTTAACCATTTTTTTAATTAAAATTGAATTAGAAATTAGGATTTAATTTATGTTTAATCATTTCTTTTTCACAATAAAAACTAAACAAAAAAAAATTAGACTATTTTTCTTAATTAATTTTCATTTTCTAAATAGACTTTAGGATGTTTAATTTAATTATTTTCTCTTTTTTTTTTAAACAAAAACAATCAAAAAGATTGTTCCTTTAAGTTTTAGAACGTGTTTTCATTTGCCGCGCGTTTATTTCCTTTTGCATTTTATATTCATGTAACTGTTATACGAGATATAATAGTTAATAGGAATTTACTTTATTGCTTTATTTTCTTTTCCCCATTTAATTTGGAATGTAAATATCTCCCTCCCCGAAGCCATGTAATAGTCTAGATTTATACTATCCGCATTTTATTTTTCTGTATATATAATTGTTAATAACTTAGGCGTGCATGACAAGATAAAATCATTTAACCGTTAGATCACTAACCTCAAGATAATATAACTGAAAAAACACACTTCTCACACTTGCATCCTTAGGGTACTCCTCACTTGGTTGCCTCAGAAATGGTCATGTCCCTCAAGCGTAGGAATATCTTAGAAAAGACCATCAATTCTAAAGTCATCATAAAGATCATGGTCCCTAAACGTCCCTCGAGTTGCCTACGAAAAAATGATCTTGTCCCTCGACGTTACCTATATGATGACGACAGTCCCTTCGAATGATAAGATATCCTTACATGTTGCCTCCAATGACCATAAATTCCTTTTCGATTGTCCCCTCAACATCCGACGACAGGGCTACCTACTCACTAATAGTAGGATAGCACTATCTAAAGGAAAGGAGGAAAAGAACGTCCATTTTCGAGTAGGTAGATAGCTGTTAAGTACTCGCTCAAAACAATTCATTTTTACAACACACTTTTCAAAAAAACTATTTTCAAAATCGTTTTATCACACTCTTGAGGACTGATACAAGAGTTGCCATAAAGCAAACAAAATCTTTTAAAACACACAAACACACAAACAGTTTTCAAAATGAGCAAGTACCTAAGAGCCCGTGGAAAACCACGGATGAAAATGGTGCTAATACCTTCCCTTTCCATAATCTACCTCCCTTACTCAGAAAATCTCGAAAAAGATATTTTTATGTTCTTTTCACCCTTTTCTTTGTTGGATAAAAGAAAAATCGGTGGAGACTCTTACTTACCGCAACATTTGTAAACAAAAAACGCAAAAACCAGTATTAAACAGTCGGTTCTGCCACCGTATCGCACTTCCCTTTGCATAACCAACCCCTTACCTAGAATCTTTTCCCCCTCTTTTTGGTTATTCGCTCTTTTCCCATTCCTTTGGAAACAATAAAGCGCGGGTGGCGATTTTTATTTTGATCTGTACAAGTCATGTCAATCCAATGGCTTAGTCTTAACATTTCTACCGTTACAGCAGGTTATTATAAATGCTCTATTAAATAAAAGGCACGCGAGTTAATTTCAGATACGCTGAACATTGAAGTGCTAATCTTACAGGTTTGTATGTCCTCCATCGCATTGGAGACTCAAACCACCGTTTTCATCAAAAAACCTATAATATTTTTTATGAACATAATAAATTCTTAATGATAATTATTATGAACATAAAGTCTCACATACAAGGTAATTTAACAATTATAACATAAAATGATTTCAAAGTTCGACAATTCGAATGGAATTGATTACTATTGATAACAGGGAAAGAAAAGAAAAATGTAATTTGGAACAAGTTCGCCGAAAACAGAATAACAAGAAATATATAACAATATGAGAAGAAAAGAAATCATATATGAGGGTTAAGTCATGAGCTTTTATTAATTTCAAAAGAGATTAAGAAAATAACAGACGCATATATTATTTCACATTTTTTATCCTTCTGAAACCATTAATTATTTACAGAACCAAGACCCTAAAATATTCAAGTTGCAATGAAACAACTTGTCATAACCAACCCACCCTAAAAACATAACTAAAAACAAATCAAAACAAAGAAAAAGACCCAACAATGTTCACTGTCAACTAAGTCAGTAACATAAAAATTGCACAATTGTGCAATTTTCAACCATTCACTCCCAAATTCCAACTTCCATAAACCCATTCTCAGAAGCACATCCTCTAAACATACCATTGCAGTTAAATCCATAAGCAACTTCACCTTTACTAGAAACCGCAATTAGTCCAGCCATTCCTTCATCCAACCGATTCTTAATCACATAATCTACTGCCTCTTGAAGTCCAAGACCTTTGTACTCCATAACAGCAGACACCTCACGCGCCAATGTCCCCCGGATGATTGCCTCGCCTTCCCCAGTGCATGATACTCCAGCAAGTTTACATGCATAGGTACCTGCTCCAATGAGAGGCGAGTCGCCGATTCGTCCAACCATTTTGTTCATTAGCCCGCCGGTGGAAGTGGCGGCTGCACACCTTCCTTCACGGTCAACAACTACGCATCCGACTGTCTCGGGTGCATATACACTCATTGGAAGTCCATTCATTTTCAATGGACTTTCAACTCCTGCACCACATCCTTTGGATGGAATTCGATAATCAAACTGTACCACACAATAAACATTAATTAATAAAAAAATATATCATTGGTTATTAAAAAAAATTACCATTATTTCAAACGTTAAAAATGAAAAGAAAAATAATTATAATGAAACTGTACTATATTATAAATAAATAATTTAAAATTGTATAATTAATTACTTAATTAACATTTGAACCACACTTTGTCTTTATTTCTGTTTTGGTAGAGTTTGGTAGAGATTAAATAATGAGAAAATATAGTAATTGTTCAAAATCATGTTAAAAATATTGTAAAAGATTCTCAATTAGAAATTCTCTATTATTGAAAATTTTGACCAAAATAAGTAGGTTTATCAAATTTTGTGAATCTAGTTGAAAGAAGATCCATAGTTGAAATTAATAGAAATTACGTACCAGAATTGTATTTGCTTCCTTTGCCAGCTTAAGCATACCAATATTGTCAGGAGTGATAAAGTACTCATTGTCAACAACCTCCACACCCTACAAAAACAAAAACAGGTAATAGTAATTAGCAATAATATAATTAATTAAATAAAAGTTTAAGAACACGTGGGGAACTATTAAACAAACCTGTTGTCTTGCAAAATCCTCAGCACCATCAAAAGCAAGATAAGAATGAGGAGATTTGTCCATAACCAATCTTGCGAGAGAAATGGGATTTTTAACGGTGGTTAATCCCGAAACGGCACCGCATCGTCGTTTTGGACCATCCATTATGCTAGCCTCCATCTCGACAGTTCCTTTGGCCGTTAGGGCAGATCCACAACCCGAGTTGAATAGTGGATCCGTTTCCAATTCTCTCACCTTTCACAAACATAACAAACAAACATTACTTGGTAATTTTTATAAAGATTATTAGGAATGACAATGCATATTTGTTTTCTCGATTATGTTATAATGGTTATTAATGTGAGAGATTGTTGCGGTTGGTTATATTAAGTACCACAAGTTCGACAACGTCGATGGCGGAAAGATTGGAACGAAGAGCAGAGATGCCGAGATTGAGAACACGAGTGAGAAGTTGTTTGGCTTCTTCTTGGCGTTGGAGGGGGAGGTCAGGGTCAACACCAGCACCACCATGCACAGCAATAGCCCAACCACCCATGTCTCTCTCTCTCTCTCTCTTATCTGACTAGACTCACTCTGCTCTCTTACCCTTCTGGTGTTTGTTTTATGAATGTTTGGAGTCTGCAACAAAGTAGGTATCGGACTCCTGTTTTTATAGCCGATTTCGGATTTCAATTTTTTATGTGCTCCACTTTATTTTTTTTTTTATTTTCACTCTCGTGAGTGGCAACGCTTTTCTTTGGTTTTGGCTCGCACGCAGCCCACAACTTGTTCTTACTACTTCTTTTGCCTGGGTTCAAGCTTTTTATTAAAAAAAATGTATTTCTGCTTTTATTTTATATATTTCTATATAATAACCATATTACTGCTGTCAATTACTAAAATAAACTCTTTTATTTCAGTCAATTTCTCTATTTGCTCAATATAGAGACTATATACACACTTCCACTCAATTGGAATTTAATATATATATATATATATATATATATATATATATATATATATATATATATATATATATATATATATATATATATATATATATATTATTCAGTATACAAACCACGTAAGTAATATGAAGTCATTTTGAATGTTCTCGATACTATAAAAAGATTCTCATGTTAGTTCGTTTTATATTATTATTTAATATAAATTTATATATATTTATATTGTTCAGTATACAGACCACGTAACTAATATGAAGTCATTTTGAATGCTCTCAGTATTATGAAAAAATTCTCATGTTGGCTCGTTTTATACTATTATTTAATACAAATTTATATAATTAATTTAAAAATAATAGTATAATTTAACATTTAATATAATTGTGATTTATTGATAGTGTTTATACGATCAATGCATATTTCTTTTTCTCATTAGATATATCACTAGTTGAGAAAGTGTTGGACAACTAGTTGAAAAAGGTTTCTCAGTTGTCATGAAAGATGGAGTTTTGAAATTGTTCGATGTAACGCCCGTAATTGGTGATTGTCCATGATTAGATTAAGTTTTTAGGGCTTAAAGTATGGAACCCGTAGTGAAAACGCAGAGAAAATCGCAGAAATTATGCAGGATAAAGCAGTATGCGTCGACCCCAAACATGATGTGTCGATACAAGAAGGTTTAGAGACTCAGGATGAGTCGACACGAAGAGGTTTTGCGTCGATACATTAGGACTTTTAGACTCGGGATGAGTCGATACGTAAGAGCATGTGTCGATACATGCTCTGTGGTAGACTCAGTATGAGTCGATCCAAGAAAGGATGCGTTGACTCATGTTGCGAGTCAGTGCAGTACGCGTCGATCCAAGGAATTATGCATCGACCCATGTTGCCTGGTGTTTACCGTGAAAATTGGTAAACAACCGCTGATCTTCCAAAAGGTTACTTATTTGGTGACTCGCAGGATCGATCAGATTGATCCTAAGACATGGTTGATTTTCTGGAGTTTGACTAACCCTAATGGTGATTAATGCTAGTAAAGTAAAGACACTTTAAATAAATTGCATGGAGAAAAGCTTGATAGAATAAATAAAAACGTTAAGGAATTGTTGAATAAAAAGGCTTCGACAGAAGTAAATAAATGAACAACGGTAAATTGCTTGAATATAAAAGACTTTGATTAATCTAAATGGTGTTTCAAACATACATTCTCAATGATTCTTTCTCTCACGCCGGGTACTTGAATCTGAATGAGTAACTTGTATAAAATGATGAACACACTCAAAACTAGAAAGAAACTTAGTATTTATACTAAAAAACTCCTAAGTAACCGCTGGGCAGTTACACTGCTTCGAGATGACGCCACATGGCACGCTCACAACCTTCGACGCCTATGCTCTCGACACGTTGCACTTGGTAACTGCTGGGAACCGTTTTCCCTCCAACAATTCAAATCTCAAATTGTTCGACCTTGGGCATCAGGGACCTTTGTCGAGAGGTTCCTTCGACGTCGAAGGCAACAAGATTCCAACTTTAAAGAAATTTCTCTAAGTGTCTTGTCATTCTTTGATGAGCCTTCGACATGATCAGTTGGTCGAAGCCTTCTTATGTAGGAAACTCTTCTGACTCATAATTAATGGTCTATATGATAACAAACAAGGGTGTCAAATTTAGGAGCCAACAAATTGCCCCCCCAAGAATGTCTTATTTCGACGCTGAAAAGAAAAAGGCATTCTTTGAGATTCCATTCGACACATGTCCTTCATTCTCAGCCACAAATCAGTTTGTGTGCTTTCCATCTACCAACCAACTGACAAACTCAAAAAAAGTCATTGTTTCATCTTTTCCCAAGACGTCACTTCAGTAAGGCATTTTGCACGCACGTTTACCTTTCATATGCCATCATCATGACTATTTCCCAAAATTGAGGACGCACGCTGCACCGTTTCCGTTCTTCAGAACGGTTACAGTACCAAATGAGTGCCACATGCCCCACTCTTGTCTGTAGCATTAAATGACCTCGAGCCTTGTGATTTTTTCAATCACTATAAATAGCACTAAGTGCCTCTGTTGGACTCTTTACGCTTTCTTGCATCCAAATCTCCAGTCGAACGAAATTTTCTGCAAGTAAACCTTTGCTTCTTCCTCTCCAAACCCAGAAATCTTTGTTCTTCATCCATCTTCATCTCAAACCAAAAAATGGCCTCACGTTCTCGTGCTTCCAATGTCCCCAGATCTAACACTCCCTCTCAAACTACACAACCGGAAATCTTCTCAACTGCTCCGATAGTTAACTCCATGGGAATGCGAAGGGTTCCTGAACCCATGGGAGATGCTGAGCGTGAAACTTATGGTTCTCAACTGCTGATTCCTGTTGACTATTCCAACCAGGTTTTTTCTATGTCCGGCCCCCTTTCTACATGCATTGCTAACCCAACAAAAATCGAGGGTTTCTTCCCCGTGCATGAGGCACTCAAGCCCATTGGGTGCTCCAAGAAGGCGACCGACGATACCGAAGATCCTGCAAAAGAGAAAATAGATCTTCGGTTCTTCAACAGGGGGGTTAGGGCTTTTAGGTCTAGCCCTAACCTTACACCAGAATACAACGCTTGGCTCAACAAGATGGAGAAGTGCCAGGCTTCGATTTGGAAGGGCATGGGGATTTATGACCTAGTCATGCTGTCCAAAACTGGTCTCAACTATTGTCCTGAAATGCTGGTAGCTTCTTTGCTGTTTTGGGATTATACTCATTATACCTTCCACCTGCCTTGTGGAATGGTAACACCCACTCTCTTCGATGTGGCCGCTATTACTGGTCTTCGACCAACTGGGGACTACTTCGACTCCGAGGAAATGTTTGAAGACCAGATTAGGTTTTCAGCTACCAAACCCACTTATACCACCTACACCAACCACTACCATGACAAATCGACGACTGTGGTTACTGATGTAGAGCACATCGCGTTTCTAGCCCTTTGGCTATCACGCTTCGTGTTCTGCACGAAATCCCTACAGGTGACGAAGAAAATGGTCACCCTTGCTACTCAGCTTCATCACGGTCAGAACATCTGTTTGGCCGAATTAATACTGGCAAACTTGTATGAGTCAATAAGCAGCGGAGCGGCTCAATTAAAAATAATAGAAAATAGAGCCAGCTTGCTGCTTGCTGGGCCCTTCTGGCTACTTCAACTCTGGATAAACGCCACTTTTGAGTCTTTTCTACCCCAGAAGACTCAAGTAAATGAAAAGGCTCCTGAGATAGCTAGAAGGCGCGTCGAAGGCACCAGGCTTGCCTTATTGACTCCCACTGAGGATGGGCTGGAGCTACAAAAGACCTTTGCAAACTTCGTTCAGATGTTTGCGGGGAGGAAGGAATTTACCTCGACCATGGCTCCTTTCGCCGGTCGAAAGTTTGGCCCAGGGTGGTTTACCAGGCCCCATCCTAAATCATCAGAGGATCCTAACCTTGAAGAGCACACAACGATGTGGGAAGCGTTTCTTACCCCAAGGATAATGCCATTGCGTTTCAAGAGTTCAAAGAATTAGCTGAGCCTGATTGCTTACCAACCGAATCTTGTCTCTCGACAGTTTGGCATCATCCAATCGCTTCCTTCTCCAATTTATCCTCGGGAGAAATCGTTGTTGTACTTTTGTAATGACTACTCTGAGGATGCTGTTACTAAGCATATTAGTAGGTACGTTGGTCGGACCGTACTATCATTGTTCGACTACCAACTCAACTTCCTCTACTCACCATCTTTTGAAGACTGGTGGAAGAGATATTACGTCGAAGAGTTCTTCGACGAAAAAGATTTTGCAGACGAACTCCAGAAGTCCTTCGTCCTGGTTCTCGACAAAATAAAGAAATGTACGTTCCCTCTTCAAATTATACTTGCCTTTTCATTTCAACTTATATCTGCCAAATATAACTTGTGAACGTGTCTTCTTTCAGTTGTTCGAAAACCTGTGGCTAAGAAGGCCACAGACAGCCATCAGGGTGGAGGTCCCTCTACAAAACCTCCAGCACAGGTAACCAAATTTTTCTTGTTTCCTGCTGGTTTTAAACATCTTGGTTTTCGATGCTGCGTTTTAAATCAACTCCATTTGGGACTTTCAGGAACCTGTGCCTAAGAAGCGACCTGCATTAACGGTCGAATCTTCGAGTGGCGACGAGGATGAATCTCCCCCTGTTCCTCTCAAATGGAGAAAGCTGAAGAAGGCTTCCCCTGCTCTTGAGCCTAGCCATGTGATAAGAACCAAGGTCACAGGGAATAAACCCAGGCCACCTCCTGTGATCATCGAAGAGCCCACAGAGGAGGAGCTAAACGTCTTGCTCAATAAACTCGTTGAGAGTGACAACTCTAGCCCTGGGGCTGAAGTTCCTTTACAGGTAGTGCCTTCGACCACTTTTAACTTAGGTGTCGACGATCACCTTCGATTGTGCATCTCCCTAAATCAGAATATTTTTCCTTTTCTATTTTCAGGAGACCGCTGGAACTTCAGCACCAACTGGGCATCCTGTCGAAGGTTCTGATTCCTTTGTAAATAGCGCAAGGGAACCCATTCACCATCCTTCTTCTTTCGTTAGTTCTGCTAACGAAGTAAATCAAACTTCAGAGCCACAAGACTCTGCTGACCATAGCAGACAACGAGAGGAGGAACTGGTGGATGATGAAGTCCTTGCTGAAATAGAGGAGCACCACCAGGAGGAAGCTCAAGTGGTCAATGAGACAGAAGAGCAACATGATGAAGAGGGTCATGTTGACGCTGACGCTGCTGAAAATGATCAGCCCCAAACCCACACTGCTGCAGAAATGGTTACCTCAACAAAGCCCAGGTCTAAAGAGGATTTGGCCCTCTTGAAGCAAAACGATCCAATTGGCTACCTGAATGCCATCATCGAGAGCAGGGAAAATTCATCTGACCCTAGCCATGATGCTTCTACTACATCAGGGAAGTCTACTTCGACTTCTCCTCTCGATGAGGTCTTGAAGAAAGTCAAGGCTCAGTTCTTCAAGAGGGATCTGATGAAGGCTTTGGAGGGGGGTCCTACTGCCCAGTCTTGTTTGGGAGCTGTCTTGGGTGCAGTTGATTTGCTTGTTGTTTCTCCAGAGATTTTCAGCTTCATCTTGGAGTTATACCCCATTATTGACCAAGTCTCTACGGACTACAATCGTCGAAGGGGGTTCAACAGCCAACTCGAAACACTGCATGGCAAGAGTTCTTCTGCTTGGACTGAAGTAGCTGAATCGACTTCTCGAATTGCAGAATTGTCGAAACAGAAGACGTCCAAGCAACAAGAAATTGAAGCCATAGATCAGGATAACGCCTCTATAAGGGCGCAGATCGAGGAGTTGGAGGCCAGGTTAAACGCTAACACTAAGCGCAAAGAGGAACTCCTTTCAACCGTTTCAGATGCATAGAGCCAAGATGAAGTTGCTCGAGGCTTAGAGTTCGCTGAAAGGGCCCAAACCCTAGATGACTAGATTGCCAAACTTTCTCAGGCGAATGCCTTGTGTAACAAACGGCTGGAGTTGCAGCGAGCCAAATATCTTCGACTTAAAGCTTCCATTCCTTTTTAGTTTGCTCAGCACCTCATTGACCATGTACTGTAATTTTTTGTAACACAATGTAGCCATTTTGGTTAATTAATATCATTTTCCATTTTGGCTTTATGGTTAATGTAATTATTAATTGTTATTTATTTTGATCTCTTGGAGAATAGGTTTATATTTTTTTAAATATTTGCCGTTTACCCTCAAGAGTCTTTTATCTTCGCTTAACTCTTCGACCTCATATGCTCCACCAGAAAAAGTTTGAATAATTCTGAACGGTCCTTCCCACTTGGGTGACCATTTTCCCATGCTTCGATCTCTTCGATCCATGGGGAGAATTACCTTCCAAACTAATTCTCCAGGCAAGAATGCCTTAGGTTTTACTTTCTTATTGTAAGAGTCTTCCACTCTTTTCTTCTGAATTCTCAGTAGGTCGAGAGCTCGTAGTCTTTCTTCGTCTAAATCTACTAGTTCGTCTAACATCATATCCCAATAAACCTCAGAGGGAATATCTTGATGTCTCTGAACCCTTGCTGATTGAAGACAAATTTCTGCTGGCAGTACTGCGTCATGACCATAAGTTAACCGATATGGTGTTGTACCTGTGGCTTCCTTTGGGGACGTTCGACAGGCCCACAAGATCTGGTCTAACGTTTTGTGCCAATTTTTTGGCTTCTTTCCCACATGCTTTTTTATCAGGCCTATCACTATTTTATTCTCCGCTTCGACTTGACCATTTGCCTGCGCATAATAAGGTGTTGATGTTATGAGTCTAAAGCCTGTTTCTTGAGCGAATTCCTGCATCTTTCGACCAGTAAACACTGAGCCTTGATCAGTTGTTATAGTCTCAGGGATTCCAAATCGGTAGATAATGTTCTTTTGAATAAATTCAATGACATTTTCTTGGTCTGCGTTGACTAAAGGGATAGCTTCGATCCATTTAGTGAAATAATCAATGCCTACCAGTATATACTTTTGGCTCTTTGATGATGCTGGTCGAATCTCTCCAATAAGATCCAAAGCCCATCCTCTAAAAGGCCAAGGTTTCACTATTGAGTGAAGTTCGCTTGCTGGTACATGCTGGATGCCAGTATGGACTTGACATTCCTGGCAACCCTTCGCAAACTCAACACAATCTTTCAATATACTGGGCCAGTATAGTCCTTGTCGAAACAACAACCATTTCATCTTATGGCCTACTTGGTGAGCCCCACATGCTCCAGCATGCGTAGTCGAAAGGGCTATGTATGCTTCGGTTTCACTTAAGCATTTTAATAATACCCCTTCAGGCGTCTTTTTGAACAACTCGTTACCCATGAGTACGTAACTCAACGCCCTATATTTTATTTTTCGTTCTGTCAAAGCTGCTGGATTTTGTAGAGAATCTACAATGGGTTTCCTCCAATCCTGCTCTGACAAATTGTCTATGAACGAAATTTCAAAGTTCCTTTGATCAGCATACCCTAGTCTTGTCGATTCCAAATCTGTTGGAGACAGGCTGGTTGCTTTTATTTTTTCTCGAACTTCGATTGCTCTTTGTAATCTCGTTTTTGAAATCTTATACCCAGATGCAATTTGTGCCAAATCATTGGCTATTTGGTTTTCCAATCTAGGTATGTGTCGAATATTAACCATTTCGAATTTTTTCAATAAACGATTTGCTATCACAAAGTACATAATAAGATTTTCTCTTATGCATTTGTACTCTTTTGTGACTTGCTTAATGACTAACTCTGGGTCTCCCATTATTTCGACTCGAGTTGCCCCCAATTCCAACAATATTTCAAGGCCAGTAATCAGAGCTTCGTATTCAGCCTCATTGTTCGAACAAGTACCTTCTATCTTGTACTTGAATGTTGTTGGAATTTTTTCTGGAGAAATAATTAAGACCCCTACTCCCGTTCCATCTTTATGGCTGGAACCATCGAAGTAAAATTTCCAGGGTTCTATCTCCACGTAATTCATATTTTCAACCTGAATCGAGTGGTCGACTATGAAGTCTGCTACCACTTGTCCTTTTACTGCCTTAAGAGGCATAAAGGTCAATGAATACTCAGTTAATGCTAGCGCCCACTTGCCAATTCGACTGTGCAAGATGGGTTTCGACAACATGTATTTGAAAACATCAAAATGAGACGAAACATACACATCAACTGGTTTTATATACGGTTTGAGCTTTGTGCAAGAGAAATAAAGACATAGACATAATTTTTCAACTTCGCTATATCTAGTTTCTGCATCGTTCAAAACTCTGCTAAGGTAGTAAATGGGTCTTTCGACTCCATTTTCATCTTCTTGGGCTAACATGCTTCCCAAAGTTTTGTCGGACGCAGCTATGTACAATCTCATACTCCTATTGCTACAAGGAGGCACCAAGATAGGTGGCTTGGTGAGATACCCTTTGATCTTGTCGAAGGCATCCTGTTGCTCTTGCCCCCACTCAAACCCTTCCTTATTCAATCGAAGTAAGGGTGAGAAGGCTTGCGCTTTTCCACTTAGGTTAGATATAAATCTCCTTAAGAAATTTATTTTGCCCAACAGAGATTGCAGTTCCTTCTTGTTCGTTGGCGCTTTCTCTTCCAAGATTGCCTTTGTCTTGTTCTGGTTGATTTCGATTCCTTTCTTGTGGACGACGAAGCCCAAGAAATCTCCTGCTTTCACACAGAACGCACACTTCAAAGGGTTCATTTTCAGACCATGTTCTCTCATTCTTTCAAATGATTGTCGAAGGTGGTCTATATGGTTCTTCCTGGAAATAGATTTTACAACAATATCATCAATATATACTTGCATAAAAGTGTTAATAAAATCATGGAAGATAGAGTTCATCACTCGCTGATATGTTGCCCCAGTGTTTTTTAGGCCAAAAGGCATCACTACCCATTCGTAAGTGCCTAAAGCCCCGGGGCATCGAAAAGCTGTTTTCGACACATCTTCTTCAGCAATGAAAATTTGATTGTATCTCGAGTAACCGTCGAGCATGCTCAGGTACTCATGGCCAGCGGCAGAATCAACTAGCATTTCTGCCACAGGCATAGGATATTCATCTTTGGGTGTTGCAGCATTCAAATCTCTGAAATCTATGCACACCCTCAACGTACCATTTTTCTTAATTACTGGCACAATGTTTGCAATCCATTCGACATACCTCGTAGCTCGTATGAATTTGCACTTCAGCAGTCTTTCGACTTCCGTTTTGATCTTCGACAGTATTTCTGGAGCGAAATGTCTTGGACTTTGCTTGACTGGCTTTTTTCCAGGTTTGATTGGCAACTGAAGTTCTACCAATCCTCTGTCGAGACCAGGCATCTCGTTGTAATCCCATGCAAAACAGTCCTTGAACTCCTTTAATAATTGGATCACTTCAAACCTGAGCTCTGGGTCTATTTTGGCGCTGATGTAAGTGGGCCTCTTCTCTAACCCTTCGCCCAAGTTGATTTCTTCTAAAGGATCCTGTGCTAACATTTTGATGTTGTTCACCAGGGGGTCCTTTTTGAATCCTAAAGGTTCATCGTCGTAGATGGCGTCGAGCCTTTGATCCTGCATTCCTTCTGTTCTGATATCAGGAGGTTCTGGATCAAAATATTTCCCAGGACCAATATCTGGTGGCTCCTGGTCATTGGCCTTGTCGGCCATATATTTTACTTCGGCTTCAAGAGCCGCTATCATTCTTGTTTCGGCTACGTAAGCTGAAATTCGCTGTAGTGCTTGTGACTCAGTCATTATTACTGAATTCCCTTCCCCAACCAGTTGGCTGGATATCAGTTAGCCCACTGAAATCAATGTGGGACAAATCTTCTTTATCCCATTGAAACCCATGATCAGGATGCAGGTACAAGGAACAAAAAGCATTTGGCGCTGGCGCCATGTCGAAGTCAGGTGCTGGGCATGGCCCAATGTGAGCCAAATTTTTGTCGAAGTCAGCTCTCCCTAGGTGATTTACTTCGCCCAAGTAGTAGCTCTGATCTGCTTCTATATTCTCGACAATTCCATCAGGACGCCATAATATTAACCTTTGGTGCATTGATGATGGTACTGCTCCAACACCATGTATCCATTCTCGTCCCAACAATAGATTGTAATTTGGTTTAGCCGATATGACCATAAACATAGTTGGTCGAAGGATGGATCCTACTTTAAGGTCTAGTTTGATCACACCCATGGCGGTCCCTATTCCGCCTTCGTAATTCGATAGGACCATGTTATGAGGCTTAATGTTTTCATCACTCTTGCCTATTTTTCTTAGCATGAAGTGGGGGATTATGTTGATGGTTGCCCCACAGTCCACCAAGATTTTGTTTACAGTGGCTTCTTCGAGCCTTGCCCTTATTAATAAAGGCTTGAGGTGACTTTTCATCGCCTCTGTAGGTGGTTCGAAGAAACCATTTTGCTCTTCAGTACAACCATTATCCATGACGAAGTAGCATACTGGCCTATGTTTGGCCATTTCTTGTTCGACTTCCCAGTCGTTCGATTCGACCTCCATTTGGAGGTTGAATTCGATTGGCAAAACTGAGACTATATTCACCATGATATCTAGGGTGTCATCAGACTCAGAGCCATCTTCGTCACCAACTTCGCCTTGGTTAGGCCATACCAGTCTATTGGTCACTGGTTCCCTCTCCAAAGGCTTTCTTTGCTTTCGCTGGGGGACATTTGAACTTGACTCTGGCTTTGGTTCGTTGATAGCTTCCCTCTCAGCCTTGCGCCGCCTTTGGTATCTTCTCCACTGGGATCGAGACATTGAATTCTTTCCCTTGTAGTTACTTGATACTTGGGTCACTTTGGAGGCACCTACATGAGGTTCTTTCTTGAGTGTTAAAGATGAACCTCTTGGCACTTCAAAGGAATGCCACCTTTCTTCGCTGTGTCTCTTTCAACTCGATTTTTTGAGCCATGTATCAACTAGAACATTGGTTGGAGGCCTGAAAGTTGGTGGCCTCCTTTCCTGATTTGAACCCTTTTGGTAGGTTCTTCTGGGATCGTGTCGAGCATCAGAGCCTGCACATTTTTGGGCATTTTTGCTCCAATTTCTGTTTGCTGCTCTCACACCTTCGATGTGTTCAGCAGCTTTCTTGTCAAAAATAGAGCTGCATCAAGGACACAGCATCACTTCTGATTTTTTCTTCTGGCATCGTTGCAAGAATTCTGCCAGATTTTCGTTCTCTAAAGGAAAAGCTGTTTTATTTGCTTGCTCTTGCCTAATGGTCTCCTTTGAAACTTTTGATTCAGAGATTTCGACCATGTTGACATTCATGTTGTCTTTAGTAGCAAGAGTCATTTGCTTCATTTGAGCCTCCAGGTCTTTCGTCTGGCCTTGCGCTGCAGCCAAGTAGGAAACGGGTTTAGTTCCATATTTTGAGGCTCCAACTGTCTCTAGTTTTGGACCTTCAGCGGCCTTTTGGACTGCTTCAATTGTCTTTCTAGAAAGGTTCCCAGAAAAACTGCCAAAGATTGGCATATTGATATGATCTTTGGTGACTTCGACCATGGTTATCCCTGGCCTTTTCACCTGACTTCTGGAAGCTTCGATCACATTCACCTCTGAAGGTTCAGCATAGTGGGCTTCCTCCTGCAAAGGACTCGAATCGACATTCACGGGGGCCTTATCAATGAACTTCAGCCTCCCTTCTTCGATAGCATTCTGCACGAGATCCCTGAAAAGAAAACATTGAGATGTTTTATGGCCCAGAAAGTTATGATATTTACAATAGCCTCTTTTCTTTCTTTGATCAAGAGGAGGCACTTTTACCCCTGGGGGTATTATCATTTGGCCATCTTTTACAAGTAAATCAAAAATTTCGTCACATTTTGTAATATCAAAACTGTAAGTCTTTTTAGGGAACCTATCATTGGCCTTTTCAGGACCAGTGGGGTTTTTTCCACTCGAGGGGACTAGTAGTTTGCAAGAGTATGGTGGCCCTTATTTTAACTCAGCTAAATCGACCTCACTTTCTTCGACGGTTATAGGTTCGTCGAACGTTTCTAGATCTTCATCGTCCATCTCGACATACGCTATCCTTTCTCTTTTATGAGTTTTCATCGCCCTGGCTTTTTCAGCTTTAAGGCGTTCTACCTGCCGAACCCTATCGGCCAATTGGGCCATGTCCCTCAGGTACTGAGTGTCTAATTTCTTCCTAATGGAGTGATCTAGACCTCCTGCGGCTATTTCGACTAACTCATGTTCTGGCACTTGCGTAAAGCATCTTGCCTTGAGCAATCTAAACTTATTTAGGTATTCGTTTATAGGCTCAGTGAATCTCCTCTTTACACTGGCCAACTCTTGCAGGCTTATCTTGGTTTGTCCCATGTAGAATTGCTCATGGAATAATCTCTCCAACTGGGTCCAATGGTGGATCGAATTGGGGGGGGGGAGAGTTGTGAACCAAGTAAATGCATTCTTAGTTAGGGAACTTGGGAAATACTTAATCCTCTGGTTCTCATTGTTTGAAATTTCTCCTGCTTCGATTAAGTATCTTGCTACATGTTCGACAGTGGATTCTGTGGTGTCCCCTGAAAACTTAGTGAATTTAGGGACTTTGCATCTAGGAGGCAAGTCTGTTTGTAACACATATTCCGACAGCGGGGATGTGAAGTTGGGCCTACGGAAGCCCGTATTCATCCCATTTTGCATCATGATTCTTTCAATCATGGCTGTCAAGTTATTCTCCAAACCAACATTCTGGTATTGGATCTGCTGAACTACTTCATCAGCGTTTTGATTTCTATTAACCATCCTTATTTCCGGGGCTATAACTCTAGGCTCTTCGACCCCGGGTTGTTCCATTTGTACCCTAAGGTTCTCTTCGACAGGCTACTGGACTTGGTTAATAGTGGTTTCTTCCTCTAGAAGTATGCCTTGGTTCCCCCTTATTTGTGCCCTTTGAGGCTGTCGAATAGGTTGGGGTACCCCAAAAAGTCAGCCAGACGCGACATTTGCGCTGTCATTTGCTGATTCGACTGGGTGGTATTCTGTATTAGAGGATTTAGCACTGTACTTAAAGTTTGCGCCAACATTTGAACCATGTCGTGGTTGCTTTCGTCTATTTGTTGCCTCAGGACTGCTGTCGAGGCATTCGTAAGGCCATGCATTACTTGGGACATTCCTCCTAAGAGTTGGGTCCTACCCCTGTTCGCCATACCAACCCCAGAGCCTTGGAGTGGCGAAGAGGCGCTCACTAAAGGATATGAAAAAGTGGACGTAGCATTCTTCAGGCTAGCCAATTCAGAAGTTGGCATGCCATAGAGTGGTTCTCGATTTAAACCCACTGTCGAAAAGCCTGGGGGAACATATGGCCTAGTTCCTTGGTTTCCCCTTGGTGGGGGAGTTCCCAAAGGCATTCTGGGGCCTGTAAATGGAGGTAATGGCCCCGTTTGTGTAACCGTTACTGCTGGCATTGAACCAGCGGTTACCACTTCACTTACGGTTGGGATAACCGTTGCTCCCACATTTGTCTACGGGATCTCTCCGTTGTTTGGCGGATTCGCCATTTCTCCACTTCTTCTCCTAGTATTGGTTTCGTTGGTGTATATTCTACCACTTCTCAATAACATACAATACTCTCGAAAAAGGAGGATATTTTATATAAAACGGTTAATCGTAAGAAAATCAACACAAAGTCCCACCAGGTGTGCCAATTTGTTTACCGTGAAAATTGGTAAACAACCGCTGATCTTCCAAAAGGTTACTTATTTGGTGACTTGCAAGATCGATCAGATTGATCCTAAGACATGGTTGATTTTCTGGAGTTTGACTAACCCTAATGGTGATTAATGCCAGTAAAGTAAAGACACTTTAAATAAATTGCATGGAGAAAAGCTTGATAGAATAAATAAAAACGTTAAGGAATTGTTGAATAAAAAGGCTTTGACGGAAGTAAATAAATGAACAACGGTAAATTGCTTGAATATAAAAGACTTTGATTAATCTAAATGGTGTTTCAAACATACATTCTCAATGATTCTTTCTCTCACGCCGGGTACTTGAATCTGAATGAGTAACTTGTATAAAATGATGAACACACTTAAAACTACAAAGAAACTTAGTATTTATACTAAAAAACTCCTAAGTAACCGCTGGGCAGTTACACAGCTTCGAGATGATGCCACATGACACGCTCACAACCTTCGACGCCTATGCTCTCGACACGTTGCACTTGGTAACTGCTGGGAACCGTTTTCCCTCCAACAATTCAAATCTCAAACTGTTCGACCTTGGGCATCAGGGACCTTTGTCGAGAGGTTCCTTCGACGTCGAAGGCAACAAGATTCCAACTTTAAAGAAATTTCTCTAAGTGTCTTGTCATTCTTTGATGAGCCTTAGACATGATCAGTTGGTCGAAGCCTCCTTATATAGGAAACTCTTCTGACTCATAATTAATGGTCTATATGATAACAAACAAGGGTGTCGAATTTAGGAGCCAACACCTGGTTTTTGGCAGAATCAGTTTGAGAATGTTGTAACTTGAGTTTTCGGATTCCGTTTGAGGTGTCGTTCGAAGCGTTGAATAGCTAACACGATGAGCTTTATTCTTGAGGATTTACATGAAGAGTTGGAAGGATAATCTTAGTATCCAAGTTAGGAATCGAATTAGTTCCTGTGTTGATCATTATGTTGGTTTTTGATGAAGAAGAGTGAAGATGAGATGCTTAGAGGCTGTTGTTTGATTTATAACAGTAGGACTAATAGTAATAACGATGTAAGATTACAGAATAGCAGTATGTAGAGGTTTTGTGACTTAGAAGTAAGCCTTAGTTGATTAACTAATTATAGGCAATATTTAGTATAGGCCTATGGCCAACATTGTGAAATTGATGAGTTACTTCGTATTAATGTACAACTGAGTTGTTGATGAGATGTTATTAATGAAGTTGTATTTGATATTTTATGATGAATAAATGATGTTTGATGAATAAATGATGTTTAACGAATAAATGATGTTTGATGAATAAATGATGTTTAACGAATAAATGATGTTTGATGAACTATTATGATGATATGAGATGTTGACGAAGAGATGTTGAGATGCTTTTGAGATGTAGGCCTTTGGCCAATGATGGTGTTGTATTGAGATGTTGTCAATTATGGTGTTGTTATTACATTCATGATTGTGTCGCATACATTGCATTTTGAGATGGAGCTTATGCTCGTTGAGATGGCCTGAATTGACGAATATTGAGATGAAGGCTTATGCCTTGATGATACCTCTATTAATTGGCAAATTTTTGAGATAGGAGTTCTGCTCCAAATGGTACCACATGTATTTGCATAGTATTAAGTCGCATTATATGACTGCATAAAGAAGTGTGTATTGATGTGGTGAATGTGTATTATTGTTGTGATTATTGTTGATTATGAGCTGAGAAGTGGTGATGTTATATGATCTAATTTAATATATTAATTATCACGCGCTTTATTATATTGTTAGATATCTCACCCTTTTGTTTGAATGTTGCCCTTACGTTGGTAATGTGCAGGTAATCGAGAGTGAAAGTTGTATACCTTCAGTAGTTCGATTCGGTGTCATTGCTCTGATATGTAACACTCGGGGGATGAACACTTGTTGCCTTTGATTGTTGATTATTCAGTTGTTGAACTTTAAGTTGATTATTATTAAATTATGTTGTTTGAAGTTGTTGTAATGATGATAAAGATGTTATTAAGAATTCTGCTGCGTAGATGTTGAATTATTTAATTAAAGATGTTATGATGATGGTTCATCCGATGTTTTAAAGTGTTATATATCCACGATGAATGCAATGAATTTTGATAGAAGAATTTGTGGCATCCCGATTCGTTTGCATGAATGATTTTTATAACTCTGATTTATTTATATAATTGTCGGGGTAGAATTGGGGTGTTACAAAGTTGGTATCAGAGCAAAAGGTTGGTCAGACCTTGTCGTCGAGTCGTAGTTGTCTAACAATCGAGTATTGTTAATTTGAGTTCTAATCGTTGTTTATGTTGTAGTGATAAGTTGAGATGGATGGAAGGAATGATGTTGCACTTGCTGCTGCTTTAGAAGCAATGGCTCATGCGATGGAGAATCATCCGAATGCTGACGGGAATGTTGTATCTCGTAGCTTGGCGATTTTCCAGAGAGAGAATCCGCCTACGTTCAAGGGAAAGTATGATCATGACAGAGCATTGGAGTGGTTGAAATAGATTGAGAGAATCTTCCGTGTGATGGATTGCACTCCAGCGCAGAAGGTTCGTTATGGTACTCATATGCTAGCAGTCGAGGCTGATGACTGATGGCTAGAGACTTGTCAGAAGTTGGAAGCTACATGTGAGAATGTCACTTGGGCTGTGTTCCGTAGGGAATTTCTGAGGAAGTACTTTCATGAAGATGTCCGTGGTAAGAAGGAGATTGAATTCCTTGAGCTGGAGCAAGGGAATATGTCGGTTATTGAGTATGCTGCCAAGTTTTCTAAGTTGGCTAAGTTTTATCTGCATTACGCTGAGGCAGATGCTGAGTTTTCAAAGTGTATCAAGTTTGAGAACGGGTTGCGCCCAAAGATCAAGAAGGCAGTCGGATACCAGAAGATCTGTGTCTTTGCTGATTTGATTGATAGTTGCAGGATTTATGAGGAGGATAATAATGCTCATTACAAGATTATCAATGAGAAGAGGGTAAGCACCAACAGAATCGTGGTAAGCCTTATGATGCCTCAGCTGGTAAAGGTAAACAGAAAGTTGCTCAGAGTCAGAGGACTAGTGGGGGAGATGCTCCTACTGGTGTGGTTTGTTTTAAGTGTGGAAAATCTGGGCATAAGAGTAATGTATGCACTATTGAAGTGAAGAGGTGTTTCTGTTGTGGCAAGAACGAACATGTTGTATCTGAGTGTGAACATAAGGATGTGATTTGTTTCAATTGTAGAGAAGAAGGGCACATTGGTAGTCAGTGTCCGAAACTGAAGAGGTCTCAGTCAAGTGGCAAAGTGTTTGCTTTGGTTGAGGATCAGACAGCTGTTGAGGACAGACTTATCAGAGGTACATGTTTCATTAATAGTACTCCTTTAATTACTATTATTGACACCGGTGCTACGCATTGTTTTATTGCTGTGGATTGTGTTGAAAGATTGGGTCTTATGTTGTCTTCTTTGAATGGAGAAATGGTCGTCGATACTCCAGCCAAGGGGTCGGTGACTACTTCTTTTGTGTGTGTTAAGTTTCCCTTGTCGATCTTCGACAGAGACTTTGCTGGTTATTTGGTTTGTTTACCGTTAAGAGGTTTGGATATGATTTTGGGTATGAACTGGTTAGAGCATAATTGTGTTCATATTAACTGTTATGACAAGTCTGAAGTTTTCTACTCCTGAAGAAGGGGAGGATGGTCTGTTGTCTGCTAGACAGTTGAGGAAGTTGATGCAAGAGGAAGCACATATGTTCTCGTTGATGGCATCGCTATCTGTAGAGACTCAAGCTATAATTGAGGAATTTCATGTGGTGTGTGAATTTCCTGAAATTTTCCCTGATGAGATTCCTGATGTACCGCCGAAGAGGGAAGTTGAATTTGCTATTGATCTTGTACCTGGTACCAGACCCGTGTCTATGGAACCATACATGATGTCTGCATCTGAATTGTCGGAGTTAAAGAAGCAATTGGAAGAGTTACTTGAAAAGAAGTTTGTAAGACCAAGTGTATCGCCGTGGGGAGCTCCAGTGCTGTTAGTAAAGAAGAAAGATGGAAGTATGAGGCTTTGTGTTGATTATAGACAATTGAATAAAGTGACGATTAAGAACAAGTATCCGCTTCCAAGAATAGATGACTTGATGGACCAATTGGTGGATGCTCGTGTGTTTAGTAAGATTGATTTGAGGTCGGGTTACCATCAGATTAAAGTGAAGAATGAAGATATCTAGAAGACGGCTTTCAGAACGCGTTATGGACATTATGAGTATTCGGTGATGCCTTTCGGTGTTACCAATGCGCCGGGAGTATTCATATAATATATGAATCGTATCTTTCATACTTATTTGGATCGGTTTGTAGTGGTGTTCATTGATGATATTTTGATTTACTCTAAGTCAGAAGAAGAGCATGCTGGACACTTGAGAGTAGTATTTCAGGTTTTGAAAGAGAAGAAGTTGTATGCAAAGCTGTCCAAGTGTGAGTTTTGGTTAAATGAGGTTAGTTTTCTTGGTCATGTGATTTCAGGTAGCGGCATCGTTGTAGATCCATCGAAGGTTGATGATGTGCTGCAATGTGAAACTCCAAGGTCAACTACTGAGATTAGAAGCTTTTTGGGATTAGTTGGTTATTATATAAGGTTTATTGAAGGTTTTTATAAGTTGGAACTTCCGTTGACTAAGTTGACTTATAAAGGTAGAGCTTTTGTATGGGATGTTCAGTGCGAAGAAAGTTTTGCAGAATTGAAGAAGAGGTTGACGTCGGCTCCGATTTTGACGTTGCCTAATCCAGGAGAGCCTTTTGTGGTGTATTGTGATGCTTCTAAGATGGGTTTAGGAGGTGTGCTTATGCAGAATAATATGGTAGTTGCTTATGCATCAAGGCAGTTAAGGACTCATGAGAAGAACTATCCTACACATGATTTAGAGCTTGCTGCAGTTGTCTTTGTGTTGAAGATTTGGAGGCATTATCTTTATGGTTCTAGATTTGAAGTGTTTAGTGACCATAAGAGCTTAAAGTATCTTTTTGATCAGAAAGAGTTGAATATGAGGCAATGAAGATGGTTGGAATTGTTAAAGGATTATGATTTCGGTTTGAATTATCATCCAGGAAAAGCGAATGTGGTAGCTGATGCATTGAGTCGAAAGACTTTACATATGTTGGCAATGATGGTTAAAGAGTTGGAATTAATTGAGTAGTTCAGAGATATGAGCTTAGTTTGCGAGGTTACGCCGCGAAGTGTTATGTTGGGTATGTTGAAGATTAATAATGAATTTCTAGACAGTATCAGAGAAGCTCAGAAGTTGGATGTGAAACTAGTAGGTTTGATGGTTGGAATTGATCAGTTAGAGAATAATGATTTCAAGCTAGATGCGCAAGGTGTGTTGAGGTTTCGTAATCGAATTTGTATTCCTGATGATGCTGAGATGAAGAAAGTGATACTTGAAGAGAGTCATAGAAGTAAGTTGAGTATTCATCCAGGAGCTACAAATATGTATCAAGATTTGAAAGGTTTGTTTTGGTGGCCTGGGATGAAGAGTGATGTGGCTCAGTTTGTGTATGCATGTTTGACTGGTCAGAAGTCGAAAGTTAAACATCAGAAGCCTGCATGATTGATGCAACTGTTAGAAGTTCCAAAATGGAAATGGGATAGCATTTCGATGGACTTTGTGACGGGGTTACCTAATACTTTAATATGGCATGATTCAAATTGGGTGATTGTTGATAGGCTTACAAAGTCAGCTCATTTTGTTCCTATTAACATCAGTTTTCAAGTGTCGAAGTTGGCTGAGATTTACACTAGTGTAATTATGAAGCTGCATGGTGTTCCTTTGTGCATTGCGTCAGATAGAGATCCAAGATTTACTTTTGATTTTTGGAAGAGTTTGCAAGAAGCGTTGGGTTCTAAGTTGAGGTTGAGTTCAGCGTATCATCCTCAGACAGATGGTCAAACTGAACGGACGATTCAATCATTGGAAGATTTGCTGAGGGCATGTGTTCTTGAGTAGGGAGGTTCATAGGATACTTATCTTCCGTTGATAGAGTTCACTTATAATAACAATTACCATTCTAGTATTGGGATGGAACCTTTTGAAGAGTTGTATGGTCGAAGATGTAGAACTCCGTTATGTTGGCATGAATATGGTGAGAGTGTAGTACTTGGACCTGAACTTGTTCGTGAAACTACTGAGAAGGTGAAGTTGATTCGAGAAAAGATGAAAGCTTCCCAAAGTAGACAGAAGAGTTATCATGACAAACGAAGGAAGGACTTAGAATTTCAAGACGGCGATCATGTGTTTTTAAGAGTTACACATGTGACTGGTGTTGGGCGAGCGTTGAAGTCTAAGAAGCTCACTTCTCGTTTTATTGGACCGTATCAGATTTCGGAGAGAGTGAGGAATGTTGCTTATAGAGTGGGGAATGTTGCTTATAGAGTGGATCCAATGATATTTTGACAAATATTGGTGACCTCATTTACTTTTATTTCTGACTTTACTATTTTTCTTTATTTTTGGTTTATTTTATCTATTTCTTTTAATTTTAAAAATAGCTTCTGACTTTAAAAAATTACCAAAAATTTCATAAAAATATTTGAGTTCATTTCTGATTTTTCTATGGTCTTATCATTTTCTTGATTAATTTGAATATAGTTTCTATTTTTCTCTCTTATTTTCATTTTTAATCATTTAAAAAAAACCTCTTCTTTTATTTTAAATACAATTTTATTTCTATATATATTCTGGCTGATCTTGGATTGAAATTTTGATCATGAACTTTATTAACATCATTGGATCCATGGTGTTGAGTCTAACTCCATAAAAATGGATGAATGATTTTAATAATAGATTGATTAAATTTTTTATTCAAATGTGATTTATTCATTTCCCCTTCCCTCTTCATCTTATCCCATTCTTATTGTACTAAATATTTTTGGAGCATGATTTACATATCATGTCTCAAAACATGAGGTGCATAGGTTGTTATTGACCGACCTCAAAATAGGTGCAACTTCTATATAAGTCCACTTACGTTGGCTTAATATAACGCTAAATTTTATCCCGATTTGAGAAAATGATCATTCGTGGCCCAAACATGTGTTTGCAATCCCAAGTATGTTAATTCGAATCCTTTGATCCAATAACCTTGAGATCCATTGTTAGGAGGCTTTGGTTCTACCAATCCTCTAATGGAACTTCATCAATTTTGGTTATAGTGGATCACTTAAACGTCATTTATCATTAAGTGTTATTTTGAGAATTTTTAAATAGATGATATACTTGACAAAAAGAAAATGCAACTTGTTGTTGAGAGGCTTTGATTCTACCAATCCTCTAATGAGTTCCAAATGCAAGTTTCAAGATGGTCATTCAACTAACCACTAAATCCTAACAATTGACTTTATTTTTATGCTCTTACTTTATGTACCCTTTACTTTAGCATTTATATTTCATGCTCTTTTCATCTTTGCTCACTTGAGCCTCAATCTTCATGTCATTTTTATTTTGCTCACTTGAGCTTTTCATTTCCTTTTGAAAATACCTAATAATCAACTTAAACCCTAAAAAACTTTAATGTTACTTGAACTACTTGGTTACTATCCTTGGCACTATGGAGATTGTGAACTTCTTGGATTTAGGATTGGAAGCCTTAATCTACCTTGAGACCTTGTGACTTCAATTTTTATTTTGTCTAAAGTTCTTGGGGTTTACCCCCAAGATATTGGGTTATTTGTTTGTTTTGTGTGCAGGATATTGTGATTACATGCTTTGTCTGTGATCTGGAATTCAATTGTATACAACTGTTACTCTGCCTAATTTTTGTGAAGACTTAATGCAATTGAAGTTTGGTATTCTTAAGATATTTATTAATTGTTTGCTTGATTTCAAATCCAAAAGATGGAATTCTACATTGACTCATTATGTCAAGTATTGGCTTCTTGTTTGGTTAGATGGTCTTTCTCCTTAGCTTTTACCTTATGCTTAGGATAGTCTATTCATCTCCTTCCATCTTCTTTAATTTCAAAAATCTTCTCCCTCCTTTTGAAAAATCTTCTTGTTTTTTTTAAAAGAAACTTGAACACTTCATAATAAACTTGGACTTATGTCCATGTATTTTCAAAAATTATTTCTTAATCAAATTTCAATCAACTTAACAATACCTTGACATTTTTTGTGAGAAGACTAAAAGTAAATGAATCTCATTCAAACTATTTTGCCATTTTGACTTTTATCTTTAAAAACTTTTCTAAAAAAATTAGCCTCTTGTCAATCCTTGTAAGTGACACGAACAACATTACTTCTACAATATATAGTGAAGTGGGATATGAAATTATGGCAGCAGATACTTAATTGTTGCACCCCAAAATTTGCCCTCTCATGTTTTCCAAAGTCTCCCCCCTGCATGGTTGATACAAACCCTTGCCTAAGGAAAAGGAAATTTTTTGAGTGGTGCTTTAAGTACATTTCAATTGGCATTCTGAAAGACCCTTCGATTGGCATTCTGAAGGAGCATTTCGATTGGCATTCTGAAAGACCCTTCGATTGGCATTCTGAAGGAGCATTTCGATTGGCATTCTGAAGGAGCACTTTGATTGGCATTCTGAAAGACCCTTCGATTGGCATTCTGAAGGAGCACTTCGATTGGCATTCTGAAAGAGCCTTCGATTGGCATTCTGAAGGAGCATTTCAATTGGCATTCTGAAGGAGCATTTCGATTGGCATTCTGAAGGAGCACTTCGATTGGCATTCTGAAGGAGCATTTCGATTGGCATTATGTCAAGGCCTTCGATTGACATGCCAAGAGATCCTTCGATTTAGCATTGTGTCAAGGCAGCTTCGACAGGCATGTTAGCCATGTCCTTCGATTAGCATGAACAGAACCTTTTGATTGGCATGTTAACAAAGCCTTTCGATTGAATTTTAATTAGCACCCTTCGATTGATCCTTGGACAAGGGCCATTCGAAGGAGGTCATCAAGAGGGCACTCAAATCAAAAGCGTCCAGGTTCATTCAAGAGACACAAATGTTTCAAAAAAGGAAGTTATTTAATGTGTTCGTTTCTTGTCTCATGGAATTTAATGGTCTGTTTAATGGCTGTCTCTTGCCATTACTGCACCCTCACACCCCTATAAATACAGAGGCCATCATACACATTACAACACACGAAACACACACAAAAACTCTGCAAGAAAAGGATGAAAAATATAAAGGGAGAAGCATTGGAGAGACGCTGCCCATACAATCCATCAAAGGTTGTCAGAATTTTCCAAGCCAAAGCAGTCCTTCAGATCGAAGGTGCCCACGCCCAGAAGCCCCCAGATTGAAAGTGCTCCCATCCAGCCAGTGCCAAATCGAAGGTTCCAACTACTGTAAGAGAGGGTAAATTTTCAAAAAACTTTTCATTTTGCATAACACATTATTACTTGTTGTTACCTTGATTTTCCATCCTAGACAGGATCGAAAGGCCTGGGTTTGGCACCCAGGTCATGTTTTTCGTTTGCTAACATTTTCTGCAGACATAGCCTGAAGAGACCCAGCAAGCGCAGGATCGAAGGGCCTGGGGTTCAATACCCAGGCCCTGCATTTTATTTCGCTAACATACTTTTGCAGGTATAACATCCCAGATCGAAGGAGACACCTTCTCTGGATCGAACCCATCAGCATGCTAGATCGAATGAGGCATCTCATTCCTGGATCGGAAGCCATGACCTCCATGATCAAAAGACAATCCTCTTCCCTGGATCGAAGGCCACTCATGCCTTACTGTCTGGCCCAATCGAAAGGACCAGGACCCTCTCTGGATCGAAGCTTCCATTCCCTCCCTGGGTCGAAACTCCCTTTTTTGCCTGGATCGAAGGATCCCCCTTGTACTTTATTTTTTTTGTTTTTTTTCATAGACTTCTTTTTATCTTTTAATTAACATTAAAATCAAAAAACCACAAAAACATTAGGATAGTCCTTTTTCTATTTAATTAACTTTGTCAATCAATATTTTAATTATCTTAACATTTTCTCAAAAAAAAACTAAAATTAAATAGATTTAGGTCATTTTCTCAAAATAAAATAAAACAACAAAAAATATTTTATTCTTAGATTTTTAGAGGTTATTTTCAGATTCGCGCGCGCTTATTTTATTGTAACTGTCTATTGGTTTGTAATAGCTTAGCTAAGAGTTTTTATACTTTACTGCTTTTGATTCCCCCAATTTTTGGACATGTAAATAATCCCCCTCCCCGAAGCCTTGTAATAGCGTAAGATTTACAATTCCCGCACTTTAAATTCCTGTACATATATTAACTGTTTAGATGTATGCTAACTAGGATTGCATGATAAGATTAACTCTTAACTTAAAATCAACAGTAGCTCACCATGACATGCAAGAATAACATAACTGAAAGTTGACACACTTGCACATGCCACTCCTAGGGTACACCTCACTTGGTTGCCTCGAGCGTGGTCATTAAGTATAGGATGTTTTAGAGGTCGTCCTTTTGTCCCAAGATCATAAGTTGCCTCGAAATGGTTGCCTCGATAAAAATGATCTAAGACATTAGGATTATCACTAAAGCGTCCTAACATTGCTTTAGTGACCACACGTCCCTAAAATCGAATTGACCCGAAAAACTCCAACGACGGTGCTACCTACTCCTCAATAGTGGGATAGCACCGTCTAAAGGACAATTGCACAGTTTAATTCCTTTTTGAGTAGGTAGATGTTCTTAAGTACTTGCTCTCTTTTAAAACAAAACAAAACTTTTCGCACTTACACTCTCTTCAAAACAACAAACTCTTTTCAAAACCCACAATCACAAAGAAAAGCAAACTTTTGAAAACACAGTGAGCAAGTACCTAAGAGCCCGTGGATAACCACGGATAGAAAGGGTGCTAACACCTTCCCTTTCTATAATCTACCTCCCGAACCCGAGAAACAATCTCGAAAAGGAATTTTTCTGTGCTTTTGTCCTTTCCTTGTTGGATAAAATAAAAGACGGTGGAGACTCTTGCTTACCGCCACACTTTGCAAAAACAAACGCAAACGCAAACCAGCATTCCAAACAGTCAGTTCTCGTTCCCACCGATCACAGAACTGGCGACTCTGCTGGGGACTTTATAAGAGATGTGTACCTTAGGATTAGATCACTTGTGTTTTCAATTGTATTGCTTTGTATGCTTTTAATTATGGGCTTGTATCGGAGTTTTATAAATCCTAACCCAGATTTGGGGAAACATTCATAGATAGCAATACGTTGTGGAAACTGTGTGGGGTATACCGACACGGTTGAAGTAATAGCTATATTAGTGCGACATATTTGTGAGTACCGGTAGCCTTTGAGTCAATCAAAGAGAATACGGGGCCGTTGAGTGATGTCACTAAGCACTAATGACCTAGAACCTTACTTGACCATCTTGGCCTTTTTTTAGGGGTAGTGAGATGACCGACTTTGGTGCAGTCCAAAGTTGGTAGACACTCGATACTACACTCATTAAGGATTGTTTTCTTGGAATATTTTGGTCGCCAGTAAGTGGCTAAACCAAAACAATGAACATAGAAAACAATCCAATGATATTGAGCTCCTTGGAACCCGGTTACTATTTATAGGACAGGTTTTGAGCCAACTAAACTCAAGAGGGTACTTACCTATGAAACTCCATGCCAGCCTAAACTTAAGGCTATTTGTGTGACTTGTGTGCTTTCAAATCTGAACTACTTGCACATTCTTGTTATCTGACAACATGAGTTCCTTGCAGGTTTTGTTTACAGTCCTTATCCAATAATTTGGACTTATTGTAGGGTTTACTTACATCACTTCACACTTTTGCTTAAACGCATAGCATACACATCATAACATCATGCCTTAACATTTCCTTAACCATTTCAAGGATCTCAAGGGTCTGTGATGCAGGTTATGGTAAATCAAATGGCTAGCCAGGGGCAAAGGGGATTTATTTTCCTCTAGCAAAGGTTGTCTAGAAATCCAAGCATGATAACTTGAGTCAGGGGCTATGACCCACTCGATATGGTGAGCTTGACTCTTGAAGAAGGACTCTCAGCAACATGAAGCTCCTTCAATCAAGCTACCAGATTCAGACAGTTTCTTGTTTACCCCGCGAGATCCTTGAAAACATTGCATACATATATCATACATATCATTGCATAACAGGTCTCCCAGTACATGTCTCTCATGTTCTCGTTGTTTATTTCAGCAATGGCTTTCCAACCAGACAACCAGGATCTTCATACTCAAGAGACTCAGTTCAAGGAAATCTTCTTAAACCTATCCAAGGGGCAGGAAGAGTTGAGAGCACTCCTCATGGGGAATTTGGTCAAGAAAAGTCCTGAAGACAATAAGGACGAACGACTTAAACATCTGCAAACTGAGGTAGATGCAATGAGAACCCAGATGCTGGGGCAGATGGCCCTTATCCAAGGCTTATCTCGGGAACAAGAAGAGCTGAGAACCATTATCAGCCAGCTTCATCAAGACAGATACAACAACATGAAGCAAACAGTCAAAATCGGGGACCAAGTCATTGATCAGCCCCCAAGAAGACAAGGGTTTGGTTTGGTAAAGAATGGACCTCTCCAAGTTGCTACTACCTCAAGGGTCCAACAACAACCTCATCAAAAACAAAAGGTTGATCAGAGTAAGCCAAACATGCCCAGGAGGCAATTTACCAAGATCAACATGTCACTGACTCAAGCGCTACAACACATGTTGAAGGCAGAGCTGATTACATTAAAGGCTCCTCCCCGGAACCCAAATACTTCCGCTCCTACCTATCATCCCAATGAAAGGTGTGCATACCACTCTGACAGCCCGGGGCATGATACTAACATCTGTTGGGTGTTGAGAAACAAAATTCAAGACCTGATTGATGAAGGAGCATTGGAATTCACACAAGACGGTCAGGCTGAGTTCTTCTACCATCCCTCTAAGGCTCACCATTTGAAGTGACAAATTCTGACAAGAGAGGGCCTTTTGTTCATTTGAATTTTCAAGTTGTAATCTCTTTGTTATTCAAACAATTATCTGTTAATGTCAAACTCTATTTCATTAATGCATTGCATATGTTTGTCTTGATTTGATCCAATCATTTTCATTAAACTATGCTTTTTACTCACTTTATGACATTCAACTCTTGCTAAAAATTCTAATCCTTTAGAGGGAGGATGACGAAACAATGCCATAATCTCATACAATATGCTTTTGGACAGACCTTGCTGACGATGTACAGGCGTTTCTTTCAAATCCTAAACACTGGAGTTATAAGGAAGATAATCCCTAGTCAACCCCTTCGAGCCAAAGAAGTAGGAGTTTTCTGTTTTAAACACAAATTGAAAACCTTTAATTTAAACCTGGGGCAGGGTAGTCTCTCAGTTAATTCAAAAGGATGCGCATTGAAGTCGCAAAACTCTCAGTTCATAATACAACGAACGACATCAAAATCATTCCTCTGGAATCAAAAGACAGTGGTGGTTCCTTATCTCACAGGCAGTCAATCTCTCAAAAGAAAAAAGCCCACTGAGCCAAAACCTATAAAGAAGGCTTAAGAAAGCTGGGGCATCCCGCTGACTGTAATGTCGAAAACAGGAACAGCCAGGCAAAAGTTAGAGATAACAAATCAAAAGAACGAGGTCGCTACAAATCCTCGATAACATGAAAAATGTTGCAAAAAAAAATGATGACTGCCTTCCAAAATCCAACTTGTGTGAACCATCACCAAAATGTCGTTCCAAATTCGAATAGAGTTCGACGCACAATTAACTGAGTTTAGGATTGAAGAACATCACGAAGAGCGGGTGGGTACAAATATACTTTGAGCCTTTATCCTTTGTTTCTTAAACCGTGAACCAAGCGATGTTACAACCCTTCAAAAGTCCTAACTGAAGCATGGGTTAGTTCAAAAGCATACTGTTACAAAAGGTATCCTGACTCCTGTAAGGCTTTGCCCTAAATCTTGTGTTGAATTTGTCTTATAAAAAAGTTTTCTGCTAAAAAACGCATTTTTCAAAACTTCAAGACAAGCATAAGCTTTGCATTATTTGAATATCACTGTTTGCATTTGGCTATTTGTTTGACAACGGAGAAATTCACACAACGAATATCCGATGAACGAAAGCCCTCTCAGTGAACAAAATCACTTCAAAAAGGATGACACTTCCATTGACAAAACTCCTATCAACAAGGGCATGACACGTCACTATCCAGCACACCCGGGGCAGTCTGGTCAAGATTTCAAGAAATCTCTGAGGAAGTGCAGAGTAACCAGGGGCAAGTCTCCATCTCCGTCACTTGGGGCATTGGACATCAATCTCAGTAAAGGGTCACCCCAAGTGGAAAAAACACTTCCAACCAAGGGGCACGGCATGAGCACTGTATACCATCTGGGGCAGTCAAGTCAAGATTCAAGGAGTCTCTCAAAGATACCAAATAGCCAGGGGCAGATCTCCATCTGAATCACTTGGGGCATTGGACATGAATTCCAGCAACGAATCTTGCATGATCAAACGAAGATCTTCTGGTATTATGGAAACACAACACTACCGACAGTGACACCTCCTTACATCCTGAGAGCGTGGACATAGTCATAAAATACTGCACATAATCAAAGACCCTCCAGGTTGACTGGCCTAGGCAAAAATAAGGGCTTCCCGGCGAACCAAAAGGGTTCGGGCAAAAATAAGGGATGAAAATGAAAAAATCTGTACACCCGGCAAGTCGAAAACCTGAAAAGGAGGCTTGGGCAAAAAAGGGTATCCCGATGGACTGAAAACCCGAATGGGCGGTCCAGGCAAAAATTAGGGATCAAAGCGTACGACTATGTCCCGTCATCTCGTTACTTGCCTACCAGAAGAAGATTTGTCACTTCAATCGGCAATGACCAAGTACCTCACAGGTGGGGATAATACTCGATCCACAGGGCCTCCGCAGGCACCTTCTCCCGCAAAAACAGGGGCAATAAAATTGTCCAAACTGTACAGCTGCTTTGCTCACCAGGTACCAAGGTATATATTCAGTTGAAGAATAGGGCTAAGATACTTTCACTCCCCGCAGAGTAAAACAGTAATGGTAGATCTCCCCACTGAGACTTGCAACTGTGAACGAATCAACAATACTCTCCCCAAGCAGAGTTGGTCTACCATCAGCCCTAAAAAGGATGGGTATCCCCAGAAGATCTTAATATTCCCCAGCGGAGTATAAAGACATTCTCCAGCAAGCGTAAGAGTATCCCTGGCAGTCTGAATATTCCTCAACAGAATATAAGAATGTTCCCCGGTGGAATACAAGGTACCCCAGTGGAGCCATTTTCCCAGCGCAGTCTAAAAAGGCTTCCCCGCCAGAGTTGAATCATCTTACCCAGTAGATTCTGGAAGCTTGTCCCCTGCAGAATACAAATGTATCTCCCCAGCCAAATTCAGAAGGTTATCCTCACAAGAGTCTAACTGGGTTATCCTCAGCAAGTTGCAACTGAAAGATCATCCCCAGCGAAGTTCTTTCTTTCCCCAAGCAGAACTTCTATCCTCAATAAATTCAATATCACCAGCAACGGTAATCCATCCCCAGCGGAGTTCATCATTGAAATCCCCAACAGAGCTTATCAGCGGAATCCCCAGCGGAATTATCATTAAAATCATCAGCAGAACATCTCTCCCCCACAGAGTATTTCCCCTCAGAGTAATCTCTTCATCAAGTTTATTCCCCAACGGAGTTCTTTTCTCCTGCGAGTTTATTCTCACAACCATCTTCGTTCGTCATCCCCAGTGGAAACTAAGAACTCAACTCTACTCTCCAGCAGCTATCCGGGATTTATTTTCCCCAGCTAAAACATCACATTTCCATACATCATGATACATGCATATACGCATCATACCATACAATCTCATTTATGTTGAGAACATCATTGCTTGATCCATATCATGCATTGCATATGACTGACCTTTACCTTCCAGGAAAGATCCAGTTAAGTTCTCAGCTATGTCAAAGACCTTCTCTGGTCCAGTTAAATCGATTCCTAAAGATTTTCCTGATGCAGATCTAGTTGAAGATTCCAAGACCTCCTCTGGTCCAGTTAAATCGATTCCTAAAGATTTTTCTTAGGCGAAACCTTTTTAGGTCCCAGTTTAATACCTGTAGCAAGCCAGGAAAATATCTGTGGACGATTGATTGTAGGTTAATACCTGAAACAAGCCAGGAAAATTATCTACATAAAGAGATTGAAGATCAATACCTGTAACAAGCCAGGAAGACCTTTCTTTCTCAGGTCAGAGATCAATACCTGAAACCAGCCAGGACAGATATCTCATTGACCAACTTTTTCAGGTCCCAGTTTAATACCTATAGCAAGCCAGGAAAATATCTGTGGACGACTGATTGTAGATTGATACCTGTAACAAGCCAGGAAAATTATCTACATGAAGAGATTGAAGATTAATACCTGTAACAAGCCAGGAAGACCTTTCTTTCTCAGGTCAGAGATCAATATCTGAAACCAGCCAGGACAGATATCTCCTCGACCAACCTTTTCAGGTCCCAATTTAATACCTGTAGCAAGCCAGGAAAATATCTGTGGACGACTGATTGTAGATTGATACCTGTAACAAGCCAGGAAAATTATCTACACGAAGAGATTGAAGATTAACACCTGTAACAAGCCAGGAAGACCTTTCTTTCTCATGTCAAAGATCAATACCTGAAACTAGCCAGGACAGATATCTCCTCGACCAACCTTTTCAGGTCTCAGTTTAATACCTGTAGCAAGCCAGGAAAATATCTGTGGACGACTGATTGTAGATTGATACCTGTAACAAGCCAGGAAAATTATCTACACGAAGAGATTGAAGATTAACACCTGTAACAAGCCAGGAAGACCTTTCTTTCTCAGGTCAGAGATCAATACCTGAAACCAGCCAGGACATATATCTCCTCGACCAACCTTTTCAGGTCCCAGTTTAATACTTGTAGCAAGCCAGGAAAATATCTGTGGACGACTGATTGTAGATTGATACCTGTAACAAGCCAGGAAAATTATCTACACGAAGAGATTGAAGATTAATACCTGTAACAAGCCAGGAAGACCTTTCTTTCTCAGGTCAGAGATCAATACCTGAAACCATCCAGGACAGATATCTCCTCGACCAACCTTTTCAGGTCCCAGTTTAATACCTGTAGCAAGCCAGGAAAATATCTGTGGACGACTGATTGTAGATTGATACCTGTAACAAGCCAGGAAAATTATCTACACGAAGAGATTGAAGATTAACACCTGTAACAAGCCAGGAAGACCTTTCTTTCTCAGGTCAGAGATCAATACCTGAAACCAGCCAGGACAGATATCTCCTCGACCAACCTTTTCAGGTCCCAATTTAATACCTGTAGCAAGCCAGGAAAATATCTGTGGACGACTGATTGTAGATTGATACCTGTAACAAGCCAGGAAAATTATCTACACGAAGAGATTGAAGATTAACACCTGTAACAAGCCAGGAAGACCTTTCTTTCTCAGGTCAGAGATCAATACCTGAAACCAGCCAGGACGGATATCTCATCGACCAACTTTTTCAGGTCCCAGTTTAATACCTGTAGCAAGCCAGGAAAATATCTGTGGACGACTGATTGTAGATTGATACCTGTAGCAAGCCAGGAAAATTATCTACACGAAGAGATTGAAGAATAACACTTGTAACAAGCCAGGAAGACCTTTCTTTCTCAGGTCAGAGATCAATACCTGAAACCAGCCAGGACAGTTATCTCATCGACCAACTTTTTCAGGTCCCAGTTTAATACCTATAGCAAGCCAGGAAAATATCTGTGGACGACTGATTGTAGATTGATACCTGTAACAAGCCAGGAAAATTATCTACACGAAGAGATTGAAGATTAACACCTGTAACAAGCCAGGAAGACCTTTCTTTCTCAGGTTAGAGATCAATACCTGAAACCAGCCAGGACAGATATCTCATCGACCAACCTTTTCAGATCCCAGTTTAATACCTGTAGCAAGACAGGAAAATATCTGTGGACGGCTGATTGTAGATTAATACCTGTAACAAGCCAGGAAAGTTATCTACATGAAGATATTGAAGATTAATACTTGGAACCAGACAGGACAAGTACTATAACCTCAATGATATACTCCTTTGAGCACGAGTTAGTTCCTAGATCTTGATGTTTTCCTCCGTCATAGTGTGGACAAGTTCTATAACCTCAGCTGTTTACTCCATTGAGCACGAGACAGTTCCTAGATCTTGATGAAGATGTTTCCCCCCAGTTGAATTATGAACAGGTTCTTAAAACTCAGCTGAAGCATTCTCCCAGTTGAAGTACAGGCAGGTTCCTAAATCTCAATAAGTTAGACTTCCCCAGCGGAATCTTCTACAACAACAGGTATGCAAGTTCTCGCTAAGGAATCTCTTATGAGATCGACACTCCTGCAGATGGCATCTATAAGCCCATCCTCCTACCAACAATCTCCAAATGGCATCTGTAAGCCCATTCCCGACATCACAATGTTGATACTACACCATGCGAGTGCAAATTTCTGGGCACTCTAGTGTTCAATTATCTTCCACCTTCGGATCACGAAAGGCTAGAAAGCCAATCTATATCCTCAGGTTTAAGAAAATTGAACAGGGGCAACTGTTGCACCCCAAAATTTGCCCTCTCATGTTTTCCAAAGTCTTCCCCCTGCATGGTTGATCACAAACCCTTGCCTAAGGAAAATGAAAAATTTTGAGTGGTGCTTTAAGTACATTTCGATTGGCATTCTGAAAGACCCTTCGATTGGCATTCTGAAGGAGCATTTCGATTGGCATTCTGAAAGACCCTTCGATTGGAATTCTGAAGGAGAATTTCGATTGGCATTCTGAAGGAGCACTTCGATTAGCATTCTGAAAGACCCTTCGATTGGCATTCTGAAGGAGCACTTCGATTGGCATTCTGAAAGAGCCTTCGATTGGCATTCTGAAGGAGCATTTCGATTAGAATTCTGAAGGAGCATTTCGATTGGCATTCTGAAGGAGCAGTTCGATTGGCATTCTGAAGGAGCCTTTCAATTGGCATTATGTCAAGGCCTTCGATTGGCATGCCAAGAGATCCTTCAATTTAGCATTGTGTCAAGGCAGCTTCGACAGGCATGTTAGCCATGTCCTTCGATTAGCATGAACAACACCTTTCGATTGGCCTGTTAACAAAGCCTTTCGATTGAAATTTTAATTATCACCCTTCGATTGATCCTTGGACAAGGGCCATTCGAAGGAGGTCATCAAGAGGGCACTCAAATCAAAAGCGTCCAGGTTCATTCAAGAGACACAAATGTTTCAAAAAAGGAAGTTATTTAATGTGTCTGTTTCTTGTCTCATGGCATTTAATGGCCTGTTTAATGGCTGTCTCTTGCCATTACTGCACCCCCACACCCCTATAAATACAGAGGCCAGCATACACATTACAACACACGAAACACACACAAAAACTCTGCAAGAAGAGGACGAAAAATATACAGGGAGAAGCATTGGAGAGACGCTGCCCATACAATCCATCAAAGGTTGTCAGAATTTTCCAAGCCAAAGCAGTCCTTCAGATTGAAGGTGCCCACGCCCAGAAGCCCCCAGATTGAAAGTGCTCCCATCCAGCCAGTGCCAAATCGAAGGTCCCAACTACTGTAAGAGAGTGTAAATTGTCAAAAAACTTTTCATTTTGCATAACACATTATTACTTGTTGTTACCTTGATTTGCCATCCTAGACTGGATCGAAAGGCTTGGGTTTGGCACCCAGGTCATGTTTTTCGTTTGCTAACATTTGCTGCAGACATAGCCTGAAGAGACCCAGCAAGCGCATGATCGAAGGGCCTGGGGTTCAATACCCAGACCCTGCATTTTATTTCGCTAACATACTTTTGCAGGTATAACATCCCAGATCGAAGGAGACACCTTCTCTGGATCGAACCCATCAGCATGCTGGATCGAAGGAGGCATCTCATTCCTGGATCGAAAGCCATGACCTCCATGATCAAAAGACAATCCTCTTCCCTGGATCGAAGGCCACTCACGCCTTACTGTCTGGCCCAATCGAAAGGACCAGGACCCTCTCTGGATCGAAGCTTCCATTCCCTCCCTGGGTCGAAACTCCCTTTTTTGCCTGGATCGAAGGATCCCCCTTGTACTTTATTTTTTTTGTTTTTTTTTTCATAGACTTCTTTTTATCTTTTAATTAACATTAAAATCAAAAAACCACAAAAACATTAGGATAATTATTTTTCTATTAAATTAACTTTGTCAATCAATCTTTTAATTATCTTAACATTTTCTCAAAAAAAAATTAAAATTAAATAGATTTAGGTCATTTTCTCAAAATAAAATAAAACAACAAAAAAGATTTTATTCTTAGATTTTTAGAGGTTATTTTCAGATTCGCGCGCGCTTATTTTTTTGTAACTGTCTATTGGTTTGTAATAGCTTAGCTAAGACTTTTTATACTTTACTGCTTTTTATTCCCCCAATTTTTGGACATGTAAATAATCCCCCTCCCCGAAGCCTTGTAATAGCGTAGGATTTACAATTCTCGCACTTTAAATTCATGTACATATATTAACTGTTTAGATGTATGCTAACTAGGATTGCATGACAAGATTAACTCTTAACTTAAAATCAACAGTAGCTCACCATGACATGCAAGAATAACATAACTGAAAATTGACACACTTGCACATGTCACTCCTAGGGTACACCTCACTTGGTTGCCTCGAGCGTGGTCATTAAGTATAGGATGTTTTAGAGGTCGTCCTTTTGTCCCAAGATCATAAGTTGCCTCGAAATGGTTTCCTCGATAAAAATGATCTAAGACATTAGGATTATCACTAAAGCGTCCTAACATTGCTTTAGTGACCACACGTCCCTAAAATCGAATTGACCCGAAAAACTCCAACGACGATGCTACCTACTCCTCAATAGTGGGATAGCACTGTCTAAAGGACAGTTGCACAATTTAATTCCTTTTTGAGTAGGTAGATATTCTTAAGTACTTGCTCTCTTTTAAAACAAAACAAAACTTTTCGCACTTACACTCTCTTCAAAACAACAAACTCTTTTCAAAACCCACAATCACAAAGAAAAGCAAACTTTTGAAAACAAAGTGAGCAAGTACCTAAGAGCCCGTGGATAACCACAGATAGAAAGGGTGCTAACACCTTCCCTTTCTATAATCTACCTCCCGAACCCGAGAAACAATCTCGAAAAGGAATTTTTCTGTGCTTTTGTTCTTTCCTTGTTGGATAAAATTAAAAGACGGTGGCGACTCTTGCTTACCGCGACACTTTGCAAAAACAAACGCAAACACGAACCAACATTCCAAAACAGTCAGTTCTCGTTCCCACCGATCATATTAATGTCACAGTGAATGTTATGACACCGTATCTGACACTCTTCAAGACAGTAAATCTAAAAGCAGTAAAGAACACAGTCAATTGTTTACCCAGTTCGTGTGTAACAACACCTACTCTGGGGGCTACCAAGCCAGGGAGGAAATTCACTATAAGAGATATTAATTCAGGAATAAACCAACCCGTTTATCTCCTTCACTTAAGACCTACCCAATGCAACTTCAATCTAAGTTCAACTTAAACCTGAGTTCCTACTCACTCCCCCTCAATCACAGCAGTGATACTAAACAATTGACTAATGAAATTCTGAAGACACTCTTCAGTACATACACTTGATTTTGCTTCACAGCTTTTAATCAAGTAACACAAACACTCGTGCTTCAAAGCTTTGAGTGATACACAACCCTAACTTGACTTTGCTTCAAAGCTTTAATCAAGTAACACAAACACTCGTGCTTCAAAGCTTTGAGTGATACACTACCCTTACAACCAAATCCTACTCCAAATCACTTATCACAATGATAATTGATTGGCTCACAGTAGTTACAACTATACAGTCCCTTATTGATCTTCTGTCAAAAAGTATCTTTAACCAACAATCTTCATGAGGAATATATAGCTAGCTATTCTTCTGTTAGAGCTTCCACGAAAATAGCTAGGGTTAATTAGGGTTAACCTCAAGACTTGGTCATAGGTCTTTAACAACCAGATTAGGGTTAAGCAAAGTTAACCTAATGTCCACGTGAGATTCTGATCTGGACTGTATAAACCAGATTCCTGAAAAATCTCAGAAATAACAAATCTGCACAATTGTTAGATCAGTACATGATGTCTTAACATTGGTTATGACAACAAGAATCCTGTTTACTGATTTTGGTAGAATGCAATAAAAATGATCATTGCATAATGATCAACTAAACACTCATATTGAGCAGCTCCTGTATGATATTCTTTTTCTGCAGAATGTACCTTGTATCCCAGAATGTTATGACATCAGTCATGACATTCACACAACTGATTTTACCAAAAAACATGCCAACAACTAAACACTTACAGGATATTTTCCACTTGGGTGTTGAGTGAAGCATTGTTGATTTCAAAATCAAAGTCATATCATCCACTTTGAGATGACACAAATTCTCCTTTCCCATAATTGTGGGTAGTAAGTATGTTTTCCACACGGACAACGACAATGACGTCTTGTCTCCTAAAGTTAACCAACATATTTGTGTTTTAAATTTTTTAAAGAAGAACTACGAGTACCCTGATCCCCTATTGCATCGAAGATGGTACGTAGGCACTAAAGGTTCGCAACCGCGGCGGGTGCAAAAATTATAGAAAAATATAATTCTTTTCTCATCACCACAATCTTTTTTTATATACAACATTTTATAGCCAAAATAAACAGATTTTACAATGAAGTTCCTGGGGAGTACCGTAGATGTTTAGGGTTATAATACCTTCCCTTTGCATAACCAACCCCCTTACCTAGAATCTTTTCCCCTCTTTTGGGTTATTCGCTCTTTTCCCATTCCTTAGGAAACAATAAAGCGCGGTGGCGATTTTTATTTTGATCTGTACAAGTCAAGTCAATCCAATGGCTTAGTCTTAACATTTCTACCGCTACAGCAGGTTATTATAAACGCTCCATTAAATAAAAGGCATGCGAGTTAATTTCAGATACACTGAATATTGAAGTGCTAATCTTACAGGTTAGTCTGTCCTTCATTGCATTGGAGGCTCAAACCACCGTTGTTCATCAAAACAACTATAATATTTTTTATGAACATAATAAATTCTTAATGATAATTATTATGAACATAAAGTCTCACATACAAGGTAATTTAACAATTATAACATAAAATTATTTTCATGTTCGATAATTTGAAAGGAATTGATATTGATAACAGGGAGAGAAAAGAAAAATGTAATTTGGAACAGGTTCGTAGAAAACAGAATAACCGGAAATATATAACAATATGAGAAGAAGAGAAATCATATATGAGGGTTAAGTCATGAGCTTTTATTAATTTCAAAAGAGATTAAGAAAATAACAGACGCATATATTATTTCACATTTTCTATCCTTCTGAAACCATTAATTATTTACAGAACCAAGACCCTAAAATATTCAAGTTGCAATGAAACAACTTGTCATAACCAACCCACCCTAAAAACATAACTAAAAACAAATCAAAACAAAGAAAAAGACCCAACAATGTTCACTGTCAACTAAGTCAGTAACATAAAAATTGCACAATTGTGCAATTTTCAACCATTCACTCCCAAATTCCAACTTCCATAAACCCATTCTCAGAAGCACATCCTCTAAACATACCATTGCAGTTAAATCCATAAGCAACTTCACCTTTACTAGAAACCGCAATTAGTCCAGCCATTCCTTCATCCAACCGATTCTTAATCACATAATCCACTGCCTCTTGAAGTCCAAGACCTTTGTACTCCATAACAGCGGACACCTCACGTGCCAATGTCCCCCGAATGATTGCCTCGCCTTCCCCAGTGCATGATACTCCAGCAAGTTTACATGCATAGGTACCTGCTCCAATGAGAGGCGAGTCGCCGATTCGTCCAACCATTTTGTTCATTAGCCCGCCGGTGGAAGTGGCGGCAGCACACCTTCCTTCACGGTCAACAACTACGCATCCGACTGTCTCGGGTGCATATACACTCATTGGAAGTCCATTCATTTTCAATGGACTTTCAACTCCTGCACCACATCCTTTGGATGGAATTCGATAATCAAACTGTACCACACAATAAACATTAATTAATAAAAAAAATATATCATTGATTATTAAAAAAAATTACGATTATTTCAAACGTTAAAAATGAAAAGAAAAATAATTATAATGAAACTGTACTATATTATAAATAAATAATTTAAAATTGTATAATTAATTACTTAATTAACATTTGAACCACACTTTGTCTTTATTTCTGTTTTGGTAGAGTTTGGTAGAGATTAAATAATGAGAAAATATAGTAATTGTTCAAAATCATGTTAAAAATATTGTAAAAGATTCTCAATTAGAAATTCTCTATTATTGAAAATTTTGACCAAAATAAGTAGGTTTATCAAATTTTGTGAATCTAGTTGAAAGAAGATCCATAGTTGAAATTAATAGAAATTACGTACCAGAATTGTATTTGCTTCCTTTGCCAGCTTAAGCATACCAATATTGTCAGGAGTGATAAAGTACTCATTGTCAACAACCTCCACACCCTACAAAAACAAAAACAGGTAATAGTAATTAGCAATAATATAATTAATTAAATAAAAGTTTAAGAACACGTGGGGAACTATTAAACAAACCTGTTGTCTTGCAAAATCCTCAGCACCATCAAAAGCAAGATAAGAATGAGGAGATTTGTCCATAACCAATCTTGCGAGAGAAATGGGATTTTTAACGGTGGTTAATCCCGAAACGGCACCGCATCGTCGTTTTGGACCATCCATTATGCTAGCCTCCATCTCGACAGTTCCTTTGGCCGTTAGGGCAGATCCACAACCCGAGTTGAATAGTGGATCCGTTTCCAATTCTCTCACCTTTCACAAACATAACAAACAAACATTACTTGGTAATTTTTATAAAGATTATTAGGAATGACAATGCATATTTGTTTTCTCGATTATGTTATAATGGTTATTAATGTGAGAGATTGTTGCGGTTGGTTATATTAAGTACCACAAGTTCGACAACGTCGATGGCGGAAAGATTGGAACGAAGAGCAGAGATGCCGAGATTGAGAACACGAGTGAGAAGTTGTTTGGCTTCTTCTTGGCGTTGGAGGGGGAGGTCAGGGTCAACACCAGCACCACCATGCACAGCAATAGCCCAACCACCCATGTCTCTCTCTCTCTCTCTCTTATCTGACTAGACTCACTCTGCTCTCTTACCCTTCTGGTGTTTGTTTTATGAATGTTTGGAGTCTGCAACAAAGTAGGTATCGGACTCCTGTTTTTATAGCCGATTTCGGATTTCAATTTTTTATGTGCTCCACTTTATTTTTATTTTCACTCTCGTGAGTGGCAACGCACGCAGCCCACAACTTGTTCTTACTACTTCTTTTGCCTGGGTTCAAGCTTTTTATTAAAAATTGTATTTCTGCTTTTATTTTATAAATTTTTGTAAATAACAACGATATTACTAGGGGTGTACGCAGTGCGGTTTGGACGGTTTTGAAGTAAAAAATTACTCGAACCGCAAGAGAAAAAAATGTGCGATTCGGTTTAATTGGTTGACTTTTAAAAATAAAATCGAATCAAACTAAACCAAACTAATGCGGTTTGAATTGATTCGGTTGGTGCAGTTTTTTATAAAAAAAAATTATTTAGTCATACATACACATATAGAGAAAAATATAATTTTGTGTTTAATCGTTCATACATTACCATAAAAAATTTCTAATTGTCAAAATAAATTTATAATTTGTTACATAAAATTGCGTATTATAATTTTATCTAAATCTAAATAATGATATACATAAGATTGCATTCTTAAATATATATTATACAAAAAATACGATAAAATATATTTTATGAGAATAATATTTATATATGAATAATATTTCATTTTTTATGATTTGTAAATTAAAATACATATCATACAAAAAATATGATAAAATATACACATAATACATGTTGATTTCTCTAAAGAATTATAGAAATATATTGGTTAATAAGATTTAATAACACAATGCGGTTTGGTTCGGTTTATAAAATATAAACCGCAAACCAAATCAAACCACGCGGTTCCACTAGAAAATGACTCAAACACATCCGAACCAAATGCGATTTTTTACAGTTTTGATTTTGTTCGGTTTGGTTTTGCGGTTTTCTATTGGGCCGGTTTGATTTTGAACACCTCTAGATATTAGGGCTGTCAATTACTTAAAAAAACTTTTTTATTTGAGTCAATTTCTGTAATTGCTCAGTATAGAGAGTATATACACACTTCGACTTAATTGGAATTTAATATATACAGATCACGTAAGTAATATGAAGTCATTTTGAATGCTCTCAATACTATGAAAAGATTCTCATGTTAGCTTGTTTTATACTATTATTTATTACAAATTTATATATATTTATATTATTCAGTAAACAAATCACGTAAGTAATATGAAATCATTTTGAATGCTCTTAGTACTATGAAAAGATTCTTATGTTGACTCGTTTTATATTATTATTTAATACAAATTTATATAATTAATTTAAAAATAATAGTATAATTTAACATTTAATATAATTGTGATTCATTGATAGTGTTTATACGATCAATGCATATTCCTTTTTCTCATTAGATATATCAAATATCAAACGCTAATACTTTGTCAATACTTTTGGATATGTATTCTTAAGATATTCAATTTTTTTAATGTATTTTTCCAAATATTTAATTTATAAAAAATATTGATTTTCTTACAACAATTATTTTTATTCTGGTTCACTGTTAACTAAGTTACTATAGTCCACCCTGCAAGATGATTTGTCTTCAACAAGGACTTAATCCACTATAACCAAATCGATTACAGACAATCCATAATAAGTCAGATCAATCTTATTGGCACCCCCAATAAGTCAGTCGATCCTTATTGTAAATCCACTCAAACCGCGACAAGAGTCTTCTTGAGATCTGACTTTCACTTGGTTTCTCAAGGAATCAACAATAGTTGAATTATTTCAGTGTATTACAGTTTACTTCTTTTAAGCATATTACACAGACGTTTCAGTACAAAGAAAAATACATAAGTGTTTTACAACAAGATACGAGCAACAACTCCTTGCTTATTTACAAAATTATACACAGATGATTTCTCTAAAGAGTTTGCACATCGTTTTGGTTTAGTTTTTCTTGAACTTGATTTAATCTGGTAGATTTGTGTAATGTTGATTCTTGTATTTCTTCGGCTTCCAAGTCTTTGTTTTATATCTTGTAAGAGACATTCGTTGAAAGGATAAAAAGGTAATCGTAAAATAAAGTCGTTTATTCTCAACGGTCATAATGAGAGTGGTCACAATATAGTACAAAAGGACTGTCCTTACGCCACTCTAGAGGTTAGAGGACACATAGCACTTTTTGTATCTTTTATACACCATCATACGTTAACCATTTAGAACTTCTTCTTATCTTCAGAGACTTCAGATAATTTGAATGTTTGAAGCTTATTGTAGAAGAATCACTCTTAAGTACTAGAACCTAAGTCTTAGAGTCTTCAGAACTTGTCCTATCGGAACCTCGTCTTCAAAGTCTTCAACACTTGGTTTTAAAAACTTGATTTTCTTTAGATCATCAGAACTTGTTCAACAGAGAAGATGAAGAATCAGAAATAATATAAAAGCGAAATTACTCTTTGAACAAAAATACAAAAAGACTTTCATCCAAAGATATCGGAGAAGAAGAAGAATCAAAATGAGTACTTCTGCTGAAGCTTCCTACAATGCTGAAAGAACAAAAGATGTTGTGGTTGTAAAGGTTATTCTTGTGTAAAACCCTTCTCATAATCAAGAAGAGAAAAGATGGCGCTCTTGTGCAACCGAACTGTTGAGACCCGGGAGAGCTCTCAGGGAGAGGAGATCAAGAAGAAGAAGAAGAAGAAGGGTGAGAAGGCAGGAGATTTTTTTTAATTTTGGTGATGATGATGATTGATCGGATTATACTTGGTCAAAATTTCTCTCAGCCAGAGGATTTAGATATGATTATTAAGGCCTTATGTAAGGTTTATGTAATGAAAGTTTTATTCAACTTAATCTTTCTGCTTAACTCTAGGGCTTTCTGACACTCTTTAGGCCAACTCTTAAGATAAACTATCAACTTAAACTATCAACTTAAATTATCATCTACAAAATCTATCAAGTTAAAACTTACTTATATACAAACATCTTTGAAAAGTTGAAATAATAAACATAAACTACTCGAAAGATAATTGTAATTGAAAATTCAACAGTTTACGGTGAACTTACTCGTAAGAAACCGTCTGACAATTGTTGCATTAGTTGCATTCCTGTCAAGTTTACCGCATCTGCAGTTTCAATATAACATCAACAATGCAATTCAAACCCTACTTCAACTATTACATTTCATAACAACATAATTATTAAACATAAAGGATATAATAAAACATAACATCTTCAAATTTCCAAAAAAATTCTCTGATTTCAGTTTGTTCTTCAAATTCATGTTCTTATTTTTCTTTGAATCTTCATACATAACCTTCAAATAGCCCATAGCTTCCATACCTTCGAACTCTGACTTCATGATACTCTCATATCCATTTCCACCTTTTTCTCCCAAGTATTCATCCCATATGAATAAATTACATGTCTCATCAATCCTCCAAAATGGACATCTCCAAAAAAGCCTTCATTTATTTTGTCCCTTCTTGCATTGGTACAAAGCCATACGACCATCACAACCACGAAATTTTCCAGATCGATATTTTACAGAAGAAAAAGACATAGAAACACCTTTGGATGAGTTGATTTTAAATGAGACATTAAAATGAAACTAAACAACAACTACAACAAAAGATTAACAACAACAACAACAACATCCACAACAATGATGAAAATATTTTACGTACCATAAAGGAGAATATTGTGTTGGTGTTGTCTTCCTTTCCGATGACGAAGATGGTGTCGGTGTTAGGGTTAGTGTCATATTGTTTCTTTTTTAGTGGAAAAATGGATACTAAATAGACAAGCTAGCTAGAAGTGTTATATATATATATATATATATATATATATATATATATATATATATATATATATATATATATATATATATATATATATATATATATATATATATATATATATATATATATATATATATATATATATATATACCACAACGGTCAAAACTGTAAACCGTGATGATATAAATTTCATAAAGAAGCGTTAGGGTTTAACCATTTAAAGATTTTAAATAAAAAACAAATTATATAACAACGGTTTAACATAACAACTGTAGTGATATCCCTTTTATTTTTTAATTAAATATAAATAAAAAAGAAAAGGTGCGCCTTAGCGTTAAAGTATTAAATAATTTGAGGGCGATGAGGTTCGAATCCGTGAAAGCTTGATGGTATCACCACGGTTTTGTCATCAACTGTTATTATACCCTTAAAATTTTTATTAAAAAATTATAATAAAAATGTTAGCGCATGAATTTGGAGATATCACCACAGTATTTGGACGAACCGTGGTGAGTTTGATGTTGTTGTATGCGTGTTTTGTAGTAGTGAATGTTATTCTAATTGTTTCATTATATTTAATTGATATAATTATACAATAATTAAATTATATTTAATTGAGAAATAAAATAAAAATAAAAATAAAAATAAAAACTAATTAAAGCAATAATTTTTAATTCGTTAAACTAAAATAAAATTACAATAATTATATTAATATTAACAATTGATTGAATGAAAAATTTACAATAAACCACGTTTAATGTGGATTTTGACCCGATCATGTTAATCGTTGGTGGGTTCCACATGGAGGAGCTTGTTTAGTACACACGCCTATTCTACGAGTCACCTCATCATTTTGTGGCTGAGTAGAAGGTCCTACGTTACATTCTTGATTTAGCAATTCTTCAACCATTTCATCATTGGTATAGTCTGTCACCGCCGCTCTGCCATAACTTAATCTGGTTCTCTCATAATTCTTGTTTGGTAGGGTATTGCTAGTCATTGAGCTATGTATGAAGGATTGGTAACAGTCTTGTGATAGATGCAGGGTATATCATTGTGATTGGGAAAAAGGCATATGTTGTTGGGGTGTTTGGTAGTTAGGGTGTTTGGTAGTTGGGGTCTTGTGGGGTATGTAGTGTAAATGGTGTTTGTGGTTGGGTGTATGATGTAGATTGGGAAAATGTGAATTTTGTTGTTGGGTGCCCCATTGGGTGAGGTTAGATGGAGGGTTTTGTTGGCTTGAGGTATAAGGTGTTTGTGTTGGGATGAAAGGTTGTTAGGATTTTACAAAAGCTTGTTCGGTGTTAAGGAATGGTTATTGGTTGCTAACGAATGGTTGTTTGGTGTAAGTGTTTGATGATGGTGTGGTGTGTTGGAAGTTTGAAGATGTGGGTTGGTTACGAGGATATTACAAACATCAAGATAATATTGGTTGGTCCAAGAATTATCATAAGGACATCATCATCATTTTGAATCGATTTCCAAGAACGAGTTAATCCATTTAGGTCGCACACCATAACTTGCCTCTCAATTTTCTAGATCTTTTCACCGTCAGGAATGTCTCCCTACAACTACTTGATCAAGTGCCTCTGGAGATGCTCGAATGTCTACGTGTTCCAGAGTGTTAGTTCCATGTTTTTATGGTTGGCTAAATTTTGACTAAGTATGGTTCTGAACATGGTTCTATGTTATTGTTGAGTAAGATGTTTCAACATCTTTATTAATTGTCATAACAGTTTTACTGTAATATGTTTTTCATTCAGATGTCGAAGGCCGATGTCATGAAATCTCGATCTTATTCTGCAGTATAGCAGGCAATGCTGTTTTAAATCTTGACATATTTGATTTGATTCTGTGATATTTCTTTTGGATATGTCTCTGTTTATTTTGCAGGTTAAGAAGATTTAATCTGGAACATGTTTTTTATCTCCAGTTCAACATTGGTTACTAAATTGAGCCTTGAGACAATTTAGGAAGCTTTGTATTGGTTGTTCCAAGATTTAAGGAGATTTGCTACACAATTGGTGCATCACTCAACTTATGGATCAAGAAACTTCTAGACTCAGAATATTGAAGCCCATGGACTATAGAGTTGTATTTAAAGGGAAATCCTAACCCAATGTAGTTTAAGTTTTCAACATTTGTAAAATTAGGGGAAGCATAAGTCTTAGGTTTTGAGAGTCTCTTGTGTAGTTTGTAAGTCACACATGTATCTTTTGATACTATATGGTCGACTGTTAGTCAAGTTATTATTCTCACTCAAAAACCTTTAGGTAATGAGTTGAGTATTGTTCTCACTCGAAGCTTTTAAGCAAGAGTTTGAGTTTTGTATTTGAAGTGTAATCTTCTAAATTGGGTTGTAATTATTGCAGTCACTGGGATTGAGACTGTTAGATATCACTGCGGTTATTGGAGGTGTGATAGCGATTTCTCAATTCTAAGAGATGCCTAGGTAGAAGTTGCACTAGGTAGGGATTATGCAAGAAGTTATAAATGGAGGAGTTTAGATTTGAGCTAGTACTACTGATAGTGGATTTCCTTCCTGGCTTAGTAGCCCCCTGAGTAGGTGATGTTGCACCAGACTAGGTTAACAACTTCGTGTGTTATTTATTATTCCATAGTTTAAGTTTCAGTATCACTTATAGCTTAGTTAATATGGTCCGCTACCAGATGTTATAACATTTGTCTTAACATCATTCTTATGTTGGGATATATGTGTGTTGCATGTACCCGAATTTCAATTGGTATCAGAGCAGGCACCCTGGTCTATTGGGTTAGTTTTCAGGGAGATATATTTCGGGTTCTATGAGTCTTTTGGGAAAGCTGGAGTGATTTATTTCTGGTAATCAGTGGACTGTAGAATTGTGAAGTTTATCAGGTTGGAAGAATCCTTGTGCTTTAGAAGACAGAAGAAAAGAGCATGTGTTTGAAGTTATCAATACCATAATCTATGGAATTGATAAAAAAATTTCCAGACTATACATCACTTGTATTGTAGTCAAAGATGCTTGGGAAATCTCTCAAGTTCATTCATAAAGGCATATCTAAGTGTGTTTGGAAGAAAAAATTTCAGATGTGAGGCTGATCAAGAAGAAGATTCTTAGGTCTTTTCTCTAGAGGTTTGACATGAAAGTGACAAGCCATTGAAGAAAGACAAGAGAAATTTATTTTTGCTTTCAACTCTATAGGAGCTTGGTTTCTGGTCTCTAATAAATATTTTCTTATTGCTATGGTGTTCCTTGGAAGGTGATCCAATCAGGAGTTATGGAGATTGAACATAATGTCTAGACCAAATGTCAATGGCATATATACTGACTTTAACATGCTGTGATGCTAAAAAGAATGTTGGAACTGGAGTGAAGATCAATCAAAGTCAAAGCATTCATATGAGTGTGGAGACCTTGGATCTTTGTGGAGAAGAATGCATTGCTTATCTCAAGGGAAATTGTATAGGTTTTCTATGGCTTGGCTTAATTAGGAAAGTGATCATGATTATGATTTCCAAGGATATTACTAGTTTAATTGGAAGATGGACTTCTAATGAATTTTTTTTTTAAAGAATCATCTCATGATGTGCTGGATGTTTTATTAAAGATTTGTGTATCTAAAATAAAAGATTTATCAACCATGAAGAAATAGGATGTGGTTTATTTATGATCTTATGTCTTAAGAGGATGAAGGATTATCCACCATCTATTACTTGCAAGTTGAAGTGACTCTATCAATCCTAAAACTTGATATCAAAGATCAAGTCTGGAATGATAATTCAGTTCTTTTGAAGAAGGTTCCTCAAGTGGAAAGTTTGTTGGAAGGTTTTGGGTTTTCAAGCTATGTTTGGAAAAGGGAAAACTCAAAGTGACAAAAGGTTATTTTATCAAAAGATAAGTTGAATCAAGGATGTCAATCTTAATGTCTTAACATTGTGCTGGACATCATCTTACTCATGCTACATGTATTTACTTGCACCGAAGAAATCTCTTATGTGAAAAGTTGATCTTAACAGTTTTGGTTACTCTCTCAAAGGTCGAGTTTAGAACAGTTTAACCAAGCAGTGGTTAATACTTAGGGAAGGTGATTATTGTAACGTCCCATTTGAATATTTAGTCGTTATTTGTTAACTTTTATTTATTTTGGTATAATTAAGGGTAGGTAGGCATGGCCAAGCGTATGTGAGAATCTAGTTTTAATTAGATAATTAGAATAAAAACTTAGTCTATGGTGTAATAATAATAATATCGGTAAATGATGGAATATACTATAATTATTAATAAAAATATTATTGGATATATGGTATAGTTACCACTAATAATATTATTATTAGTAATAATATATTTATTATTATTATTATTATTATTATTATTATTATTATTGTTCCATTATTATTATTATTATTATTATTTGTTAATTAGAATAAAACAAGAGGTAGAGGAATAGTAAGAACATTTGGGAGGAAAACTACTGTCATGTCAAAACAGAGAAAGGAAGAGAAGAAAGAACTAGGGCAAGGGAGAATTCCACCATCTTTGAAGGATCAAGCTCCAAACTAAGGTAAGGGGGGAGAATGAGTTCTCTAAATGGTGATTATAACATGAGAGGGTAGTGAGGGTTCCTTTCCCTCTTTAGATTCTGTGTATAATTGCTATATAATTCTTCTTTTGTTTGATTGATGTTGCTTCTATGTGATTATCTATGGAATTGTGAATTGAATGATGTCAATGTTGTGATTGTTGTTGTTAATTGTTATTGTTGTAATGTTGTTCCATAAGAATCCCAGATCTAGGAAATATAGGTTTACGAAGATGATGAACAATGAGATTTGGATGTAGAAAATTGTATAGGATGATAGATCAATGAAATTATATGAAGCCTATAGGTCATTATGTGTAAAAACACTATTTTGGACCCAAATTAGAAGGTTGAAAGTGCTCAAAACAAATAGGAGTCGTTCTGGTGTGATAATAGGTTTACAGAACACACTGACTGGTCGTATGCATATGGTACGCATATGATGGACCGTCCCAGGGACTGGTCATATGTGATCTAGTCGTATGATACATGTATGAGATGAGCAGGGAAGAAGTTTTACGCGTATGGTACGCGTATGAGCAGGCTGAATTGCAGAAATTTCTATTTTCGTGATTTCTTTCTCGTTTTCATGTGTGATGTAACTTCCTTGATATGTAATGAATAATGTGAATTAAGTAGAGGTAGGAAGGCTACTAATAATAAATATTGGATTAGAAATGTGGAACCTTGTGTGGATTTGTATGTTGCATGATGATGATAATGTTGGTGGCCTTATTGGAAAATGTAGTGGGCTTATACCTTATGGTTGCATAGTTGTGGTGTTGAATGCTGATGATGCATGCATTCATTGATGAGGGCTTATGCCCTGTTGTTGGCCTGTAATGGCATTATGTTGAGGGCTTATGCCTTGTTGTTGCCTTATTTGGCATTATGTTGAGGGCTCATGCCTTGTTGGTACCACATGTATTTAGTTGTTTCCGGTTGCATTGCATTGCATTATCTTGATTTGATGATGTGTGATATGAGTGAAGAATGTGTTACGAAGTATCATGTGAAATATATGTTGTACCTTAAAATTTACCCTCTCATTTCTCAAAGGATCATCCTGAACCCTCAGGTTTTCTTCTATCAAGTTTCAAGTCTCGGATTATAATTTTTCAAGAAAAAGTTATTCACACGGGCAAAATGGTCAAAAGCACACTGAAAAGTCAAACTTTGAATTTTGGATCAAAATCAAGTTTTTCAACAATCATATTTCATCGAGACAAGAAATTGGTTCATCAAGAAATTAAAAGTCAGAAATTACTTTGAAAAAGTCAAATTTCTAAACACTTAGAAAATTTTGTAAGTATGAAGAAATATGATAATTTCATAACTTCTGGGCCAGATTTCACGCAAGTACGGTCAGAATTTGCAAAGACGGTTCAGAACATGACTCTTCAATCAGAACATATGGAAACCGTGTGCCTCGATTAGAACATGACTCTTCAGCATATGGAGACCATGTTCTACACTTCGATCAGAACATCACCCTTCAAATCTCATGCTGGTCTTCTTCGATCAGAACATCACCAAACCCTAAAACCTTGTTTGAGCAGTCTACTGCACTGATATGGCACAGTCCTACAATCAGCTGCCACAACACTCCAAATTGTTGTTGATCCAGTCCGCGCTTGCACTTTCTCAAACCCCATATTTGCACCAAATTATCATATAAAGGTTGTGTTTAAAAAGCAATGGAACAGTATGCCAAAAAGGTTTTAATCCCATTTATTTTCCCCCCAAAACCACAACAAGCTCATCTATAAATAAGTTATTCCATCACACGTTCAGGGGGCTGGCTTTTGGAAAGAGGGAGTGATCAAATACAAAAAAAAGAAAGAGAAAAGAAAATATTCAAACATTCTCAAAACCCATAATTCTCAAAAGAATATTTTTGTTCTTCCCTTTGAATCAAAGAACATAATATCATTGAATCAAACCCAGAACATTCAAAGGCAATAGCTCAGGTCCCCAACACACGTTTCAGATTCAAGGTAAGTCATTCTGACTTTGAACTTTTCATTAAGAACATCATTAAATATGTAGATATCATATTGTTGAGACTGCACATATCATTGCCTAAGTAGAAAAACCACGGATCATAACTTCTTGAAGAAAACTAGGCTCATAATTAGGATTAGAACTTCTATAAACTGTCGTGCTTTTATTTTTTATGTTTTGCTGTTGTTAAGAACTGAATAAGTTCCAGATGCTCTGGCTAATATAAGGAAGAAGGTGAAGTGTAACACAAAACTTCTGAGTTTTTCTTACTATTTTAACACAACACAGAACTTCTAATTTTTTTTCTCACTGTTGTAATACACTAGACTTCTTGGAGTTTTTCTCACTGTTTAACACAACACAAAATTTCTAGGCTTTCTTACTATTTTAACACAACACACAGAACTTCTAGGTTTTTCTCACTGTTATAACATAGCACATAACTTTTGGTTTCCTCTAACGTTTCTTTCAGAGCTTCAGCGCGCAACAACCCAGAACTTCTGGTCCCCTCTAACATTTCTTTCTGAACTACATCATGCCTAGCATCAGAACTTCTGGTCCCATTCATTTTGTTTTCAGCAACATGCTGATCTTGTTTTCGTTATTTTTTTTCCTTTTTCTTTCTCATTCTTATTAATTTCTGCATTAATATTATTTTTATTAATATGAAAAAGGCATAAAAATATTTTATTTTATTAACTAATTATTTTCCTTTAATTTATTAAGATAAAAAACCATTTTAAAAACAAATCCTTTCCTTTTCTTGTATTGTACAATTCAATATGGTTGTAATAGATAATTAGAATTTAAATTCTTGTAAATCCCCATTTGTAAATATGTACCCCCATCCCCGAAATGATGTAATAACTTAAGATTTATTTTCGCACTTTTATTGCTTTCATACATTTGTTAGTAATTAGGATGTATGGTAAGACGAAATCAACAAGTAGATAACCTTTAAATGCAAGACAAAATGCATGCAATCAAACACACTTGCACACTAGCACCTCTAGGGTAATCTCACTTTGTTGCCTTTCGGAAAATAGTCATGTCCCTCGAATATGGGAGTTTTAGCAAAGACCCTCGATAAAAGATCGTAGTCCCTCGATGACCCTCAATGTTGCATTCGGTAAACGATCTAGTCCCTAAACGAAATTGCGAAAACGTCCCATAAGTTGCCTTCTATGACTATACAACACGTCCTGTGCTTGTCCCTTCACATCCAATGACGGGGCTTCTTACCAAATCAACGGTAAGGTAGAAACATCTAAAGGAGGAGGAAAAGAACATTTAATACATTTTGAGTAGGTAGGTTGATCCTAGTTGCTCGCATGTTCACAACAAAAACATTTTATACACCCACAATTTCACTTTGAAACATTTTTCGAAAGACAAAACACTTTGTACACATTCTTATAGAGACGAGAACCATTACAAAGACATTCCTTTTCAAAATACTTTCAAAATCCACATCACAAACACATTTTCAAACAAAAAGCAAGTGATCTAGCAAGCAACTAAGAGCCCATAGATAACTACGGATGAAAAGGGTGCTAACACCTTCCCTTTTCATAACCTACCCCCCGAACTCAAGAAATAATCTCGAAAGGTCTTTCCTTTTCTTTTCAGCCTTTCCTTATTAGATAAAAGAAAAGTCGATGGCGACTCTTGCTATCCGCAACAAATGTGATCAAACGCAACACACTCAAGTCAGTTCTCCCACCGCGTTACAATATGCATTTTGTGAATTTTGTGAATTACCACGCCTTAGCATGTGGCATTCAACATGAACTGGACCTGTTTGATTGTACAAGCTTTATGAGTTGTATGGTGTTTACAAAGTTTACATGATCAACATGTAGTTGTTGTTTGTGGTCTTATTCCTCTCTCCAAGTGAAATTGGGACTTTTGGTTGTTTTATCCAAATTTTTCCAAATGGGGAGATTGTTATTTACATGTTTTTATGGTTGGATAAATTTTTGCTAAGCATGGTTCTATGTTGTTATTGAGTAAGATGTTGCAGCATCTTTATCAGATGTCATAACAGTTTTACTGTTATGTATTTTTAGTCAGATGTTGAAGGTATATGTCATAGCATCTTGATCTGGTTTTGCAGTACAGCAGGCAATGCTATTTTAAATCTTGGCATATTTGATTTGATTTTGAGATATTTCTTTTGAATATATCTCAGTTTATTTCACAAGTCAAGAAGATTTAATCTAGAACATGTTTTATATCTTCAGTTGTGCATTGGTTACTAAATTGGGCCTTGAGACAATTTAGAAAACTTTGTATTGGTTGTTCCAAGATTTAAGGATATTTGTTACACAATTGGTGCATCACTCGGCTTATGGATCAAGAAACTTCTAGACTCAGAATATTGAAGCCCGTGGACTATAGAGTTGTATTTAAAGGGGAATCCTAACCTAATTTAATTTAAGTTTTCAACGATTAGAAAATTAAGGGAAGAATAAGTCTTAGGTTTTGAGAGTCTCTTGTGTAGTTTGTAAGTCACCCATGTATCTTTTGATACTATGTGGTCGACTGATTATTTCTTTATTGCTACTGAAGTTATTGTTCTAACTCAGAAACCTTTAGGTAATGAGTTAAGTATTATTCTCACTCGAAGCTTTTAAGCAAGAGTTTGAGTTTTGTATTTGAAGTGGAATCTTCTAAATTGAGTATAATTGTTGTAGCCACTGGGATTAGGAATGTTAGATATCACTATGGTGATTGGAGGTAGATGCCGATTTCTCATATCTAGAAGGTGCCTAGGTAGAAGTTGCATTATGTAGGGATTAGGCGAGAAGTTGTAAATGGGGGAGTTTAGCTTTGAACTAGTACTACTAATAGTGAATTTCCTTCCTGACTTGGTAGCCCCCAGATTAATTAAGCTATAAGCGATACTGAAACTTAAACTACATAATGATAAATAACACATGAAGGAAAAGTTTTTCTTATCCTCACAATGTATCTCTCTGTTAAGGGCTATAAAAGAAGATCAAAGATTCAAATATAAATTGCTGGTTAGGGGTTTTATTATTGCCATTGGCCAAAAAGCTTCGTTATGTGGAAGGAAAGTAGTGGACTCTAAAGATGTTAAAGCTGCAATGCTATACATACTGAATACCACTAAAAAAAGAGAGAAAAGAAAGAAAGAAGATTTCAACAAGATGCCATTTAACTATCATCATATGCATCTTGGATGAAACAGAAGAAGCAAGGAGCTGTTGCTCGTAGCTTGTTTAACAAAGAAGATGAAGAAGAACACTACAAGATAATACTCAACTTCTGATCATATACATATTTGTAGAACATTGTAATGTACACTAGAGTTGTTGCTCGAATAGTGTTTCTGCTCATACCTCTTCACGTAAATTTTTTTAACACTTGAGTTGTTGCTCGGAGAAGTGTAAAACAATATATGCTCAAAACAATTGTGTATTTTCTTAGAAGAAGCATTCATGTAAACACAAGAAACCCCATCAACTATTATTGATTAGTTCCTTGAGAGACTGAGTGAAAGTCTAATCTCAAGAACATAATGGCTGCTGGTCATTGTGGGAAATCCTGATAGGAGATTCTGTGAGATCAGATTCTATTGGGTCAATGATTGACATATCTGGTTAGATCACTGAACATATCATTGTAAGGTTCCTTGAGAGACTGAGTGAAGGTCTAATATAAAAAGGATAATGGTTGTTGGTCATTATGGGAAATCCTGATAGGAGATTTTAAGGAATTGGATTCTGTTGGGTCAATGGTAGTCATATCTCAAAGAGGACTGAGTGAAGGTTAGACCCTTGTGAGATCCATGATGGATATCATTGCAAGGAAATACGTGTAGGAGATCTTGAGGGATCAAATTCTATTGGGTTAATGAACGCTATATTCAGGTGGATCCCTGAATGTGTTATTGTGTGTTAGTCACCGGCGGTTGCCCGTGCGATTGTAATTACTTTGGTTATAGTGGATTAAGTCCTTGGATAAGGCGAAATCATCCTTGTGAGGGTGGACAAGAGTAGCCTAGCTAACGAAGAACCTGGATAAAATACTTGTTTCCTTTATCTTTATTGTCTTTATTGCTATTATCATTTGACTGCAAAAAACTTCTAAAGGGGAATGTTTTCTATGAACACAATTCAAACCCCTATTTCTTGTGTTTTATCTACCTTCAATTGGTATCAGAGCCTAACTTTGTTATTGATTTAAGATCAAACACTTAATCGTGTAGAGAGATCCAATAAAGAGAAAATTTTGTAGATGTCTGCTACCCAAATGATAGAAAGCTTTTCTGATTCAAAACTTATTCTGCAGAGGTTTCAAAACTCTGGGCTAGAATCAGAAATATGAAGACAGAATCCCTGAAATAATTCTCAGGATTCTGAAGGCTTAAGTACCTGATGGAAAAGGATTTATCTTCTCAATCAATAAAATTTTTCCATCATAAGCAAAGGTCAACTTCCAGCACTTCAACTCAATTGAAGCTGTGATCCAAATAACTACCGCTGCAAGCTGAAATGGATCTATTCAAAGTCACCTTATGGAGATCCATCAAGAAGATTGTTGTCTCTCAAATATGCACTCCAAAAGACAGATAAAGGAGTCTCCAGCAAAGGTTTGAATAAGTGTTGTGCAGAAGCATTGGAAATCAAAAGGAGAAAACGCCATTCCCAAGGAGAAGATAAAATTAGAACATCTTTGAAGTATATGGAAACTACTTTCAGATTCTGAAGAAGATAAAGCAGCTATTGAAGAACAAAAAGTGAAGAATTCATAAGATGATCATCTAAAAAATTCTTACTTTCAAGCTCTGAAGAAGGCACAAACCAAGAAGTTTCAAGTTGTAAGAAGTATGAATAGAATCTTATGATTCTCAAAGAATCCCTTAAAGAAAGATCTAGGATCAAATTCGTAAAGCGTCAACAGGTGTCATCTAAAATCTCTCTCTCTTATTATGTTTTTTTATCTTTTATTTAGACATTCATGTGTGATGTCTCTTCTTTTCGCCGTAATACATCACAACATGCGCTATAGCGTTTTCTTGAAAATAGGAATAGGTCATCATTACTTTCCTTGTGTACAAGTTTCCATAACTTTCTCTATATGTCTTTTAAATAACCTTCCCTTTCTTTATCACTTACTTAGGTTTAGTTTCAGTTTAAACCCTAAGCTCCCAAAACCAGTTATGAACTCTCAAATCAAAATTGCTCTTGAAAGACTTTCTCCTCCCAACCAAAAACCCATTCCTCATCTTCTCTTTTTATCACATGGAAAGGATCAAAAGAGTTTAGAAGAAAAACCATATGATGCTCCTGAAATTACTCTGTCTACAGATTTGGATTTCTTAAAAGTTCTTTATGAACTCTTAGTAGATTTTCAAAACATCAAAGATAATGGCTTTGATCTTTTGGTTGATGTTACAAACCAATGATGGGAAAACTACTTCAACCTTCTTAATGGACCTGTTCTTCCTCACCTTATGAAATACTTCTGGATACATGCAAAGTCATCAACCTTCCAAGTGGTATCATTTGTTAAAGGAAATAAGGTTATCGTTAATGAACAAATCATCGCCAAAGTTCTTAATCTTGGTGGAAAAGGAATAAGATGCTATGAGGAAAACAATCGATGGTAAGAAATGATAGAAGTCTATCAAGTCATCTTCAAGTCACTGAAAGCCTCGAAGTGTGATGGTCTTCATGATTATCTAAATATTTGGGTAAAACTCTTTGATTCATCAACAATCCAAGTACCTAAAAGGAAGCATGCATTAACTATTCATGGAGATTTGTTATACATACTGTACTTCATTTCCTTAGGCATTTGTATAAATCTCCCCTCTCTTATTTTCCAACATCTGAGAGATAATATGAGAACAACCAGAGATGAAAGTGATAGAAGGAAAAGTTATATTCCTATGAGAAGACTCTTATCCAGTATCATCACTGAGAGTATCGATCTAAAGAATCTAGATGAAAAGACCTTAAGATGACCATTGGTGAACCCTTCAACTCTATGAATCTGGTAGAAATGGGAATTCTGAAAAAGGTATCCAAACCACCTGAAGAAAAGGCTATGAACGTTAGCCTACCAAGAAAAACCCCTCAGTTCAAAATTCAGAATCAAAACGAAAGTCTAAGGGCAATGTTTCTTTTTAGAAACTCATGCGTGGAAGCAGACGGTGAAGAAGAAAGAAGACGGTGTTATAAGAAACCACATCTCTTTTCACCAGAAGAGAATCTATCTAGCAAGAAAAGATTAGGCATAAATGCCATGTTTCAAGAACCTGAAACATCTCAGAAGAAAAAGAAGAAAAAGAAAAGGATAAATTCATCTATGGACATGAATGAATCTAATGTCCCTTTCTCCAGCTCTGATCTTAGGAAAATTGTCTTACCTCTTCCCTCATCTTCCATAGTGTTCCCCACAACCAATGTTACCTCTCCAGTCCATCAAACTTCTAATATACCAGAACCAGATCTTGAAGAAAACATCTCATTATTCACAGAAGATGCTTCAACAAAAATTAGGAAGCTTTGAAACCTATCTGGCTCAAGCACTGATTCATCTCTTATAATCAAAAACTGGAATGAGTTCAACAAATGGATGAATGATGAATTTCTAAGATTACAAGAATTATCCAATCATATGAAGGAAGATCATTTGACTAAGAAAGCAGAAAAGGATCTAGTCCTGAAAGCTTAAAGAGAAGCTTAAAAGGAAACAACTAAAAAGAAGGCTGCAAAAAGAGAAGCTTCTAGAAAGGATCAAGATGAGATAGAAGAATTCTCTAGCTAATGTTTTGTCCCATTTCCTAAGCTTCTAAAATCTATGGAGGAGATGCAGAAGGAACAAGAATCAGTTAAAGAGTTTATTGAAAAACTAATGGAGTTCAATAACTTGATTAAGGAGTTTATTAGGAAATTTGATCAAAACAACCAAGATAATCCTTTACCTTAAACCTTCGTCATGCATGTTAAGATAAGTTGATTAGCTCAAACCCCTCATCATAGTTATCCTTCTTGTATCATGATATCTGCTTGTATGTGATCTGTTATCTTTTGAAATAGGGATATATGTATCTAACCTTCATACCTTTTGAAATAGCTCTATCTAAAATCTTATTTAAGAAAGGACTCTTTTTGGGTACCCGAAGAACTAGTCCTGAAATAGTCTGGTGAAGAAAAAGCGTGAAGTCCTTGAGGATTGAATAATGTCGGCTTAATGTTTAAGTTTCCTTATGTCTGTTTTCCCTAATTGTCTGTATCTTCTCTGTCAATTAATGAATCATGATTCCTGTGTTGATTATCTTCTCTGTTTAAATTTTCTCTACCTTTTCTACCTTTCTAGTATTTCATTTTAATCTGTGTGATTTAAATTCTCTTTGCATATCTGCTCTAATTAGCATCTAGTCTCTCTATCACCTATTTCATTCATATGGTACTCCGATACTTTTTCTCTTGCTTAAATCAATAAATTTTCCTTGTATCCTTATCCCCTTTTTTATTTCTGACAAGGGGGGAGAAATTAAAATATTATTTTGATAGAAAATAACAAACATGTAAAATGTTGTTGCTACTAACTGTTTGTTTGATGTTTCAATCTGGGAACTCTAAACAAGTTCACCAAATTATTCTAAGACAGTTTGAAGATGAATATCCTAATGCAAAGGTTGAAAACCTTATGGATGATATAAACTCTGATTTTATATCTAAGATATTGTACATCTTATGAATATATGAATATTAAAACAGATATACTAAACATAATTCGGAAGTTATAAACTTATTGAAAGTAAGGTAATCTTGCTTGATATCATAATATTCAGAAGTTATTAACTTTACGAAAATATGAAATTTAGACTCAAATCTCAGAATCTGTGCTCTCCTAAAAGGAAGTCAAGTCAACATTCTGATGCATGCTCTCATACAGAGATGCCACTCAGAATTTGTGCTCTGATACATGTGCTTCAAGTAGTGTACACTCTATTCAGAAGTTGTGAACTATCTGAATGTCTGATACAATTGAGAATATCAGATCAAAATATGATGCTTGAGAAGCATAATGTTTTGGTTGTGATATCAGAATCATGGTCTAGAAGCGTTGATAAATGATGCATGACTTTATTTAATCAGGCTCAAATCAAGTTTTGATTCTTCATCAAGTGCTGATAGAAACCAAGTTTTGAGATGAAGACCAAGCGTTCTAGTAAGACTCTGATGAGTTGCTGTAGGGAAGTGGTACTTCTCTATTCTTATGTTCTGATACTCAAAATTATTTTTTTGAGTCTTGGGCTTAGGGGGAGACTCTGAACAAGTTTAAATAGAATTTTGGGTTTAACAGATTCAGAGGAGTTGTGAACTTAATTCTAAATTTGTTGGTTATTGTGATTACCTTGTATAAATTGTTCTATAAAAATACATGGTTTTATCATCACCAAAAAGGGGGAATTGTAAGAACAAGAAGTGTTTCCTAAAGCTGGCCTTGAGATTTTGATGATAATTTCATATGTTATCTTTTAGAACAATTTTAACACCTCAATTCTACCTGACAGTATATATGAAATCAGAGTTATAAAAATTCAACAACTAAATCAGGATGCTACAATTTCAAATTAACAAAATGGTGTTGTACCCAAAAAATTTCCCTCCCATTCCACTTAAGAGATGCTTATTGAGGTTCCCAATTGCTCAAGGTTGACCAAGAATTGACCAGACAAATTCTCCTCCTAAGCAATGAACCTTTAACTAGGGTTTCACTTTTCATCAAGATGTGTAAGCTCCAAAGGTATCAAATGTTTTCCATTGTCCTAATATGCCTTCAAGGTTATCTATGCAAAATTTCATGCCTTACACTACAAGTTTGCTCAGTCAATTGCTCAAATGCTGGAAAATCAAATGTATTAGGTCGAAAGTCAATTGTGTCCCAAATACAGTCAAACTTCATGATTTTTGGTCAACATCAAAATTTTGAATTGATATCCATCATTTGATAAAGGGTTGATCATTATTCCTTAAGGAATGCTCTTAATTTATCAAAGTCAAGAATTGCTAAATTAGGGTTTCTATAGGAAAAGTCAACTAAACTTTGACCAGGCATAACTTTCACATACTTCATCCATTTTTCCCCAACCAAAGCTCATTTTGAAGAGAATATCATTCCCTAAAACTTCTATTCTATCCTCAAGATCAAGAGATGCACCATTTGAAAGATACAATCTCATACATTATAGGTCATTTTCAGAAAGTCAACAAAAGGAACTTTTTGTCAAGACCATTTACATCAAGATAAATTCTTCAAATGCAAAATTGATCAAAAGAGATATTGAAGTAGGCATCTTGGAATTTCCAAAAAGTACAATATCATCATCATGAGATGAAAATTGAGCAAGTTATGGCTTGCCCAAGTTGGGAAAATTTTGGAAATTTCAAGAATTATGCATTGGACAAAATTGAACTTTTAGGTCAATGGCTTAATTTCTTGGACTTCAAATATCTTCTTAAGCTTATAAAGGACCTATAATCTCACTCTTACCATGCCTTGAAATTTCTATCTATTTTATGCATATTTTATTTTATTTTATTCAATTAAATATAAAATAAAATGCATAAAATGATGGATATTTGTTTTGGGCATATGGGCTGACATTTTGGATCAGTTTTGAGCCCACAAATTCGTGCCATTATGTCCAGATTCATCCCCCAAACAAAATGATCAAGAATGACCATTTTTGGAATTTTTTCAAATTCTGATCATGGTTTAAAAACAATGGTTATGGCTTGGATTCTTGCCATGTTTCCTAGTCCCCTCCATCTCCTCTATAAATACATCACATGTGTAAGCCAAACTCACGCATACCATTGCCTAAGAAAGCCACACAAAATTACAAAAAAAAAATAATCAAAGTTATCCAATTTCAAACTCCTATCTCCAGCTACCTTCAGTCAAGTACAAGCATTGCACTATATTCTTGAAGGTCTCAGGAGTTCATCCAAGTCCTTACCTTAGCCTGAAGTACGTTTGGATCGTGCATACAAGTTGCTCCGATTTGCTCACATTCTTAGATCTCAAAATTTTTATTCATGTTATATAAATTCTTTTTGTGCATTGATATATGTTTGTGAGACCATTTAGGAAATGTTAGACGTATCTCATGTGAGCTTTGAAGCCTGAAATGCAGATTTCTATTGATAGGGTTTCGAGTTCGTTAAGCTTCGATCTGGGCGATACATGCCGTTTCAGACCAAACAGCCACCACCATTGAATTTGCAATGGCCGAATTAGGTGGATAGGCCCTTTCATTTGCTTTATTTCATCGTGTTTTGCAGAATCAGAAAACCCCCATGCCGGAGAAGACGGTGGAAACCACCGGGCTAGGCGGTTTGATTGGCTTTACTCCGGTCAAGGGTTTGCCTGGCTAGATGCGTATCTCTGATTGGTTTGTTTAAACCATAAGGGACCCACTGGGCATGCATTTTTTATTTGAATAATTTCTGAATTGTTTTTACAATATAATGTTATTATGTTATACAAATTAATGAATGAACAAGTGGCTGAGTGGTAAGGCGAGAGAGCATGCAAGGAGGAAACCTGGGTTCGATACCCAGGTCTGCATTTTACATTTTCTAACATTTATTTGCAGGAGTCAGTGCATTGCACCCCTAAGCGTTCACCATATACCTTCATGTTTGGGCCATCTGATGTGATGCAAAGAAATCAGGCCATCCTGGGGCGCATTTACACCCTGTAGCTCTAAGGATGGTGCTCACTGGATTATTATTGGGACGTTAGACTGAGGCTTTTGGGCCTAACAAAAATCCCAAACGCACCCCCATTCCGATTTTTCACATCCAGGCCCAATCCATTTCTTTTTATTTTTATTTTTAATTTTTACTTATTTAATTATTTTTCTAGGCTTTTCTCTAAAACACTTTTTCATAAAAAAATCAAAGAAAATAAAATAATAATCATAGACTTGGGAATTTTCAATTAATTTAATTTTCATTAATTTAATTTATTAATTATTTTAACTTCATTTTATCAATTTAAAATCAACTAGACTTAGGTTTATTTAATTCAAATGTTTTCTTAATAAAAACACAAAAAATAGTAGAATTAGTTTTATTTAAATTAATTTTAATTAACAATCATTTTTCTTTTATCTAATTAATTAAGATTATATTTAGTTTTTTCTCATTTAATTTAGTTTAAGTATTTTCTTAAAATAAACAAAATCAAAAAAAGATTTTTTATGTTTACTTAGCAATTTCTTAGGGTTTTAGACGTTCGTCTCTATTTCGCGCGCATTATCTTATTCTCGCATTTTTTATAATAATGTACCCACTGACAGTATATAATAGATTAAACTAGGAGTTTACTGCTTTTATTTATTTTCCCTTCAGTTTTGGATATGTACATAGTCCCCCTCCCCAAAGCATTGTAATAGCGTAGGATTTAACTTTCCGCACTTTAAATTTCTGCAATATATTAACTGCTTAGATGTATGGCCAATAGGATTGCATGACAAGAGCCTAATAACAAAACACTAGTAAACTTAAATTCAGAGATAAATGAACATTTGATACAGTGGCAGAACCAACTGTTACATACTGGTTTTTACATTTGTGTTCGCAAATGTCGCGGTAAGCAAGATTCGCCACCGACTTTTCTTTTATCCAAATTAAGGAAAGGGTGAAAAGAATAGAAAAAGACCTTTTCGAGATTATTCTGAGTAAGGGGGGTAGAATATGGAAAGGGAAGGTGTTAGTACCCTTTCCATCCGTAGTTATCTACGGGATCTTAGAGGTTTGCTCATTTTTGAAATACCTTTGTGCTTTGTGTGTTTGAAAATGTTTGGAAAAATGCCTTAGTACAGAGATTTGCTTTGCTTTAACTCTTGTATCAGTCCTCAAGAGTGTTGACAAAGCAAATATTTTTGAAAATTGTTTTTGAAAATTGTTTTTGAAAATTGTTTTTGAAAAGTAGTATTGGTGTAAGTGCAAAAAATATTTTGAGCAAACTTCTAACAGCTATATACTTTTATACTCGAAAAGGATAGTTCTTTTCCTCTTATCCTTTAGACAGTGTTATCCTACTATTAGTGAGTAGGTAGCCCTATCGTTAGATGTATAAGGGACATTTGAAGGGACGTTACAGTCACAAAGGCAACTTGTGGAGACGCTTTAGCAATTTTGTTTAGGGACTAGATCATTTACCGAAAGGCAACTGTAGGGTCATCGAGGGACTAAGATCTTTTGATTTATGGGCCTTTGCTAAAGCGTTCCTGCCTCATGAATGTTTTATTTCTGAAGGAACCAAAGTGGGGTACGCTAGAGGTGTATATGTGCAAGTGTGTTATGTTCAGTTATTTTTGTCTTTTTGTTAAGTTTGCTAACGTTTGATTTCAGTCTTTTCATACACGCCTAGTTACTAGCAGTTAATATATATTGTAGAATATAAAATGCAGAAGATAAAAACCTAGACTATTACATGGCTTCGGGGGGGGGGGGGGGGGGGGTATTTACATTATACAAAACTGTGGGGAAAGATAACATAAAGAAAGTGATAAAAAAGTCCTACTTAGTCTATTACATACCAATATACAGTTACATTATTATAAAAAATACGAGAACACAATAATGCGCGCGAAACGAATATTATGTCTAAAAGAGACCTAGGGAATTGCTAAATAAAAATCTTTTTGATTGTTTTTGTTTATTTAAGAAAATAATTAAAATTAAATTAAAGATAACAGTCTAAATTCTTTTTGTTTTTTGTATGATGAAAAGAAAATAATTAAAGTTAAGTTAAACCCTAAATTCTAATTTATTTTAAATTAAGAAAATAGTTAACATTATTTATTAATTTACTTACAAAATTAGTTTAATAAAAAACCTAAAACTAATTTTTTTGTGATTTTTGATTATTTATGTAATTAAATAAATAAAGAAGAAAAAAACAAAATAATAAAAAAAAGGTTAAAACAATACAAAAAAGATAAATGGGCCTAAGTATGTAAAAGAAACAAGAGAGTGATGATTTGAATTTGCGCTAGGCCCAGATTATGAATCCCAAACTTTTGTTTGATCTAGTGAGATGAATCCTTGAGGGCATATGCTGGACCTGCGCATTGAGGCCCTTTGATCTAGATCGCTCATGATTTATTGGTTACAAACTGAAGGCGCATAATAGGCTCCTGGCCATTGAAGCATGGGATCTGCATGAATATATTAGAAAAAAATACAAAACTCTGGACCTAGGACTTGAACCCAGGTCCTCTCCTTATACACACACCTTGCCTACCATCTGAGCTGCTATTTCATTCGTTTATACATATGAAACAATGATATAATATAAGAAAAATAGCCAGATTGTCAAATTTCAAACGTGCGCCAGCAAAGGGAACAAAGCTCAACGACCAAGGATGCCCCTAATAATGGAATTTTATGTTTTACGCATTAAAGCTTGCATACAATATATCAAACCCGTTCTAATGAATCCCTTAAACACGAATCAAGCACTGGAAGAGGTTAATTCATCATAAAATCATAAATTCGAATTCAACAAAAATATACCTATAATGAGTGATCTGATTTGGTGTTTCCAGGCATGGGACAACTTGAATGTTGACTGGGTCGAATTCCTGGAAGTCTCAGGAAGGTGTTTGAACCTTTGGTTTGGACAAATGATGGCTAGAATTGTGTTTTTGAATTTTGACAATCTTGCTTTTTCTTATAAGTTTCGTCTGATTCCTTTGGGGCTCTGTATGTGTGTAAGCGTCTTGCAAGCATGCTGCTTATATAGAGTAGAAAGGACTAGAAAAGAAGGCAATGGTTTTAAACAACCTTGATTAGGTGTTTGAAAGCCATGAATGAGAATTTTTAACATTGGCCAAAAACATGGAATCTTGTCCTTTTTGAAATTTGAATGTATGTGGATATTTTGGCTCCTTCGAATGCCTCTAATTCCTGCCTTCGATTGGACTTCTTGTATAGCCTTTGAATGGGTCCTTATAATGGACCATTTGTGTGCCCTTCGAATGGGCCTTTGGTTGCTACCTCTAATGGACCATTTGTGTACCTTTTGACTGGCTCATGTTCTCCACTGGGGCTTCTTCGTTTGAACCTCTATTCAGCTAGCCCAAACAAAGAATCTTTCCTGGCCAATGACTGTGCTTGTGCATGTTGGCTTGAAACTGGCAGTATGCTGGCTTTTGGGCCAGCAGGCCTCTTTGAATATTTTTCTTTCATTTTGGCTAGAAATATCCTTCGTTTTAAACCAATGCGTGTGCTCTCTTGAAGGGAACCCCTGTATCATTTGTATACATCACTTGCCATTCCTTCGAATGGGCCAACAAAGTAAGTCCTTCGAATGGAACACCCACGTATGCCCTTTTAAATCATCAATACATAAATTTCGAATAGGGCAAGTATATGTCCTTCGAATGGACCATGTGTCTGTCCTTCGAATGTGCTAGTACTAGGTGTGAAAATATGGAAAACTGTGTGTTGAATATTTTGGAGGTGGAGTCAAGGCTAGCATGAGGGAAACCAATTGCTTAATGAATTGACACACATATGAAAGAAAATCACTACTTTATGGGCGATGGCATGAAGGGAAACCATTTCCTTGCGTATTGGAGGCAAGCCCAAAGGAAATTATTTTCTTGTGGGTTTAAAGTAAACACAAAGGCAAGTTGAAGGGGCCTTGACCTTGTGGATTGAAAGTAAGTCTGAGGCATTTTTCCTTGTGAGTTGAAGGCATGTTGATGGGTCTTTGCCTTGTGAAACTAAGGCAAGCGTAAAGAGATATACATGTGCCAGTGACAAACTGAGGGGTCCTTTTTTCCCAGTGGAACATTGTGAATTGAAAGCCAGTTAGAAGTAGCCTTTTTCCCTGTGGATCGAAGGGAGTTGGCAGGGGATTCTTGATTTGTGCGCTAAAGGCACGCATAGAAAGAGAATTTGGTTAGTAGGAGTAGGAAACAAGCTTTCTCCATGGAAAGCAAATTCCCTAGTCGAAGCAAGAATTAAGCTTGCTCCAAAGAGACCAAATTCCTAAACGAAGCAGGAATCCAACTTGCATGCAGGTAGCCATTGCATTTGTGAATCCAACCAGTATGCAAATCTAAAGGTTAAATCGAAGGAGCACTAACAAGAGGCCCTTCCCCTTTGGATCGAAGGAGATTGTTTCAAGGGAAACACATGCCCAGTCGAAGCTTGTATACAGTAAACAAGCAGAAGGCTAAGGCTTCAATCGAAGCTTGGAAATTTGAGGCAAGCTTGGAGGAGGTTAGGCGCTTAATCGAAGCCTGTCCAAATAACAATCGAAAGGCCCTTTAACATGCCAACCGAAAGACTTTGTAAAAATTCCAATCGAAGACTCCTTGTTTATCTTCAAAAAATATTATTCTTTCTTTAATAAAATGTTTGTAATAACCATGTAAGAGAAAAATCTTGGGAAAATATGAGAGGAAAAATTTTGGGGTACAACAACTGCCCCTATTCAATCTTCTTAAACCTGAGGATTTAGATTGGCTTGTCTGCTTTTCGTGATCTGAAGGTGGAAGATGATTGAACACTAGAGTGCCCAGAAATTTGCATTCGCATGAAATAACATTGATGCTTGATGATGTAGGGAATGGGCTTACAGATGCCATTTGGAGGAGATGACAGAGAGTCGTCAGAGATGGGCTTAAAGATGCCATCCAAAGTAGATGCTGATTTCACACATGGTCCCTTTGGGGGTTCTTGTTCCTGCTGTCTGAGGAGGAGTCCGTTGGGGAATGTGGGTTTCTGTTGTTCTCTTGTTTGAGGAAAACTCTGTGGGGAATAGAGTCTAGGAACTTCAGTTGTCCAAGGCTCTGCTGAAGAGTTATCTCTAAAGAGATGACAGTTTGCTGTATTCTGGTTGAAGTCTAGGTTTCCTATGATTTGCTGGGATAATGGAATTAACCGTTATTTGGAAATGTATTAGAAAGAGCCTGTGTAGGGTTGCTTTAAGGTGAGCCCGTGTTAGACTGTATGAGAAGAAATCTGTGTAAGATTGCTTCGTTTGGTCATGTAGATAGTTTTTTTGTCTGGTTTCAGGTGTTACTCTACAACCAGCTAGTTCACAGATAGTTGTCCTGTCTGGCTTCAGGTATTAATCTGGAATTTGAAAATTGTCGTCCGTTGAGATAGTTGTCCTGGATGGTTTCAGGTATTAATCACCCAGGAAATAAAGATAGTTTTACCATCTGGTTTCAGGTGTTAATCTTCAATCTCCTTATGTAGATAGTTTTCTTAACTTGTTACAGGTATTAATCTTCAATCTCCTTATGTAGATAGTTTTACTGGCTTGTTACAGGTATTAATCTACAACCGATCGTCCATATATAGTTGTCATGGCTTATTATAGGTATTAATCAGGAACTTGTTTTACTGGTTACATAGATAGTTTCCCCGTCTAGCTTTGGGAATTAATCTGTAGCCTACTGCATTTGTTGGTAAACCCGTCTTGTTTCGGGAGTTCACACCACTTGGTCGTGCAAATAGTTTCCCCGTCTGGTTTTGGGCATTAATCTCTGACCTACTGTAAAATTTGATAGTATTTTTATGTTTCCTAATTTTACCTGAAAAGGTAAAATCAGTTTCATGCAATGTCATGATGTATGAATTGCATGATGATCCCAAAATAAATGAGATTATGATATATGTATTTTTATGCACATGCCATGATATATGAACATGTAATGCTGTTGCGCAGTATCTTTGTCTGAGAAAATAAATCCCTGACTGCTGCTGAAGAGCACCAAGAAGCTGAATCCCGGACTGCTGTTGGTGAGTGAAGAAAGTGATTCTTCAATTTCCACTAGGGATAGTGAATGGAGATAGTTTTGTTGGCGATTCCCTTTCTCTGCCGAGGATCTTCGATTTCTGTTTGAGAATGATTTTACCGAGAGGAAGAGTTCTGTTGGAATGTTTCACTAATTTGGAGAAATAAACTCCGCTGGGAGATGAACTTCCGTAGCTAGAGAAATAAACTCTATTGGGGATAAGGCTTTATAAACTACTTGAGTTTTATAAAACTCTGTTGCGGAAGGTCAACTCTGTAAACTGCTTGGGAACTTTGTTGAAATCCTGTTTAGGATACCTGAGAAGCTTGGTGACTTCACTGGGGATTTTGGAGCAATAATTGGAGATTTTTGCTTCTATCGGGGTTGCGAGAACAACTGACATCAATAGGTTACCTGCTGAGAACATGGCAATGACCTTGTAGTAGAATGCCCCTACCTCTGTACCTGTTGGAGAAGGTATTTGTCGGGGAAGACATCTGCGGGGATCTTGTAGATGGCCCTTAGGTATTGTCCTATTTCTTAAAGGAATTATCAATTGTCTTTCTATTTTTAAGTGTATATGTAAGCAGTAATCATATTCAAATGCATATGTTCAAAAATAATCACTGGACGTTTTCGCACACAAAACAGAAAAAATAAAAAAGAGAAGTTTTACACTTTCAACAGGATAGTTTTATACTAACTTGAATAAGCATTTTTGTACAAGGAGACAAGGATCCTAGTAAGAGGATGTCGTTGTAAGAATGGAAATTATACAAAAATAGTATACAAAGAAAGACAACTATATGAAATAATCCCATTGGGTTCCCATTTTGCTATTGCCTTTATGTCTTTGAGCATCTCATCCCTTTCACTACCTGTTCGAAACTGATTGGATTGGTTAGTACCGCTTTGAGCTTGATAGTTGATATTGAAGATTGGATGTAAGGTGATCCAACAGGACATAGTTATACGCTTTAAATCCCTAACTTTTTCCTGGACCGCCCTTTCGGGTTTTTAGTCCACCAGGATACCCTTTTTTGCCCAAGCCTCCTTTTCAGGTTTTCGACTTTCCGGGTGTACAGATTTTTTTATGTATATCCCTAATTTTTTCCCGAACCCTTTTGGTTCTCCGGGGTGCCCTTATTTTTTCCTAGGCCAGTCGACCTAGCGGGTCTTTATTTATGCGTGGTATCTTTTAACTATGTCCGCGTTTACCGGGTGTGGAAGGTCGTCACCGTCCATAGTGGTTAGGATCATGGCTCCACTAGAGAATATGTCCTTGATTAAAAATGGCCCTTCGTATGTGGGATTCCATTTCCCCCTGGGATCACCTTGCGGAAGTATGATGCGTTTGATTACCAAGTCACCAGCCTGATATACCTGACGTCTGACCTTCTTGTTAAAAGCTTTGATCATACATTTATGGTACATCTGACCATGACAAACAGCCGCGAGCCTTTTCTCGTCAGTCAGGTTCAATTGGTCAAGTCGAGTCTGGACCCATTCGTCTTGATTCAGCCCTGCATCCTTCATGATTCTCAGGGAAGGGATCCGGACTTCAATGGACAAGACATCTTCCATATCGTATACCAAAGAGAACGGAGTTGCCCCTGTTGATGTGCGTATTATGGTGCGGTAACCATGAAAAGCAAATGGTAACATCTCATGCCAATCTTTTTATGTCACCGTCATCTTCTGTATGATTCTCTTGATACTTTTGTTAGCAGCTTCAACAACTCCATTCATCTTCGGCCAGTAGGGAGAAGAGTTATGATGCTGGATTTTGAATTGCATGCAAATCTAGGTTATCATAATGTTGTTTAGATTGGTACCATTATCTGTAATGATCCTTTCTGGAATACCGTACCGACAGATAAGGTTGTGTTTGATAAATCGGGCCACAATGTTCTTGGTAACAAAAGCGAATGAAGTTGCCTCGACCCACTTAGTGAAGTAATCAATGGCAACTAGGATGAAGCGGTGCCCATTATAAGCTATCGGTCTAATCTCTCCAATCATGTCAATGCCCCACATTGTGAATGGCCAAGGAGCAGTCAATATGTTCAGAGGGACCGTAGGTACATGTACCTTGTCAGCATAGATTTGGCATTTGTGACAAGTCCGTGAATGCTGATAACAGTCTGCCTCCATGGTGGCCCAGTAGTATCCTTCCCGTAGGATATTTTTAGCCATTGAGTGTCCACTAGAATGAGAGCCAAAGGTACCTTCATGCAAATCAGCCATAATATTTTCTGCCTCATTCTTGTCTTCACACCGAAGTAAGGTAGAATTATGATTGTGCTTGTAGAGGATCCCATTATTGTGAAAGAACTTAGCAGAGAACCTTCTTAGGAACTTCTTATCATTGATTGAAGCTCCCTCAAGATACTCTTGGGCTTCGAGATATATTTTGAATTCATGGTAACAAGGTTTGTCCACTACTTCTTCAGTGCCAATCTCGTGACAATATGCTGGTTCGTCCATCCTCTCAATGGTGATCTGAGGAGCCTCATTATCCCACCCGACCTTGAACATGGATGACATAGTAGCTAGCGCGTCTGCTAGTTGATTTTCCTCTCGTGGAAAATGGTCAAAGGCAATTTCTTCAAAGTATGGGATTAGCGTCAACACATGCTCTTTGTATGGGATGAGATTAGGATGCTTCGTGTCCCATTCTCCTTTGATCTGGCTTATTATCAAAGCCGAGTCTCCAAACACACTTAAGAACTCGATCCTTAAATCGATTGCAGCTTTGAGAGCCATGATACATGCTTCATACTCAACCATATTATTGGTACAGTTGAAACATAGCCTAGCCATGAAAGGAGTATGACAACCTTCAGGAGATATGATCACAATGTCGATGCCATTGCCAAAAGCGTTGGAAGCTCTGTCGAAAACCATAGTCCATCAGGATCCTTTTTCAAGTCCTTCATTCGGTCCAGGTTCTTCACAATCAGTTACTAACATGATGTTCTCGTCAGGGAACTCAAAATTCATGGATTGGTAGTCATCCACAGCCTGATGAGCCAAATGATCAACTAGTACACTTCCCTTAATTTCTTTCTGGGTTGTGTATTGAATGTTGTATTCAGTCAGGATCATTTTCCATCTTGCTATTCTTTCGGAGAGAGCGGGCTTCTCAAAGATGTACTTAATTAGATCCATTTTAGATATTAACAAAGTAGTGTGAGTCAACATATACTGTCTTAGTCGGCGAGAAACCCATGCCAAAGCGCAGCAAGTTTTCTCGAGCAGTGAGTATCTTGTTTCACAGTTGGTAAACTTTTTGCTAAGGTAGTATATTGCATGCTCTTTTCGACCAGACTCGTCATGCTGCCCCAACACATACCCCACTGAGTTCTCTAATACTGTTAAGTACATGATCAGAGGTCTTCCTTCAACTGGTGGCATCGAAATTGGAGGCTCTTGGAGATATTCCCTGATTTTGTCAAAGGCATATTAGCAATCGTCATTCCACTTCACTGCTTGATCTTTCTTCAGTAATTTGAAGATTGGCTCAAAAGTAGCGGTCATATGTGAAATGAATCTGGCGATGTATTTTAGGCGTCCCAAGAATCCTCTAACCTCCTTCTCAATGCGAGGAGTTGGAATTTCTTGTATAGCTTTGACCTTTGTAGGGTCTACCTCAATACCATTGTTGTTGACAATGAAGCCTAAGAGCTTGTCGGATCTTACTCCAAAGGTGCACTTATTCGGATTCAACCTCAGTTTGTATTTCTTCAGCCTATCGAATAGTTTCTTTAGGTGATCAAGGTGCTCCTATTCAGTCTGAGACCTGGCTATCATGTCATCAACGTAGACCTCTATCTCGCGATGGATCATATCATGAAACAAAGCTACCATGGCCCGTTAATAGGTTTCCCCAGTGTTCTTTAGTCCAAAAGGCATGACCTTGTAATAGAAAGTGCCCCACTGTGTAAAAAAGGTTGTCTTCTCCATGTCCTCAGGTGCCATCTTGGTCTGATTATACCCGGAGAAACCATCCATAAAGGAGATTACCTTATGTTGTACAGTGTTGTCAACAAGAACATCAATGTGGGGAAGTGGAAAGTCATCCTTGGGGCTTTCCCTCTTCAGATCTCTGTAATCCACACACATACGTATGTTACCGTCCTTCTTAGGCACTAGAACCACATTGGCGACCCATTGTGGATAAGACGTGACGGCTAGGAAACTGACATTGAATTGTTTCATGACTTCAGCCTTGATCTTTTCTGACATATCCGACCGCATACTACGAACCTTCTGTTTCACTGCAGGGCAGTCCTCTTTTCTAGGTAGGCGATGAACCACAATATCGGTGTCAAGTCCCTGCATGTCTTTGTAACCTCAACATAATCATGTAGCATCTATATTAACCGCTGTTTGACCCTAGGCTGCAAGTTAGCACCTACCTTGACTTCTCTTCTGTCCTCTTCAGTACCCAAGTTCACTGTCTCAACTGGTTCCTCATGAGGCTGTATTGCCCTTTTTTCTTTTTGTAACAGTCTGGCAAGCTCTCCTAGTACCTCACAATCTTCCTCACCTTCGTCCTCGGCTTGGTTGATCGGATTTTCAAAGTCATAATGAGTAATAGCAGAACCGTTATCAATGAGATCCAGAGTGGATGTGGATATGCAGTTTGATATGTGAGTGTGTGTAAGAGTATAACTGTTTTCATAAAGTAAAAAAACAGAAAAGAAAGGATGAGAGCGCAAATATTGTATGTAAAAACGCCCAATGCTTTATTAATGACATATGAAAATGAAACATGATAACCCTCACAAATAAACCATTGTGCCTCGGGTAAGACACAAGGTCTTAGAGTTTGTATTATTCATTTATTACATATCCAAAAACAAAAAAAGGACAATTACTCCTGAATAAAAGTAATCGGCACAAAGTCTTTAGTCTTCCAGTTGGTGAGTCCTCCGTTGATAGTTGGGAAGATCCATTGGTCCAGGTCACATTCACTATCACTGTCCTCCAAAGCATTAACCCCATGATTAATGATGCGTAGGGGTGGTCCTCCAGCACGAGCACGACGAACAACCCATTGAGCTCCTGATGTAAAACCCAAACCAAATTTTTCATATTTGTAGGGTGTTGTACCAAAAAAATTTCCCTCCCATATTTCTCAATACATTTCAAGTGAGGTCTTCAAATTGCTCAAGGAAGTCCAAGGGTTGACCAGACAAGCTCTGTCCTAAGGCAGTCTACCTCAAATTAGGATTTCATGTTGCATCAATATACTTGAGTCCAAGGGATCCCAAATGCTCACCATTGTCCTAATATGTTATCAAGATCATCCATGTCAAGTTTCAAGCCTTGCAGAGGAAGTTTGCTCAGTCAATTGCTCAAAGGCCTGAAAATCGACCGTGTTAGGGCAAAAGTCAACTGTGGCCCACATACAGTCAAACTTCAAGATTTTTGGTAAAAGTTCTCATTTTTAAGTATTATTCATCATTTGATCAAGGGTTGATCATGATTCATCAAGGATTTCTCACAATTCATCAAAACCCAAAAGTTGCTAAATTAGGGTTTTACAGGAAAAGTCAACTCAACTTTGACCAAGCATAACTTTCTCATGCTTTATGAGAAATGAACCATCCAAAGCTCATTTTGAATAGGATTCAATGCTATACAATCCATATTCATCTTCAAAGTTAAAAATATGCACTCACAAGAAGTTATGAATTTGGACATCATAGGTCATTTTGAAAAGTCAACAAAAACACCTTTTTTGTCAAAGCTTCATACATGAACATGGAACACTCAATTGAGATGAGACAAAAAGGGTTGCTTAGAGGACATCTCAATATTTCTAAAAAAGTCCAAGAACACCTTCAAAGAGTCAAAATTGAAGAAGTTATGCATTGGTGAAATTGACCTTTTTTGCAAAATTGCCAAAAGTCAAAAGTGCCTCAAATTGTAATTTTTGTCAAATAGGCATAACTTTTTGCACTTGTTTTGAGTTGGTAGCATGGTCCACGAGCCCTAGTTATTTCCACTTGTCTTTATCTTATTTTTGCTATTTATTTTGATTTTTTATTTCAATTAAATCAAAATAAATCATGAAAATATCCAAACCATTCAAACATCAAGATTTTGTGCACATTTCAGGTCCCATATACAACTAGCAAGTGAATCAAATCGTGCAAGGAATAGGTGTGCATAAAAAGATTGATTTTGGCCTATTTTGGAAAGAATTTCATGGAAATCAAATCAAGATCAAAAGCCATAATTGACAAAGATTGAATGGACTTTTGTAAACCTAATTTGATCAGTGATATATAGTGAACAATTGCAGACAAAAAAGATAAGGTTTTGAGGCGTGGAGAGGCAGAACCAAACTTGAAAAAATTCAAAGAAAGTGCTGATCTGATCTTGTATTTCCAGGCGTTTTCAAGACTCCTAATCCATCTCATTCTCATCCTGGGCATACAAGGAAGCTATACCAATCAAGAACAAGCATTTTCCTGCGCTAAAACTCAATGTAAGTGGTTCACGACCTTGAACTTTTCTTGAAATCGAATCACGTTATTTTGGCACTTGTAGCATGAATTACTTACATATTCTTGTTCCTTGAAGCATTTGCAAGCTATCCATAACAGTTAATTGCATTTTTGTTGACTATATCAGAATTCACCATTGCTAGGGTTCTTGGTCTCGTTTTAGGGTCTTTTTATATAGGCAAAATTGGTCCACAAGAAGGGCACCATGATGCTCAGCAGGCCAAGACGAATTTTTCCACAACATTAGATTTCATTTATTGTGCCTGTATGTGATTTTGAAATATGCAGGGTTTGTAGCGACGGACCTTTGTCCGTAGGTAAAAATCATTGAACCTTTTAGCCACGGAGAGAGGACAGGGACGATGGCGTGGCATCACCCTACTCGGCCATTTGAATTTGCGCGTGGAATAATGTTTGTTTTGAGTGTTTTTCATATTATTAATTATTATTATTTGACATACAACACGCGCACGTAGCTCCGTTGGTGTGAAGGCAGTGGAAAAGGCCATAGGACCTGGGTTCGAATCCCAGGTCCCCCATATTCTTCAATAATATTTTGCCTTGCGTAATCATGTGCTTGTACAGGCCAAGACCCCACCATGTGCCATCAGCTTACAACCACTAGATCTGAAGCAGATTTAATCCAAAGGTCATCATGTGACGTTCCATCATGCATCCCAGTAAAAGTGCAGCATGGAATCTTGGAAAGTCAACTTGGATCAGTTTCTTTTGGGCCCAGAATTGCTGTTGACACCCCCCCCAATTTACTGATTACAGGCCCATTTTCTTTTTCTTTTCTTTCATATTTTATTTTATTTAATTTATTTAAATTATTTTTACTAACACCAAATTAATTCTTTTTTATAAAAAAAACAATTTTCATCCAATTAGATTTAGAAATTATTTTTTATAGAAAAATTAATTTAATGAGTTTATTTAATTTTAGGGTAACTTTAATTCTTTTGTAAATAAATTAAAACAAGTTAGAAATTAGGGTTTTGTTTAATTTAAATTCTATTTCCTTTTTCTTAAAAATAACAAAAATACAAAAATAGGTCAAATAATTTAATTTTCTTAATTTAATTTAATTAGTAAATTAGGTTTGCTTGTATTTAATTTAAAACCTTATTTTCTTAAAATAATCAAAAACCACAAAAATCAACTTTTCTTTTAATTAGGTTAGACGAGGTCAAAACCCTAATTTCCTTGCATTCTATATTCGTCGCACACTTATTTATTTTTGCAATATTGATGTAATTGTTCACAGGATGTAATAGATTAATTAGGGCTTTACTTTTTCCTTTCATTTATCGTTTTAGCAGGTTTTTTTGGCTATGTAATTAATACCCGAAGCCTTGTAATAGCGTAGCTTTACTTTCTGCATTTTAATTCTCGCAAATATTAACTGTTAGATGTATGATAATAGGGTTGCATGACAAGACTGTATGTAAATTTTAAAATAGTTAGCAAACCCTAAATGTGCAAAGATAATAAACTTGAAATTGAATCACTCGCACATGCACACTCCTAGGGTATACTCCCACTTCGGTTGCCTTCGGTAAACGACCATTGAGTATAGGGTATTTTAGTGGTCACCCTCTTGTCTAAATAAAGATCGAAAGTCTCATTCAGAAAGGTTGCCTCGGAAATGTTGCCTCGAATATGATCTTAAGACATTAGGGTTATTACTAAGACGTCATAACATTACTTTAGTGATCGTACGTCCCTTTTGAATTGACCCTTACAATTCCAACGACGGTGCTACCTACTCACTAATAGTGGGATAGCATTGTCTAAAGGAAACAAGAACAGAAGCATTCTTTTTTCGAGTAGGTAGATGCTAGTAGGTACTTGCTCAAAATAAACTTTTTCACACTTACACTCTTTTCAAACAAAGTTTTCAAAAACGACTTCGTAACACTCTTGAAGATAGAAGCAAGGGTTAAATCGAAGTAAAAAAAAAACTTTTCAAATCACACAAACACGGAAGCAATTTTTAAATGATGAGCAAGTACCTAAGAGCCCGTAGAAAACTACAAATAGAAAGGGTGCTAATACCTTCCCTTTCTATAATCTACCCCCGGTACTAAGAAAATCTTGAAAAAGGAATTTTTCTGTGCTTTTTTCCTTTCTAGTTGGATAAAATAAAAGTCGGTGGAGACTCTTGCTTACCGCGATATTTTGCAAACAAAAAACGCAAAATGCAAACCAGCATTTTCCTAAAACAGTCCGGTTCTGCCACCGTATCACATAGGGAATATCCGGAAGTTGGCCCCAAATTGTAAACCCACTTTCTTCAACAACTGCCCTTGCATCTTTCAGAGAAGCCATCTCCAGCGGAGGCCTGGTAGTCTTTGGAACACTAGCAGAGGTTTTTGTTGCAACAACAGTCTGTGGAACCTCTTCAAAGTTCTTACAGGGGGTCTTAATGAACTCATCGTGCATTTCAACGTACCTGAAAGAGTTTAGGTGGCTTACCATGTACTCCTCCTCCCCATGAACTGTGATAATTTTTCCATTGACTGGGTTCTTTAACATCTGATGTATGGTGGAAGTCACAGCGCCAACCCCATGGATCCAGAGTCGACCCAATAAACAGGAGTAAGATGGGTGGATGTCCATCACATAGAAAGTGGAATTAAAAGTCTGAGTACCCACTTTGATAGGGATGTCCACCTCCCCATGCACCATTCTTTTAGAACCGTTGAAAGCTCTCACCACAATGTTACTAGGCTTCAGAGTCAATCCTTCACAATCTAACCTGTCAAGGGCCTTCTAGGGCAGAACATTTAGTGGTGAACTTGTATCCACTAGAACATGGGCCAAAGTAGTGCCCCTGCACTCGATAGAGACGTGTAGGGCATCAATATGTTTCCTTCCTCTGGGATTCAGATCAGCGTAAGAGAAACCTAGCCCATTGTCAATAGTCAAACTGGCCACACAGTCCTCAAATTGATCAATGGAGTTTCTTGTGGCACATGGGTAGACTTCAAGAACTTTATTAAAGCCTTGGCATGGGCTTTAGAGCATAGTAACAAATCCAGCATTGAGATCTTGGAAGGGGTCTTACCCAGTTGTTCAACCACATTGTAGTCACTCTTCTTGGTTATCTTTAAGATTTCTTCCATTTCCTTCTTAGAAGCCTCGGGAATGGATTCTGGATGTGCCTTCGTCTCGACAGGCTTAATCAATATCTCTTTACCCCGAGTATCGGCCGACTCGGTAGCAGGGATAATAGTGGGACTAACAACAGGAGTAGCTATGAGAATATTGACAGGATCAACAGGTATAATCACAGGAGTAGCAACAGTTTTAGGAGGAGAGATCTCAGGAAAGAAAACTCTTCCACTTCTTGTTATCTTATTGATCCCGACGATATTACTAATGTCAGGATCAGAGTCTTCGGTATCTTTGTCTTTCATAACCAACAAATCTTGCTTGACGCCATGGTAATAAACATCATCTCCGTAGTTCCAGGGAACAACTTTATCCGAGGAATATGGTATTAGGTCCATGGAAAGTAATTATCAATGGAGCAACTTTCAGAACAAATATAGTCCTGACAGGTCTTTTGGAGGAGACCTTGGGAGGATTAGAGGAAATGGTAATGATAGAAACATCTTCACACGAAGTACTTATAACTGGAGTCTTCTCAAATGGGATTTCTATATCATCCATCAGGCACTGAACACCTTCCTTTAGCAAATGGCATCCATTAGGTAAGGACAAACATAAGTGGAAAACTTCTTCACAACCAGAAAATAAATCGGCCTACAAGAGATTATACTTAATAGTCAAGAGTGGAGTAGCCAGTTCATCAACAGAGGCAACAAACATGTCACTGTCAATAGCATTAATACCACGGTCGTGTTTGGGCATAGGGGCAGTTATAACATTAGGGGTCTCAGGGGCATCGAATTCAATCTCCTTTGCCTCAATCAAATCCTGTACCTTGTTCTTCAAACCCAAAAGTCATTTGTATCATGGCCTGGACTTTCAGAATGGTAAGCACACTGAGCATTTGCATTGTATTGAGGAGATGTAGTGTTGGGGTTTTTGGGAGCCTCTTTCAAGGTAGCCAAATTGGACTTCAGCAGGTGTGGTAAAACCTGGGATAAGGTCATGTTGATCCGGGTAAACTGTCTCCTTGGCTTATTTGTTCTGGATTGATTATTCTGTTGCCGGTTTGATACAGGATTGGAAATCATAACAGACCATACCGTCGGACGACACTCAGTTTTGTTAAGATTTCTTTGGCCATAAGCAACACTGACCTCCTTCTTCCCTATGAATGATTTCTTTACGATACTGGAGGATGTATCTCTCTGCATCTTACCACTTTTAATGCTAGCCTCTACTCGTTCACCCGTCAAGATCAATTCCATGAACCCAGCAGAAGAACTTCCAATCAGATTGTTAAAGAATGGCCTGGATAATATGCCCAAGAACATGTCCACCAGCTCCCTATCAGACAATAGAGGCTGGACTCTTCCCGCAAGGTCTCTCCATTTTGGGCATAGTCTTTAAAGCCCTCGCCGGAACGTATAACCATACTTTGCAATTTCATACGAGTTGGGGCAAGGTCAGCATTATATTGGTACTGCTTGTAGAAAGCAGCATCCAAATCTTCCCAATTATGGACGTTGGTTCCCTCCAGCTGATAGAACCACTCTATTTGAGTCCCTGATAGGCTGTCTTGAAAGAAGTGCACCCATAAGTTCCTGTCAGCAGTGTGTGGCTGAATCTTCCTGACATAAGATCTGAGATGTAGCTTAGGATATGAGACCCCATCATATTTAGAAAATGCGGGTACTTTGAACTTTTACAGGATAACCACTCCAGAAACCAACCCTAGTTCTCTGAAATCCATGCAAGGTACCCTCTGAACTTCCATGGCATTGAGCCGGCCCTCCAACTGTTTGCATTTGTCATCAGCTGGAGGGTATTGTTCCTCTTTGTAATCAGCTTCATCTTCTTCAGACCCAGGGTTGTTGTCTCCTTCCTTGGGCTATACATCTTGATTGTCTCCTTCTTCCGACGTGGTTGCGATATCTAGAACTCGCTTAACCGGTCCTTTGATCATTCTTCCCAAATTCACTAAACCAACTGCTTTCTTTTTCTTCTTCTTGTCCTTGTGAATCAGAGCTTTCAAATCTTCTTGTCCCTTAGCCAGATTCAGGAACATTTCTTGGAATTAGGCATTATGTGCCTAAAGCTCCCTAACTATTTGTTCAAGAGCCATTGCTGAAATAAACAGCGAAGAAGATTAGAAGCATGTCCGGAAAACTGTTTATGCAATTGTTATACCCCAATTTTTGCCCCTAAGATCCCTTCATCATACCTTGTTGATTCATTCACAACAAGATCACACTGGGATTCTTGGTTCCCCTCCCTACATTTAATTTTCCCTTTTTGAGGGATCACCAAGCACCTTGACTTATGTTCCTTTTGTGATCATTAATATTGTTTTGTTTTCTTCATTTAACTAATAAAATGCAATGTTGGTTTGTCTTGCTTGTTATACATGTAGGTGAAGGACAATGAGATTTAACAAATTACTCCATGGGTTCATGAGTTTATTTACATGCCCTAACCAATAAAAACTTGAGAGGTTCAGACCTCACCATTGGAGTGGTTTTGGAAGAAATGGAATGGAAAGGTTTATTTTAGTTCATCACATTTCAAGGTTACTAGACTTGACTCAAAAATACAAGGGGTTGATTGGAGAAGTTGTTATGTTTGGACAAGGCCTTGTTCATATTGGCCACAAGGGCATAGTTCTCTCAAATTTCAAGATATGGAAGTGGTTTTGGTGTCTATGAGTCCTCATTATCATCCTCAACAAATTCTATTCACAAATCAGTAATATTGGTACAAGAAGTTTGTTCAAACTTGTCAAAGTTCCTCAAGGCATTCTCTTGAATTAGAAGCTATGGTTTTGAACTTCAAAGGAGCATATCTTGCTCACCTTTTGGTATTTTTGAGTGATTCCAAAGACATCCTTCTCTTCAAATGGTCATAAACAAATCACTTCAAAAGTTCCAAGGAGTTTTCATGTGGAAGAAACTTGATGAAGAAGAAAGATTACAAGTCCTTCAGATGAATCCCTAATTTTCCATAAGTAACTTCAATTGATCATAACTTGGTAAATTTTCATCACCTTGAGTCCATTATTTTTCCATAATGATCTTGAAGATGTGAACTTTATGACTTCTTTTATGTGAAAAGTGAGAAAATGGTTGGAAGTTTCTTTAAAGATGCAAACGATTATAGGTCATTTCATGATCTTTGGCCAACTTCAACAAGTCATAACTTGCTCCATTTTTGGAGATTTTAAGTGGTTCAAGTTTCAAAATGTCATTCAAGAGATCTAATTAATTCCATATTTTTTGGTCAAGAGCAAATTTCAAGTGTAAGGCCATGTTTGGATGCAAAAAATTATAGGTCATTTTTGAAGAAGAATTTGAAATATTTCTAAGTATGGAAAGTCAACCCTTTTTCTTCAACTTTGACTCAATGCAACTTTTAGATCAAGCATCCATTTGATTCCATTATTTTTCCATTGCAAAGCTTGTAACCTCATCTTTCTAAATCATCAAAAATCATGCCCTAAGACCCCTTGAGTTGGAAATGCCATGGATTTGAATTTGGTAACTTGAAACTGAATTTTCCACAAAGTCATAATTTTGAAATACATAATGTGACTTCTAAACACAATATTTATGCATGTTTTTGATTTAAACTTGATTATCAAACTTACCAGAAGTGATTAGCACCCCAAAACACAAGATTTGGTTGAATTTTGATGGAAATGAAGTCACACTTCGCTTGTGCTCAACCTTCATTCAATTTCCCTCCAAACTTCCTTGTTTCTTCCAATTTTCATTCCCATTCACTTCCCTATAAATAGAGGGTCATCCCCCGTTCATTTCTTCAAGCTTTGAGAGCCAAAAACACCCTGCCAAAACCTCACACGAATCCATCTTTTTTTTGAATTCAGTTTCTGAGATTTAAGCTCCCTTTTCTAAAATTCTTTGCGCATCCATCATCCTTAAGCATCATACAAACTCTCCAGCACTTAAACCCATCAAAACGAGCCATAATTCAAGCTACAGAAGTCCAGTTTCAAAGCTTCTTCCTTGAACTTCGAAAAGGTAGAATTCTCCACCATTTGGATCCAAATTAAGCACTAATCTATTCTACTCCTTCTCCTGATTCTAATGATGCTTACAATTTTTAAATCCATTGAGAATTGAGAGAGAAATCTCAAATTGAAGGTGCTCGCTATTTTCTGGGTTTTTGATTCATATCTCTCTCCATACTTTATATAAATTTGGCGCGATGGTGGTGTTAGAATCGTCTTGAAGAGACGAGTTCAATGATACTAGCCTGGGATCCTACTTTTTACATTTGAAGGATCTCTCAAAATCCCCATTGCAGGGTTTCTGGAGGTTGAAGATGAAGACATGTCTCGTCTCAGTCAATGATAGCGTGCCAAACGTTTTAATTTCATTGGTTGCCCTTTTTCTGATCCTATGTGTATCTCACTAAGGTCCATATCAAGCACAACGCGTCTGGTCCACTGGATCAGCTTACTAACGCGTTTCGACTATGATCTGATGGTCCACATCTTTTTGGTTTTATTTTATTTTCTTATTTTATATTTTTTATTGATTAAATTTTCAAAAATTCATAACTTTTTTATTTTTTATCCAAAAATTATGAAAAAAATTCACAAAAATACTTTGAATTATTTCTGATCTCATGACTATTTTTTCATATTTTTATTTTGATATTTGATATTTTTTGTATTTTTTTTAAATCATTTGCTTTCTTTTAATTACTTAAAAAATACTTTCTGACATTTTTTAATTCTGAAAAAATTCATAAATATTATTTTGCATATTTTTGACTTTCTGAAAATTTTATAGAATTTCATATTGAGGTTTACTATTTTTGACCTATTTTCTATTTATTTGAGCAATTTTAAATAGTTTAAAAAATAGTTTCTGACTTTTAAAAATTACCAAAAATTTTATAAAAATATTTGGATCCATTTCTGATTTTTCTATGGTCTTACTTTTTATTTCTTGATTAATTTGAACATAGTTGATATTTTTATCTTTATTTGCTATTTTTAAACATTATTTTTTAACCCTTTTGTATATATTAAAATGTGATATTATTTTGTAACTATTTTCTGGTTGATCTTGGGTTAGATTTTGGATCATGAACTTTATTAACATCATTGGATCCATGGTATTGAGTTTAACTCCACAGAAATGGATGAATGATTTTAATGATAGTTTGATTAAAATTTAATTCAAATGTGGTTTGTATATTTTTTCCCTACCCCTCTTCATCTCATCCCCTTCTTATTGCACTATGTGTTATTGGAGCATGATCTCTATATCATATCTCAAAACAAATGGTGCATAAATTGCTATTGACATGCCTCAAAATATGTGCGATTTCTATATAAATTCACTTACAATTGCTTAACATAGTGCTAAATTTTGTCCTGTTTCGAATAAATGACCATTCATGGCCCAAACTTATGATTGCAAACCCAAGTATGTTAATTTGATCTCTTTGATCCAATAACCTTGAGATTCATTGTGTGGAGGCTTTGGTTCTACCAATCCTCTAATGGATCTACAACACCTTTGGTCAACGCGAATCACTTAAACATCATTGATCATTAAATGGTACTTATGAGAATTCCAAATGGATGATATACTTGACAAAAAGAAAATGCAACTTGTTGTGTGGAGGATTTGGTTCTACCAATCCTCTAATGAGTTCCAAATGCAAGTTTCAAGATGGTCATCCAACTTACCACTAATTATTGACTTATTTTACCTTATGCTTTTATTCTTTTTTATGCTTTATCTACTATTTACTTTTAGCATTTACATTTCATGTCATTTTTATCTTTGCTCATTTGATCATTTATTTTCTAGCCATTTTTCAGTTTGCTCACTTGAGCTTTTATTTTTAAGACATTTAATAATCAATATAAACCCTAAAAATCTTTAATGGTACTTGAACTATTTGGCTATTATCCTTGGAATTATGGAGCATGGGACTTTTCTTGGACTTAGGATTAGAAACCTTGGCCTATCTTGGAGACCTTATGATCTTATCTGATTATTTTATCTGGAGCTCTTGAGGTTTACCTAAAGACATTGGGTTGTTTGTTTTGTGTGCAAGTTATTACGATTACACCCTTTGTTTGTAATCTGGAATTCACCCGTACACAGCCGTTACTCTGCCCAATTTTTATGAAGACTTAATACACTTGAAGTTTGTTTCTCTCAAGAGGTCTAGTATTTTTGCTTGCTTGGTTTCAATCCAAATAATGGGAACTCTATCTTGGCTCATGTTGTATCCTAAAATTTGCCCTCCCAAATTTCTCAAGACATTTCAAGAAAAACCCTCAAGTTGCTCAAGGAAGCCCAAGGGTTGACTAGACAAACTCTCTCCTAAGGCATACTACCTCAAATTAGGGTTTCATATTGCATCAAGATACTTGAGTCAAAGGGATCCCAAATTCTCACCATTGTCCTAATATGTTCTCAAGATCATCCATGTCAAGTTTCAATCCTTGCAGAGAAAGTTTGCTCAGCCAATTGCTAAAAGGCTTGGAAATCGACTGTGCTAGGGCAAAAGTCAACTGTGGCCCGCATACAGTCAAACTTCAAGATTTTTTTGTCAACATCCTCATTTTGAAGTATCATTCAACATTTGATAAAGGGTTGATCATGATTCATCAAGGATTTCTCCCAATTCATCAAAACCCAAAAGTTGCTAATTTAGGGTTTTGCAGGAAAAGTCAACTCAACTTTGACCAAGCATAACTTTCTCATACTTTATGAGAAATGACTCATCCAAATTTCATTTGGAAGAAGATGCAATGATATACAATTCATCTTCAGCTCCCAGGTTCAAAATATGCACTCACAAGAAGTTATGAATTTTGACATTATAGGTCATTTTGAAAAGTCAACAAAAATACCTTTTTTATCAAAGCTTCATACATGAACATGGAATACCAAATTGAGATGAGACCAAAAGGGTTGCTTAGAGGACATCTCAAGCTTTCTAAAAAGTCCAAGAACACCTTAAAGGAGTCAAAATTGAGGAAAGTTATCCATTGGTGAAGTTGACCTTTTTTGCAAAATTGTCAAAAGTCAACTATGCCTCAAATTGCATTTTTTGTTAAATGGGCCCAATATTTTGCATTTGTTTTGAGTTGGTAGCATGGTCCACGACCCAAGGCAGCCACCACATCTTATTTGCTCCATTTATTTATTTTATTATGGTTTTTATTTATTAAAAATCATTTTAAATCAAATAAATAATAAAAAAATACCAAGATTTGTTTTGAAGATCTGATTTTGATGAAAATCAAATCCAAATGAGCTGGCCTAATCAATCAAATTCGAATCAAGGAAAAAGGGCATGATTTGCATGGTTATAGAAAGATTTCATGTGGCTTAAAGACCAAATATTCCATTCATGAATTCTCAAGATCTTGGCCAAAAATAATTAACCTAATGTGATTCACTACTTATGCTAAAGATCATTGAACCCTAAACACAAGAATTTTCGTGCAGAGCTGCCTCCAAGAACAAGAGAAAAATATCAAAATTCCAAAGAAAAGTGTGAGACGGATATCCTCCTATAGGCCAATTCAAGGTGTGATGAAGCTTCCAATCGCTTGCTGGCAATCTCCTGGAGCTAACCCAATCATTTGCAAGGCTTGAAACGCCCAAAATCGTCCTACATCACCCACACGGTTTGCCTTAAAATCAAAATCGTTTTTAATGTTTCACGCATCCTAAACACATTCTAATCATATATTCTTGTTCACCATCTCATTTGCTAGCTATCTATATTATTTAATTGCATTTTTGGAAGCTATATCAGAATCCACCATTGCTAGGGTTTTTGATTTTGTTTTAGGGTCTTTTCACACAGGTAAAATTGGCCCCCAAGAAGGGCGCCATGATGATCAGCAAGCCAAGACGAGTTGATTCATGGCATTGGATTGTGTTTATCGTGCCTGTACTTGATTTTGCAGTGTGAAGGGTTTGTAGTGACGGACGTTAGTCCGTAGGTAAAGGTCTTCAAACCTTTTAGCCACGGAGAGAGGACAAGGATGATGGCGTGGCACCACCCTATTCTCCCATTTGAATTTTCGCGCGGATATTTTTATTCTTTTTGTTTTTTCCAATATAATGCTTGTTGTTTGTTTCATATACAAAGCGCGCACGTAGCTCAGCTGACATTGATGCTATTGGAAAAGGCTTCAGGACCTGGGATCGAATCCCAGGTCCCCCTATTATTTCTTATTATTTTCATTCAGGTGATCAAGCGTGCACACAAGGCAAGACTCCACCATGTGCCCTCAGAATCCAACCATTGGATCTCTAGGAAGCCAGATCTGATGGCCATCATTGAAGGATCCATCATGTGACCCATTCAATGCAATGCATCGGATTCAAGAAGTCAACGTGGACCAATTTCTTTTGGGCCCATAATTGCTTTTAACACACCTCCAATTGCTTTCTCAGGCCCATATCTCTTTCTCTTTTCTTTTTATATTTTTCTTAATTAATTAATTTAATTAGTTCACTAACACAAATTAATTTTTCTTTTTATCAAAAAATCATAAAAATAATATTTTCATCCAATTAGATTTTGTTTATTTTTTTATCAAAAAATTAATTTAATTAGTTTATTTAATTTTAGGGTAATTTTAATTCTTTTGTAAAATAAATTAAAACAAGTTAGAAATTAGGGTTTGTTTAATTTTAAATTCTATTTTCTTTTTCCTAAAAAATAACCAAAATACAAAAATAGGCCATGTAAATTATTTTCTTTAATTAATTTAATTACTAATTAATTTGTATTTAATTTAAAAACCTTATTCTTTTTCTTAAATAATTAAAAACAACAAAAAATAATTTTTTCTTTCGATTAGGTTAGACGGGATCAAAACCCTAATTCCCTTTCGTTCTCTATTCGTGCGCACTTTATTTATTTTTACCATATTGATATAATTGCTCACAAGTTGTAATAGATTAATTAGGATTTTTCTCCTTTTCATTTATCGTTTTTTTTACGGGTTGTTTTTGGCTATGTAATTAATACCCGAAGCCTTGTAACAGCTTAGCTTTACTTTCCGCACTTTAAATTCCGCAAAATATTAACTGTTAGATGTATGAATAATAGGGATGCATGACAAGAATGTATGTAAACTTTAAAACGGTTAGCAAACCCTAAATGTGCAAAGATAAATAACTTGAAATTGAATCACTCGCACATGCGCACTCTTAGGGTACACTCCCACTTCGGTTGCCTTCGGTAAACGATCATTAAGTATAGGGTATTTTAGTGGTCGCTCTTTTGTCTCAAAGATCAAAGTTTCCTCGGAAAGGTTGCCTCGGAATTGTTGCCTCGAATATTGATCTTAAGAAATTAGGGTTATTACTAAGATGTCCTAACATTGCTTTAGTGATCGTACGTCCCTTTCGAATTGACCCTTAAAACTCCAACGACGGTGCTACCTACTCACTAATAGTAGGATAACGCTTTCTAAAGGAAACGAATGTAGAACAATTCTTTTTTCGAGTAGGTAGATGCTAATAGGTACTTGCTCAATACAAACAAACTTTTTCACACTTACACTCTTTTCAAACAAAGTTTCCAAAAACACTTTATAACACTCTTGAAGACAGAAGCAAGGGTTAAATCGAAGTCAAAAACTTTTTTTAAATCAAACACACAAGCAATTTTGAAAATGATGAGCAAGTACCTAAGAGCTTGTGGAAAACCACGGATAGAAAGGGTGCTAATACCTTCCCTTTCTATAATCTACCCCCCGTACTCAATATATCTCGAAAAAGGAATTTTTCTATGCTTTTTTCCCTTTCCTATTGGATAAAATAAAAGTCGGTGGCGACTCTTGCTTACCGCGACATTTTGCAAACACAAACCAACATTTTCCTAAAACAGTCTGGTTCTGCCATCGTATCACAGAACTGGTGATTCTGCTGGGGAAATAATAAGTGGGGTATACCTTAGGATTAGTTCATCATATTTGCTTCTATTGTTTGATTTGATTGCTTTACTTTTGAGGGCTTTGTATTGGGAGTTACTATAGATTCTAACCCGGATCTGAGGGACACCTTTTAGGTAAGTAGCAATAAACTGTGAGGGAATTGTACGGTGTAGACCGATACGGTTGAAGCAGTAGCTACGTTGATGTAGCACATTGGTTGGTACTGGTATCCCTTGTGGAGAAACAAGGAGAATACATGGCTGCTATATGGGTCGTTAAGCATCAACTAACCTTAGAACCTATAATTGACCAACTTGGCCATAGGAAGTAGTGAGATAGCCGACCTCGGTATAGAGCTGAGAACTGGTTGATACTCGATACTACACTCATTGAGACCATACTCTCGAGATAGTTCTGGCCGCAAGAAAAGATTGCGTGAGCTGAAACCATGACCGATGGAGGATGGTCAGTGATATTGAGAACCTCTAGAACCCGGTTACTATTATTAGGACAGGTTGAAACCAACTGAACTTCAAGAGGGTAGTACCTAGACTCCATGCAAGCCTGAAACTTAAGGGCTCTTGTGTGACTTGTTTGCCTTTACCATGTTTTTTACCTGCTATAACTGTTGTGTGTTTTATCATGACATCATGCATCATGACATAGCATGCATACTTCATTGTACTAACCATTTCAAAGACCAAGGGGATTCATCTTTGTTCTGTTTTGCAGATTATGGCTTCTATGCGTAGAAATACCATTCGAGTCAACTTCGTGCAGACACCTGCTCAGCTCAGAGAGTTAGTATCAAAAGTTCCTGATACTTCTTAATTTGTTAGAAGACATGGTCATCTCCTTAGCTTGGTCACTTCAAAGTTGGATGAGCAGATGATGAGCGTGCTTTTCCAGTTCTTTGATCCGGTACATCATTGTTTCACCTTCCCGGATTATCACCTAGTCCCCACTTTGGAGGAGTTTTCTGATTTATTGGGCATATCTATCCTCGAGCAGACACCCTTCACAGGTTTGGAGGAGGTTCCTAGACCTGAGGACATTGCTTCAGCCTTACATCTAAAAAGGGATGATGTAGTATCCAACTGGGAGACACAGAGCGGGGTTAAAGGTTTCTTAGCTAAGTTTCTGATTGATCAAGCTCAACAGTTATGGAATAACTTGGATTTTCAAGCATTTGAAGACATCTTGGCTCTCCTCATCTACGGCTTGGTTCTTTTCCCGAATCCAGATTCCTTCATAGATGTGCACGCAGTTAAGATCTTCATGTCTCGTAACCCAGTGCCTACTCTTCTGGGTGATATCCTACATGCCCTCTATACTCGTACTGTGCGAAGAAGGGGGACTCTCATGTGTTGCACGCCACTGTTGGCGAGGTGGTTTATTTCGCACCTCCCCAAGTCTGTTTTGAAGAATGAAGAAGGGTTAGGTTGGGCTTACAGAATCATGTCCCTTGCCCATACGGACATTCTTTAGAGTTCTAAGGATATGGAAAGAGTAGTTGTCATTGATTGATGTGGGGAATACCCTAATGTCCCGTTGCTTGGAATTAGAGGGGGAATAACCTATAGTCCTTGCTTGGCTCTATGACAGTTTGGTCGCGCTCGGAGAGACAGTCCTCATGAGTTGCTTCTTACAAATATTGTCTTTGACTACAAGGGGGACATGGATGAGCATCACCGAAGGTTTATACGATCCTGGGGCAGGGTGAACAGGTCTGACCCTCACGAGCTAGGACCGAAGACTTCTCTCCCGATGCAACCTTATCTCCAGTGGGTTCGAGCCCATGCTCAAAAGCTGGGGATGCCTTATGAAGCTGTTTTGCCAGTGGTTGTGGAGCATACTAATGAAGAAGGTGTTCTTTATACAGTCCTCTATCCCTATATGCCTACTGATCTTGGGGCATTGAAGAGATCTTGGATCCAGTTGAAGGAAGAAAGGGATACCTACAGGGAGAAGTATCATGAGAAGGAAAGGAAAATCTTGAAGCTCACGAGGCAACTTGAGAATGAAAGGACAATCAATGATTATGTCAGCACGAAGGGAAAACGACCATGGGATTTCTGACATCTTTTATTATTTCTAATTTAGATTTTCTTTTCAGTTTATTTCTCTTGTAACGCCTTGAAGGCACTGTTAAACATTATTACAAGTTTTATCTAATAAAGTGTGTTTTATTTTGTTTTACAAATTTGAATCTCCCAAAGTCTTTGAAATCATTTCATACGCATTCCATTATCATGCACCTCATTACAGGTACCATTACAGGTTTCTTATCTTCTTCGCTGTTTATTTCAGCACATAATGTCTTTTGAAACACCTATCGATCAAGCCATCAAAGCTCTTCAAGCACAGAATGCTCAATTCCAGGAGATGTTCTTGAACTTGGCCAAAGGGCAACAGGATTTGAAGACTCTCATCCTGAAGGAGAAGAAGAAGAGGAAGAAGAAGGTGGTTCTTCTGAATATGGGTCACAAATTTGGGAATAGGTTGCGACAGGAAGCTGATCTGCCTCATTCATCCGGAGGAGGAGAGAATCAAGAGGAAAGAAAGGGTCCTAGCCCTGTGGTATCTGATAATGACACTGATTTTGATGATGAACAGTACCCTCTTGCTGAGGATAGGTACAAACAACTTGAAGACCGTCTAAGTGCTATGGAGATTCAGAAGGTCCCGAGTTTGGATTTTGGAGATCTGGGACTAGCATCGGGGGTGGTAATCCCTCACAAATTCAAAGCTCCGGTCTTTGCTAAGTACGGTGGAGTATCTTGTCCAAAGCTCCATCTCCGCTCGTACGTTGGAAAGATCCAACCTTACACTGCTGATAGGAATCTATGGGTGTATTTATTTCAAGATAGTCTGTCAGGGACTCAGCTTGAATGGTTTTATCAATTGGAAGGAGCTAATGTCCGCAATTGGGAGGACCTTGATGCTGCTTTCTACAAGCAATACCAGTATAATACCGACCTTGCTCCCACTCGTACTCAACTTTAGAGTATGTCTATGGGTACAAGCGAAGGTTTTAAGGACCATGCTCAGAAGTGGAGAGATCTGGCTGGAAGAGTCCAACCCCCTCTGTCTGATAGGGAGTTGGTTGATATGTTTCTGGGGACCTTGTCTGGTCCATTCTTTAATCATCTAATCAGTAGTTCATCATCTGGGTTTACTAAATTGATTATGACTGGGGAGAGAGTACAAGCTGGTATCAGAAGTGGTAAGATACAGAAAGGTGCTTCATCGAGTACAGAAAAGAAGCCTTTCAGGAAAGAAGCTAGTGCAGTTTACGGCTCGAGGAGCCAAAGAAGACCTGAGCGTCGTCAAGCAGTGAATGTGGTAGTAATATCAAGGCCCACCGTTGCCCCACAATGCAACAATCAACAAAGAATGGAGAGGATGCAGAGACAATACACTCGGCTCAATATGACCTTGTCTTAAATTCTACCACAATTGTTGAAGACCAACCTGGTAACTCTGAGGGAAGCCCTAAAGAATCCCAGCACCACATCTCCGCTGTACAATCCAAACGCCCGCTGTGCCTATCACTCTGATAGCCTAGGTCATGATACGAACAACTACTGGGCTTTGAAGAATAAAGTGCAAGATTTGATTGAAGCTAAAGAGATTGAGTTTGACGCTCCAGAGAAACCCAACTTCGTAACTGCTCCTATGCCCAAACATGGTCATGGAGTAAATGTTGTGGGTGATGATTTATTTATGACCTCTGTGGAAGACATTTCTACTCCGTTGATGACCGTTAAGAAGAATCTATTGTTGGCCGGTTTATTTCCGGGTTATGGTGAAGGTTGCCACTTATGTTCCATCCTGCCTGCTGGTTGCTATTTACTGAAATCAGTGTTCAACGCCTGATGGATAACAAAGAGATCTTGTTCGAGAAAACTTTGATTCCGTTGATTCCTGTTGAAGATATTTCCATCATAACCATTTCCGCCAATCCTTCCAAGGATTCCTCGAGAAAGCCTGTTAGGATTACATATGTTTCGAGAGTTGCTCCATTGATCATTACTATTCCTGGTCTTATCCCATACACTTCGGATAAAGCTGTCCCGTGGCACTATGGGGCCGATGTGTATTATCATGGGGTCAAACAAGACTTGAAGGTTAAAGAGGCTGATGTTGATGTCAGCAATATTGTCGGGTCTAGCAAAGTCACCAGAAGTGGAAGACTCTTCTCTCCCGAGATTTCTCCTCTGACTGTTCAAAAGCCTGTTGCCATTCCATCCGCCAGTACGTCAGCTACTGTTCTGATTCTTACTCCAATTATCACCCCTGTTGCCGAGTCATCTGACACTCGGGGCAAAGAAGTTACAGGTGAGCCTACCCGGACAGAGGCACCTAAGAAATTCATTGTTGAAACCTCTAGGCAGGAGATAGAGGAAATTCTGAAGATTATCAAGAAAAGAGACTACAACATAGTCGAACAGCTGGGGAAAACCCCGTCGAAGATCTCCATGTTATCCTTATTGTTGTGCTCGGAAGCCCATGCAAAGGCTTTAATTGCTTTCCTTAAAACTGCACATGTGCCGCAGGAAACATCTGCTGATCAATTCAAAGACTGTGTAGCTAGTTTGACCGCTGACAACGGGTTGGGTTTCTCCAACGCAGATCTGAATGCCTAAGGAAGAAATCACAATGATGCTCTGCATGTCTCGATCGAGTGTAGGGGCACTACTCTGGCCTACGTGCTGGTGGATACTTGGTCCTCATTAAATGTTTTACCCAAGAAAGCATTAGATCGGCTGGATTGTGAAGGGTTGGTTCTGAAGCCAAGTAATATTATGGTTAGGGCTTTTGATGGGTCCAAAAGGATGGTGCATGGGGAGGTGGACGCCCCTATTAAATTTGGCTCTCATACTTTTGCATCTACGTTCTATGTAATGGATATCCGACCATCTTATTCTTGCTTGTTGGGTCGCCCATGGATTCATAAGGCTGGGGCAGTGACTTTTACGCTCCATCAGATGTTGAAATATCCAGTAAAAGGGAAGAACGTTACGGTAAAAGGTGAGGAGGAGTACATGGTGAGTCATCTTAATTCCTTTCGCTATGTAGAGATGGATGGAGAGTTCATTGAGACCCCGTGTCAGAACTTTGAAGAGGTTCCCCAGACTCTGGCATCGACTGAAATTGCTGCTGACAAACCTCCGATGAAGATGGCTTCCCTCAAGGATGCCAGGGCTGTTATTGAAAAAGGTGGGTGTGCAAATTGGGGCCAACTCCCTGGCTTTGCACACAAGACTGACAAGTTTGGTTTGGGTTTTACTACAGAAGCTCAAAGGGTTATTCGACGTGCACGAATTGGAAGACCTCCTCTGCACATCAATAATCCAGGAGTGAATGCAATTGAAGATGATGAAGAAGAGTCAGATATCGACAGCTGGATTTACCCAACTACCAACGGGGGCTTGAACAATTGGATGGCGAAGGACTTCGTGACTGTTTCTTTTATTACACAATAATAGACTTTTGTTTTGAGATTTGTAACAAACAGTTTGAAACTTTACGGCCCGGTGCCTTGCCCGAGGCACTTTGGCTTTGTTTGTGAGGGCTTCTTATTTGTCATTTTCATATATCATCAATAAAGCATTGGACGTTTTCTTGCATTACAAATTTTACGCTCCCTGTTTTTCTTTTCTATCTTGCACTTTATCAAAACAGCTATTTGTCTTACACACACTCACATATCATAATACAGGTCCACATCCACTCTGGATCCCACTGATAACGACTCTGCTGCTGCCAGTTATAACTTCGAAAATCCGATCAACCAAGCCGAGGACGAAGGTGAGGATGATTGTGAAGTGCCTGGAGAGCTTGCTAGACTGTTACTTCAGGAAGAGAGGGCCATACAGCCGCATGAAGAGCCAGTGGAATCAGTGAATTTGGGTACAGAGGAAGACAATAAAGAGGTCAAGATAGGTGCAAATATGGAGTCTAGTGTCAAGCAATGGTTGATACAGATACTGCACGACTATGTTGAGATCTTCGCTTGGTCTTATGAGGATATTCCTGGTTTAGACACTGACATTGTGGTACACCGCCTGCCAACCAAAGAAGACTGTCCTCCGGTAAAGCAGAAGGTTCGCCGTATGCGCCCTGAGATGTCTGAGAAAATCAAAGCTGAGGTCATGAAACAGTTTGACACCAGATTTCTAGCTGTTACTTCTTACCCACAGTGGGTTGCCAACGTGGTTCCGGTACCGAAAAGGGATGGTAAGGTGCGTATGTGTGTAGACTATTGAGATCTGAATAGGGCGAGTTCCAAGGATGATTTCCCTCTGCCTCATATCGATGTTCTGGTTGACAACACCACATAGCATAAGGTCTTCTCCTTTATGGATGGTTTTTCTAGTTACAATCAGATTAAGATGGCTCCCGAAGACATGGAAAAGACAACTTTTGTTACAAAGTGGGACACCTTTTGTTACAAAGTAATGCCTTTCGGGTTGAAGAATGCTGGGGCAACTTATCATCGCGCCATGGTTGCTTTGTTCCACGACATGATTCACCATGAGATTGAGGTTTACGTTGATGACATGATTGCAAGGTCCCATACTACGGAAGAACACCTTGACCATCTTCAGAAGCTATTTGACAGGTTGAAGACGTACAAGCTGGGGTTAAACCCGAACAAGTGCACCTTCGGGGTAAGGTTTGGTAAGCTGATGGGTTTCGTTGTTAGTGATAAAGGTATTCAAGTGGATCCTGCAAAGGTGAAGGCTATACAGGAGATGCCAACTCCCCGAATGGAAAAAGAAGTCAAAGGCTTTTTGGGACGGTTGAATTACATTGCTCGATTCATTTCACATTTGACTGCTACTTGTGAGCCAATCTTCAAGCTGTTGAAGAAAGATCAAGTGGTAAAATGGAATGATGAATGTCAGGCCGCTTTCGAAAGGATCAAAGAATATATTCAAGAGCCACCTATTCTGATGCCTCCAGTTGAAGGAAGACCTTTAATCTTATACTTGACAATACTCGATAACTCAACGGGGTGCGTGCTGGGGCAGCATGATAAGTCTAGCCGAAAAGAGCACGCTATTTACTACCTTAGAGAAAAGTTTACCGACTGCGAGACCCGATACTCGTTGCTTGAGAAAACTTGTTGCACTTGGCATGGGCTGCTCGCTGGCTGAGACAGTATATGCTGACTCACACTACCCTATTGATATCAAAGATGGACCCAATCAAGTATATCTTCGAAAATCCTTCCTTGTACAGAAGAATAGCAAGATGGCAGATGATCTTAACTGAGTATGACATCCAATATAGGACCCAAAAGGCAATCAAGGGGAGTGTGTTGGCAGATCATTTGACACATCAGGCTGTGGATGATTACCAGTCTATGAATTTTGAGTTCCCGGATGAGAACATCATGTTGGTGACCGACTGTGAAGAACCTGGACCGAATGAAGGACCTAAGGAAGGATCTCGGTGGTCTATGTATTTTGACGGAGCCTCAAACGCATTGGGTAATGGCATCGGCGCTGTGATCATATCTCCTGAAGGTTGTCATACTCCGTTCACCACCCGACTATGTTTTAACTGCACCAACAACATGGCGGAGTATGAAGCATGCATCATGGGTCTTCGAGCAGCTATTGACCTGAGGATTAAGTTCTTGAGTGTATTCGGAGATTCCGCTCTCGTGATCAGTCAGATTAAAGGTGAGTGGGATACAAAACACCCAAATCTTATTCCTTATAAGGAGTATGTATTGAAATTGCTTCCACACTTCGAGTAGATAACCTTCGAGCATTTCCCCAGAGAATAGAATCAGTTAGAGGACGCGCTAGCTACCATGTCTTCTATGTTCAAGGTTATATGGGACAATGAAGCTCCCCGGATTACCATCGAGAGGTTGGACGAATCCGCACATTGCTGTGATATTGAGACTGAAGAGGTAGCAGATAAACCATGGTTTCACGAGGTAAAGAGGTATCTCGAGGCTCAGGAATACCCCGAGGGTGCATCTGTTAATGATAAGAAGTTTCTGAGGAGGTTCGCTGCGAAGTTCTTCATCAGTAATGGTATCCTTTACAAGCATAACCATGATTCAACCTTACTGCGATGTGTGGACAAGAACAAGGCAGAAAATATCATGGCAGAGTTACATGAAGGTACCTTCGGAACTCATTCCAGTGGACATACCATGGCGAAGAAAATCCTACGGACGGGATATTATTGGTCTACTATGGAAGCCGACTGTTATCAGCATTCTCGGACCTGTCATAAGTTCCAAGTCTATGCTGATAAGGTGCATGTACCTCCAGTTCCTCTGAATGTTTTGACAGCTCCTTGGCCTTTTGCAATGTGGGGCATCGATATAATCGGCGAGATCAGACCTACTGCTTCCAACGGGCATCGTTTCATCCTAGTAGCTATTGATTACTTTACAAAGTGGGTTGAGGCGGCTTCCTTTGCTAAAGTAACCAAGAATGTGGTGGCGCGATTCATCCGACACAATCTAATCTGTCGATACGGTTTACCAGAGAGAATCATTACGGATAATGGTACAAATCTCAACAATACAATGATCACCGAGCTCTGCAAGCAGTTCAAGATACAACATCACAATTCTTATCCCTACCAGCCGAAGATAAATGGGGCTGTTGAAGCGACTAATAAGAATATCAAGAAGATTGTGCAAAAGGTGACGGTGACATACAAAGACTGGCATGAGATGTTACCATTTGCTCTTCATTGGTACCGTACCTTAGTGAGGACGTCAATGGGGGAAACACCCTACTCTCTGGTGTATGGCATGGAGGAAGTCTTACCCATTGAAGTCCAGATACCCTCTGTTCGGATTATGAAGGATGCAGGTTTGAGCGAAGATGATTGGATCCAGACCCGGCTTGATCAGCTGAGCTTAATTGATGAGAAAAGACTTACCGCTATTTGTCATGGTCAGACGTATCAAAAGCGAATGATCAAGGCATTTAACAAGAAAGTCAGACGACAGGAGAATCAAGTTGGGGATCTGGTGATCAAACGCATCATATTACCTCAAGGTGATCCTAGGGGCAAATGGACCCCTACGTACGAAGGGCCATTTATGGTTAAGAACATTTTCTCAGGAGGAGCTATGATTCTAGCCACCATGGATGGTGACGACCTTCCTCACCCCGTCAATGCAGACATAGTGAAAAAATACTACGCATAATCAAGGACCCGCTAGGTCGACTGGCCTAGGAAAAAATAAGGGCTTCCCGGCGAACCAAAAGGTTTCGGGCAAAAATAAGGGACGAAAATGAAAAATTGTACACCCGGCAAGTCGAAAACCTGAAAAGGCGGCTTGGGTAAAAAAGGGTATCCCGGTGGACTGAAAACCCGAAAGGGCGGTCCAGGAAAAAATTAGGGATTAAAGCGTAACATTGTGTATCATTGGATCATCTTACAACCAGACTTCGGTATCGACTATCAAGCTCGGACGACACCGATCAATTTGATCTACCTTCAACCAAGTAACAAAGTGATGAGACGCTCGAAGACATAAAGGCAATAGCAGAGTTGGAACCCAGTGGGATTGTTCACATAGCTGTTTTTCTTTGTTTTCACAAATTGTATAATTTCTATCTTTCGGCGGTGTTCTCTTACTAGGACGTCAACCTCTTGTACAAAACGCCTATTACAGGCCAACTTCAAAATCAATACAATTCATTTTACAACAAATTTTAAACTTGTGTTTTCTTTTTCTGTTTTGTTTTGCAAGAACGTCCAATGATTCATTTTTGATATGTGCATTTGAAAATAATTGTTGCTCATAAATACTTATATGCGAAACAAAAGATGATTACTCGTAATTTCAGAAACAGGGGCAAACAAGAAATGTGAAAAGCTTTACAGTTGTTCTATTCACCAGGTACAAGGATAGACCCAGCTGAAGAAAATGACTAAAAAGTATATACACTCCCCGCAGAGTAAGAAAAAGACAGTGATGTTAGCTATCCTGAACAGGACACAACTCTCCCCAACTGAGGTTCGCAATCGCGAGTGAGTTGGTAATATTCTCCCCAAGCATAGTTCATCTATCACCAGCACTAGAAGACTATCACCAGTGGAGTTTATTTCTTCCACAAACAGAAATTTTATCCCCGACAGAGTTCATCATCACCAGCAACAGTAATTCATCTACAACCAAGGTTATTTCTCCAAATCAGCGGATCTTCTAGCAAAGCATCTTTTCCCCAGAGTTATTTCTCTCTCCAGTTTATTCTCCAGCAGCAGTCCGAGATTTATTTTCCCCAACTAGAGAACATCATAAAAACATTGCATATCCATACGTCATGGCATACGCATATGCATCATACAACACAATCTCATTCATTCTGAGAACATCACTGCTCGATACATATCATGCATCATGGCATTACATACGACTAATTCTTTACATTTCAGGAAAAGATACAATCAAATTCTCATAAAGTTCAAGCTATGAAGCCCGGGTACGACCGGATAGTATCTTGATTACTCCATCATATTGTGAAGCCCGGAGAATGACCGAATAACAGTATCAGAATATCGCAAAGCCTGGATTACGACCAGATAGTGGTATCTCTTAAAAGTAAGCTATGAAGCCCAGATTCGACCGGATAATAGTTAATCCCCAGCAAGTTACTGTGAAGCCTGGATTACGACCAGATAGCAGTGTGAGACACCATGAAGCCTGGATTCGACCAGATAGTGGTATATCATAAACACCATCCGTGAAGCCCAGATTCGACCAGATAATAGCTCAACAAGTTATTGTGAAGCCTGGATTACGACCAGATAGCAATACAAGACGCCATGAAGCCTGGATTCGACCAGATAATGGTAGAAGACATTGTGAAGCCTAGATTTCGACCAGATAGCAGCCAAGAATACTACGAAGCCTGGATTACGACCAGATAGTGGTATATCTTTAATACAAGTTATGAAGCCCGGATTCGACCGGATAATATCTTGATTTCCCCGAACACCATGAAGCCTGGATTCGACCGGATAATGGTATAAGACATCATGAAGCCTGGATTATGACCAGATAGAAGTTTGAGACATCGTGAAGCCTGGATTACAACCAGATAGCGGTAAAGGAACACTGAAGCCTGGGATTATGACCAGAAAACAATAAGGGATACTGTGAAGCTTAGATTTCGACCAAATAGCAGTTCACCCGGCCAATTACTATGAAACCCGGAGTCGATCGAATATTAGTAGGCCTTTAAATCAAATGGAAGCTCAGATGCGACTGGATAACCACTTGATTTCTTCTGAAGCCTGGATTTCGACCAGATAAGAAGTGAGGTATTGTGAAGCCTGGATTCGACCATATAGCAGTACAAGACACCACGAGGCCTGGATTTGAACAGATAATGGTATGAAACATCGTGAAGCCTGGATTACGACCAGATAGTGGTACAAGACATTGCGAAGCTTGGATTTCGACCAAATAGCAATTTTACCTTGACAATTACTAAGAAGCCCGGAATCGACCGGATATTAGTGTGCCCTAAAGACAAGTTGAAGCCCAGATGCGACTGGATAGCAATCGAATTCCTTCTGAAGCCTGGATTACGAACATATAAGAATTGAGAAATTGTGAAGCCTGGATTACGACCGGATAGCAAGATTGATCTCATATCCCCAGTAAGTCACTGTAAAGCCTGGATTACGACCAGATAGCAGTCGATCTTATCACTATGAAGCCTGGATCACAACCAGATAGTAGTTACATTTTCACCTCTTAGACCAAGAGACAATTCCCCAGTAGAATAACGGATGACTGAAGCTCCTAAAATTCAACTTTCTCTCATGACAGAGACCGACATTCTCCAGCGGAATCTTCCTCAACAATAGGTATACAAGCTCTCACTAAGGAATCTCTTATGCGATCGACACTTCTTCTGATTGCATCTTTAATCCCATCTTCCATCATCAATCTCCAAATGGCATCTATAAGACCATTCCCGATATCACAAGACAAGTGCCACTTCATGCGAGTGCAAATTTCTGGGCACTCTAGTGTTCAATCATCTTCCACCTTCGGATCACGAAAGGCAGACAAGCCAATCTACATCCTCAGGTTTAAAAAGATTGAACAGGGGCAGCTGTTGTACCCCAAAATTTTCCCTCCCATATTTCTCAAGACATTTCAAGAAAGACCCTCAAGTTGCTCAAGGAAGCCCAAGGGTTGACTAGAAAAACTCTCTCCCTAAGGCAGTCTACCTCAAATTAGGGTTTCATCTTTCATCAAGATACTTGAGTCCAAGGGATCCCAAATGCTCACCATTGTCCTAATATGTTCTCAAGATCATCCATGTCAAGTTTCAATCCTTGCAGAGAAAGTTTGCTCAGCCAATTGCTCAAAGGCCTGAAAATCGACTGTGCTAGGGCAAAAGTCAACTGTGGCCCACATACAGTCAAACTTCAAGATTTTTTGGTCAACATCCTCATTTTTAAGTATCATTCATCATTTTATAAAGGGTTGATCATGATTCATCAAGGATTGCTCCAAATTTATCAAAACCCAAAAGTTGCTAAATTAGGGTTTTGTAGGAAAAGTCAACTCAACTTTGACCAAGCATAACTTTCTCATACTTTATGAGAAATGACCCATACAAAGCTCATTTTTAAGAGGATGCAATTCTCTACAATTAATATTCATCTACCAAGTTCAAAATATGCACTCACAAGAAGTTATGAATTTTGACATTATAAGTCATTTTGAAAAGTCAACAAAAACACCTTTTTTGTCAAAGCTTCATACATGAACATGGAATACCAAATTGAGATGAGACCAAAAGGGTTGCTTAGAGGACATATCAAGCTTTCTAAAAAGTCCAAGAACACCTTTAAAGAGTCAAAATTGAGGAAGTTATGCATTGGTGAAGTTGACATTTTTTGTAAAATTGTCAAAAGTCAACTATGCCTCAAATTGCAATTTTTGTTAAATGGGCCCAATCTTTTGCATTTGTTTTGAGTTGGTAGCATGGTCCACGACCCAAGGCAGCCACCACATCTTATTTGCTCCATTTATTTATTTTATTATGGTTTTTATTTATTAAAAATCATTTTAAATCAAATAAATAATAAAAAATACCAAGATTTGTTTTGAAGATCTGATTTTGATAAAAATCAAATCCAAATGAGCTGGCCTAATCAATCAAATTTGAATCAAGGCAAAAGGGCATGATTTGCATGGTTATGGGAATATTTCATGTGGCTTAAAGACCAAATATTCCATTCATGAATTCTCAAGATCTTGGCCAAAAATAATTAACCTAATGTGATTCACTACTTATGCTAAAGATCATTGAACCCTAAACACAAGAATTTTCGTGCAGAGCTGCCTCCAAGAACAAGAGCAAAATCTCAAAATTCCAAAGAAAAGTGTGAGACGGATATCCTCCTATAGGCCAATTCAAGGTGTGCTGAAGCTTCCAATCGCTTGCTGAAATCTCCTGGAGCTAACCCAATCATTTGGAAGGCTTGAAACGCCCAGAATCGTCCTACATCACCCACACGGTTTACCTTTAAACTCAAAATCGTTTTCAATGTTTCACACATGCTAAACACATTCTAATCATATATTCTTGTTCACCATCTCATTTGCAAGCTATCTAAATTATTTAATTGCATTTTTGGAAGCTATATCAGAATCCACCATTGCTAGGGTTTTTGGTTTTATTTTAGAGTTTTTTCACACAGGTAAAATTGGCCCCCAAGAACGGCGCCATGATGACCAGCAAGCCAAGACGAGTTGATTCATGGCATTGGATTGTGTTTATCATGCCTGTACTTGATTTTGCAGTGTGTAGGGTTTGTAGTGACGGACGTTTGTCTGTAGGTAAAGGTCTTCAAACCTTTTAGCCACGGAGAGAGGACATGGATGATGGCATGGCACCACCCTATTCCCCCATTTGAATTTTCGCGCGAATATTTTTATTCTTTTTGTTTTTTCCAATATAATGCTTGTTGTTTGTTTCATATACAAAGCGCGCACGTAGCTCAGCTGGCATTAATGCTATTGGAAAAGGCTTCAGGACCTGGGTTCGAATCCCAGGTCCCCCCTATTATTTCTTGTTATTTTCATTCAGGTGATCAAGCATGCACACATGGCAAGACTCCACCATGTGCCCTCAGAATCCAACCATTGGATCTCCAGGAAGCCATATCTGATGGCCATCATTGAAGGATCCATCATGTGACCCAGTCAATGCAACACATGGGATTCAAGAAGTCAACATGGACCAATTTCTTTTGGGCCCAGAATTGCTTTTAACACACCTCTAATTGCTTTCTCAGGCCCATATCTCTTTCTCTTTTCTTTTTATATTTTTCTTAATTAATTTATTTAATTATTTCAGTAACACAAATTAATTTTTCTTTTTATAAAAAAATCATAAAAATAATATTTTCATCCAATTAGATTTAGTTTATTTTTTATCAAAAAATTAACTTAATTAGTTTATTTAATTTTAGGGTAATTTTAATTCTTTTGTAAAATAAATTAAAACAAGTTAGAAATTAGGGTTTGTTTAATTTTAAATTCTATTTTCTTTTTCCTAAAAAATAACCAAAATACAAAAATAGGCCATGTAAATTATTTTCTTTAATTTATTTAATTACTAATTAATTTGTATTTAATTAAAAAACCTTATTCTTTTTCTTAAATAATTAAAAACAACAAAAATTAATTTTTTCTTTCTATTAGGTTAAACGGGGTCAAAACCCTAATTCCCTTTGGTTCTCTATTCGCGCGCGCTTTATTTATTTTTACCATATTGATGTAATTGCTCACAAGTTGTAATAGATTAATTAGAATTTTTCTCCTTTTCATTTATCGTTTTTTTACGGGTTGTTTTTGGCTATGTAATTAATTCCCGAAGCCTTGTAATAGCTTAGATTTACTTTTCGCACTTTAAATTCCACAAAATATTATCTGTTAGATGTATGAATAATAGGGATGCATGACAAGAATGTATGTAAACTTTAAAACGATTAGCAAACCCTAAATGTGCAAAGATAAATAACTTGAAATTGAATCACTCGCACATGCGCAAACTTAGGGTACACTCCCACTTCGGTTGCCTTCGATAAATGATCATTAAGTATAGGGAATTTTAGTGGTTGCTCTTTTGTCTCAAAGATCAAAGTTGCCTCGGAAAGGTTGCCTCAGAATTGTTGCCTCGAATATTGATCTTAAGACATTAGGGTTATTACTAAGACGTCCTAACATTGCTTTAGTGATCGTACGTCCCTTTCAAATTGACCCTTAAAACTCCAACAACGGTGCTACCTACCCACTAATTATAGGATAACGCTGTCTAAAGGAAACGAACGTAGAAAAATTCTTTTTTCGAGTAGGTAGATGCTAGTAGGTACTTGCTCAATACAAACAAACTTTTTTCACACTTACACTCTTTTCAAACAAAGTTTCCAAAAACACTTCGTAACACTCTTGAAGACAGAAGCAAGGGTTAAATAGAAGTCAAAAACTTTTTTTTTTAAATTAAACACACAAGAAATTTTGAAAATGATGAGCAAGTACCTAAGAGCCCGTGGAAAACCACGAATAGAAAGGGTGCTAATAACCTCCCTTTCTATAATCTACCCCCCGTACTCAGTATATCTCGAAAAAGGAATTTTTCTGTGCTTTTTTTCCTTTCCTGTTGGATAAAATAAAAGTCAGTGGCGACTCTTGCTTACCGCGATATTTTGCAAACACAAACGCAAAACGCAAACTAGCATTTTCCTAAAACAGTCCGGTTCTGCCACCGTATCACAACTCATAATGCCAAGTATTGGCTTCTTGTTGGTTAGATGGTTCTTATCCCTAGATTTTACCTTATACTTTAGGATAGCCTCTTCTTCTTTCCCTATCTTCTTTCATTTCAAAATCTTCTCCCTCCTTTTGAAAACCCTTCTTGTTTTAAACTTGAACCATTTTGTAATAAACTTGGACTTATGTCCATGTATTTTCAAAACATTTTTTTATGAGAATACTAAAAGTCAATCAATCTCATTTCAAACCATTTTTGCCACTTTGGCTTTTACTTTAAACTTTTCTAAAAAGATTAAACTCTTGTCAATCCTTGTAGTAATTCAAACAACTATACTTCTACAATATGTAGTGAAGAGAGATATTTTCCACTTGGGTGTTGAGTGAGGCATTGTTGATTTTAAAATCCAAGCTATATCCTCCACTTTGAGATGATGCAAATTCTCCTTTCTCATGATTGTGGGTAGTAGGTATGTTTTCCACACGGACAATGACGATGATGTTTTATCTCATAAAATTGACCAACATACTTGTGTTTTAATGTTTTTTTAAAAAGGAACTACGTGTACCCTGATCCCCTATTGCATGAAAGGTGGTACGTAGGCACTAAAGGTTCGCAACCGCGGCGGGTGAAAAAATCATAAAATATATATCTTTTCTTACCTCCACCATCCATTTTATATAAAAGTTTTTATAGCCAAAATATACAGATTTTTACAAAGAGGCTCCTGCGGAGTACCATAGATGTTTAAGGTGCTAATACCTTCCCTTTGCATAACAAACCCCCTTACCTTGAATCTTTCCCCCTCTTTTTTGGTTATTCGCTCTTTTCCCATTCCTTTGGAAACAATAAAGCGCGGTGGCGATTTTTATTTTTATTTGTTTAAAGTCTAGTCAATCCAATGGCTTAGTCTTGAACATTTCTACCTCTACAGAAAAATGGCGACTTCACTGGGGAAAGATTGACCTCTTGCTGGTCCATCCCTAAGTGGGTTAAGCCTATCTTTGTTTATATTTATATATGTGTTATTACTATTTTTTGTGTTATATGTTATATGTATGTTTGTCTGGATTTTCCTGATTTTCAGGGTGCTTGGTGAGTACTCATAAGTCCTATACCCAGACTTGGGAAAACTTTAAGATAGGAAGGGCGATATAGTCATGTTAATTTTGAGGGAGTAATCCCACAAAAGGAGGCATGAGATCCCCCACTCAGTGGAGGCCCCTTTGTCTGTAGTGTCATTTACCGAGTAATCGGAAAGACATATTGCTTTCGACCTGGGAGCTTGCTAAAACTGAGGACCGTAGAATACTAAACCCATATTGTCCTTTTAGGTGTAGTTCGAAAGCTATGACGGAGTAATCCGGAAATAGTTGTCACATGATACTACGCTCGGACGAGTCTTTCTTGAGAATATTACTAACTACCATGTTAATCAGGAAGTTGGTAATATCCGAAGGAAGGATGTAGACTCTGGGAACCTCTAGAACCTTGTTCGGCAGGTGATAACTTTAGACCAACACCTTATGGGTAGTACCTTCAACCTCATGCTCGTGACGTTGAACCTATGAACCCTACATGTGTTATCTTGTGTGTGATTGTTGCATCATGCATCCATGCACTCATAAGCATCTTTTGAAAAAAAACCATATTTCAAGAGATTTAAAGGTTGGCTATTTGTGAATATCTCAGGTACTTTCTAACCATGGATTCTGGAAAGAGAAAGACTGGAAAATACAATTTCAAGGATCCCAAGATAGATGAGCTAATCAGTCTAATTCCCGAGATCGAGTGTTCTGCAGACTTTCAGAAGAAGTATGGATCCATTATCCCTCTCATGAAGCTGAAGATGAAGGAAGGTATTCTCTCGACCATGGTCCAGCTCTATGATCCGATGTATCATTGCTTTACTTTTCCCGACTATTTGTTGATGCCTACACTGGAGGAGTATTCTTACCTATTGGATTTACCTGTTACTGATCATGTTCCTTTTACTGGTTTGGAGGGTGAGCCAAAACCACATGAGATTGATGCTTTGATTCACTTGGGGAAGTCTGAGGTGGAAGCCCATATGACTATTAAAGGATTACCAGCTCAGTTCTTATTGGAGAAAGCTCGTTACTTTGCCATAACGAAGAGTACAGTTGCTTTTGAGGCCATCTTTGCTCTACTTGTTTACGGGTTATTCTTATTTCCTAATGTGGACAAGTTTGTCGACATTAATGCTATCAGGATTTTCATGATTGGAAACCCAGTTCCTACACTGTTGGGTGATGCTTATTACTCTATTCATCTTCAGAATTCTTATCATGGGGGGATGATTATCTGTTGCATGCCTCTGTTGTACCGGTGGTTTATCTCTCATATGCCTCAGTCTGATGCTTTTTGGGATGTCAAGAAGGAACCCCGTTGGGATCCTAAGATCATGGCACTTACTCACTCGGATATTGATTGGTATTATCGAGCCTATCAGGATATAGAGATTATTGACAGTTGTGGTAGTTTCCCCAATGTACCTCTTCTTGGTACAAAGGGAGGAATTAACTATAACCCTGTTCTTGCACGATGACAACTTAGTTATCTGATGAGGGATAAACCGAATAGTATTCATTTGAGTAGTTTCTTTATGAAGGAAGGGGAAGACCATAGGGAAGCTAGGGAGCAAATTGCGAAGGCCTGGCGTCATATTCATAATAAGGGTAGGAAGGATTTGGGACCTAGGGGTGTTGTTTCTTTGGAGCCATATCTTTAGTGGATCCGATCAAGAGCAATTCAGTTAAAGATGCCGTATACCCGGGAGACACCTATGTCTGATCTGTTTGTGAAGACCACTCCTCCCTTATTAGATGATTTGGAAGAGCTGCAACTTGCTTTGGTTAGGATGCAACATGAAAGGGATGCTTGGAAGAACAAGTTCCAGACTTTAGAGAGTTCCTACAGAACAAACCTGAAGGAGAAAGATGACTTGATTGAGATCCTCGAGAGTCGGGCGGTAGAGTCTATGGAGAGGCAAGGTGATTTATTTTCTCCTAAGCCTCAATCAGGTGCTGATCACTTACTTCCTAATTTAGATGATTAGAAAGAGGTTGCCATCAGGCATGTAGAAGAAAACCAGAGGTTGAAGGCTCAGATTGCCAGGCTTACAGAGAAGCGCCAGCGTATAGAGTGATCTCCATCAGTTCTTTTTCTCAGGATTTTAGATTGGATTTTCCTCTTATACTTGAGATCATTGGGACTTGTAATCCATTTTGGAATTATTATAATAAAAATTTTCAGTATTTCAAAAGCTTTATTACTTTGATGTTTGCAATATGTCTATAAACTTTAAATCCCTTGAAATGTTAAATAATGAAATAAAAATAATCATATGCATTGCATATAATGCATCATATTGCACATATTTCTTGCATTTATTGTGCATATCTAGGTGTCTAACCAAGCTTCTTTACTTTATTCAGCAAGCTGACTCATCACTATAATACTCGGGCTAATCTAAAAAAGAAGATGAACAACATAGAACAAGAGAATCGCGAGCTGCGCGAAAAATTTTCTGCTTTGAAGGCCGGCATGGCCAATCTGACTACTCTGATAGAAGCTCTGGTGGCTGCCCAGAATCAGCCACCGAGTGTTCGACCTCAACAAACAAGGGCAACTACTGAAGCTCCGACCGTTCCTGTATCTGCTACTCCGGCTGTTGTTCAGAACCGTATGCCTCAAGGTTATCCACGGGGAATGCTAGAGAATTTTGCACCTGAAGGTTTCAATCTTGATACTCCAGTGGTTCAGACTATTGTTACTCCGGCACCTCTTGTGTTAATGATGATGTGTGTCATACTTTCCCTCTACCGAGTGAAGACTTGGGTCTTCATGATAGAATGGATGACTTTCAAGAGCAGTTTGACAAGATGCAAAGAGAGATGAAGGCCCTCAAGGGAAAAGAGCTATTTGGGCAGAATGTGAATGAGCTATGCTTGGTCTCAAATGTTAAGATACCTGCTAAGTTCAAGGTCCCGGAGTTTTAGAAGTATAAGGGCAACACTTGCCCTCGTGCTCACCTGGTGATGTACGTGAGAACAATGTCTACCCATATTGATGATCAGCGTCTGCTGATCCACTTTTTTCAGGATAGTTTGACTGGTGCTGCATTGAAGTGGTATATGAGTTTGGAAAACACTAATATCCATACTTTTAATGATTTGGGAGAAGCATTCATCAAACAGTACAAGTACAACGTGGACATGGCACCTGACCGTGATCAACTTATGGCCATGGCTCAGAAAGACGGGGAATCGTTCAAAGAGTATGCGCAGAGATGGCGTGAGGTAGCCGCCCAAGTGATTCCTCCCATGGAAGAGAAGGAGATGACTAAGATTTTCTTAAAGATGCTAAGTGCTTTCTACTACGAAAGGATGGTAGCAAGTACACCAAGTGACTTTACTGAGATGATAAGAATGGGTATCTGCTTAGAAGAGGCTGTAAGAGAAGGCCGTTTGACGAAGAGTGAAGGATATGGAGGTGCGAAGAAGCCATCTTAAGGGTTTACCAAGAATAAAGAAGGGGATGCAAATGCTATTATACAAGAGAGGAGGGTAAACACTCGTAGAAGGAATTATCAACGTCATCAGCAAGTCGCCTCAGTTACTCCTGTTATGAATACTGCTCCAACTACCGTTGCTTATCAAAGACCGTCTTAGCAGAGGAATCAAGGGTATAATCAGATAAGGGAGAGTTATGACCCTATTCCCATGACCTATACAGAGTTTCTACCAGCCTTGATTCAGAAGAAGTTGGTCCAGGCACGACCACCTCCCGCTGTACCATCACCATTGCCTTGGTATTACAAAGCAGACCAAACATGTGCTTTTCATCAGGGAGGAACAGAGAATAGTGTTGAGAATTGTTACCCTTTGAAGAATGAGGTGCATAAATTGGTAAAGTCCGGTGTTCTATCTTTCAAGGACATGGGACCTAATGTGAAAGATAATCCTCTACCCAAGCATGTGGGAGTAAATGCTGTAAATATGGTGGCCGGTTGTCCAGGCGACTTCCGGATTTTTGATATTAATCTGGTTAGAGGAGATTTAGTGAAAATGCATGCATACCTCTGAATTTAGCTACTACATGCATGACCATTCCGGTTGTGCTATTTGTAGTACAAATATACAAGGTTGTGATAAGATAAAGGCTGATTTACAGGAGATGATGGATGAGGGCTTAATCCACATAATCAGGCCTAGGGAAGAGTATGAAGAGGAAGTGAATATGGTTTCTGGATGTCCTAGTGAATTCAGAATTTTTGATGTGGAGCATTTGAATGAGGGCCTCGTGCAGTTGCACGCTACCTTCTGCCATACGGATGGTCAGGTGGAGCACCAATATGGATCTTTCCTAGTTTGCTGTCGAGATCCCCGAGGATGTTCAATCGTGAAGGAGGGTGTTCAGTTGCTGTTAGAAAATGGAACTATCAAGATCACAGGTTTGAGGGATGACTATCATGAGGTTGGTATGGTTGAAGTTGGTTTAACAGAAGATGAGTCAGAGGAAGAGTATGCTTCTGCGGATGAGTATTTTTCTTCAGACGAAGATTTGTTTTCCAGAAATGACTTATTAACGATTGGTTGTGTTGAAGAAGGGGTAAACATCATTGTGCCTTGTTTTGGTGCATCCGCTCATTTTAAATTAGATTACCATAGCAAGCCAGCTGTTACCCCCATTGTTAATTAGTTTTCCAGGTCCTACCCCCTACAAATCAGATAAGGTTGTGCCTTACAAATAGAATGCTACAATCTTAGAAGACAGGGTGGAAATTCCCATCCAGCCAATGCCCGATGTTGGGAATATAGCTGAAAATAATAGGGTGACCCGTAGTGGTCGTGTGTTTGTGCCGGTTGTTCGGAGAGATGTTACTGCTGGAAAGAAAATTGCTGAGAATGATGAACCTAACAAGACTACAAGAGAGACTAGCGGAGCTACGCTAGAGAAAGAAATGGATGATATTTTGAAGATAATTAAGATGAGTGACTACAGAATTGTAGATCAGCTACTGTAGACTCCTTCAAAGATATCTATCTTAGATTTATTAATGAACTCCTCTTCTCATAGAGAATCCCTGATGAGAGTACTGGACCAAGATTTTGTGGAGAGTGACATGCCAATAGATCAATTCAGCAGTGTAATTGGAAACATTACGTCATGTAATAAATTGAGTTTCTGCGATGATGAATTACCAGATGAAGGGAGGAATCACAACCTGGCCCTCCACGTATCTATAGACTGCAAGAATGATTCGCTATCCAATGTGCTAATTGGTAATGGATCCGCGTTGAATGTTATAGCGAGGAGTACTCCCATGAAATTGAAATACCAAGGAACACCTATGCGCCCGAGTGGCATCATTGTGAAAGCATTTGATGGGTCGAGGAAATCTGTCATCGGTGAAGTGGACTTACCCATCCATATAGGACCACATTTGTTCCAGATAACCTTCCAAGTCATGGACATTATTCCCGCATATAGTTGTTTGTTAGGACGACCATGGATATATGAAGCAGGGGCTGTCACTTCAACTTTACATCAGAAGCTAAAATATGTGCGTGAAGGGAATGTGGTGATTATAAGTGGGGAGCAGGCATTGTTGATATCTCATTTGTCCACCTTTAGTATTGTGGAAGCGAATGAGGTTTCTGTTGGAACCCAGTTCCAAGCCCTATCCGTAGACAACATAAGGAGAAATTATAATTCCATGGCTTTGCTGAAGGACGCGCAACAGGTTGTGCGTAATGGTCATAATGCAGTTTGGGGACGAATTGTGGATCCTCCCGTGAACAAGAACAGAACTGGTTTGGGTTTCTTTTCAAAGAATGGCAGAGTCGAAGGTTTGAAGTCAAAGTCTACTATGAGCAGTTATCATGATATTTTCTGTAGCGAAGGTTACCACCATCCAACTGATTCTGACGTTAATGCTGTTGAAGAGGATGAAGCAGAGCAGGAAATGCCGAATTATGTGACACATGGAGTCAGGGTTCAGAACTGGGTCACCATTGATATTCCCTCTTGCACACATATTCAAAGTAATTTGATTTGATTAATCTTTTTTTCTTGAAAATCTTTCACTCTGCCCAAGGTGGAAGTATTAATGTTGTAGGGTTTATCTGTTTGCTGTGACTGCTAAGATCATTAACAAAAGTTGACTTTGTTTCCCAAATTGTGTTTTTATTTTTTTGCTTTTTTTTCTTGGAAATGGTAATAAAAAAAAACCCTTTCAAAATAAATAATAACTGAAATTCAATCTGCATGATCACTTGTTATATGTGTCAGTTTCTAAAAGCAATCATAAATCATATGTGCAGATTAATTAAAAAATCCGTTGAATACAATGACCCTACACCCTCTCCCAACTTTGAATGTCCTGTGTTTGGGGATGAAGAAGAAGATTATGACGATATTCCAGAAGAGGTCTCACGGTTGCTTGAGCACGAGGAAAATACCATTCAACCATATAAAGAGCCTTTGGAAGTGATCAATTTGGGTTCAGAAGAAGACCTGAAGGAAGTCAAGATTGGAGCATCCTTGCATCCCGATGTGAAGAGAAGTTTGATTGAGTTGTTGAAAGAGTGTGGATATTTTTGCTTGGTCTTACCAAGATATGCCCGATCTAGATACATATATTGTCGAGCACCGTTTGCCGTTGAAGCCAGAGTGTCCGCCAGTTAAACAAAAGTTGAGAAAAACTCACCCAGATATGGCATTAAAGATTCAAGAGGAGGTTCTAAAGAAGATTAATGCTGGTTTTCTTGTGACATCAATGTATCCTGAATGGATTACCAATATTGTCCCAGTACCGAAAAAAGACGGAAAAGTCCGCATGTGCGTAGATTACAGAGATCTAAATAAAGCTAGTCTAAAAGATGATTTTCCATTGCCTCACATCGATATGTTAGTGGATAGCACAGTAAAATTCAAAGTATTATCGTTCATGGACAGATTTTCCGGGTATAATCAAATAAGAATGGCTCTAGAAGACATGGAAAAATAATGTTTATCACACCCTGGGGAACATTCTGTTACAGAGTGATGCCCTTCGGGTTGAAGAACGCTGGTGCAACGTACCAGAGGGCTATGACAACCCTATTCCATGATCTAATGCACAAGGAAATCGAAGTATATGTTGATGATATGATTTCTAAATCTCAAACTTAAGAAGGGCATATAGAAGATCTGTTGAAGTTGTTTCAGCGTTTGAGGAAGTATCGTCTCCGCCTGAATCCAAATAAATGCACCTTCGGTGTTTGATCAGGGAAGTTGTTGGATTTCATTGTTAGCCAGAAAGGAATTGAAGTTGACCCTGATAAAGTCAAAGCAATTCAAGAAATTCCAGCACCAAGAACTGAAAAGAAAGTCATAGGTTTCCTTGGGCGTTTGAACTATATTTCCAGATTCATTTCCCACATGACTGCAACATGCGAACCGATCTTTAAGTTGTTAAAGAAAGATCAAGGTTGTGTGTGGACGGATGACTGCCAAAGGGAATTTGAGAGTATTAAAGAATATCTGCTTGAACCTCCTATCTTGCTCCCTCCCGTAGAAGGAAGACCGTTGATTATGTATCTGACAGTGTTAGATAAATCCATGGGTTGTATTCTGGGACAACAGGATAAAACATGGAAGAAGGAGTTCGCCATCTATTATCTCAGTAAAAAATTCACTGATTACGAGTCGCGGTATTCCATGTTGGAAAAAACATGTTGTGCTTTGGCCTGGGCGGCAAAGCGTTTGCGGCAGTATGTGTTGAATCACACCACTTGGTTGATCTCCAAAATGGATCCAATCAAGTACATTTTCGAAAAGCCTGCTCTTACTGGGAGAATTGCCCGCTGGAAGATGTTGTTATCTGAATATGATATCAAATACCACACTCAAAAGGCTATTAAAAGTAGTGTGTTGGCAGATTATCTTGCTCACTAACCAGTGGAAGATCACCAGTCTGCAGAATATGAATTCCCCAATGAGGATATGATGTTCCTGAAAGTGAAAGATTATGATGAATCATTACCTGAGGAAGGTCCTGACCCTGAATCTCGTTGGAGTATGATATTTGATGGAGTTGTGAATGCTTATGTTAAAGGAATTGGTGCTGTGATTTTCACTCCTCATGGATCGCACATTCCTTTTACTGTAAGGTTAATATTTGATTGCACTAATAATATGGCAGAATATGAGGCTTGCATCATGGGTCTCGAGGAAGCTATTGATCTCAGAATCAAAATTCTAGATGTGTATGGTGATTCAGCTTTGGTAATAAATCATATTAAAAGAGAATGGGATACTCGTCACCCTGGCTTGATCCCTTACAAAGATTATGCTAGAAGATTATTACCCTTCTTAAATAAAGTTGAATTCCATCACATCCCTAGAGATGAAAATCAAATGGCGGATGCTCTGGCAACTCTGGCTTCTATGTACCAAGTGAATACTTGGAATGATATACCTCGAATTACGATTCGAAGGCTGGATAGGCCCGCTCATGTGTTTACATCGGAGGAGATAGCAGATGAAAAACCCTGGTATTATGATATCAAGCATTTTCTTCAGACTCAGGAATACCCGATTGGTGCATCGAGGAAAGATAGAAAGATGTTGAGAAGATTGGTAGGCAGTTTCTTCCTCAGTGAAAATGTGTTATACAAGAGAAATCATGACATGGTCTTGCTCAGATGCGTGGATAGACACGAAGCAGACATGTTGATGCATGAGATTCATGAAGGTTCATTTGGCACTCATGCCAATGGACATTCAATGGCTAAAAAGATGCTAAGGGAAGGTTACTATTGGCTGACAATGGAATCTGATTGTTACAAATTTGCAAAGAAGTGCCATAAATACCAGATTTATGCAGACAAGGTCCATGTGCCTCCAACGCTTCTCAATGTGATTTCCTCCCCATGGCCTTTCTCTATGTGGGGTATTGACATGATAGGGATAATAGAACCCAAAGCTTCAAATGGGCACCGTTTTATCTTGGTAGCAATTGATTACTTCACCAAGTGGGTGGAGGCTGCTTCATATGTCAATGTTACTAAGCAGATGGTTGTGCGCTTCATTAAGAGTTAGGGATTTTCTTGGCAAGTAACTACGTCAGACAAGACTTGATCGTTGAAGCAACAATCTTCTCGGATCCTTACCATACTTCAACAAAAGCTACTACTCAGGATTTCAAAATTTTTTAGGGGGGATAGTGGTCATTATATCTCAATGTATCTTTTCCATTATGTATTACCATTTCCCAAACTTTGTAATCATCTATGGAGTCTCGCCATTTGCAGACTACCATTCTATTAATGAAACTCGAGCTTTTACTCAATTCTTTGTGTTTATTATTTTATTTAGATTGCAAAGTCTCCATTTATTACTAATAATAACTTTCAAAGCAAAGAGATTAAAAAACAAAATTGATTTTTCAAAAAAAAAATATTTTTACAATTTACTTTTACTTTGAGATTTGTGATGAAACAATGACAACAAAAATGGTGATCCCTGGAATGGACAAACTCCAGTTGATTTGAGAAGTTTTTGTTCCCCATGGGAAGGGCTACTCGGGTTGTTTTCGCCGTATTGAACTTATAGTTCCGGTATCCTCGGTCAAGTTTGGATTCATTTCTCCCCTTTTCTGAGTTTTCATAATGTGAAATTTCAATCCACGTTTTTCTCCAGCGAAGTGGGTCTGATTTCCCCAGCAAAGTTTGATTTTTTCGGTGTCAGTCTGCTTAATTTGAGACTAGTCTTGCAATCTTCAGTAAGCATGTTACTTTTGAAAAAACACTGGCTTTCCCGATGAAGCCTGAAGAAGGATGTTCTACCTCAGTATCTCTTTAGTTTGTCCACCTCTGGATTATGTTTCTCCTCGGTAAAGTTAAAAGCAGGTAGTAGGTTTGGTTTCCGCAGCTGGCCTTTACCTTTCTTGGAATGAGCATCTTGGTTGAAGCTTAGCCGAGTGTTGTTAGTGCCCGAGGCAGTTTTTCCTGGTTGTTCCCCCATGTTGTGTATCTGTTTTGTCAGCATGCACACGAAAACACTCATACATTCATACATGCATCATGCATAGCTAAAATTGACAAATCATTGTTCATTAACATATGTTAATATTTTGTTGACATATTACCCTCTTTTACATAGATAAGTTACCCTCTTTTCATTAGAGCGTTGGTCTTTAGCAGAAAACACATATTATTTCAATATCCCTCTTGAGTCGTCCCTCATAGTAGATTTCTGCTTTAACCTGCCGGTACAGTTCCTTGTTTGGACAGATCTTGTTTTCCCTCTTGAGTTTATTTCTCAAAGGATGTATTCTGGTTGACGGTTTCATTCCAGTTTATTTCTGTTTTGGATCTGTGGTCCCCAGCCAATATTATTTACTTTGGAATTCTAAAAAAAAAACTCCAAGCTTTGGTTGGTGCATTTAGTTTGCACAAGAAGACTTTATCCCCTTAGAGAGAATATCATGGCATCTCACCAGGAAGTCATACCTCTTGCCCAAAAAAGTCATTTCTTTTTACAATCCTCCCGGACCGCAAATAGCAAGTTCTCTTTATTTGAGACAACATATGTATTATCCTTTCCGTGCGGAGTGCCTCGGTTAAAGAAGAAGTTGAGACCCGTTCTAGGAGAAACACCAGAATCTTAGGGAAATTTGTTATCTTTTTGCTATCTTCAGTAAATGTTGGTAGTTCATCATCAGTGAACGGACGGTATTTGTTATCTTTTCGCTATCTTCAGTGAACGTTGATATTTGTTATCTTTTCGCTATCTTCAGTGAACGTTGATAGTTCATCGTCAGTGAACAACGGTGATATGATATATTATCTTTCTACATTCAGTGAAAGTTGGTAGACCATCGGCAGTGAACGTCGTTGTTTGTTATCTTTTCGCTATCTTCAGTGAATGTTGATAGTTCATCGTCAGTGAATGGCGGTGATATGATATATTCTCTTTCTACCTTAAGTGAAAGTTGGTAGACCATCGACAGTGAATGTCGGTATTTGTTATCTTTTCGCTATCTTCAGTGAACATTGATAGTTCATCGTCAGTGAACGACGGTGATATGATATATTCTCTTTCTACCTTCAGTGAAAGTTGGTAGACCATCGGCAGTGAACGTCGGTATTTGTTATCTTTTCGCTATCTTCAGTGAACATTGATGGTTCATCGTCAGTGAACGACGGTGATATGATATATTCTCTTTCTACCTTCAATGAAAGTTGGTAGACCATCGGCAGTGAAGGTCGGTGTTTATTATCTTTTTACTATCTTCAGTAAACGTTGGTAGTTCATCATCAGTGAACAGCGGTGATATGATAAATTCTCTTTCTACTTTCAGTGAAAGTTGGTAGACCATCGGCAGTGAACATCTATATTTGTTATCTTGCTACCCTCAGTGAATGTTGGTAGTTCACCGTCAGTGAACGATGGTGCCGTGATATATTCTCCCTCTACCTTCATTGAAAGTTGGTAGGCCATCGGTAGTGAATGTCGATGTTTCTTATCTTTCTCTCTGTCTTTAGTAAATGTCGGTAGCTTTACCTTCGGTAGAAGTTGGTGTGTCCTTTGACCATTCTACCATCCTCTCTGATTCAGTTCTCTGAGTCCGCCCGTGATATATTTTCCTGGTGGGGTTTTTCCCTTGTTTCTTTATTATTGTTACATCCCCAATAATGTTTTGCGTCTCTTTGGTCCTGTTCATATGCATTCATGATCATAAGCATTTGCTTGTCATCTTAGGGCCAAAAATAGGGTTTGTTATATATTTAAGTATATTCGATCGCGTCGACACAAAGATTTTTAACCTTCGTATCTCCGGATAGAAGAAACTTAAATAAGGGCAGTTGTTGTACCCCAATTTTTTCCCCTAAGATCCCTTTATCATACCATGTTGATTCATTCACAACAAGATCACAATGGGATTCTTGGTTACCCTCCCTACATTTAATTTTTCCTTTTTGAGGGATCACCAAGAACCTTGACTTATGTTCCTTTTGTGATCATTAATATTGTTTTGTTTTCTTCATTTAACTAATAAAATGCAATGTTGGTTTGTCTTGCTTGTTATACATGTAGGTGAAGGGCAATGAGATTTAACAAATTACTCCATGGGTTCATGAGTTTATTTCCATGCCCTAACCAATAAAAGCCTGAGAGGTTCATACCTCGCCAATGGAGTGGTTTTGGAAGAAATGGTATGGCAAGGTTTGTTTTGGTTCATCACATTTCAAGGTTATTAGACTTGACTCAAAAATACAAGGGGTTGATTGGAGAAGCTGTTATGTTTGGACAAGGCCTTGTTCATATTGGCCACAAGGGCATAGTTCTCTCAAATTTCAAGATATGGGAGTGGTTTTGGTGACTATGAGTCCTAATTATCATCCTTGACAACTTCTATTCACTAAGCAAGAAAATTGGTACAAGAAGTTTGTTCTAACTTGTCAAAGTTCCTCAAGGCATTCTCATGATCTAGAATCTAGGGTTTTGAACTTCAAAGGAGCATATCTTGCTCACCTTTTGGTATTTTTGAGTGATTCCAAAGACATCCTTCTCTTTAAAGGGTCATTGACAAATCACTTCAAAAGTTCCAAGGAGTTTTCATGTGGAAGAAACTTGATGAAGAAGAAAGATTACAAGTCCTTCAGATGAATCCCCAATTTTCCATAAGTAACTTCAATTGATCATAACTTGGTCAATTTTAATCACCTTGAGTCCATTATTTTTCCATAATGATCTTGAAGATGTGAACTTTATGCCTTATTTTATGTGAAAAGTGAGAAAATGGTTGGAAGTTGCCTTAAAGATGCAAAAGATTATAGGTCATTTTATGATTCTTGGCCAACTTCAACAAGTCATAACTTGCTCAATTTTTGGAGATTTTGAGTGTTTCAAGTTTCAAAATGTCATTCAATAGATCTACTTCATTCCATATTTTTTGATCAAGAGCAAATTTCAAGTGGAAGGCCATGTTTGGATGCAAAAGATTATAGGTCATTTATGAAGAAGAATTTGAAATATTTCTAAGTATGGAAAGTCAACCATTTTTCTTCAACTTTGACTCAATGCAACTTTCAGCTCAAGCATCCATTTGATTCCATTCTTTTTCCATTGCAAAACTTGTAACCTCATCTTTCTAAAGCATCAAGAATCATGCACTAAGACCCCTAGAGTTGGAAATGCCATGGATTTGAATTTGGTAACTTGAAACTGAATTTTCCATAAAGTCAGAATTTTAAAATCCATAATGTGACTTCTAAACACAAGATTTATGCGTTTTTTGATTTAAACTTGATTAGCAAACTCGGTAGAAGTAATTAGCACCCCAAAATGCAAGATTTGGTTGAGTTTTGATGAAAATAAAGTCACATTTCACTCGTGCTCAACCTTCATTCAATTTCCCTCCAAACTTCCTTGTTTCTTCCAATTTTTATTCTCATTCACTTCCCTATAAATAAAGGTTTATCCCCCATTCATTTCTTCAAGCTTTGAGAGCCAAAAATACCCTGTCAAAACCTCACACGAACCCATCTTTTTTTGAATTCAGTTTCTGAGTTTAAGCTCCCTTTTCCAAAATTCTTTGTGCATTCATTATCCTTAAGCATCATACAAACTCTCCACCACTTAAACCAATCAAAACGAGCCATAATTCAAGCTACAAAAGTCTAGTTTCAGAGCTTCTTCCTAGAACTTCGAAAAGGTAGAATTCTCCACCATTTGGATCCAAATCAAGCACTAATCTATTCTACTCCTTCACCTGATTCTAATGCTGCTTACAATTTTTAAATCCATTGAGAATTGAGAGATAAATCTCAAATTGAAGGTGCTCTCTATTTTTTGGGTTTTTGATTCATATCTCTCTCCATACTTTATATAAATTTGACGCGATGGTGGTGTTAGAATCGTCTTGAAGAGACGAGTTCAATGATACTAGCCTGGGATCCTACTTTTTCCATTTGAAGGATCTCACAAAATCCCCATTGCAGGGTGTCTGGAGGTTGAAGATGATGACATGTCTTGTCTCAGCCAATGATAGCGTGCCAAACATTTTAATTTCATTGGTTGCCCATTTTCTGATCCTATGTGTATCTCACTAAGGTCCATATCAAGCACAGTGCGTCTGGTCCACTGAATCAGCTTACTAACACGTTTTGACTATGCTCTGATGGTCCACATCTTTTTGGTTTTATTTTATTTTCTGATTTTATATTTTTTATTGATTAAATTTTCAAAAATTCATAACTCTTTTATTTTTTATCCAAAAATTATGAAAAAAATTCATAAAAATACTTTGAATTATTTCTGATCTCATGATTATTTTTTCATATTTTTATTTTGATATTTGATATTTTTTGTACTTTTTTGAATCATTTGCTTTCTTTTAATTACTTAAAAAATACTTTCTGACATATTTTAATTCTGAAAAAATTCATAAATATTATTTTGCATATTTTTGACTTTCTGAAAATTTTATGGAATTTCATATTGAGGTTTACTATTTTTGACCTATTTTCTATTTGTTTGAGGAATTTTAAATAGTTTAAAAAATAGTTTCTGACTTTTAAAAATTACCAAAAATTTTATAAAAATATTTACATCCATTTCTGATTTTTCTATGGTCTTACTTTTTATTTCTTGATTAATCTGAACATAGTTGATATTTTTCTCTTTATTTGCTATTTTTAAACATTATTTTTTAACCCTTTTGTATATATATTAAAATGTGATATTATTTTGTGACTATTTTCTGGTTGATCTTGGGTTAGATTTTGGATCATAAACTTTATTAATATCATTGGATCCATGGTGTTGAGTTTAACTCCACAAAAATGGATGAATGATTTTAATGATAGTTTGATTAAAATTTAATTCAAATGTGGTTTGTATATTTTTCCCTACCCCTCTTCATCTCATCCTCTTCTTATTGCACTAGGTGTTATTGGAGCATGATCTCTATATCATGTCTCAAAACAAATGGTGCATAAATTGCTATTGACCGGCCTCAAAATAGGTGCGACTTCTATATAAGTCCACTTACAATTGATTAACATAACGCTAAATTTTGTCCCGATTCGAATAAATGATTATTCGTGGCCCAAACTTATGATTGCAAGCCCAAGTATGTTAATTTGATCTCTTTAATCCAATAACCTTGAGATTCATTGTGTGGAGGCTTTGGTTCTACCAATCCTCTAATGGATCTACAACATCTTTGGTCAACGCGGATCACTTAAACATCATTGATCATTAAATGGTACTTATGAGAATTCCAAATGGATGATATACTTGACAAAAAGCAAATGCAACTTGTTGTGTGGAGGCTTTGGTTCTACCAATCCTCTAATGAGTTCCAAATGCAAGTTTCAAGATGGTCATCCAACTAACCACTAATTATTGACTTGTTTTACCTTATACTTTTATTCTTTTTTATGCTTTATGTACTATTTAATTTTAGCATTTACATT